>JAUDYJ010000002.1:71866902-72471902 GCA_030761175.1 Masticophis lateralis
ATATGGCCTGTCACCAGCTCTACATGTTTAGAAGATAACAAAAATGAAATAAGATGAAGAAGTTGAAAAATTGAGTTATGGTTATGGTGACAAAATAATTTCCAGAATATAACAGAAAGACCATTGGTAGAGACAAAAAGTATGGAAATTCTGTACCTTAGAATATCATTGATAATGTTCTGTTTAAACTGGATTATTTCTTGGCATGGAACGACAACATGAAGATAATAATATCACAAGTTCACTGAATTAACAATGTGTGGTTAATGGAAAAGCTCTGTTGCACCATCTATTTATTTATTTATAAAATTTATTTGCTGCCCATCTTACAACAGAATCATTTCTCAATGCTGAATTTCAGTGAAACCAAAGACAAAATGATGCATATTTTAAAAAATAAAGAGTAATTATGAACTTACATGGTACAAACTAGATCGCATCATTTGAAATTGGTCGATTAATTTCTTATGGAGTGGACGCATCTCAGGATGTACAAACTTCTCATGTACTGCCAGACCTATTCCTAGGATATGTACCTATTAAAATTAAAATCACAACTTAATATTCAGTTTCCATGAGACTACAATATAATGCTTTCAATATTGCAAGTTTACTAAAATATTTAATATTGGGGCTATTTAAATTATAATTCATGATTACTAGATATAATTTCCAGTTTTTACTAGTAAGAATTGTAAATGATACCTAAACAATAATTGATTTGCTTCCCTGGTAACTATTCTGAAACAATCTAATAGTAGCAATGTTAAGACTATGAAATAATAGCAGTTTTAATTGGATAGATAGCAAACATACAGATACATATGAAAGGTATTTGATAAATTATTAGTTTTAAGGCACTATAAAACAATCTAGCATCCTGGTTTTTTTATCTGAAATGGAAACGTGAGTTTTAAAGCATAATCTTGTTAAAAATATTTGTTCTGCAAATATGTGTATTTCTATTTATACTATTGAAGATGCAAGTGGCTAATAAAGGTTAGCAAACAGCATTTAGATCTGCATTGTCTCTACTTTCTTAGTTTTCAGTTATTTTCAAATATCTGTATTTGTTTTATATATCTACTGTGTTTCCCCAAAAATAAGACCCTGTCTTATATTTTTTTGAACCCCAGAATAAGTGCTTGGCCAAATTTTCGGGGATGTCTTATTACTCTGGAGCGTGTGGAGGAAGATGGGGCTCCTCTTGCCGTCTTACCTGATTTCCAGCTCTGTCTCCCTAACCCTAAACTAACCAGAAGAAATGGCGGGGACCAGCTGCGCATGTGTTTAAATATTTTTGGGGACAGCTTATTTTCAGGGGGGGGGGCTTATTTTAGCGCATGCGCTCAAAAGCCCAATTGGGCTTATTATCAGGGGATGTCTTATTTTAGGGGAAACAGGATAGTACATTACATTATGTTATAGAGGTGGACATCAAATTCTACATTTCTACATTTTTTTCGGTCAAATTCTATGATTGTTTTAGAGCATCAGTGTCAAACTGGTGGCCTATGGGCTGGATGCATCAGGTGCAGGCCACGTGCATCCCGGCTCCGCAAAGGCAAAAAAGGTGGTGATACGTCACATGACGCGATCAAGTTTGACACCCATGTTTTAGAATATGAACATATATATATATATATGTAGCATGTTCTGATTTTCTGTATTTTATATAGTTTGAATAAGCCTACGTTACTTTGCATAATATCAAAGGAAACAAATTTTATTACAGTATTATTTTATTTTTATTTTAAAAAGACAAGAATACCTGTTCATGCATCAGTTCTTTCAACTGTGTGATTTTTTCTGCATCTCCAGGATGAGAGGAGATATAATCCCTATCAAAAAAGGCCTGGAGAAGAAAAATAATCAGTTATACTTTGGAAATAGTCTGCTTCTTAAGAAACATAAGGAAGAACAAAAATAATCCTTGGTATCTTTATTTTCTATAAAATGAAACATGGAAAGCCTCACTTGACATCCCGTGACTATGGAATCCATTTAAAATATTTTGTCACCTTTTCTGCCCATTTTATGCTGCCTATATTTTCCCCATTCTTGGATTTTGTAAATTCAAAAGCCAACATATATAAATCACTGGCAAAGGAAATTTGCTGTAGGACAATGTTAAATAATTTATTTTAAATTTCAACAGTAATACTATCAACATACTTCTTGACAAAATCCTGAAACTTTTATATATATATTGTTTATTTCTACTGAATTAAGTAGAGTATAACTTTCTGAATATAACTTCAGAAATCATCAATATAAAAGTGTATTTTGTGGATTTTCTGCACTCAGATAATCCAGAAATAATTTTTCTAATTTATATTTTAAGTAAGATTATTACTTAACAGCTTAGTAATGACTTCTTTAGCAATTGTCACTATCCTTCTCTTTAGACAACATTATCAAGATAATGACTTTAATTGTTTTATTAACAAAGCAATTTCTAAAGCAGAATTTATTATTTTTCATTATAATTACACACTTTTGTCTTTTCAATGAATTTCATATTTATACAAACAATAAAAAATCATGCTATGACAATTTACTTATATACATAATATAGAATCCCACAAAATAAAACAGTTACAATTGTTTAGACTAGAAATACAGACATAAAGCTAAGCATAGTGTTATAATTAATTATGAAAAATTGACACTATTTTTTACATAATTAAACATTCTTATATAACAATTCTTATATAACAACATTCTTAAACATAACAATGAAATTGTATCGTGAAAAGCTGCTGAAAGTAACAAGAATCAGAAAAGTCTGAATTTACCTCCTGATATCGTGCTATGCCACCATTCACAGCAGCATCAATAACTCCATTCAGGCACATACTGAGTAGATTGATGTTCCCATGCATTTGTTTGTGTTGATACTGGCTTATTAGTGTCCTTAGCTCCTGATTTTTGTTCTCCACTACTTGAATAGCATTTTCTAATGGGCTTACTTCAACCTATAAATATACAAGCATATATCAATTATATATATATAATAAATTTTATTAAAAACAATCTAATACAAACTAAACTTAAAGAAAGGGAAGAGAAATAATAAAATCAAAGGGAAGAATGCAAAGGGAAAAGAAAAAAAGAGACGAGAAAATAAGAATATAATGAAGACAAAAAATATGTTAAAAAGTAACTTCCAACCTTCATCATAAGTATAAATAAATGTAGTGCCCCTTCACTACTTCTAAGATTATAAACAATGATCTGTTATATCCTATCCCTTATCTATAGGCAAATTCATAAACATCATCAATCTGGGTGTCAACAGAAAGTCCAGAAGGAATAACATATCTTGTTTTAACCTTGTTCAAATAAGCTAACTTTATATTCCTTCCTTTTCCTTCTAATAGTCTTCCGTTCAGACAAATATTGTTGTAGGATTTGATTTCTTATCCCATCACATTACAATTCTTCAAGTTTTAACAAGTGATTTTTGCAAATCCACTAAGAAAAAATTATTCAGGTCACTTTTGTGGTTTAACATTTCTATTTTCCTTATCATTTTTAAAGCAATGATCAGTTTCTTTTGTATATCCAACGAGACATCATTTTCTCAGTCCTTCTTTGTAAATCAACTTTCAGTACCATTTCTTGTCTGTCAGATAAAATTTGTTCCACATCAATCACTTCTTTATTTATATCTTTTGGACATAATCCACCCATAGACATCATAACTGATATTGTTCATATTATGGCTGTTAATTGTGGGGTCCATTCTTCTTCTTCTTTAATAGTTTGAATGTTAGTATAAGGTTTTTCATCATTTTATAGGTTGTAGTTAATTAACATCAAGATAGACATGCGTTTTTTTCCTTCTGCCTAGAATCTTTAGTCTCATCTAGGGTCATTTTTAAAATCATAAAATAAGTTATCTTTATGTCCTGCAAAAACCAAAACAGATCTATTTCCAGAGAAAAGCTTCTCTTTATTAATTCTAAAATCTTACTTTAAAAGTTTCTATATTCCAAATTTATCTGAATTCTTAATCTGTTTATAACTTTCAAAGATCAAGATTTTACTTAGCTTTTTGCTGTTTACTTCATTTTTTAAAAACTCATATGATATTTTCAAACTTGTCATTGTGAGTATCTCTAATAGCTTAAAAGTAGATAATAAGCAATTTACAAAGTGAGTTTAGCAAACTTAGTGTCCTTTAAAAGACACCAACTGCAATTGTAAGCATGGAGACATCTTCAATGGACCACTCCTCTCCTGGGAGCCCTTCTATTAAATTAGTGTTAATTATGTGAAACACTCATTTGTTACAACAAGCACATTTAACATGTTATTTCATCCATTAGATAAAAAATTACCCACTTTTTTTCTTTATGTTGTACCTTAACAAAAACAAAAAGAAAACATTACCAATTCTCGTCTTTCCACTTCAAACCACCGAGAGATTCCAGGTAAACTGTGAGTCAGGGTTAGAGTGGTACGTTCAATCCACAAGCTCTACCAAGGAAAAGAAACATTACATACAATATAGGAAATGAAAAACAAAATGTGCCTTATTTTATTTGCCAATTTGCAAGTTTTATAGACTGCTCCAATGTAACGTACAAATAATCAAGGAAAATAGCATGAATTCCTCTGGAACAGGGGTTGTTTATAAAAAGATTAATGATAATAAAACAGCCCAATCCCATGACTGTGAAACTATTATAATAGAATAGCCTTCCTGACATAAGAATCATCAACTTAGCTCTGGAAAGGAAGAGGGGATGATAAGGAAATTCAAGAAAATCATACCTTGATTCTGTTTGGTATCAATGTGGACAGAGGGAAACTCTGATAGACTTATAAGAGTCTGTTACTTATATACATGCTTATTTATCCTATTTCTAAACCACTCATCTTCCTCAGAGAGATGTTATACTATATTATACAACAACATAGTTCTAGTATTAGGTTTTCACTAAAGGTGGGGCAAGGAGGAGGCAATTGCACATGATGGGGAGGGACTATTCCAGAGGAGAAAGTGATTGGAAAAGTAATCTTACTGTGTAGGCAAACATCCAGTAAAATGGGGCCAAGCAATGATTTCTTAAGGAGAGGGTGCATTATCACCTCTTTTGAAGTACATGATAATATACCCTCTCTCATCGGATGATTTTACCATTTCCCTCACTGAATTTTCTATAATCTCCTTGGCAGTTTTCACTAACTAGAAGGGACACATGTCCAGACCAAAGGTGGTTGGGTTGCAAAGAACCAGATCACATGCAGAATCAAAGTCACCTCAGATAACACCCAAGGATTCACTAATCTCCTCTGAAGTTGCTCAGCTAGCATCAAGCTCCAAGTGAATCTGAGCAACTATGTCCTTCAGATGCCTAAAATAATGTTCACAGTGGCTCCTTGTATGATCTTCCTCCTTGTTCTTACTCAGTTGGATTTTTGTCACTTTGGAAAGAGCTGCTGATTAGCAGTTTGTGGATGCAATAGGCGAGTAAAGAAATGTCAACATTTTGCCATTCTCATCACAACTGTGTAGACCTGGATATGGGTTCTTATCCATGCTTGCTCATATTCTCTTTTTTGTTTTGCTCTAGTTGTACACTAGGTTTTTTTCAGTTTGTTTCATTTCATGGAACTCCTCAGAAAAGCAAGAACCTCCTCCTGCCCTCCAAGTCTGCAAATGCAATTTTGTTCAAGGACACGCCCACTTCCCTATTTCAGCAGGAAGTTAAGGCCTTGGCTTCTGAAGCACCCTCTAGAAACTATATAGTTCCATTAGCTCCCTCAGTCAGACTAATCGAATTTGCAAAAACTTGTATTTTTAGTCTGCTATAGCACAGTGCTATGCGTGCCTAAACAGAATTATGACTTACAGAGCTCAACAAGGTTTAGTCTTGCACCTGTTGAGCTGCTTTACAAGTTCTACTTTTATATCATAAAACTGCAATCAAATATTCAAAAATTTCAGTTGCTATTGTTTTTGCTAACATTCAAATTACTTAACATTTTCTTTGAGGATAGCAATAATTCTATGAACTCTTACATATATTTAAAAGTTCCTGAATATATTTTGCATAAAAACAATGTTAATGTGTTAGGAAGAATTAGAACCTTAAATTCATTTTCCTTGTCTTTGGGGCCCTTGTGAAAAGGCCTGTCATAGCGGAATTTCCTGATGTTGTTAACTCGATAAAAGCTCTTTATGCGATCAGGGACACGATCCATATGTAGTACATCAATACTGTCTGGAATTGGAGTCACCGCATAGATTTGCAAGTCTTATTACAGAGTCAAAGAAAAAAAAACTACACACAATACGAAAGAATACAGATTAGTCTTACACACTGCATAACAACATTATAGATCTTTATTATTTTTAAAACACACACACACACAATCTGAATCTCATACAGCATAGAAACTACAATGTGAATCTGTGCAATTTTGGCAGCTATGGCATCCTATGCAGGGGTGGTTCTACTTACCTTTACTACTGGTTCTCATCGCACCTGTGCATGCTCTTCTGCGCATGCGCAGAAGCTTCTGCGCATATCACTTATGGTGACGTCCAGGTCAGTGGGCGGAGCTTCCCTTCAGTTTTATTACCGGTTCTTGAGAACCAGTCTGAACCAAGGACAACCACCACTGATCCTATCACATAAACTTGCAAATCATATAGTTCTGAACCTGTTCCTCCAAATGAAAACACTGAAAGTGAGATGACATGTACTGTCAGTTTTATTTCCTTCCCACTTCTACTTGCATCTTTATCTGTTATAAAATACTATTGGATGAGCATTTTTTAAAATGCTTATTTTAAAAAGGAAACCTTGTTCAATAATTTTCCATTTCTGTCAGGTTCTTAAAAGCTCTTCTGAGCCCTAATTTGTTTTAAATTTAGCACTAACAAAACAAATACTCATTTTCATTTTTTCAATATTTTTCATAAGGAAACCACAGTTTAAATCAACATTATCACAGCATTTAATCCGTTTTTACCTGGACATCTGAGCATATACATTCATTTCAAGTTTGCAAAGGGATTTGTAATAGAACTTTATATTAGAATTTGCATTAAAACTTTGATGTTTATTTCACTGTGCTGTGTAAATTTTCTGTTTTATTTCTCTGTAAAAGAGGTATAATTATGACATTTCAGCCATTTATGCCTATTTTAGGTTATGTATTATTTAATTTTTGGTTTGAATTTTTTGTGATCTGGAATTAAAAACTGCAATTCTTCCTCAATCTCTATGCAGTCAGTTCTATATCTTTCGTTTCATCAAAGTTTAAGGTCACATTTAGTTTCATTTCAATTTATTAAATTTAGTTCCCAAATTTTGCTTCTTTTTTTAAAAATTTGGTTTATATGCCGCCCTTCTCCAAAGACTCAGGGTGGCTTACAATGCGTTAAGCAATAGCCTTCATACTTTTGTATATTTATACAAAGTCAGCTTATTGCCCCCACAAACTGGGTCCTCATTTTACCTACCTTAGAAAGGATGGAAGGCTGAGTCAACCTTGAGCCTGGTGAGATTCGAACTTACAGTAATTGCAGACAGCTGGTGTTAATCACAATGCTTTAGTCTGCTGAGCCACCAGGCCCTACAACAACAACACTATCCAATAAATTTACAACCAAGGCCTCTCAGATATATATATATATATATTAATTGTTTTTCTATCGAGGCACCTGGTCTACCCCAACATGTGGGAGGGAGCATACTGCATCCCTTTCGCCTTTCAGCTCCAATCCAGGAGCTCTCAAGCAGTCGCACTGATGACAAACCATTTTTATACCAAATTTATATTTCGCTGATAAAGAAATAAGACCAGGTGCCTCGATAGAAAAATACTTAATCTCTCCCCTGGCTCAAGCTGATGAAGGGAGGAGAACTTGTGCTTCAGAGGTTAATACAACTGCCTAACAAGCAGGCAGCCCAAGTTCAAATCCAAGTATAAGGGTATGGCTAGCTGATGAGAGCTAAATAGCTTGAAATAGATCTGTACTAGTCTCCCTTTATTTCTTTATCAGAGAAATATAAATTTCATATAGATAGATAGATAGATAGATAGATAGACAGACAGACAGACAGACAGACACACATATATATACATATACAGATAGATAGATAGATAGATAGATAGATAGATAGATAGATAGATAGATAGATAGATAGATAGATAGATAGATAGGTATACACTTGTGGCACTTCTGCGATATGCAGAACCTTCTGCGCATGTGCAGAGCACCCATAATGACACCCAGGCAGAGCCTCCAAACACCACCACTACCGTTTCACCCAAACCAGGGTGAACCAGTAGAAACCCACCACTGATACACACACACACACACACACACACACACACACACACACACATCACTACCGGTTATTTACTACCGGTTCTCTGGGCATGGCTAATTTTGTGGGCATGACTTGATGGTCATGTGACAATTCTTTAGGATTTAACAGAAGTACTGGTCTACCAGGCTTTTAACTGCTTGCAGAGCTATACTGGTCTACTCATGTATTTTTGCAGGTACTGGTTACCCATTTATTTTTGCAGGCACTGATCTACCCATTTATTTTTGCAGGCACCGGTCTACTCATTTGTTTTTGGAGGCACCGGTCTACCACCAAACTGCCTTTTACCACTGATCAGCTGTAGGGCAGCCCTTTGAAGCCCTGTGGCAAGAGTTTAAACAGTTTTTCCTTATAGCCCATCAGCTGGGACTCAGGAGGCAGCTATAGATTGGGGGTGGGGCCAAATAAAAACTATGTATAACACGGGGGTGGGTGGTGGGGCGGGAGGACATATTGTCACCACTACTGAGTTGGCGGAACTGGGCTGAACCGGGAGGAACCCACCACTGATACACACACACACACACACACACACACACACACGGAGTGGTGGGCTGCTGCTGGTTCAGCTAAACCGGTAGTTGTGATCTGCAGGTGGACCCACCACCCACCCAGGTGCTATGCTGTCCTATTTAGCCATGTTTTTTAAGCCGTGTGCATGCGTGGAAGGGCCCCGCATGTTCAAAGCCAGTGTACGTGCTCATGTTTTCGGTGCTGGGTGAACTGGTTGTTAATTCATGTGCCACCCACCTCTGTATACACACACACACATACATATACACACACACACACACACACACATATACACACACACACATATATACATATGCACACAGACACATATACATACATACATACATACATACATACATACATACATGTTTTCTGAGGTTTTCGTGGGTGTTTGTATGTAGGTCTTTGGTTATTCAGGTTTTCTCCCTATAAAATTGGAAATGTCTTGGCGACGTTTCGACGAAGTCTCATTCGTCATCTTCAGGTTGGTGTCTTCGCCTTCGTGCTTCTAGGAGTAAGAAGCACGAAGCTGAAGACACCAGCCTGAAGATGACGAATGAGACTTCGTCGAAACGTTGTCAGGATACTTCCAATTTTATGCGGGAGAAAACCTGAATAATCAAAGACCTACACACACACACACACACACACACACACACACACACACAGAGAGAGAGAGAGACAGAGAGACTAAGACAGAGACAGAGACAGAGATATTATATCATATGGCACTCTGGGAACATGTTTAGTTGTGCATTCTCATTCTTTTTAACAGGCATCTCAACTGACATTTCTTGATTTGGCTTCACAGGGAAAGGGGGAATATGCAACACACTTTTTCTAAAATGTTTTGAGATGGGGATATTAGAATAAAAATACTCCAAAAGTAAAAACAAATATCTTGCCAGGAAATTACAGAATATAATTTTATGACGTTAGGAAAAATTAACATCTATGATAATGATCCAATGAATATCAAAGCTCCATTTCACAAATCTGACAGTGCATGCTTTATTCTGTTTTTAAGCATCCCCCTTTCCCCTATTACAGTTAAGTTTTAACTGTCTGTAAGCAGACAATGAAAAATATTAAAATTACTATAAATGTGTTCTAATTCTGAAATATTTTTAATTTTGCAGTAACTTGATTCTAAAACATTAATCAAGGATACACTGGGCATCACACTGCAATATGCTATCATCTGGGTGATTTGGATGTTGCATTGCAATGGCTTGTGGAAATTCACTAAGCATTCTTTGTTGGAAGGTCTCTAATCTCTCATAGTCATGGCCTCGACAAACATACTCTTTATTCTGTAAGGAGAAGAAAGCAACATAAAATTGAAATATCACTGAATTGTTCCCTTAGCCTCCTCACTTTTATTTATCAACCAGACTAAATAAGAATAAGACAGTTTAAACAATTTTACGAAGTGGAAAGAAGGGAGGGGCAAACCATGCATCCAGAGGAGGCATGTTTCAGAGTATGGTCCTAGTACAGGTAGCCCTTGTGTTACGACTGTAAAATCATAATATTAACTGAATCACGTTAAATGAATGAGCCCCACCCCCGCTCTTAAATCTTGCCTATACATGCTTCCATCCTCTTTGGAAAAGCCTTTTTGCATGGAGGATGGAGACCTGCAGGGACGCGAAACTATCGTGCTCCTGCAGGCTCCAGCCTTCTTTGAAAAAGCCTTTTTTGCACAGAGGATGGAATCGTATATAAGAACACAAGATCTATCTTGAGGTCTGCAGGGACGGAAGCATTTCCAAAGCAGAAAACAGATAGAGCTTGCATCCCTGCAGGCCTCTATCCTGAGCAAAAAGGCTTTTCTAAAGAGGCATGTGTAAGAACATGAGAGCTAAGGAAAACAGCTTCGCCAGTGTCTGAAAAAAGGGCCACCTTTCTGCCATATGGCCCAGACTATTCTCCTTTCCTACACCGACATCTTGAGGTCTAGAGATCTTTGAAGGGTAAGTGAGTTATCAGTGACAGGGTGGGGAGAAGCAGATGGAACCTGGTGGGCTAGCAAAGCAGACCCAGTGCCTGTGGGTGTGAGCAGGGCAAGATTGGATGGGAAATAGGCAGGGGATCTATTGCAGCATCTCTGGTTGGTTGTAAGGGTAAATGACTGCTGTAGTGCTACAATATAGGTAACTGCAGGACTAGATCATGAGTACTTTTGGGTGGGTGCGTCATAACTTTGAATTGTCACTAAGTGAAGTAACTTGAGGATTACCTGTAGTGAGAAGTTGTGCAATGTCGTCTATAGTGGACACTTTATATAGTACAGGTACAGAATTCTTAGTAGAAACTCTTTATATGTTCAGATCAGATAGGTAGATTCAATTTTAGTAACCTAGTACCTAATGTATTCCAGTGAAACTCACTAACAATCATAACTAACTTTAAATTTGGTGTATTCTGAGGTGTCAGAGTGCTAGATTTTGTACCAGTTACATCTTTTGAGTCATCTTGGGAGGCAGCCCCATGTGAAATAGTTCATGGTAATCCAATTTAATGGTGGTTAAGACATGAGCTATCACTATCAGAGCATCTTAATATTGGTGATGACATAACTGGCAATAACTGTTACAACTGGGCAAAGACTAAGCAAAGGACACCAGATAATCAATCAACTCTTTTAGAGAGAGAGAAATTCCATCCAAGATAACCGCAAGGACTAATGTTTCCAAATTTCTTGAACATTTATTAATACAAGTCAACCCAAGTAGTATTTTGCCTGGGCTTATTTCATTCCATCTAGTCTTTAACAGCTTCCAAACTCCAATTCAAGAGTTCTTGAATTCTACAACCTAGGATAGTAATATATAAATGTATGTCATTAGGGTACTCATAGAATCATAGTATCATAGGATTGGAAAGGACTTCGGAAGTCTTCTGTCCTTGTCCTGGATAGGAATCTTCACAACACCCCAGACAAATGGCTACTCAAACTCTGAATCCAGAACTGAAGTCAAATAGACTGTTCCATTGCTTAATAGTTCTGGTGACACATTACTGTAGAACAATGGTAGTGATCACTGATAATGCCTTTCATGTGTGTGATAAATAATTACTGGGGAAAGCAGTGAACCCTGTGGAGCTCCCTGCTCAGATAGGAGAGAATCAATATTATATAGTGCAATATCCAACCTTTGCAGATAATCCAAACAGTTGACAGTATCAAACACTGCAGAGAGTCTGATAAGACTGAAATGGACATACTCTCTCTCAGGCTTCCTGAAACTCTCACCAATTAGGTCTTAGTGAAAGTCATCCTCCACCACCACCAACGTTTTTGTCCCGTTTTTTACTGGGCCTGAATTCCAACTGGTACAGATTCAAATAAGCCATTTTCTTTAAGATCCTTTATAGCTGATTTACCCCTTCATGGATTACTGCCTTGTCGTGGTGAAGGGGCTTGCATAGCTCAATGAAGCTATGAGCTATGCAGTGCAGGGCCACCCAAGATGGACAGGTCATAGCAAAGAGTTCTGACAAAAAGTGATCCACCGGAGAAGGAAATGGTAACTCACTCCATGAAATATCTTTGCCATGAAAACCTCATGGACAGTACCAAAAGGAAAAGAGATATGACGCCGGAAGATGAACCCCTCAGGTCAGAAGGTGTCCAATATGTTACTGGGGAAGAGCAGACGGCTAGTACTAGTAGCACCAGAAAGAGTGAAGTGACTGGGCCAAAGCCAAAAGGACGCTCAACTGTGGATACATCTGGTGGTGAAAGGAAAGTCTGATGCTGTAAAGATTTTCTCTCCATAGGAACCTTCATAAGATCCATGAATCAAGGCAAACTGGATGTGGTCACACAAGAGATGACAAGACTGAACATTGATATCTTAGGAATCAGCGAACTAGAATGGACAGGAATGGGTGAATTTAATTCAGATGAAGATCAGGTATACACTACTATGGGCAAGAATCCCTCAGAAGAAATGGAGTAGCCTTCATAATCAATAAAAGAGTAGGAAAAGCAATACTGGGATACAATCCCCAAAATGATAGAATGATCTCAGTTCGAATCCAAGGCAAACCATTCAATATTACAGTAATCCAAGTCTATGTCCCAATCACTGGACTTGAAGAGGATGAAATTGATCAGTTCTATGAAGCCCTACAGCACTTTATAGAATTAACACCAAAAAATGATGTCCTTATCATCATGGGGGATTGGAATGCTAAAGTAGGAAGCCAAAAGATAACCAGAATAACAGGCAAGTTTGGTCTTGGAGTACAAAATCAAGCAGGGCACAGGCTGATAGAATTTTGTCAAGACAATACGATGGTCATAGCAACCGCTCTTTTTCAACAACCTAAGAGACAACTCTACACATGGACATCACCAGACAGTCAACACAGAAATCAGATTGACTATGTGCTCTACAGCCAAAGATGGAGAAGCTCTATACAGTCAGTAAAAATAAGACCAGGAGCTGACTGTGGCTCAGCTCATGAGCTTCTTGTTGCAAAATTTAGGCTTAAATTGAAGCAAGTAGGGAAAAGCACTAGGCCACTCAGGTATGAACTAAATCATATCCCTGATGAATATATAGTACAGGTGACAAATAGATTTAAGGAATTAGATCTGATAGACAGAGTGCCTGAAGAACTATGGGCGGAGGTTTGCAACACTGTAGAAGAGGTAGCAACTAAAACCATCCCAAAGAAAAAGAAATGCAAGAAAGCAAAATGGCTGTCTGAGGAAGCTTTGCAAATAGCTGAGGAAAGAACGGAAGCGAAAGGTAAGGGAGAAAGAGAAAGCTACACCCAATTGAATGCAGAATTCCAGAGAATAGCTAGAAGAGATAAGAATGCATTCTTAAATGAACAGTGCAAAGAAATAGAAGAAAACAATAGAATAGGGAGGACCAGAGATCTCTTTAAGAAAATTGGAGATACAAAGGGAACATTTCGTGCAAAGATGAGCATGATAAAGGACCAAAATGGAAGAGACCTAACAGACGCAGAAGAGATTCAGAAGAGGTGGCAAAATTACACAGAAGAGCTATGTAAGAACAAGCTTAACATCCCTGATAACCACGATGGGGTGGTCACTGACCTAGAGCCAGACATCCTAGAATGTGAAATCAAATGGGCTTTAGGACATCTGAGCAACAACAAAGCTAGTGGAGGTGACAGTATTCCAGCTGAGCTATTCAAAATCTTAAAAAACAATGCAATAAAAGTGCTAGGCTGAATTTGCCAGCAAATTTGGAAAACTCAACAGTGATCACAGGATTGGAAAAGGTCAGTTTACATTCTAATTCCAAAGAAAGGCAATGCCAAAGAATGTTCAAACTATCGCACCATTGCACTCATTTCACATGCTAGTAAAGTTATGCTTAAAATCCTACAAGCTATGGTCCAGCAGTATGTGGATCGAGAACTACCAGAAGTACAGGCAGGATTTCGAAGAGGCAGAGGAACTAGAGATCAAATTGCCAGCATGCGCTGGATCATGGAGAAAGCTAGGGAGTTCCAGCAAAACATCTACTTCTGCTTCATTGACTATGCTAAAGCCTTTGATTATGTGGATCACAAAAAATTGTGGCAAGTTCTTAAAGAGATGGGAGTACCAGACCATCTTATTTGTCTCTTGAGAAACCTATATGCGGGTCAAGAAGCAATAGTCAGAACTGGACAGGAAACCACTGATTGGTTCAAAATTGGGAAAGGAATCCGGTAAGGCTATATATTGTTATCCTGCAGTGTACAGGATATTCTGCATACAAATTAAATACTGCCTATTTAACTTATATGCAGAGCACATCATGAGAAAGGTGGGGCTAGATGAATCAAAAATTGAAATTAAGATGGCCGGGAGAAATATCAACAACCTCAGATATGCAGATGATACCACTCTAATGGCAGAAAGCGAAGAGAAACAAAAAAGTCTCTTGACGTGGGTGAAGAAGGAGAGTGCAAAGGTTGGCTAGAAACTCAATATTAAGAAAACTAAGAACATGGCATCCAGCCCTCTCAATTCCTGGCAAATAGATGAGGAAGAAATGGAGGTAGTGACAGATTTTATTTTCCTGGGCTCCAAGATCACCGCAGATGGGGACTGCAGCCAAGAAATTAAAAGATGCTTGATCCTGGGGAGGAAAGCTATGGCAAATCTAAACAGCATACTAAAAAGCAGAGACATCACCCTGCAAACAAAAGTGCTTATAGTCAAGGCTATGGTTTTCCAAGTTGCAATGTATGGCTATGAAAGCTGGACCATAAGGAAGGCTGAGCGCTAAAGAATCGAAACCTTTGAACTATGTGCTGGAGAAGACTCCTGCGAGTCCCTTGGACTGTAAGGCGATCAAACCGGTCAGTCCTAGAGGAGATCAACCCTGGATGCTCTTTAGAAGGCCAAATCCGGAAGATGAAACTCAAATACTTTGGCCACCTAATGAGAAGAAAGGATTCAGTGGAAAAGAACCTAATGCTGGGAAAGATTGAGGGCAAAAGAAGAAGGGACGACAGAGAATGTGGTGGCTGGATGGAGTCACTGAAGCAGTAGGCGTGAGCTTAAATGGACTCCAAAGGATGATAGAGGACAGGAAGGCCTGGAGGAACGTTGTCCATGGAGTTGCAATGGGTCGGACACGACTTTGCAACTAACAACAACAACAACATAGCTGATTTCCCACATTGTTCCCAACAATCTTTCATAAAAAGAAGGTTGGAGACAAAGTAAATTTTTTTCAGGAAAAGCTTCTTCAGAAAGTGACCACCCCCTTGTTCAAAGCTGTGTCTTCATGTCTTCCCTCAAAGCAAGAATGGCTGATGTCCTGGATCCAACCACTCATACCCACTAACCACCAAAAGGAACTAGGAGCATGAGTTTGGCCAACATGTAATGAGAATCTTATTATAACAGAAAAACTTTTTGACAGCTTTTTTAGTTCTATGATTTCAAAATAATAATAATAATAATCCCAGATGCTTCCTTTCTTGAAAATGAGCTTTAACAAAAGCTTGTTCATATTCATATCTGGTTTTCCATTACTGTTGCTCTAAATATATTTTAGTCATTTTATCTCAGGGGCTATGATTATGAAGTGGCCAAATGTGGACAATCATATCCAGCATCTTTTCAATGTCTGAATTCCAGAGATTCAGAAGGCATAAAATAGAACTGCCCACCAATTTGTAAGGAGGCCTGTTGTTCATGCAAAGTTCAGGTGTCCATGACCCACAATTTAAGAAGAAACTGGTTTGACTATGGCAAAGGAAAGGTATCAGTGTTACTTATTTTCAGATCACATTTCGTCTTCTCTAAATTAAATCTCTAGCATGTGTCTTCCCACATGTGTTGCGAACACTATTACTTGTGGCACCTCCATGGTTGTCATTGGGGCTATCAGGTCATAAATGAATTGGAACCCTCCTTCAGTAAAATCCATCTGAAGATTTTATACAATAATAAAATCATGCAGTTGGAGGGAATGCTTAGACCATCCAATGCAAACTACAATTTAAGACAGGAATCAAAAACATCCTTGACAAATGTCTGTCCACTTTGCTTGAAGAGTTCCAGTAAAAGTGAACTCACAATCTCTTAGATAAACAGTCCTGTAGTTTACCTGCTGTTACAGTTAGCATTTTTTCTAATATTCAAAAAAACTCTTGAAATTTAAATTCATTATTCTGTATCCTGCATTCTGGGCCAATATAAAACAAGTCAAAATTTACTTCTTGTGACTATATATATTAATTTAATTTATTATGTGCCATCAAGTTGCTTCTGTCTCGCAGCAACCATATAGATTTTTTCCCAACATGATGCTTAAACTGTTATTTCATGTGTCCCAAAGGTGCATGTATCACCTCTATAACTGACTCCATCCACCTTGCTGCTGATCATCCTCTTCTCTTTTCTTCTGCTTTTCCCAGAATTAGATCCTATAGCAGAGACTTGAGTCTTCACATAATGTGTCTGAAGTAGAGTAATTTGAGTCTAGTTATTTGTATCTTGAATGAGTATTTTGATTTGATTTGTTCAATGATCTGTTTGTTTTCTAAGCTATCCACAATATTCTCAGCAATCTTTTCCAACATCAAAATTCAAAAATGTCAATAGTCTCCCTATCTTGCTTTTTCCAAGTTCAACTTTCACTTCCGTGGAATGTATAAGGGAATACAATGGCTTGCATAATTGTGATCTTTGTAGGTATAGATATATCAAGGCATTTGAATATCGTTTCCTAGGTTTTCATGGCTGTTCTACCAAGTGCTAGTATGCATCATATTTCTTGTTCCTTTACTGTTGATAGCTAATGCTAAAAGATAGAAGCTATTGACCATTTCACCATCTTCATTGTCAATTCTAAAGCTGATTTTTAGGCCATTCAGTGAGTATATAGGAATCTGGATATCCCTGAAGCTATGCAGATGGCATTATGGCTAAAATTAGTGGCCATATGATGGATTCTGGCCAGTGAAATCTCTTTGGAGAAAGGAACGATTGGGGAATTAACCACATATACTGTAGACAGCCACTCTTCATGAGTAAATTGCAAGAATTTTTGCAATTGGGTGATGAACTGAGAGATCCCATCTCTGCCCACAACTGTAATGTAGCCTGTGTGGACATAAAGGTTGGCTGATTTCCTAATCACTTCCAGAATGACTTTTTTACTGTTTTTAAAATATTAAGAGCTATCGGAGCAGCAAGTTTGATGGCATTCACTGGGATTCCTTTAATCTTTAAGAAATTTTAATTGAAAGCTTGAAAGATATCACAATTTGGGCAAACAGATAGGAAAAAAGGTTTTTAGAGCATTATTTTAGGAAAGATGTAAATGGACTAAGGATCTAGATCAGACCTGGGCATTTTACGGCCCCAACCCACATCCAGCCCTTTGGCTGTCCCTGTCCAATCCATGTGAGGTCAACTGGAAATTACAACTCAAATGTAATTAAGTGTATACCTTGCATGCAATATAACTGCATTGCTTTTATTTCGAAGCAGACTATTTTTTTTAATCAATTTACATATTTGTCTGTGTGCATGCCTACTACTTTCACAGCCCTATTGGTTTGGTCCTCCACAACAGTCTCAGTTTGTCATGTGGCCCCTTGAGAAAATTAATTGCGCATGTTAGATGGAGTTTAAATAGATTTTTAAAAAATTAATTGAATAAATCATCCCTATGGGAAAATGACTTATGTTTTGAATTCTAAAAAATCAAACATGATAGGATTTTGAGGGCTGGACACTAGAGGGAGCTAAAACAAAGTAAAGATTACAACTAAAGGAAAAGGAAAATCTATTTGACTTGCTAATACAGAATGGAGCTAAATACCTTATAACACTGAATGTACTAAAGGATATATGAACAATTGAGTCATAATTTTAAAAATGTCTGCCATCACAGACAAATTCTAGTAAGTTCTATCAGATAAGACTGAAGTAGAACTGAATGTGGATTTTTAAAATGAAGGACTACAAGAATGATCTGGAAAAAGATAAAATACTGAATTTACAAATGAAACTGGCTGAAATTTTAATAATTAAAAAGGACATACAAATATCTAAGATGGATGCATTGGATAATTTTCTTATATTGTATTTACAAGGGACCTCTGTTAAAAGTTTTGAAAGACTTGGTGAGAAGAGACAAAGAAAAAAAATTAAGTTTTAGGATATTACTTGAAGGGATAAAATATTAAGATTGTTAAAAGTAAAGGGAATGAATATAAAGTTGATTTATTTGATCAAGGTTAAAACAGAAGTTGTTATTTCTGATAATGCTCAATAAAATTTTACTGACTAGGATTGAATGACTGATAATTGAATGAAAGGTTTTAAGAATTTGTTTATAGCTTATAAACAAGTTACTTAGCTAAGTAACATGATATGGCATGAAGAAATTGTATTTGTAAGAGAAGTGATAACTTGTTAAAATCGTTTATACTTATAAAGACTAAGAGAAAAGTTGATTCTTTAAATTTCTTTTTTGGTTATAGTTGCATTTTTCTTTCTTCTATATTCTTTCTTTTATATGCTTCTTTTTTCTTTTCTGCACTTTGTATTTTTTATTTTTTTATAACTTGTATTAGTTTTTATCTGCACAACTGTTAGAAAAATTCTAACAGGTTGTTTTACCTGTTGTCATTAATTTGGTCTTTCTTATATTTAATTTTAGTCCCCTTTTCACTATGTTTTATTTTTACTTTTAGTTCTAGAGCTTGGAGATCGTTTGCATTTTAAGTTTTCAGGGTAATATCATCAGCATAGCACAGATTATTATGTTTCTTCCTCCAATTTTAAAACCATGTTTCCAGTCTAGCTTCCCTTAATATATAGATTGAATGAAGAGGAGAGCTCAGCCTGTCCAGCCTTGTTGTACTCCTTTACCAACCTACTTCCAATGTTTCATCATTTTCTTTTATACTGTGGCTTTCTGGCCTTTATATAAGTTTGTCATATGGAAAACGAGATGTTCTCAAATTCTCAGCACATTTCCACAGCTTGACATGTAATTTAATTTAATTTAATTTATTTAATTACAACTTTTCTAATAAGTGTAATAACGCTTATTATCTAAGAGCTACATCCTTGAAACTCTGCTTGCTAGCCTTTGTGTTTGAATATCACTCTGGGTGACAATCACAAACAACTTCAAAATCTCTTTCTTCTTCTTCCAGAATGCAGGACACAGTAAAGAATGTAAGTTAAAAGAAGGCAATTAATTTTAGGAATTAATTCCCAATTAATATTAGGAAAAACTTCATACCTGTAAGAGCAATTTGATCAGGTACCAATTAACCAGAGAGGTAGTGGGCTTTCACTGGATCTGTTCAACTAGAAGCTAGACATTCATTTGTCTGGGATTCTTCATCTTGGATTCCTATACTGAGTGGGAAATTAGAATTCATATCCTAAAAGTTCTTTCAAACTGATTCTACTCTTCTATGAATCTAAGTCTCATTTGAATTAATACTACTTGGTTTACTCTATTAAATTGTAGAATGACTTTTTTGAAATTTGAAACACAGAAGATTTATTGTACATACAATTTTTTACATGAAAAGACTTCAATCATGTTTATAAATAATGAAAAAGCCAGTAGGAATGCATATACATTCCAACTACAAAACTACATTAAATGTTAAAATTTGCAAAATAGGGACAACAACCTGACTGGCAGAAACAATATCAATATTGTGGATGAATCAATCAATTGTATAATTTTCTAGATAAATCCATATTTTAAAACAATTTTAATTTCCTTCAAATACACAAATCATCTTCATTATAAATTGCTCTGCTTTCATACAGTAATGGATATGTTAAATGTACTTACACGAAGGAAGAAAGGAAATTTTCTTCCGTAAAAGCCAACTCTGAAAAATTCAGGTTCCAACCGTTGTTGTTCCATTATATTGTCATAATAGTTAGCTTCCATTTTCTAAAGATAGAAAAAAAATTATACTGGACTGAAATGCTGTACTTTTAGGAGAAAAATGCTGACAATATTCTTGAATGGGACAACTTGCCAAAGCCAACTCGCTGTGGTCATCTCATCATGGCCTTCTCACCGCTGCCAATTTTGCTCGGCCATTTTGCCATGACTAACTCGCCATGACCATTTTGACAAGAACACAAATAATGTTGAAGAAACAGTGTGGATAACATTTATCATACAGTATTGAGTTATTCTGAGTGGAATTGTTCTGCAGCGAGTTGTCTCGTGGCGAGTTGGTGGCAACGAGTTATTCTGTGGCGAGTTGGCCATAGTAAGATGGCTGCAGTGAATTGACTGTGGTGAGTTGTCCTAGACCCTATGTAGTAATACTATGGTATCTGAAACCATTAACACCTGGTTTTTGAAAATTTAAGGTATCATACCATTATGAAACACATATTCAAGATAACTTTACAGAGACATCAATTTTTCATAGGGAGGATCTTATGCATAATTATTTTTAGTATTTGTATAGAATATAATTATTTTTACATTGTACTTTCTATGGAAACTTAAAGTTATAAGAACTCAATGAATAGTTGACAATAGACAATTTTGGCAAAATTGAGTTCATTGGGTCAGGAAGATTCAGAAGTGATTGAATATCTGAGCAACTTTAAGTATAAAACATATATACTCACTATTGATTAAACAAAGTGTTATGAAAAGTCCACAAAGATTCAAATAAAAATCAAAACTGATTCCTTACATAGACTTGCAATATATGTAGAAATACATAAACATATGTACAAATTTTAAAATACTTTTTATTTTTATTCCTTTATCTTCAATGAATTTTAAAAAGAGCAGTCTGCAGGCTAAACAGTGTTGATTTGACAATTTAAAAATATAATTATTTTCATTTGTATAATATTAAATTCAAATTACTGTGATGAATAACTATATCATATATAGGCTGAATGCATGGATTTCTATATTCATTTTAGTAAAATATAGATTTTTGTCAAAGAATCTGAATGATAAAGAGATCTCAAATTTAGAAAAACGTGGGAAATCTAGCCTGTTTCCCCCAAAATAAGACATCCCCTGATAATAAGCCCAATCAGGCTTTTGAACGCATGACAATAATGCCAAGCACTTATTTCAGAATTCAAAAAAATATAAGACAGGGTCTTATTTTTGGGAAAATACGGTATTTTGGATGCCATAATCTACAGAACATTCAATAAACTAAATAAGGGAAAAGAGGTAGAAAAGTAAGTTGGACTAACATCTTGATTAGACCATGTTTAAAGTCCAAAAGTGAGTAATATTTGAATGTTTTATTTTTGTGCCTGCTTTTCTTTTTAATTAAAACTTAGTAAATGGAGCCATTCTAATATACACAGTAAAAGTATATTACGAAGTGTTTTATTTACTTGCTAAGAATGGTACAGATAATCCTTGAGTTATGATAGCAACCAGAATTTTTATTGTTCAGTGACGCAGTTATGTAAAGTGCAACATCACATTTAGCAACAGCAATCCTTGCTGCTGTGAAGTGAGGATTGTGCGTCATTAAGAAAGCGACTTCTTTCAACTTCCTATGGTTTCCAACAACCAAAATCAGTGGGGAAGCTGGCATTGGTCTTGCAAGTTGCAAGTCCCAAGTGGCTTACAAGAAAGCCAGCAGGCAAGTAAGTAGCTGCTGCCAGGTGGGAGAGGGAGCAAGAAGATGTGTGGGTATCCAGAGAAGTACAGCATGAATATGACGGGGCTTTGGATGGTAGTAGGGGGGATGTCCAGGTGGTTACTGAGGCACAGCATATCAGTGAAAACAAAGTTACTGAGGTAAGGTGTGTAAGTAGGTAAGACTTATCTGAGCAACTTGCAGCCTTCCCATCTGGCTTCCCCATTGATTTTGCTTATGGGAAACCCACAGGGAAGCTTGCAAATCACAATGACTTGATTGTAGGATGCTGCAACCATTGTAAGTGCAAACTGGTTGCCAAGCACTCCTAGATCATGATCATGTGACTGCAATCAGGGTTGGCTGATACTCTGAGGACCAGTCATAGCCACCACTAGTTCAACACCATTGTAACTTTGAATGATCACTGAACAAGTGGTATTAACCAAGGTCTGCCTGTACATTTCCAATTGGCAAAATATCACGTCCTACAGAAAAGCTGAACATCACTCACCCGAATCCAGCTGAGACTTTGATAATCGTATAATGTTTCATACTGAGTAGCCAGATCTCTGCATAATGGGATTCCAAATTCCCAGCTCTAAAGGGAAGATTAAAAACTGAGATGAAATAGGATTTTATACACAAAAAATATCCAATTAAAGTTAAGTAAGTAACCCTTAGTAATGTATTCCTATGATAAAAAATGGAGACAAGAAAAATAAGTGAACATTTAACAAATCTTAATGAGCTCCTTTATTATTTGTTAGCCAGTCAGAGGTATAGACTCTGGGGTTTCTCTGCTCTGGCCAACAGAAAAAATAGTTGACCAAAAGAAAGAATAGTTGAGTTGGACAAAAGATACCAAATTTAAAAATGTTTATCAAAACAATTCCTAACTCTAAATAACAGCAGATATTAAAGTATAGGGTAGGTTCAATACGACAATTCTGCAAGAAAATATAGGAAAGAATGCACAGATGAATCTAAATTCTGTTTCCATTTCTTGTTGTATATAAATATTTACTCAAACATTGCCCTAAAGAATATTGTGTGTATGTGTGTGTTTGAGTACACAATGACTCAAACCTGGATTGTAATGGCACATGTTTCTTATTTCAGGAGGGAAAAGCAGATGTTTCTTTGACTGAATTACTGTAACTTGAAGCTGTCTTAAATTGAGCACTGTTTTCCTAGCAGTTTTAAACAGATATAGGGTCCGATGCAGAAATGCAAAATCTGTATTTATTTAATAGTTCAAAATAAATAATTGAAAAGAACTTTCTTTGAAAGTTAGGAATGTTTAAATAGTTCTTTCCATCATTAAAATAGTTGCATTCTTAAAACAGTTACACTTTTTTTCAAGATGGCATGACTGCTTCATAAACTATTCTTTATAGACTATTAATGAGTGCTTTGCTGGTGAAAAATACAGTAATTGTAATTGTGCATGTACATTTATGTGTGAGCTTTTGTATAAAAATATATAATTAAATATGGAACTAATTTTGACAAAATACAGTATATTAAAACATGGTAGTTACACAAATATATTAGAAACTGTACTTGTATTAGAAAATGCACTTGGATAATAATTGCATTAATAAAGGAGAATATTTGTAGCTCAGAATTGAAATGATGGGTCCTTGAGGCTCTCTGAGCTTGGTTGTTTTCTTGCAGACTTGTGACCTAGAGGTGGAGCTCTTGCCTCACAATCAGGAGGTTGTGAGTTCAATCCTAGGTAGAGGCAGATGTAGGGTCTCCTGCTTGGGCAGGGGGTTGGACTAGATGACCTGCAAGGTCCCTTCCAACTCTGTTAATCTATACCATCTGAAAGACAGTTATTACCCAAACTAGGTAACATCATCAATGGCACTCCACTGATGATGTTACCTAATTTGGGTAATGAAACATCTACAAGAAAACAACCAAACTCAGCTCCAAAGGCCCCTCAATAATTGCATTAGATTATATATCTAATGCATCTAATTAGATTACATAGATTACTACATATAGAATTGTAACTATTTACTGCCAAAATGATACACTGTATTTTTATGCATTGTGTTTTTCACTTTTATAAAGGAATTTTTATGTGTCTTTTGTTTATGTGTATTGTTTTTTGTCATTAGTTTACAAAGCAATAAAAATAAATTTAAAAATATATGAATGATCTGGAAAATAGTTTGGCTTCACTGATTACACAAGAAAGATGCACATTATGAAACAGTTCTTTGAAACAATTTGTACAACATGATTAGCATAGCTTTTGGAATGTAAAAAAGTAATAGAGCTGAGAAATTCTGGTAAAAATTAGACCTATTTCCACAAAATCTTGTGTAACAGTTCTACTAAAAGCAGCATTTGCAGAAGTATATTTGTCTTGTGATGCCTCATAAATGTATGGACAAAAAACAAATACCAGTAATTGTAAAGGTCAACCATATGTTCACTTACTACTAAGCATTTTTAAGGGACATAATTTTGCCTCTATCTAATCCACTGCTAAGACGGCCTGAATTTTAGGCATTCCACCATGAAAGTGATGCTTTCCCTCTTATTCCAGAAAAAGTATATAATACTGTGCCTCAGTGGGAATGCTTATAAAAAAGGCTAAGTTCTTAGCATCTACATATCTTTTTCCTTTTCTTTTGGAATGTGAATATTGACCTCCTAGAACAGACATCTTCAAACTTGGCAGCTTTAAGACTTGTGGACTTCAACTCCCAGAATTCTCCAGGCAGCTGGAAAATAGTAGTTGAAGTCCATAAGTCTTAAAGCTGCCAAATTTGGGGACCCCTATCCTAGAAGTTCAGATTGCAATACAGGTCAATATACCGATCAGAAGCTTGCTGCTACTTGTTCATCAGTTTGCAACACTTATCACAAGGAATGTCAATCTCAGGGAATATTGATTTTATGAAACTGTTAACATATCTAAAGGAATGTAATATTAATATTTTATGTAAAACTAAATAAAAAGTAAAAATAAATATGCTACTAAGGAGTAGGATGCATTAGGGCAGATACAAAAAACACTTTTTCACAGCTCACAAATATGTCAACCAGTTATGGGGTTGGGAAGAATGAGCTGCAGTTGTATGTGTTTGTTTTAGAACAGACTACTCATTCCCCAAAATGGCAAAAAAGAAAGAAAAAGAAATGGGGGGGGGGAGGCAAAGGAAGAAAGAGGGAGGGAGGGAGGGGGAGAGAGAGAAATTTCTAGTGACTACATCAAGGAAGGGTATATTTAAATGGCCTGGGATTGTACACATGATGTCAGAACATCAAAACCTCAAATTGTGCTGAAGTTCACAAAAATTGCTAAAAACAACCACAAGAATTTATCATATACATTTAAAATAAATACACTTTGATATTTTTAAATAACCTGGATTGACTAATTATCAAACAATTATGAAATCTTCAGTTAACACAAAATTGGGTAAGGTAATTAGAAGATAGAAATAAAATTCAAATCAATGTTGATGGACTAGAAAAATGGGCTGAGAATAAGATTTTTTTAAAAAAAATTATTAGACATTGAAAATGCAGAACAAATAAGGATTAAAAAATAGCAAATGAAGGATTTTAAAATATCATATAAGATAAAATTTCCCAGTATATCATTACTTGAGTTTGAAGAAATTTGAAAGGTTGACTCAGCCTTCCATCCTTTCTAAGGTAGGTAAATTGAGGACCCAGTTTGTGGGGGCAATAAGCTGACTTTGTATAAAATATACAAAAGTATGAAGGCTATTGCTTAGCCCATTGTAAGCCACCCTGAGTCTCCAGAGAAGGGCAGCATATAAATCTAATTTTTTTTAAAAAACCCTGTTTCCTCGAAAATAAGACATCCCCTGATAATAAGCCCAATCGGGCTTTTGAATGCATGCGCTAAAATAAGCCTTCTCCCCAAAATAAGCCCTCCCCGAAAATATTTAAACACAGAGCTGGAAATCAGGTAAGACAGCAAGAGAAGCCCCATTTTACTCTACGGACTCCAAAATAATAAGACCTCCCCAAAAATAAGGCCAAGTGCTTATTTCAGGGTTCAAAAAATATAAGACAGGGTTTTATTTTCGGGGAAACACAGTATAAAGTTACTTACTTACAAAATAAAAATCCAATATTCATTCACTGAATGGGGACTTAGCAATAGTCACTTTTGGAAAAAATATATTAGAATTGCAGCTAATTATAAACAAGCTGCCTAGAATCACCTCATAAGGGAGATGGGTAGTATAGAAATTTAATAAATAAATAAAAATATCATTCAGCTCACTATATTGCTGCTGCCAAAAATGATAGCAGTATTTAAGCATATTAAAGAAACCTAAAAAAATATAAAGACTTGTTTGCCAAGACTGGCGAATATGGAATAATGATTTAAGTTACAGATTCTAATTAAATATTACAAAAAACTTCCTAAACAGTGAGAGCACTTTGACAATTAGAATTAATTCTACATAAGTGGATTGGTTTCCCTTCAGTGGATATTGATATATTTTATATTTATATAGAAACTGAGCAATTAATTGTTAAAATGCTTAAATTGGAAACCTGTAACAATCAGGTGACTAGATTTGAAAGCCTAAATGGCCATACACTGTAATTCAATGGATTTATGATTCTCCTGACAAGTAAATATATCTGAAAAGCCTCCAGTAATTTTGCATAAAACATTTAGTTCTGACTTTAAAAAAGAATATCTAATAAAAGTTGAAAATAATTACTAATAACATTTGCTGACCTTGCCTTTATTAAAATAATGAATAATCTTCCGACAAAGATTTTCTTTACGTTGCCACTCTGTCTGAGATGGATAGTGGAGGAATTCCCGAAGAGGCCTGTCCTCCCATTGTAGTAGCTCACAATACAAAAGTAATGTAAAAGCAGCCTCTGTCAAAATAACAAGCAATGAACATTGCATAACAATATCAAAACATTCCAACTTGTATAAATATACAAATAGATAAACTAAAAAATTATAAAAATCCTAAATGAATCAGATAAAAAGGCATTTTGCTAGTAAAAGGAAAATGAATATTTAATCATGTTATCCTGAAGTAAAGACAAATGAATTGATACACAATATTTTATGTATATATATATTGTAGGTTGTTTAAAGGCATACAATTAATTTCTCTTATTTAGACTTTAGGTAATACCAATGAAAATAATGTGGACATAGTAAAAAAATATACTATATGAAATGTGTTTGAATATTAGTAGCTCGGGTTGGTAGTTAGGCTGCTAGTTTGAGCTCCGGGCTTCGCAATTTGGTTGCAAACATTTTGTCACCATTCGAGGAGACATCGTCAGTGTGCTTTGAATTGTGCTCTACGAACAACTAATATACTAATATTAGTTGTTTGTAGAGCACTAATATAATTAAAATAAATTAGCTAAAATAATATAATTAAAATAAATTAGCTGAAATTCTCCAGCAAGTGCTTAAGTGCACCTCAAATTGCTAATTGCTAATCTAAGTATTTATGCAGAGACATTGGTAATGTAAACCAATAGTGGAGAATTAGTTCCAACCTGCTTACAAAAATGTAGAATGTCTTCCAAATATATTGTGTCACTACTTGAAAACAACATGCATATGTTACTTACTCTATGCTCATACAACCGATTAACATGTAATTTATAAATCTACAGTTAAAAGTTTTATGAAAATTTAAAGAGACATATTTTAAGAAGTACCACTATAAATATAAAAATAAAACTTTCTCCCATATTTACCTGTGTAATTTTCAGCCTGCAGATGCATGTCACATAACTTGTGTATATAGCGGATATACATTTCCTCCTTATTAATTTCAGTTTTATAAAAATTCTGAAAAATAAAATATTTCAAAAAATAATCTCTGAAAATCTGTCAATCAAAATATTTTCAAGACTTATGTATTTTTTCATTCAGTTTATTTAGAATGTTAAATCATGTTTCAGTTTCATGGTGATGTTCATGGTAAAATATACCATGAAGAAACTGAAAACGTCCTCTACTACACCCACTCTCTTCTATAACCATCCTTCCAGTACAGAAAGCTTTTAGTATTGAATGTACTGTATTACATTTCTGTATTACATCTTAATTTTGTTTATTACATTATAATTTATTTACAAATTAGGATTATTTGAAATACAAATTAGATCTTGGAAGATTCAATGATCTACTAATACAGGTAACATGTAAACTCAAAACAAATAATGGCCTGATATTATGTCTTTAATAGTTCCTCCTTAAGAAATGTACTTAAAAGTTGAAAATGGTGCAATTCTATTTTTATTTAAATCAGGACAAATAAAAAATGTATATTGGTTTTAGGGGATTCTTTTTCTTCTTTCTTCCATTAATCCATTGGAAAGTGCCTGCATAAGTCCTGTCTAGTTTTCTTGACAAGGTTTTTCAGAAGTGGGTTGTCACTGTATCCTTCCTAGGGCTCAGAGAAAATGGCTGATCTAAGATCATCCAGCTAGCTTTGTGCCCAAGGCAGGATTACAACTCACAGCATTCCAGCTTCTAGCCTGGAATCTTCAATCATTATATTTTTAAAAAATCCCTTCTCACTTCTATGAGGGATACCATATATTTCGGAGTATAAGTCACACTTCTCCCCCCACCCCTTAAAAAGGCTGAAAATTTGAATACTCCGAATGTAGCTTTTTCAAAGCTTTTTTTCAGCCCTAATAAAGGCACTAGCAAGTGAAGCGATTTTCCGAGCTTTGCCTGCTTTTCTCACTGCCCTCTCAGCTGTGCTTTAGAAGCTATGCTATCCCAGGTAGGGGATAAAAAGTGCGTGCTCTCTCAAAACCATAAAACTAATGTGCTAAAGCTGACCAGATTAAGGATGCTAGCCAGATAAATACCTTGTAGGCAGATTTCCCTCCCCTTATTTCCCTCCCCCAAAATTAAGCTGCATCTTATACTCCAATGCATGTTATATTCCGAAAAATAGGGCACATATCTTCCTCAATCTTGTGTCTTCTACCAGAAGCCTGGGAGTTTGAGTATTCTGTGCAGTATCTTAGCTGTTCCTAGCACTGAATCTTCTGAACAGAGAGCTCTGATACTATTCCTGGGAACTGTTGGAGCCACTCCTGCACCTTAGGAATCATAGCCCTGACTATTCCTCACTTTGGCCTTTACTTTTCACTTCCTCTCTAGTTCAAATCCTTCTCCAGCTTCTCATATTCCTTCTTCCTGATTCTGCTGTCATTTCACTTTCATTCTGCTGATCAGATGATTCTGCTGTCATCCACTGTTTTCTGATCTTTGTTTTTTACCATGTTATCCACTTGACTGGTCAATACCTGCCTGTCCATCTGGATTTGGAAATCCCACAAGATTTTAGCTCTCTGAGTCTCTACAACCTATTATGGAACCTCTCACTTGGTCTTTGGAGGTCTAGCCCATACAGTCTGCAGAAGTCCTGTACACAATGCCAGCTACTTGGTTTAGTGTATGTTTCTGCCTGTATCTTACACCCTGCCACTATGTGTTGGACTTTCTCTGAGGCCTCTCTTCAGTCTGCCCTTGGTTCCTGTCTAGTGTGGAAAATCCCTGCTTTTATGGATCTGGTGTTTAGTGCCTGTTCTTATGCTGCTATAATCAGTCCCTTGATTTTGTCTTGTAATCCAGCCCTTTCCAGACACTGGTAGAATTTCTCAAAGTCAGCTACCTCAACTGGTCAATGGTGCATCTCAATGCAGGATATTGTCTTGGCATGGCACTTTCTCTGCTTGATCTTCCTTCCAGGTCTGCTGCTGCCTCAGACATTAGCGGCTCATTTTTATTTGCCATTTTACTGATATATTACTAGACGCTCTGGGTTTCATCCAGGACAATACTAATAAAGCTAAGACTTAGATATTTTGAACAAATAGTACAAAGGCAAGAGTCATTGGACAAACCCCCAATGTTTGGAACGATCAAAGGCAATAAAAAAGAGGCCATCAGAATATAAGGAGGATAAATGCTTTCACTGACACAAGTATGAGATTATAAGAATTGAAAGAAACAGTTTCTGATTGTGGCAAAATGATGTTCATAGTGTCACAAAGATGATTCTCACCATCAAGTTAACAGTGCAGCCAATCTTCTTGTTCTCTGTTTCATCTCCTTTCATACAGTCTCTGAAAAAACAGAAAGAGTTGATATGCTGAAATTTCAAAACTTTCTTCCATTACAGAATTAAAAACAATATAGGCAGTTCTGATGAATTAATCCATAAAGGTATTTCGACAACTTTGATTATGTAGCTTTAGCAAGATTAGCAGTTTTATTTACTTCCTGATTCTGTAAATCATCAAGAAAGTCCTTAAGAGTCTTAATTCTCTAGGTTTTTTTTCTTTTTCTTTTATAGCATTTATGTAATATACTAGAGGCATTTATTGTGAAAATACAAAAAAGTGACTACATATTAAATCCTTAAAAACTGGGATACAACTCATGATACACAGAATGTACATTCACTGTTATAAGCATGAAAAAATATTTGGGAAAAATATTAGATCATTAGTTACTACTATCATTACTTGCATATGTATCATAGGTCCATGAACTGTGAATAATTGCATTACCTGTAGTCAAGGAGGCGCTCCATCAAACGAGTAACTGATGTAACAAACGAAACCCCTGTCTCCCTCCAAGTTTCTTGTTCTATCTTTTCTAGCAGACTGTATGAAAGTAAACAATCAATAACTTACTCAGAAATTTTATTGATTGTGAACAGTTTTGAGAACACTTAAAATACCTAAACACTTCCATATAAAATCTGAGCAATCATTTTACCTGGGATAAGGCCCAAACAGCTGGGTTCTGATCCACGTTGCATGAAGCAAAAACAAGGAAATTAGTGAACTAAGATGATACACTATTATTATTCCATACCAAGAAAATATTGTGCCTGGTCTAGAAATTGCATTTAAACTACTGCTACTCACGAATATAGGTAGTTTATATACATTTGCAGAATACATACACATATTTCCTTTACTGTAGAAATAACGTATTGCTGAGAAAAAAGCAGGGGTCACACTGTGAGATTGTTTTCATCAGGCTGATTTCCCTCCCCCTCCCCCTCCCATGCTCAGTGATATTGTTGGTGCTCAAGTTAGAAAGCGAGCATTAGTATTGTGATGATGTTATCCATTCAGTTGAGTCCAACTCTTGGTATATCTATGGGCCTGGTATCTCCACATCTTCTGATCTTGAAATATTTCTTTGAGGTTTTAATTACAAGTTATATGTCTTTTCTCCCTAAAAAGATACAAACTTCCTCTTCATAATGTTCAATATTTCAAAGAATGTGCCAATTGAAAACAATGCATGGTAATATAGTTCAACTAGCTGAATACCTGTGCTCCGCTATGAAACTATATGATCTGTCTTGATAAATAGACACTTACAGCTTGAAAATTAATGAGTAGTTAAGATTGGCCTCTCCTCTTCTCTCCCTCAGGCTTATCACACAGAGGTCTCTCCTATCCTATCCCCTTCTCTCCCTCAGGCTTGCTCCACAGAAGCCTCCCCTATCCTATATCTGCTTGCTGCTGTGAAAGTAAAACTGAAACTGAAACTCCTCTCCACTGCTTGTGTTTTGCATTTGGAACAGATTTCTTTTCAGGTGGGGAGGGGAAGTAGAACTCCTTAGCATTAGAGTGTTTTAATAATAATATAGGAAATACTAATGTTCTGATAGTCATTTTGAAAAATCCTTTCTTAGTGAGTACCTAGAAGCCATGAGGAACATAAGTGGCAAATTTCAAGTTTGTAGGCTTTACAGTTCTGGAGATTTTGTGATGGTTCATGAGTGGTATTTTGCTTTTATATATATAGATTCACTGCTTTTAGTATAATATTTCGTTTTTCAGTAAGATAAGTTGTATATCTATATATTGTGTGTATTTGCATTGTGAAATAATGGCTATGTAGTGACCTGACCTGACACTTTCTGCAAGTAAGGACGGCTTTGGTAAAACTTTTTTTTTAAAAAAAATCTGAGTTTTCAGAAGTGAACTCTTCAGATTTAATTAATTTAGTTCAGAGAATTATTAACATTTTATATATTAATCATTAGGTTTGTGCTATCTATGACACTAATATTGAACTACTGTTGAAATTTAATATTTTTATATTAATTTTAAAATTTTAGTATTTAATCATTCAAAGACATCTCAGTTAAATTGTTAAAAACAGACTCCTTTGTATGATCTTTTGACAAGCTCTGATGAATAGGAAAGAATTTAAGTTGTCAAAGCAATATAATGAATATTTTAACAGTTAGTGCTTTAATTCATGTCTTAATTTTGGAACAATGCCAGTTTCTTTTCGGAATTCATGGTATACTTATTTTAAAAATTAATAACAACAAGGCTCTTATGGTAATACAGAGCTGTTTGCTAACCTCATTTTGTACTTTCATTGAAACTCCAAACTACATCTGTGCAATCTTAATGAAGGTCATGTATTTCACAAATAATTTAGTAAACTGTATTTAAACATAGACTGCAAGTTCATATTTAGAGATACCCCGTTGAAGATAAAGATTACATGAACATACTCAATATGCACTCGAGACACCGAAGTGATAACTATTGGGGAATAGCAGGCAAGACTTCTTCCCTACTCCTGTATTCATTTTGTCAAAACATAGGGACAGCTCCAATTGTAAAATGGCAACTCAAAACAGAAAGTAAAGAAAAAAAAACAGAAATCCAAACATCCTTCCAGAAAAAAGGCATTCAAATTAAGAGATGCAAAAAGCTATAAATGGATCAAATTTATCAGTTATTTCAGATGATTGTAATCATGACTTGATCTTTCATGTTAATATAATACAATAACAAATCTTGATTTCTGCAATTATTAAATAAAATGGATTTGCTGTTTTATATTAAAACCTTTGTTGTATTTTTATGAAACCATTTATTCTCAAGCATTATTCATTTCTAAGAATACTTTTTATGTTCAGATCATCCTTCCAATATCTTTATATAGATATATAAAGTTTTTATAATACTAAACATAAGACTTACAGCAGACTGAAGAGTTCCCTGTAATTTTCATCTCCTTTTCCTTCTGATACCAAACTGTCTAGCTTATCAATCAATTCTGCCTCCACCTGGATCAAAAAGAAAGAATTTGTAGGAGTAGCTTAGTTTGTAAATTCTAAATATAAAGAAGGATGTGAAAATGATATTTCATGATATTTCTCCTATTCTGCATGAAGTGATTATTTTTATGGAGATATGGATGATTTCTGTTTCTTAACATAGAGTTCCGAAAGTAGCAAAATGTAATTTCATAAAACAGTAGTTTTATGAAAAATAATATGCCTCATTTGTTTGTGCAGCACTGTCACAACTTTTTTGACTGGACATCTAATAAAATGGCCTTTTTTCATTTTCCAAAAATGAAACCACTACCACTACCACAATACCACTACTCATTCTAATATATATGTATGCATTTAGTGTAGGATAAACAAACTTTCTAGAAAATCAGTGTATTATTTAAAATGTAAAGCAAAACCATTCTCCAAGACTATTACTTGTTAATAAAAGTTGATTAAAAATAATTAAGCCTTCATAATTAAGTCTTCATTTATCATCTTATTTTGGAGGGGGGTGTTGACGCAGCAGGGATTACGGAGACCTGGTTGGGACAGGAGGGAGGGGTTCCCCTCATTGAAATGTGCCCGCCAGGTTTCTGTGCATTCCATCAGCCGAGGGCTCAGGGGAGGGGTGGGGGGGTGGCAGCTATTATTAAGGAAAGTCTTTGTCCGAGAGAGACCACTGTTCCTCAGATAGCCGGATGTGAGTCCCTTCTTGTGAAGTGGAGTCGTGGGGTGCAGATGGGTCTGCTGGCTATGTACCTGGCTCCCTGCCATGTGGCGGCGGACCTGCCTGAGCTGCTCGACGTTATTGCCGGGGTGGCGGTGGATACCCCCAGACTTATTGTCATGGGGGATTTTAACCTGCCATCCGCCAGTAAAATAAAATAAAAGAGCCTGTGTAGCGTAGGGGGCTAATGCCTCTTACTAAAGGCAGCAATTAACATCAGCTGCCTGTAATTTCTCTGAGTTCAATCCTAGTCAGGCTCAAGGTCGACTCAGCCTTCCATCCTTTCTAAGGTGGGTAAATTGAGGACCCAGTTTGTGGGGGCAATAAGCTGACTTTGTATAAATATACAAAAGTATGAAGGCTATTGCTTAACGCATTATAAGCCGCCCCGAGTCTCCGGAGAAGGGCGGCATATAAATCAAATTAAAAAAAAAATGTCGGAGACAGCACGGGAGTTCATGGCTTCCATGATGGCCATGGACCTGATCCAGTTAGTTCAAGGCCCCACACAGGGGAACACACTCTGGGCTTGACTTGTCTCTGGTCAGTGGCTGAATGATCTAGGAATAGGGGATCTAGACATCAAGCCCTTGTCATGGTCAGATCATTCTCTCCTTCACTTGGACTTTCAAGCCGCTTCCCCCCACCGCAAGGAGACAGAACCATGTGGTTCCCTCCCAGGCGCCTGATGGACCTAGAGAGGTTCCTGGCGGAGCTTGGGCCATTTCCTGAGAGCCTGACTCGACTGAAGACCTGGTGGCCGCCTGGGATAGGGCGGCCGCCAGAGCTTTAGACCGCATCATGCCTTTGCGGCCTCTGACCCAATGCTGATTTCAATTGGCTCATTGGTTCTCTGAGGAGCTGAGAGAGATGAAGCATCGGAAAAGACGCCTGGAGAGCGAATGGAGGACTAGCCGATCTGAATCTGACCGAACACTGGTGAGGTCTTACATCAAGACCTACCTAGTGGCGATAAAAGCGGCAACATCCATTTTTTTACACTCTTATCGCATCTGCAGAGTGAGGGTCCATCAGTATGCTGACAATATGCAGCTGTACATCTCCACCTCGGACCACCCCAATGATGCCCTTAACATGATGTCCCGTTGCCTGGAGGCTGTACGGATCTGGATGGGAAGAAACAAGCTCAGACTCAACCCCTCCAAGACCGAGTGGCTGTGGCTTCTAACGTCCCGGTATAGTCAGCTGGTGCCATTGCTGACTATTGGGGATGAGACCCTGGCCCCCACAGAGAGGGCTCGCAATCTGGGTGTCCTCCTGGATACATGGCTGTCTTTACAAGACCATATGACGGCTGTGGCCAGGGGGGCTTTTTGTCAGGTTCATCTGATCCACCAGTTGCGTCCCTTTCTGGACTGAGACGCCCTGCGCACGGTCACTCATGCCCTCGTCACCTCCCATCTGGACTACTGTAATGCTCTCTACATGGGGCTTCCCTTGAAGAGCACTCAGAGGCTCCAACTGGTCCAGAATGCGGCCGCGCGGGTGATTATGGGCGTAACTCGTTGCGCCCATGTAACACCTCTCCTGCGCGAGCTGCACTGGCTCCCAGTGGTCTTCCGGGTGCGATTCAAGGCGTTGGTTACCAATTTTAAAGCGCTCCATGACTTAGGGCCTGGGTATCTACAAGACCGCCTTCTGCCACCGATAGCCTCCCACCAGCCAGTTCGCTCTCACAGAGAGGGACTCCTCAAATTATGAGTCAAATTATGTCGACAGGTGATCCCCAGGGGGATGGCCTTCTCTGTGAGGGCTCCTGCCCTTTGGAATGAATTGCCCCCAGAGATACGTAAGATCCCCGACTTTCGTGCCTTTCACCGTGCCCGCAATATCCTGCTGTTCCAACAGGCGGGGCTGACCATCTAAATGAATTTTAATTAGGTATTTTAATTCTGGGTTTTTAAATTTAATTGGGCCAAATTGTTTAATAATTTTAAATTTATGATGTTTGTGTGTTTTGTGTTTTTACCTTGGCTGTGCACCACCCTGAGTCCTTTGGGAGAAGGGCGGTATAGAAATATATATATATATATATATATATATATATATATATATATATATATATATATATATATATATATATATATATATATATAAATAAATAAATCCTTAGCTATGTAATTGCAATTCCAAGACTTTTTAAAATATTAGTACAGTTAAAGAGTTAAATCTCTGGGCTTTTCTAAAAGTTCATTTTCTTCCACATATATTCCACAGGTATTATGAATCTACTGAGAAACTAAAACTCATTTTTATCTGAATAAAAATGGCGTTCTATTAACAGACAATTCACAAGTAAAAAGGAGCTGTTTTTGTTGCACAGATATTTACTGGACAATAATAGCATTATAAGACTGTCAAACACACCATTCCTCAATATCCTTCATTGCTTTAAACAGCTCACCAATATTTTTTTTGCCATTTCCCTTATTTCATTGCTTTTCCAATAACACAAGGTGTGTGTATTTTATAATATTTTTTTAAAAGGAGATTTTGTCGCCCTCAGTTGGACAGCCTTGTTTTTTTCTAGTACATGGGGAAGATTCATGTCTTGTGTATAAGATATGGTGGATGGCTAGAAAAATTCTGCTACTTTCCTTATTATACTTTATTTCATATTGCACAGGAGTTTTCTTATAACAAACCTGTAGATGTAACAGCATTAGTCATGGCTTGGAATGTGTTATACTTTTGCTTTTATATAGCTCTTAAAACCAAACAGCTTTAAGATTTGAAAAAAAAACCCCAGTTATATATTTGCAAAAAACTTTAACAAGACAGATTGCACAGGTTAAGTAATCATCAGCAATATTTGTGTATATATGATCTGTGGTTATACACAGATGTGATATTTTTAGAAGAAAGGTATTTTTAGGAGAACGTATATCATAGCCAAACCAACATGATCCACTTTTCTGTGATCAATGATTAGTTTAGCTGACCACGGGAATGTATTGGATATTGTATAACTTAACTTCAGCAAAGCATTCAGTTAGGAATCCAATGATATACTGGTAGAGAAAAGGACAAAATGTGGGCTGGATTATACTATAATTAGTATAGTAGACTCAACAATCATATTTATTAGGTATATGTCAATTGCTCAACATCAAATTGGAAATGTTGACTGGTACATCAGAGTTCTTATTTTAAGCCCTATGCTGTTGAATAGATTTATACATGACTTAGAAAAGAGAATTAAAAAATAAAGTTATAAAATATAGCTGGCCGATATAAAAGTAGCAGGAATAGAAAATATCTTAGGGGACAATGTTAACATTCCAGAAGACCTTGACAAGCTAGAACAATGATCTAGAAACATCAAGGTCAATTTTGATGGAGACAATTGAAAAATTATCCAAAATTTATTTGGATAGAATAAATCAAATGTTTGGGTGGGGGAACCTTACTGAATAACACGCAAAAAATAATCAGGTGTCCTGGTGAATCAAAAATTAAACATGAGCCAACACTATGATTCAACTGTAAAAAGGAAAATACAATCCTACACAAAGGTAGAATATAAGATCAGAGAAACAATTGTTCCTCCCTATTCTGTGTTGGTCACATCACATTTAGAAAATTGCCTTCAGTTCTTGGCATCAGATTTTAGGAAAGAATTGGCAAACTGGAACATGTCTTGAAGACTATAACCAACATATGAGATGGTTGGATGCACTGGACATGTTTAAACTGGAGAACAAACTACTGTGTGGAAATACAATAGTGACCTTCAGAAATTTGAAGAATTGTCATATAGAAAAAGGAACAATTGTTCAGAGTTGTTCCAGCAGCAAGCAAAGAAATCATGGATTTAAACCATAAAGAAATTTCAGCTGAACATTAGGAAATATTTCTTAATGCTGTTAGTTCTTCAACCATAGACTGTCTTGTGAAATGGTGGACTTTCCATCTAAGGCGATATTTAAAATTAAATTGAAAATTGAAGATAGTTAAAATTTAAAACTTTACAAGAAAGAGTTACATTTAAGTTATACAAAATGTGATCTGTTCTCCACCCAAGTCCTAAAACTAAAGAAAATGCAATTAAACAAATGAATCAAAAGCATTACACTCGCTCATTATTGAGAATGACCAAAAGTTGCATTTTTATATATGGCAAAATTATGAGAATCTCTGCTTTCAGTAACTGGCATGCACTGTTGGGCACCAATAACTGTAACTATGTGTTTCTGACCAATCCTGTGCATCAGCATGGACGGATTTTAGCCTATTCCTCCTTTAAAAAAATGACTTCAACTCAGGGATGTTGGTGGGTGTTTTAGTTTAAAAATGTAATAATTGTGTAGTTATAGAATTGGCTTGTAATAATTATAGGTAATATAAAAATTTGAGGTTGTAAATGCATTAGTATTTTACTGTGCTGGAAAGAGTCAACTCTCTTCCTTTCTCCCATTTCCCCCCCAAAAAAGTAATCTTTATTTTCATTGTATTTTAGGCTATAATAAACTTTAATAAAAATTATCTTTTATAAAAAACAACAGGTCAGAGGCTGAAAGGGCAGACGACTCTGCTGAAAGGGCAGATGAATCCTTTTTAGATGTTAACATCCAGATTTGGCTAAACTATGGGTAGACATGTGGTACTGTTCCTTTGCTGGGATTTGGGTTCCTGGCTTCAAAACTGATTGCATAATCACATGCCTGATATGGTGTGGGGAGGTAAGATGGCTGCCTCTACCTCCCAAACAGATCTGCAAACTATGTATTGTATATTATTATAGCAGTCCTTATCCTCTCTTGTCCTATAAAGGTTCATCAACTTTCACTGCTAATCAGTTGGCACTTAGGAGGGGAAAATGAGTGTTCCCTACTCCCAACTTATACTCGTAACTGCACTGTGCAGCTGAAGCCACTCTATTCCCAGTATAATGGGTACTTACAAGCAGTTACATATAGTGTATTCACTCTGTCTAATCTTCCATTGTCAGTTGCAAAGGAATTGTGTGGTATAGGACCTGTCCTGACTGTCAATAGTTTCAACAGTCATTGGACATTCTAGACCTTGAGTAGGCAAGTTTCTGTACTGTTTCTATATCAATAAAATTAGTAGCTGCCAGAGTTTACAAGAGCTGAAAGCCTGGAACTAAAGTAATAATAGCAGGAGTAATTAAGAAAATTTGCCTTTTCTTATCTGCCTGAGCTCTCCTAAAATATTGGATGGCCTCTGTTCAGGTCTCGGGAGGGAGGGGGGAGGAAGCTGGTAAAGTTGTCTCAAGATACTGTCTGGGACTGAGCTGAGCATTTGATGGCTTCATGCTCCACAAATATAAAGTTTTGCATCTTATTGTATTGTCCCTTTCAATGTAAGGGTTCATCTAGCTGCTCTGATTTGTATGGATTCTCCCACTTTGGATTCCAAAGAGGGGCTATGAGGGAAGACAGACTGTACATTCTTTTTTCCTTTCCATTTCTTCCTTGTCTCCACTCTTCCAGTTGGGCATCTATAATTATGCAAAGATAATAGAGCTTGTTAGGATATGATCTGGGCCTAACAGTTGTCCAGGCAATATATGTGTTCTGTGACTTTAAGATTTAATGCTGCATCATGCTGTAATGCTGAGTCATGCTATAACAATGTATTTAAGCACGGTACTGTAAAAGGTTCAGTTGATGATAAGCTGCCATTGCGTGCATGTGTGGGTGGATCTGCTACCATCCGGGGTTTGTGAATGATAAGCTGCCATTGCGTGCATGTGTGGGTGGATCTGCTACCATCCGGGGTTTGTGAATGATAAGCTGCCATTGCGTGCATGTGTGGGTGGATCTGCTACCATCCGGGGTTTGTGAACCAACTACTGTTTGTTTGGTAAGAGTTTGTTTGGAGTTAACCGGTAAAGACTTGGACTGTTTAGAAGACTACGAGATTCTTTATTTCCCATTATAAAGAACATTTTTGATAACACCAGTTTGTTTGTATCTCTATCTCAGTGCTCTCAAAAACGTTTTCTCTGTGCACTTCACTCTGCTAGTTGTTACACAACAACAATATCCTTAACAGAGCTCTTCCAGGGTAATTAGAGAGCTTTGTCTCATCAATTCAACTCTCAGGTCATTGGTCAGCCCTCTATGATTCTCTGTATGACATCCTTAAACTGTCTCTTGGGTATAGAAGAAGTCTTGATAGTGGTTCTGCATTTGGATTGTTCCCCTGTGTGAACAGTATCGCATACTTGGCTACTGTTTCCTTCAGCAAGCTCAGCACCAAGTTACTTTGGTGCGATCAATGGAAAACTCCATTAATCTGCCTGCCATAAACATCTCACATTGAGCAGCAAATGTACAGAATTGATCCTGTTCTCGCCAGAATCTCTGGCAAGCTCCCATGAGAATGCAGAATCATTGGTTAAGCTGCTATCTGTTGTGCTGCCATGGGTTGAATTTGTTGTATCATGGAATTCTTTCATCTATACATCTACTTGTTGTCGGTCTTGTAATAAGGATCAGAGGCCAGTGTTGAAATTCCTCTTTCTAAAAGAGTAGGAGACTTGCAAGATTGTCATCAGGATAAAAATATTTTCCATTGAAAAGAGGAAAAGCAAATTCTACTCTTTTAGTCCTCGATTTATCTTTTATTCCATTTTTTAAATTTGATTTGGAGACTGTGTGACACGCCTCCCAGGTAATCCAGGTAGGAACCATGTCTAGATGAGCTAAATCTACCTTATGGTAAAGCTATATTAATAGAAACTTGCAAGTCTGAAAGTACAAACTTTCAGCCAAAATGTTTGATCAATTAGGATGAGTCCTTCCTAAGTTTCTTTCTCTATTAAGCCACTGGGGGTTCCTGCCTCTCTCGTTTTGATTGTTTCCTAGGCAGCATCTCTTATCCTCATTCCCCAAGCTCATCTGCACATTCCATTACACTATATGCCATTTGCCTTTCTAATTTGCTCTCATCCATTCACAGAATATTTTTCCAATAGCCTTCTGTCTTATCCACATAGTCTCTTGCAAAGTATAACTGGGCAACTATGTCCTCTTTGGAGAGTACTGACATTTTCCTTTCAACCCTGCCAGGCACACAATTACTGCTTGTTGTTCTTTTCATAGTGGTCTCATGAATGCTTATCATCAAGAGGCCTTGAGTTCCTTAGATATTATGCATATGCTCGGCTTGTTTGCAACCTCCTGAAATATTACCATAGTGGTGCAGTGGTTAGAGTGCACTACTGCAGACTACTTCTGCTGACTACCAGCTGCCTGCAATTTGGGCAGTTCAAATCTCACCAGGCTCAAGGCTGACTCAGCCTTCCATCCTTCCACGGTCCGTAAAATAAGGACCCAGATTGTTGGGAGCAATATGCTGATTCTGTAAACTGCTTAAAAAAGGGCTGTATAAGTGTTGTGCTATTGCTATTGCTATTGCTACGTGTCTTGCATTAGGTATGATCTTGGTTGATTGACCACTCCTGAGGAGGGTAAAATGATATTGAATTGCCTCCCTTTCTACAAGTCCACCTGAGAGTGAATTGGTAGAGTCCAAACATTTTGGAAATCATTTTGTTAACTTTTTCCATCTGGCTTCTGGAAGTCCTTGTCTGAGCCATGACATATTTCTACAAACCCGGGTTTTAAAGATCAGATTTGGATAGTCAATAGAATTCTTTTCTATAAATAAGGCAGGAATTCCATAATCAAATCTATCAATCGTTTGAAACTCCTGACTCTACCTTCTCCTTCAAATGAACTAATAAATTTAGAGGCTCATATATTCCCTTGTAAAGCCCTACATGGTATGGGGCCAGAGAACCTATAGAACTAGCCCATTACATCAGCTCATCCCACCCAGTCACGCAAGGAAAATATGTTGTATACCCTGTCAGTTAAAGAATTCCAATTGGCAAGGTCCAGGAAGAGTCTTCTCTGTTGTTACCCCTGTCTTATGTAATATTCTCTGGAGGATATTCAGATGAGGCATTCCTGACCTTCCAAAAAGGAGTTAAAACAGTCTGCAGTCTCACATGGGGAACCCAAAGGAGCACCCAATCATAAGATTGGTTGGTGCCATGAGAGCTCTCCCTCAACTCTTGTTAACTATTTTTAACAGGTTTTAATTATTCTTGCCTCATTTTATAATTTAAAAACTAAAACTTTAACATTTTTTATATATTTTGACGTTTTATTGTAAATTGTTCAAAGTTCTTCTTTGAGGGAGATGGGTGGTTGAGAAATGTGAAAAACAAACAAACAAACAAAAACAAACATTTATCATACACATATGTAGATTTATGTCCTCAATAATCAATTAACAAAAATAATGTATTTGATTCATTGTTTAACTGAATTCTCTTTATCTAGTTTTAGGCCTTGAGTGGAGAACGGATCACATTTCAGGTCATATTTATGCAATTCAACAGAATTCACAAATGTTTAAACATTGTTCTACATGATCCTTAATTCCTTAAAAATATTATATTATATGAACCTAGAAGACATCCCCTGATAATAAGCCCAATCGGGCTTTTGAGTGCATGGCAATAAGGCCAAGTGCTTATTTCAGGATTCAAAAAATATAAGACAGGGTCTTATTTTTGAGGAAACACGGTACTACATATTCTCCTCAGTTTGTTTATCAATATAGTGAATAGAAATATATGATAATAACAAGAACTTAAGAAAGGAGGTAACTAGTTGAGTAATAGAAAATTGCTATTTGTAGTATCAAAGTTACATATATACAACTTACCTTTTCTCTTGTTCTCTGTGCATCACTTACATGGGTGAATAATGAACAGATATAAATTAAAGCACAGGAGACAAGACAGAACATCAAGATCAATGCCATTATCACAGGTTTAGATAACTATGGCATATGAAAATTTGATGACTGGTCCTGCATATATCAAGAGTGACTCTATTGAAAAATTCTATAGATATCACCATTATTCTAGTATTCTGATCCCTAATGAAAGATGATTTCAGTTCAGTGGTATTTCACAATCAATGAGCAAACCTTATGAACTTGTGAACAATGTCTTGTTTACAGAGCCATAGATAGGATATAAAACTCTAAACCCATCCGATTTTCAAGAAATATAAAGAAACTTCAAGAGGCATAATCAGGTTTGGAAGGAACACAGCACAATCAAAGTGTGAATACAACTTAAGAGCATAATGTTTTAGTGAAGTCAAGTGTATTTGTATGAGTGAGTGAAGTGCACAATAATCTTGACATAACAAAATTAATTAGCACCACATATGGAAGCAGTTGGTCTGAAGAAGGCTTTCTTAATGGAAAAAGAAACACAAATCTAAAAACAAAGTAATTAGCCCAACATTCAAAAGGTGCAAACATGGATATTGAAAGCACAGGTTCCAAGTATGCATTGCTATTTGAAGGTGGAGGATGGAAGTTGGTATGTTCCATAGAAAATTTTCTCAAATGTAAATATTTTTAAAAGAATACAGTACATTAGAGGAGTGATATCCAGAAATCTCAATCAAATAACTTGAGACTGAGAAAGCTTTCAAAGTCTGGAATATTTTTTAAAGATGCTCACAGATAAATAAAGCAAAGAACGCACAAAGCATAACTCAGGAAAAAAAAAGAATTCATTTTAAAGGTATGCAGAACTTTCAGAAAGGTTTTCAAGAATTACATTTTTTTGGACACATGGAGTCAAAGAATAATTCAGTGCTGCAAATGCCAGAGCAAACCACTAAGAAAGGATACCGATTCTTCTCTTGTCCTGGGATAGAAGATCAGATATTTTTAAAGGAAAAAAGATAAATTCCTATATAGATGAATGGTTTCTAATTTATACTAAATTATAATCTGAAAGAAAACTTCTACAAAATAATATATTGCTGGTATCTAGTGCCTATCAAAGATGTTTCTGTTGGAAATATAATTGTGAAGAAGGTACTTTTTATTATCTTTGGTGGACTTGTAATGAAACAAAGAAATATTCTTTCCAGATTCATGCTTTGATTCAGAAGAGCCTTAAAATAAATATAAAACTGAAACCAAGTTTTGGAACTTCGTTATTATGTAGGTTGATTGCAGTGAGCATTCTATGTATACAAAAGTGGGAAAATATGTCAATTCCTACAATGGAAGAATGGATGGAAAAAGTGGTGGAGCTAGCAGAGATGGAAAAATTAACTGTTTTAATTAAAGAAAAGAATGCATCTAGTTTTGTTTCTAGTTAAACACTTCTACACCTAGTGTTCAGAACAAAAAAAATTAAATTTTGACTTTGTGCTTTGCTTATCGGTTTGTTGTTAGAGAAATAGATAATGTTCACTAAAAAAGTGCAAAAGTAAAAAGCTGAGGTTTCAACTTTATTTTGTATTTTTCTGCATCAAAAAAATCCTTTTACCCTACACTTCTCCCCCCCTTTTCCCCCCACGTTTCCCTATTATATATAAATTATATATTTTTGAACAAAAATAAGTACCTATGAGCACTTGGAACAATGTTGGAAATCAAGTCTGGCATGGACGTCACACCATGAATATGCAGTCTGCTCTGCATGTTTGCGCAGGAAAACTACATTTATGACCAGGAAAATGGAGAGAAGATTAGACAATCCCACTTACATATATATGTTACAGTTATGGAAAGTTGCAGGAGGAAAAAATGGTCCTGCATTTTTAAGCTTGAGAGGAAAAGACAAGCTCAAAAATCAGAGTAGAAAAATAAAAGTACAAAAATTTAACAGAAGAAAACCAACACTGAACCTATGAAGTGAGAGAAACCAGGGTGAAAAGAATTTAAAGAATATTTTTTGTTTGGCCTGAAGTCACAAACCAACTGTCACTGACAATAGTATATTGTGTCATTGTAACCAGCTGAGATCTAGGATTTGATATCCACATCTCACTTCAGAACTGTGAAATATTTCTTGAAGGAATGCATTATTTTATGGCACCTTTATTCAAAACTGAAAATCTGTTTCTTGAGATGGCAAGGAATTGCTGCCAGAAAATACTAAGAAGAGAAAATGTATTAAATTATGTGACATATGAGTATTTATAATGAACACTTAGAATTGAAGAGTTGGAAGAGCCATTTCAGTGAAATGATATACATTTGTAGTTAATTGGTTCCACTGTTGAACTGTTTTAACTATTATGACACCTTTTTAAACTTTCAACTGAAATTGCCTTTCTGTAATTTAAATCCATTATTCCAGCGGTCCTCAAACTTTGCAACTTGGCAGCCCGGCTGGTGGAGAGGGGAACTGAGCGGTGTGAGCGATGGTCTGGTATGCACGCACATGCACACACGCAGCTCCACTCACAAAAGAGAAAAGAAGCCTTTGGGGCACGGTTTCGCGCTCCTTGAGGCTTCTCCATGCCAAAAGCTTTTGCAAAGGGATGGAAGACCCGAAGCAGCAAGAGATCGCTCTCCCGAAGCCTTTCATGTGTTTTCAAAAGCTTTTGGTGAGGAGAAGATAAGCCTTTGGGAGCGTGGTCTTGTGCTCCTTCAGACTCACTGAGGCTGCCTGATGCTTCAAAAGCGAATTGGATGTCTTATGCAGGTAACTTCAGTGAGTCAGCAAAACTGAGCAGGGTGTACTCATCCCATTTAGCCTCCGCTTTGACTACTCCGCGTTTGGAGTATTGGAAGCAGGCAGCTTGGCGGGATGGTTTGGGAAGGAGAGACGAGAACTGGGCTGCTGAACAGTGGGCCAGCACTCCATTCATGCATGAGAAAAGCCTTTGGGGCGCAGCTCATGTGAATAGAGCTACACACACACATATTGGCCCACCTCTCATGGCTCAGTCCCAAATAAGCCACAGTCCAGTAGTGTGGTGTGGGTCCCTGCATTATTCCATGACCTGCATTCTGGGATGAGCATGAACAGAACTTAACCTTCTATGTGACATTGTTTCAGATATTTCAAAATGGCTATCATACTTCCAACCCCACCCCATACTCTCAATAACTAAAGTTAACCATCAACTTTAATTTCTCTTTATAGGACTTAGTTTCTGATCATCATCCTTTCTTTGAACCTGTTCCAATATCACAGAATACTTTCCTAAATATGTTGTTCCCCCAAAAAGATACAGTAATCAAGGTGAGAGTGAGCAAAGTAGGATAAAATTGAATGGCTATTTCCTGTAATCTGGAAATTATATTTCCATTGCTGCAACCTGAAATTACATTGCCAGGTTTGTAGACACCATTTACTGGTGGTTCATATTTGCAATTAACTAATATTCTAAGATTTTAAATACCACACGTATCTCCTATATAGTTATATACCTAGCTTAACTGTCATGCCATCCAAAAGTAAGATAAGATTAGTCTGGCAAGATTTGTTCCTGATAAATCTATGATAACATCTGGTAACTGTAGCATTGTTTTCAACATGTTTACAGATCAGCAACTCCTTGATCTTCTCCTTTTCTTGAGACTAATGTTAGATTGGTGTTTAGTTTCCAAGACATTCCTTTTCCTCATTTAAAGGCAGGAATGTTTGCTTTTCTCCATTGATATGGTACTTTATCAATTCACCAAATCTTCTAGCTAGAGGCATTCCATGACCATATTTCTATTAGTCTCAATCTTCAATCCTGACCCTTTGTTCTGATCTTCAGATATTTCCTGGTGCAACATTCTTCGGTGGAGAAGATCTAACCAAAATCAGACTTGAGTAACCCCGCCTATTACATGTTTGAATGTTGATGCCTTTATTTGGAATCTGGTTTGATTTTTTTTTTAATATTCTGAGAATATAATGTCATTTTTTTATCCTTAAATTCCTTCATTAACCCTTTTGCTGATTCTGAGCTTTCATTTTTCTGATTCCAGCTCTGCATATTTGGACAATCACTCTGTATGCTTTCTTTCTGATCTGTCATTTTTCATTTTCTACATATGCTATTGTTTCTTTCAAATATTCAGTAAGCTTTTTGCATACTCATGGTGGTTACTTTGGCTGTCTTCCACTTTGTTTTCTTCTAACTGGACTTGTTTGTAATTGCTTTTAATATCTTCTTCTATAGAACTCCCTCATTCCTAGAGTTTCTTCTCCCATCAGCATTTCCTATCATGGTATTGTACTTGCCACTGCTCTAAGTTATTAAAATACTATACATTTTTTAACATCTGGCGTATATGTTAGACAATACTCAGTTATCAATTTCCTTTAAATCAAGGATTTGCAACTCCAGCATGGTAACTTTCCCCCAATATTACTATTACTTCCACCTCCTCAACAAGGATTCCCAAATGATTAGAATATAATCAAAGGTATCTGATCTTGTGCCTTACTCTTTGAAAGAAAATACTGTCAACAACAACAATAATAAAAAACCAGGCATTTTCTGAAAAAATTGTTAACGCAATGATTTCTCCCCTGATATTAATGACAGTTTGCCTTTGGGAAATATTATCTGCATGTTCTCTGAGAGAGAAAGACTAGAAAATAATGCTGTCTTGAATTGTTCCTCAATTTATTTTAGCTGAAATGATCTCAGCAGCACTGCTGTTCTTTGAATAAGAATGTTTGTTTTTAATGTTCAGCACATCTACGTCTGACTTCCTTTTGCTTCTGTTCCTTTTGAACATATCTCTTTTGGTTACTATATTCCAGTCATGGATATCATCCCATCAGGTCTCCGTTACACCTATTAAATTATATTTGACTTTCTGTACCAGGAATGTAACTGCAAGAATGCTTATTTCTTATATATTAGTGCATTACAGACAATAATGGCCATGACCTCTATAAATCCATCTTTTTTCTGATTTTCTTTTCTTTCTTTCAAATGATTTAAGAGGGTTGATGTATTTTTTTTCAATTTGTATGAAGTGCAGCCCACATGTCAGTAATTCCACCATCTAAATAAAACAGACTGTGGCTCCAGAAATAAATCTCTCCATTCATATGGCTAGACATTGACTTCTAAGTTTTTATTCTTTGTATCCTTTCTGGTTCCCTTCCATAGACCAGGATGAAAACCTGATCTTCGAGTTTCTTCAGCTTCCTTCTGAGTTTTTCAAACTTCTTAGAAATATGGTTATAGTTGCTTTTTGAAGTATAATTTGTTCCCACATGTATTGGCAAAAAACAGTAATTATTTTGGCAACTGTTCCATTGCCTCCTTGCATTTTGCTGTTCCTAGATAGCATACTTCATGAGTTATAGGTCAGCATACATTTGCTTTAGTTTTTTTTAGAGATAAACTATTAAACTGCCATGAATCTTATCTTTTTTATAATGTACAGTTGCATCTTCCCTGCCTTTCAGAAGGACCCATCATCCTGTCTCCTGCTCTGCAGCATCATTTTTACTCTTGATTGTTCAAAAGGCCAGAAAACTAAACTGCAGCAATATCACCTATCTCATATTTCTTACTGAAACCCTCACCCATTGCATTTGCTCTTTGTCTGCTGCTTATGGGGAATACTCCATTACCAGCACATCATCATCCTTTTTCATTGGCTCCAAATTTGCCTTTTGGTGCTCCAATTATTTTGACTTTTTCTTCAAATACTGTTGCAAATGCTGCTGCTGCAAAAATATGCCAGGGTGTTTTTAGGTAGGAATATAAATATACTATTAACATTTCAGGCCATAGCTGCAGAGTTCTGTCCAGTCAGCTTTACATTTGCTCCACATGGCAAACAAGTAGAAAGTATTTTTTTCTTGACGTTTGTTTACTTTTTTCTTGTTCCTTTCTTGAGGATTGTTCTTTTTTGTTTCATTCTCAGGCTCCAAATTTACACTGTTGACTTATATAGAAAAGGGATTGTTAAGAGATTTCTATTTTTGCTCCGTATTAATTTTTCCTGTTCATTTACTTAGTGAACTCATTATCATGCTGCCATACAGATTCTACTAACTCGGCAAAAGGAAGCATTCACTCCATTACCCACAATAAGCAACTCTCAGGATATCCCCCCAGTATTCCTAACAATTCAGGAGATCCCACATCTCAGCACACAAAGCATCCCAGTCACTATTCTCTTTTCCCTCTGTTGAACTATCCCAGGAAACTCCTGTCCGTCTTCCCTATCAGCTCACTTAGATATGTACTCGCCTGGTGTAATATGGGTCACTGATATGCAGAATACCATAGTTTGTGATTGAAATGAATGAGAATCTTATTTTTGGGATGGGACTACATCATAATAAAAAATATTGCTTACAACTCTGTTGATTTGCTGTGGGGAGCCCTCTTGAATTTTGAGGAGGCAAAAGAAGACTTCAAGCCCTGCAGGTAGAAAAATAAGATGACTCTGATGTGAAGACTGACCAAACTCTTTTGGCATCTGGAAACTAGAACCAGGACATACATAGGAATGCTGTGGTTGAAATGAAAAGCTCATCTTCTATCTTGTACTTCTTAGTTTCTTTACCCTATTCAACACATCAAAGTATGTGTATTAACCAAGGCTCCTCCATTAAAAGAAAGGTTTTCCATTTTGAAATGTATCCTTTGGGACAGACTTGCTAGTTTGTGCTAAACATAAGGATAGAAGGCTATTGATCTGGCCAAGGTCATTACAGCACAGCATGTTTATAATCCTTTGAAAAATAAATGCTTTCCATCTCAAAAGAAACCTCTTGAGAAATCACTGATAATGCGATATGCAAGCTTCATAGTCAGCACTAGAAAATTCCAAAGAAGCTGAGAAGTAATGTTTCTTTTACCTAACATCCAGTATTTAGCTCTCTTTTTCAGCTGATAAAAGTTTCTGGCTAGAATTTCCTGGGGAAGTCTCAATTATAACTGAAACTAGCACTTTAGAAAACAAAATCTATATCCCTATATAGTATTAAGGGTTTCCAATTTCTTGAATACTGGTATTGTAGGTGATGGTTTCTATGGCAGGAGCAGGTTGTTTCTTGACTTCCAATTAAAAGAATAAGCTGTTTGAAATAGTCATTCTGAATATTTTTTTTCTTCTTTTGAAAAAAATAGGTATCCAATAATGCATTATCAAGAAAAAGCATAACAGTTCAGAAGCAAAAAAGGGAAGCAGATTCTAATATGCTACCCATCCCTCTAGCACATAGTGGATTCCAGTTTTTTGGCAGACTGTGCCATAGAAAAAGGAATATAATTCAGATTAATAATATAAAATGAGAGTAAGGAAGAAAATCCTGGAGTTAGGAAGATGAGAGATATTTGAAGATACAGGGACAAAAATTTGAGCAAAACCGAGAATGTTGCTTATAGTATAACTGAAGGTCAATCAGACAATGAAAACAGATTACTTTAAAATAGTATAATTGCAGATTGAGGGTCACATATGAAAGTTGGAATATTTGCCAATAGCAATGTATGAAATATTCCTGAAGACTTGTAAGATTGCTTGGTCTGTGCATGAACTATGTGTTTAGGAAATGTTGGTTTATATATAGAAAGAAACACATAGATTGAACTGCAGTTATTCCTGACAAAAGCATATGTGGGAATATAAGAATAGTAAAAAAATAAGGACATTCACAGCAGCAGTTGACAGAAAGTAGGAAACGGAGGGAAGGGAAAGTATTAGAAAGTGGAGAACCAGTAGTGGGATATCCTATGTTGTGAGGCTGTCCTTACTACAGTAAGGAAGCCTTGCAATTAAGGAACAAGTGCACATGCCAGTATATCAATGGCAGCTATAGAGAGGGAGAAAAACAAAGATTATGGAGTGGGTTGACTGCATGGGAAGTTGGTGAAAGAGAGTCAAAAGAAAGGTGTCATGAACCAGCCTTGCCATTCATCCCATAAGATCACTGTAACATTCTCCAAAATTCTTCTGAATTTTCTTTCATGCAAAATGTGCTTGGTGTAGTTTCTATGAAAACAAAGCCAATTCAGGATTATTCAACAAAAACTTTTGGAGTATAATAATTTGTTCTGGATTAAAACAAAACAAATTTCTGCTTTGTGCATATCCCTACTTTGGAATCTGAGACTGAAAATCATAGATTTGTAAGGCTACACTTCTGGTTTTCACTTGATGTGCAGTTTGAAGGCCTCCTATAAAACGAGTTGATATCAAAGTCACAATAATTATCATATTAAGGAAGGGCAACAGAGAAGGCTGAACTGCTTAATTCCTATTTTGCATCTATAGTTTTGCAAAAGAAAAGAGGACTGGTCCAAACTGTCAGAAGCTGCATTGGATATTGAGATAAAAGGAGAAAGATCATAATAAAGATTTGGGGAAAAAAACCCTGAGTAATTTTGAATGAATTTAAGGGTCTGAAACTGGATGGATTATATCCCAGGGTGTTGCAAAATTAGCATATGTAATTTCAGAACACTGATTTTAAACTTTGAAAACTATTAAAGGATTAAAACAAAGTTTGTTCTGGAAGAAATGCCAGAAGATTGTAGAAGAGCAAATGTTGTTCCCATTTTCTTAAAAAGAAGGAAAACATTGATTCAGGAAACGACATATTGGTTAAGTGTCATCAGTAAATGAGAAATTCTAGAAAATGGCTTTGTAGGCACCCAGAGAGGAACAAAATGATTACTAGAAGCCAGCATGTCAAAACTAGGTAATACCAGACAAATCTTACTGCATTGTTTGATGAAATGATTAATTTAGTAGACCAGGAAAAGTCTGTGAATATAGTGTACTTAGCTTCCAGAATGGTATTTGATAATGTTGACCATACGCTTTTCCTTGATAAAATGGAATAATGTGGGATGTATAATCCCATTAGCAGAAGGATTTATAGCTGACTGAAGAACCAGACTCAGCATGTGACCTTAAATGTTTTTATGCCAACATGGAGAGGTAAGTATCCTGTGTAAGATTTTGACTACTTAGATGAGGAACTAGATGGAGTACAAAAAAAAAAAAAAATACAGATGATGCAAAGGATTGCTAACACATTAGAAAACAGACTCAGTGCTCCATAAGATCTTGGTAGTTTTGAATATTGGCCCATATCCAACAAAACACAGTTCAATGTTGAGATGTAAATTCTACACATAGGTAGGAAAAACAGATACAGGACAGGCAACAATGGCTTAGTAATAATACTTAGGAGATGGATCGGGTAGGTCTAGTACTTGAGCCAGTAGCGAGATGCTGATGCTAAAACAGCTACTTCACTCTTGGGCAACGTTAACTACAGAGTCAAGATCATGAGAAGTAATAATTCTGCTCCATGCAGCATCTGCCAGACTGTACTTGGGATATGGGATATTGATTGCTTTAATACAAAGATGATGAGGACCCAGAAAGAGCACAAAGAGTGACAAAGATGACAAGGAGCTTGGAAACTAAACCCAATGAAGAATCAACAGGTTATGTTTAGCTTTAAGAAGAAAAGACTGATAGCAGTCTTCAAATACTTAAAGGGCCATCCTAGGGAAGTTAGGAGCCATGGCTCCTGAAGGTGGGACAAGAAGTAATGGATGGATGCTTTATATAGGGGATCCAAATTCTAAATTAATATATTCTTTACTTAGAGCTATTTAGCCGTAGTAGTAGCTATTTAGCTTTTTGGAGTTGTGGGTACTCTATCACTGGAGGTTTTCAAGCAAGGCTTGGAGTTGTGCTGTATAGTATGAGGATTTCTGCTCTGGGTATAGAATTGGATCTCTTCAGTCCTATAATTCTATAAGGTTCTCTTCTATAAGTATCCTACATAAATCAAAGTCTCCATATATAACTTTAGTGCAATTGTTTTCTGTAATGCAGAAATATTTGTGTGATATACAGAAATCATAAAGAAGAATGGTTTCTCTTCCATTTTTTTTCCAGAGACAGAATATATTCTAAATTTAAACCCATTATTTAGTCTTAACAAAAATAAAAATTAAAGAGACAGGCTCTTTTTTCCTTTTTAAGATTAGAGCTTGAAAAGAGAAAGCGTACAACTCACAGTCTGGATTTATTGTACAGTTGAACCAAAATTCAGAACAATGTGAGTGGGAAACAGTAAAATAGAGAGTGGGATTGGAAAAAGTCTCACTCAAATGAAGTTTTGCAATTGGCTGTACATTCTATACGTAGTTCTTGACTTACAATCATTTGTTTAGTAACCATTCAAAGTTCCATTGGTGGTGAAAAAAGTGACTTACTTCCAGCCCTTGCACTTATGACCATCATAGCATCTCCATGGTCAAAATATGGATATTTGGCAACCAGCATTTATTTACGATGGTTTCAGTAACCTGAGGTCATTGAAATATGCTTAATAGTTTGGGAGCAAAACACTTATTATTTCTATTCAGTAAATGAACATTTAAGTAAGAAATAAACATTGTGAGAATGAAGAGACATTTTACCTGTTTAAAGTTGCCATTTTTTCGCTGTTCCCAGTCCATCATGTCATGAAAAATAGGGATCATAATGTTGCGAACCTCTAGCTGTGGCACAAGTGTGACACCCAGAAAAGGACCGATCATTCCAGGAATAAAGTGAATTTTATGTTCCCCTGAACAACAACAACAACAAAACCAAGCAGTTATTTAATACCATTTCCTCTGCATCCCATTTCCCGCTCTTTTTTGTTTACCTTCCCTGCTATCTGAAAATATTCTACAACTGAAGATAAGGAATGAAATCATATATGAATCAAGCTGTATGCTTACCATAAAGAAGTAATCCAAAAAGGAACTTAATAAGTTATGCTTGGAAATGTGTACCATGTTTCTCTGAAAAAAAGACCCTTTCTTATATTTTTTTTAATCCTGAAATAAGCGCTTGGCCTTATTGCCAAGGTTGGGCTTATTATCAGGGGATGTCTTATTTTGGGGGAAACAGGGTATGTGTACAGGTAACTATCAGCTAATGATAGTGTACAGTTCCAAAGGACAAATGATTCTCCTGTTTTATAAAAATGATTTCTAGTAAAGTTGTACCAATGTGTGTTATAATCTAGTACCCATGGTGCTCTGAATGCTCCTTTAATAGTGGATGAAAGATTGCCAGCACTGCCCTATTATTAGATTAAACATAAATCTTAAACTGAGTAAATCTCAGTTTTCTCAAAGATTAACTTACCCAGATTCTGCCACATGCTAAAAAGCTCATATGCCATCATCACACGCATATCACCATATCTGGAAATCAAACAAAGATCCAAAGGGGGGAAAATGGAATATTTGGATTTTTAAAGTGAAACAAGATTTGGCAGCATTACTATTAGACTATATCTTACAAAAACAGAACCAGAGGAAAAAACAACTGCCTTACTTTCAAAGCAAACATCTGAGAATGAAAATTAAATTAATATATTCTTACTTGTCCAGAATCTTTTTCTGTTTAGCTGGAGTAAATGTTTCTAGCTGGAGGCTGGGTTGGTTGATAAATAAAACTGACAAGCTGAAATAAGAGTTCCAGGCCTAGAAAATAGAAAAACAATGAAGTAACTAACTGAAAACTCATATATAATTTAGTTTTTTAGTATATCTTTAATAAATGTCCATTGATTGTTCTAAAAAGCACCAGAGATAATGATAATGACAATGTATTTATTATAATGATATATTTATATTCTACATATCTGCTTAGAAAACACATAAGCCAAGTGATTATAACAAATATAGTCATTACATAATGACAGCAGTTTCATGTGTACTGTACACATGATATGGGCACTTATTTTACGCACATCAATAAACAATGCATAGCAGACCTACTTCATAATAGAATTCTATAACTGAATTTCTGAAAGTGAATTATAGAATTATAATAAAAATTCTATAAATTCACACACAAAAGGCAAAGGGTCTAGCTATATGAGGTGAGGAATCCCATACGTATTACTCCATACAGACTATACTGTGAAGAATTTTTTAAGTTTTATAAACAAAATTTCTAAACTAAAAAATCTTGTATTGCAATTCTTTACATCATTACTTGGGAGTTTGTTTACTAAACTCACTGGGGTTTACCTCTGAATTCTCCCCCACCCTTCCTTTCAATTGTGTCCCATTCTCTGAGACTGCCTGGACAGGTTTTCTTGGCAAGGTTTTTCAGAAGTAGTCTTGCCATTGCCTCCTTCCTAGGGCTGAGAGAAAGTCACCCAGTTGCCCTTGTGCCCAAGGCAGGACTACAACATGGCCTCTTGGTTTTTAGCCTAGTGCCTTAACCACTGTACCAAAATGTCTCTCTGAGTAGATACACATAATCAATTGCCTGTGCCACTTAGTAACACAAATTCTAGCACTTCTGGTAGCCATTGTTAAGTGAATTGTTGTCAGTAATTAAGCCTATTACATGATCACAATTTGCAACCTCCTGTTGGCTTTTTCACTGATTTTCCTTGTAGGAAGCTGGCAAAGGTGGCAAATGTGGATAATGTGAGCACAGGGATACCGTGATGGCTGTAAGTACAAGGGCCAATTATACGTATGCTCCATTCAGTGCTGCCATACATTTGAATAGTCACTGAATGAGTGGTCATTAAATGAGGACTATCTGCATTCTTTTATTTTTTTCTGTTTTAAAGATCTGAACACTCTTGGAGGACTTTGGTGCAAATGCTTTATTAGTTGTCATTTAATAGCAAAACAAATACAATGTTGACAATTTAATAGTATAAAAATTTTCAAAAATACCTTAAAATCAAAATCCGTTTCAGTGAAATTCTTATGTAGTGCTGCAGACAGATACTGCACTGTTGTAACTATCACACTACAATAACGAAAAGAACAACATTATAGTAGTGTTTAAAGAATATGCAGAATATTTAAATTTAGTGAAAATCATGTTCTTTTATATTTGTTGAAAAATAGTGGTTAATATATAATTTTTAAAAATTGCCAATCCATTGTATCAGAAACATGAAGGCAGCCTGAAACAGTCTTATCTAATAATTTGTCCCATGGAAAGCTAATCCTTAAATAGATTCCAATTCCAATACATTATTGAAAAATCTATCCAATTAAAATCATTCTATGTCTTAAGACAGCCTAATGCCACACTTAACTTCTCAATAATAACTTCTCCCACATCTATTGGTTTTGTTCACAGCTACTATTAAGAACTGAATTATACTGGGTTGATATTCTGGGCTTTTGTTGCTGTTGTTCACAATATTTATTTTCATTTTATAAATTGGCTGTAATTGTTGTAATAACAACAAAGTATTGCCATATAGGTAACTGTCTCAAACAGCCCAGATATGGAGAATGTTGGTTAGCAAGACCGAAAATACATCCACAACACCCCAATTCTCTGCCTTGACAAGCAACTCTTCCCATTCTGGTAGCTATAGGCATGACATGTTCAAGAGAAAAGGATTCACTAAATTATGATTCCACTTTCCTGCTCCAGCCAACCTACCAATTGCAAGTCAAAGATATATTATGGCTATATCCTCAATTCACTCATCCTATAGACGGATATTATTAAACAGTGATTATAAGTTATTTACAATCATTTTAGCAGATAGAATGAAAATAATTCTACAAAAATTTATTCACAGAAAACCAATGTGGATTTTTTCCCCTAAAAAATAATTAAAAGATGTTAGAATGGTATTGGACATAATAGAAGAATTCCAATATATTACCATAAATTAATGATATATATTTAGTTATCAGTTCTCTTCTATAAGGTGTTTCTTCAAGTGGCAGCCATAAAGGTATTTTTGACAAGTTGTGACAAATTTATATCTATTCCATACTGTCAATATAGCATATCTAATAAAATGATTTTTGAAATCTACCTTAGTATTAACTTTTGGTTTTCTTTCTTTCTTTCTTTCTATTTCAATTATTAGATTTTATTTCTTTATTTAATTTTTTAATAAGGTTATCAAAAAATCAGTTCTCAGTATGTTTCAATGAAGAATTAAAATGGAACATATCTAAAATGGTCTAAGTGCTTTTAAAATTTAGTTGAGCTGAAATTATTTTTTAAAAACCTTCTTTTGTTTAAAAATTTTAGTAAAATTCAACTGTTTTAAAATGAATCAGCGCTCACTTGCTGGTGAGTAATCTCATCACCATCCAATCTCGAGGAAAGACACTCATCTTCATCAGATTTCGAAACACACAGAAAATCTTTAGAAGAAATTCCTAATAAAAACCAAGAAAACAATGTTAAAACATTACTAGCTATGTAGTTTGAAGCAAGCATGCACCTTAAACAAGGGAAAAAAAAGTTGTAAGTTGCAAAACGGGATGAAAAAATCGCTTACAGATTTATCTCCACTAGCCCTAAGAAGAAGGCCATGGCAAGCTACTTTGAAAGCTCTAGAAACTAGGAATTTGTCCAAAATTGACTCAAAGGCAGAAATAAAAGATAAAAGAATAATTTTGGAGATTATCAGAATCATGTTCAGGCCATAGCTGCTGCACACTAGTCAAAGATATGAAAATGTATTCCATAAGGCGCTCCTTGAAATCCACTATCTTCAAATTGCTAACCATTCTTTTCAAAGGGAACATACTATTTTTAAAAAATAAAGCCAAAGCTGCCTTATGATCGGTCATTCTAATAACAGTGGGCATATGTGCTGTATCTGGATTAGGTTATAATTTGTTTCTTTAAAACAGTTTATTATTGACTAGGAGTACATTCAGATCTCCTCAAACTCACTGGTATCAAAAAATTCAATGTCACCAGCATATTAACAATATCAAACTCCAAATTTCTAGGTGCAGAATCTCTATGATAAATAGTGTATAGGAGAGTAACATGAAACCTTGGCCATAGCTTCTTGACAATTAGCATTAAAACATATAGGAACTTAAGAGCCTTTGTGGCACAGCAGACTAAAGTGCCATTAAGTAGTACCAGCTGCTTGCAATCACTGCAAGTTCAAATCTCACCAGGCTCAAGGTTGACTCAGCCTTCGATCCTGTCGAGGTAGGTAAAATGAGGACCCGGTTTGTGAGGGCCAGAAGCTGACTTTGTATAAAAAAGAACACCACTTGGGGTGGGGGTGGGGGGTGGCAAAAGCCCTACTAAGCAGGTATATACAAAAGTATGAAGGCTATTGCTTAACGCGTTGTAAGCCGCCCTGAGTCTCAGGAGAAGGGCGACATATAAATTGAACCAATAAATAAATAAATTGGTAGAACTTCTAAATAGTATAAGGTGTACTTTTTACCACCTTCCTATCTGTATTGTTTTTCCTCTTAAAAGGTTCGATATTCATCTTTATATTACTATTCATATAGGAAATCTGTGAAGACTAGTATAGTTTAGTTTATTCAAATTTAAAACATTCAAGGACAATTCTTTTAAGTTACTTAATCAACATTAAACTGAAAACCTTTAAAAATATTGATATATTGCTTCATATGTTAAAAAGTATTAAATATTTAATACATATTTTATTTTAAAATACTTTAAATAATTCTTTCTCCCCATTCTTTCTATGGGGAGTTCACTGATAGCGAAATTACAATTAACAGAAAAAACACACCAAAAGAACAAAAATATGAAGCATCAATGAAATAATATCTATACAAAAGCAGCATAAGCATGAGTATTTTATCAAATAGATTCTAGCTTAAATACAGTAAGTATAATTAGATTCAACTACTGAATCTAAGAGCTGTGGTGGTTAGAGTGCAGTACTGCAGGCTACTTCTGCTGACTATCAATTATCAGCAGTTTGGCAGTTCAGATCTCACCAGGCTCAAGGTTGACTCAACCTTCCATCCTTCCAAGGTCAGTAAAATGAGGACCCAGATTGTTGGGGGCAATATGCTGATTCTGTAAATCACTTAGAGAGGGCTATAAAGCATTGTGAAGTGGTATATAAGTCTAAGTGCTATTGCTATTAAATGATTCAATTATTTTAAAAAAATTATGCATGTCAGATGACACAGGAATATTAAACTGCTAATTGATTTGCAACCTCAGTATGAATCTGGGTCAGCTGCAATTTAAATATCTATGGAGTGCAATAGGCTCAATTCGTAATCAAATATACAGGATAAAATAAATAACATGGAATGGATTTGAATCTGTGACAAAAGAAGAAACATCTATATAACCAGGATCACTCTCAGCATTCCAGAGCTACAAAACATACATCAGCACAAAAACACAGACGGGAAATATAACTAGACTATGTTTATAATCTTACCTTTAGCTCATCTTTACTCTGGAAATTTTCCAGAAGATGTTGAAAATGAGTGTCTGACATCTGACGAAGTAGAGACAAAAGACAGGATACATATTCGCCCTGTTAATTTCAAAGAATAATTATTTTAGCGGAATAATCCATATTCACAAGTCTAAATAAAAAAATTAACTTTGGGGTACAGGAAAAAGGTATAGGGACTGAAAATGGTGTGGTATTTATGAAATAAAATTCTATAAAATTATCTCCATTCTTTTTCTCATGTCTGTACTTTTTAAATAAATTCCTACTATGTAGAAAGTGTTTATGTGAAGAGACGCATAATGGTATGTGGGAATATCTTGGGGAATGGAGAAGGAAACAGTTAGGCAAAAGAGGTAAGAAACCCCTTTCTTGGTCAGAGAAAGAAACTTAGAAAGGACCTGCATTAATGGATCAAGCAGTTAAAAGTGGCAATGGGAAGTCTGTACTTTCAAACTTGTAAGATTTTGTTAATACAGCCTTACAATAAAGTAGATGTAGGTCACATAGTAACTGTGTAGTTCACCATGGAGGCTGACAAATAGCCACCAAATCAAATTAAAAATGGAAAACAGAATAGTTAGAGGATTAAAGGATGAGATTTTGCTTTTCCTCTCTACATATATATATGCAATACAGCATTGTTTTCTACCTTATAAAGAAATTCTCATTTCAGTTGAGGCCAGAGTGGAGGGTGCTTGGTGATTGGAAATCCAGGGAATCCAGGATGAACTGTCTTTCAAAGCTAAGTAAAACTGTTATCATTTTGCAGGTAACTTTGGTTGGATTCATATTATATACTAAATGCTATTTTAGATTAACAAAACATAGTAGTGGTCTCATAATATGCTAATGATTCACCAAAAAAATCATGTTATGGCTTAAGCCTGATTGAAACAACATGCCGGGTTCACTCAATGCACTATCCAACTCCTAATAATATGGTATAAGATTCATCATTTAGGTTTTTTTAATTAAGTACCCATTAGTTATTTTCAATTATTATAGCAAATGCCTTAGAAATAATTAAAAATATAACCTAGAATAATAGGTTTATTAATAAATAAACTAACAGCAGCATGGCTAAAGTTCTTAGCTTCATCCTGACAGTTCAGGACAGTTATTTTTAGTTTTGTAACACAAAAAAGATGAATGAATGAATGAAAAATGTAGTAAACTGGAGATGAGAGGATAGGAAAAGGGAGCAGGCTAGATAAGCAGGAAATAGAACTTGATGGTTAGTTACTAACAGTGATTTCAGCTGTGCATTGTGGACAACGCTGCCCTCTTACCGCCTCCTGAGATTGTGATTTACTCATAATAGTCAGAAGAGTTTGTAATAGTACATCCAAGAGGCTCTCCACCATCATTTCTACTTCCTCAATTACATCTGTCTCCTATAGTAAACAGAACATAAAGAGTTAACATCTTATAAAATGTAAATGAAAATTGTTGAACTTGCTTATGGCTGCCTATTCATTCATTTATCTATTAGGATTATAGGCTAGAAGATAAGATGGACTATAGGACAATGAGAGTTTGTTTTCCTGACTTAGGGAAATCATGAAAATAGAGCTACTTAGTTTTATTATTATATTACTAGTTCTTAGTTTGCTTTTATCTACTTTTCAACTAATAAAATGCTCCTAGAGGAAATTATAAAAATTGCATTAGGTTTTGCTAGAACCTGCTTTCAAGACTTCCACTAAAGGATGTAAAACACAAGAAAGGAGAGTGAGAAAGGAAAAAAATGTATTACCCAAGTCAGGATGTCTGAAAAGGTTAAATCATGGCAACTAGAACAAACTTTCATCTAGTTAATGTGTTTTAACCTTTTTAGATACTTTTGGCCTAGATGACTGAGTCTTCATTTACATACTAAGTTATAAAAATATAAAAATGCAACCCATTTGTAGCCCATTTCATTCTAGGCTTAGTGCCCAATAGTCATTCTTATCTTTAAAACCCATAATGATGCAATCCTATGGTCCCAGATAGAGCATCCCAAGAAGTCAAAGATTCCATCAAATTTTCTGCTCAGAAATCATAGTAAAGCCCCCCTTTCTTTTTTTTAATACCATATTTATTTAAATCTACAATAATGGATATTTTTTACTCCTATATCAAATATTCTTATAATAAATTATTACCTGATTAAATTATTACCTTAATATTTTGCATTCAGTCCTGTTCACAAACAAAACTTTATGATTAGGATTATGTCCAGCTCTCTCTTTTAGAATATTATCAAATATAATATTTTTGGATGTTGTCAAACTTCCTTTGGGTATGTTTGATACTGTCTTTAAGATATTATAGTCCAAACTTATTTTCAGAACATGTACATCAGTGCTAAAGTTTCTACATAAACAGCCATCTTTGAAGGTAGATGGGAATATATACAATGAACAATTTTAGCAATGTAATGTTATTGTTAACATTATTCTTTGCTTGTTCAGCAGTATTATCTATACAAAATAAGTTGAATATTTGGGGGGGGGGGGAATTAACGAAACTATTTAAGAGCCTAGAACACACCATAGTCTGGATTTTAATCATGTTTATTATTCTGCTAAAGATATAGAACAATTCTAAATAGGCTGGCCAGTAGCCATTTATCTTCTCTCTAGTAAATGTTTGAAAACTTTGTTAAGCTTAATAACTAATGCACAATTTTCTGTCCTTTATGTTAAAAAACATGCATAGTTTCAATAATCCTTTATACTGATGATAAGTAGGTCACAAACAGCTGTACTATGTTGCAAAAGATAACATATCATTTGAATTCTTCAGAGATAAATGAGATAGATAGATAGATAGATAGATAGATAGATAGATAGATAGATAGATAGATAGATAGATAGATAGATAGATAGATAGATGATAGAAAGACAGAATGATAGACATAGATTACCACGGAGCTAGTTTTGATGATAGAGAAGATACTGCTAAGAATTCCAGAGCAGATAAGCAACTCTTTTTGTTGTCTCAGATGAAGATGAATATGATGAAGGACCACAGGTAATAAGATTCGCCGAGATTCTAGGAATGGGAAACCAGAGGCTTGACATTATTTTACAGGAGAACTCAAAATACTGGAATGAGAAGCCTGCCTCATTTTAATTCACAAGCATATATATAGAAACTGAAGAGCTACCATTAATAACAAATAAAATTTAATTGGCCTTTTAATAAATAGTACAACAGTTTAATTGGAGGTCTCTATGAAACAGATTTTAAGGGAAACCCATTTTTATTCATTCAAATGATAATTCTGAATAGCTAATTTACAAAATGTTGTAAAAGGTTATATATTACTTGCAGTATAGTAAATCAAATGCATAAATTATCTTTACTGGCAGCCTTATTTTCCTTCACTGTTTAATATTGCTTCCCACAAAAGCTAAATTGTCAAAAGTCATGAATCTACAATATTATCAACTGTCATAAGAGATATTATTACAACAGGCAACAGATACTGACTACGAAACGTGAAGGAAAGGAAAGTATCTAAGTAACATGAAATCTCTGACCACTGATATTCCTGTGACCATAAAATACCGTGAGACACTGACATTCACATGTATGTTCTCTTTCAAAATAATATCAAGGATACTTGGATATTTATCAGTGTGGATATATTATTAACCTAACCAATGCTTTTACTGCCTTTGTCTTTATTATTTTTAAAATTATTTTAAAAGTAAGACATGCATGTGAACGTCAGTTTCCCTTTTTTTGATTCTAACAGTTCACTTAGGTTCAAAGGAAATATGTAGATTTGTGCACAAGTTGCACCTATTCCCGGACAGGGAGGCTTTGTTCATAGTCATTTGAGGACTTTTGCAACAGGACTGTCCTTGAAAACCACTGAAAAGTTACAACTGGTCCAGAATACAGCAGCACATGAAGTGTTTGGAACTCACATTGCACTACTGTTGTGCAAATTGCACTGGCTTAATTTCCTTTTAAGTCCTACTTGTCATGGGGCCAGGGACCATTCCCCACTGGGATGGATACAGTAAGCATGGTAAGGGTCCCATCCTTTTATGCTGCCATCTGCAGAATACCCTTCTCCCTAGATCCAGCAGGCTTCTATTACTTTAGTTTTTTGGAAGGTCATAGAAAGCTATCCCTTCCCAAAATGCTACAATAGGATGAAATAGGAGCATGTGGATGGTTCTGTTGGATGCATCCAAGGGGGATGATTGAAGTGCAAGGGTTTTTTTTTTCACTGTAGTGAGCCCCCACCCCCCCAAGTTGAGTTCTTAAGATGGGAGGTCTTTACGAATCTTTTACATAAATGAACTGAATAAGGCACTCCCACCACTTTATTAGAAAAATATGGACATCAGTTTGCTAACTAAATCTCAAGTATTTCTAAAACTGATTATTCTAAGTACAGAACCATAGATATTAGTGTAAAAGCTTTACTTGTATTGGTTACAGCAATACAAGAATATTAATATAGCCGTAAATAAGGTTTTCAGGATCCATTTTTTTGTTTTAAATTATCGGTGAAAAAATGTAAAAATATTTAAAGAGAATGCAATGTCCCCATGCTATACTTCTGTATAGAATGGGCACTGACATTTAAAAAAAATATTTCTGATTTTATTTCTTAATTTCCTAATCTCTCCATTTGTTACTGAACTCAGATACTGACCAAAATACATCCATTGAAAAACAAAGGAAAATATTGGTGAATGAGGGGAATTCAAAAATTATAGGACAATCTTCTTCCACGTACATAAAAAAGACGGAAAGCAAAAGCAGGTGAAACAGTTCAAGGCAAAATCAACATTTAGGAACCACAATATGCGAAGTTTTTCAAAGAAAACAAAAAGAGGGAGTATAATAATCTGGAAGAAGATGTGGCTAGTTAGAACAGAAACACTATGCAATATAATTTTCATACATTAATTCTAATGAATAAACTTTCAAAATACAATATGCTTTATGCTATTTTAGGGATACAGTATATGAAACCTAAAATAGTTTCATGTATGTTCCTAAAATGGCATAAAACAAATTTTGTTTATACTGGTTATGTAAAGAGATATATTATGATTAATATTATAACTGTTACCTGAGAAAGAAAATAAACGACTGTCCACTGTACGAGCTATAGATTGCAATTTAACCACATCCATAGATTGTCCAATATGCACTGTACTGGGCATGCTCCCAAGAGTTCCTCTCACAAACTCTGCTACTTCCTGTACTGTGAACATCTGCAATAGCTCGTCAAAAATGGCAGGGAAAGAATTCAATAGAGCAGCCTAAAAAGAAAATGGAAATATGAGACTTAATATGGAAGAATCAATATCACCAGTTTCATTTGGCAACAGAAGCTATAAGTACTGTGATCATCTCCAAACCAATATAAAAGACAAACCAGTCTCTGCAGATTTTACTCTGCTGGTTGTTCCCGACTATAGGGGACAGTGCTTATCTCTGTTTCAAGGCCTTTGAGCCAGCGCTCCCCAAAGACATTACTGTGATCATGTGGCCAGCATGATGTCACGGAGCACTCTTACCTTCCCACTGAAGTGGTACCCTCTTGTCAATTCACATTTGTATGCTTTTGAACTGCTAGGTTGGCAGGAGCCAGGGAGAGGCAGGAGCTCATCTTGCGTGACACTCAGATGTGTCACGCAAACCTGGGCTGCTGGCTTTCCAGCCGACAAGCCCAGCATCTTAACCACTGAGTCATCACATTTCCCCCTTCAAACCACAAAATACACTGTTTACCTCAAAATAAGACATCCCCTGATAATAAGCCCAATCGGGCTTTTGAGCGCATGGCAATAAGGCAAGCGCTTCTTTCAGGGTTCAAAAAAAAATATAAGACAGTGTCTTATTTTCAGGGAAACACGGTACTTCAAAGTATTTTCTTTTAGAAATATATACTGATGGTTTGTATTGTTGCACTTGCAACATTATGTTGTGGCATTTTGCTTTAGTTTGAGAAAGTAATAATTATGTACCATATATGGCAAATAATAAATATAGCAGAATTTGAAAATATAACAATGTGCATTCCTCAACAGCTTCATGTTCATTTGTTCTTGTATAAAATTGATAAAGGCTTCCAGAATATGATAGAATAACAGTTTAAATCTTGAGTACCCATCAGCAAATCATAATTTACTGGATGTTCATAAGAGTCATTGCAATCATATTATCAATTATTCATTCTCTTTTTCTGCAGCCCATTGTAGATCTGCTATAAAGTGAGGGCAATATGGGTTGTTGCAAGGAGAATATGTAAAAAAAATTCCTGTCTCTAGAGCAGTAGCTTCCTCCATATTACAAATCCACTCAATAAAAGAAAGACTTATTTTAGTGCTGAATGAGATTTCTTTTCAGCCCAAAAAGCACATTTCTTATTGGAAAATTGACACAAACTGTTTATCATCAGTGGAAGGACCAAATCACCAAGCGCCAAAGGCAAAATTAATAATGAGCAAGTCACCCATTTTGTGTCACATGCATGCATGCATGTACCTTGTGGTAAGATGGGCAGTCAGTAAATTTAATACAATAAATAAATAAATAAAATATATTCAGATAGATATAACAAGTAATTATTTTATTTTTTATTTATTCAATTTCTATAGCCACCCAACTCAACCAAGTGACTCACTCATCCCAAAATTTCCCACTACATATCATGCTACAGTTTGTTTTAACTGCACTAGGGAGAAATAAATATGGTGAGAGCTTTAGAAGTAAATATTAACTTTCCAACAGTGTCCGTCCTCTTTCCTTCCTATTATAATAATTTCTGACATATCCTTACAGTGATTAGTTTTAGAAAACTATTGTCTCAAATCAAAGGCATTTCTGAGCTCAATTTCAATGTTGGTGATAAGGAAGAACAGGAGTACATTAGAAGATGGAAACATCAGACCTGTCCAATCCAGCTAAAACATTTCCTCCCTATCACCCCAGTTATAAGTCTGTAGAGATTCTTTGTCATCTAGGTCATGGTTGTCCCAAAGGTGCTTTTTCAGGAGGCAACTGGACTTCCTTGTTTATTCTTTTGAAGAGGTTTCGCTTCTCATCCAGGAAGCTTCTTCAGCTCTGACAGGATAGTGGGGAATGAAAGGATATATATTCCTTGCAGACAGCTGGTCATTTGCATCCGTTTAGAGGGTCGTTGAAGCACTTTATGAGATTTATGTGGTGCTTCAACGACCCTCCAAGTTCTTCAATGACCTTTTAAAAGAATACAAATGACCAGCTATCTGCAAGGAATATAAATCCTTCCATTCCCCACTATCCTGTCAGAGTTTAAGAAGCTTCTTGGATGAGAAGCGAAACCTCTTCAAAAGAAAAAATAAGAAAGTCCAGTTGCCTCCTGAAAAAGCACCTTCAGGACACCCATTATAGTTACCTTGTGTGGAATCCCATTTGTAATACAGGGTGCAATAGCTAGGAGGGAGTATTGGAGCATTCAAAAATATAAGAATTAACTCTTTGTTTCCTAGCGACAATCCCATTCCCCATTCCAAATCTAATGATGGAAAAAGTGAGCAACTCTTTCTCTCACATCACTCAGAAAATCTTTTGACAGATGGTACCATACAATACAAGTAACACATCTCTATTCTCCAAAGCACCGGAGGGTAGGACAAGAAGCAATGGATGGAAACTAATCAAGGAGAGAAGCAACGTAGAACTAAGGAGAAATTTCCTGACATAATTAATCAGTGGAACAACTTGCCTACAGAAGTTGTGAATGCTCTAACACTGGAATTTTTTAAGAAGAAGTTGGATAACCATTTGTCTGAAGTGATGTAGGGTTTCCTGCCTGGGCAGGGGTTGGACTAGAAAACCTCCAAGGTCCCTTCCAACTCTGTTATTCTATTTCTCTCTATGGTGAACAGTACTACCAGAGGGATTTGCAATAAGCCTTAATGATACCAAAATGGTTGTCAATGTTTCATGACAACATTGCACAAATAATGTAATAATGCAATGAAGTCATCATATCTGATGCAAATATGTCTGCAGGTATCCCACTGTGGATGCTCATAAGCATGAGTGGTTCATCCTCCATCCACACCTGGCAAGCCAGAGCAAAGTTTATTATTTCCCCTGTTCTGGCTATTCATTTCTTTTTGTTTTATTTTATTTATAAATTATACTGGTGGTTAAATTAAAGATGGGTGGTGACTTCTGTTGAGTATTTTAGAATTAAAGTTCTCAATCCAAAGAAATATACACAAAATAAATGAAGATAATAATTAAATACTGAACCAGACAACCATTGTTATTTTAATTTCTTTATTTTTAAGATAAGTCCATTTCATGCCAGGAAAATATTTAGCAATTATTAAATATTGCTATTATTTCCAGTGACAGTTATATCAGAGGTGGTGATATCAAAAGACCTGTAATTAGAGAGAACACAATGCTCTTGGCTATTTCCATGAAAAAAACCTTAATAGAAAGAGATTAAAAATAAGGCCAAAATTAATTGTACTTTCATTATTGGCTCTTACAGCTGCATGAATATTTAGTTGTTTACAGTATGACATAATCCAAACTCAATATTTGAGTTAATAAATATTCTTTTATGAGATTTTGGTTACTTTTTATTATCATCATTAATATGTATTCTTTGAATTTCCAGAGATAATGCAAAAGTTTGCCATAACTGATATAATTTCTCTCTAATGACTGGTACTAGTATTCAAAGTGACTCATGCAAACAACAGAGTAACTCTTATATTTAAACGTTCAGTTGCAAACGCTGAATTGTGCAATATATTTTAGTTCATTGTGGACTGGAAAAACACTCATTAGATACATCCATGATTAAAAGTTGTACAGGATATGGGGATAATTACTTACAGATTTAAATGACGGCCTTGCAATGCCACCACATTTTTGTGGGGCACATGTCCCAGCTCCGCTCACCTGTCCTTCAGGCTGAGGGGCCTATGGGGCAATTAGGGTTAAGGGACAACACAGTGGCAAGTGGGAAACAAAAAAAGGTAAACTTTTGATGCATTAAGTATTAAAGAAGATTTTAAATGAATATATAATCTTCTCAAGTACTGTGTCAGAGGTGAAAAATTAAAGTTAATGGTTACAAAACACTGCTATCAAAATTTTGTTTTCTTTATAGAACAAACTATTATTTTTACTAGATTCTTCAGATTTCTTTCTTTCACAAATATGCAACAATATTAGATACTTCTTAGACATATGAATAAGCCTGGAATTAATATTATTTAATGGGCAGCAATTAAATATCTTAGAAAACTCACTTGCTTGGGACTTTTTACTGAACCAACTATTACTTTGCTGGTAAAATCTTTATTGAAAATGTTTATAAAATTGAATTGCATTGAATACTTCTTTGTGAAGGGATGCGACATAAAATATATGTAGCCCTGGTAACTTTAGATAACTATAACTTAGTCTCTAATCTTTCCTTCTGTGGAAAAGTTGTTAGGAGGTTTTTCTATGGTTTACAGTTGCAGAAAGTGCTGGAGGACACAGATTATCATGATGATTCACACTCGACATGAAACTGAATCCATATTCATTACTTTTTTGTCACCCTGTGGCAAGAATCGGATATGGGTATAATCCTTCTGATTCTGTGTGTTCTCGTTTGACACCATAGAACATAATATTTTTCTGGACCACCTGCAAAGGTTAGGAGTAAGTGGCACTGCTTTGTAGTAATTCTTCTTAAATGGGCAGCTCCAGACATTGGTGGTGGGACTCTCTATTGTGATGTGCCGCAGAAGTTGACACCTTGTCTTCCCCCTACTTAACATCTACATGGTAATGGTCAGCCAATAACACAAAACAGGTAGCATTGGTACGCAGATGATATTCAATTGAGTATCTTGACTCCAGACAAACAGAAGATATGACTCAGGTTTTATCCCAGAGCTTGGAAGCCATAGAAGTTTGGATGGGAAAAAACAGAGTTTGGTTCAATGTCAACAAGGGGAAATAGCTTTTAGTATAAAAGCCCTCCAATTCCAAAGGTATTCTATCTCTGACTCTGGATGGGACTCTGCTTCTCATTCAGTGTTAATTCATAATCTGGGGCTCCAGCTCAAGAGCTGATGGCAGCTGTGGTTAAGAAGAGCTACTACAGAGGTTCATCTTGTATAACAATTACAGTCTTTCCTACATTAGGCTTTACTCATAGTCAATTAACCCTTGGTTTCCTCTCAATTAAATTATTAAATTATTGCATAAGGTGGCCACTAAAGACTACAAATTTCAATTGCTTCACAATAAAGCAACTCAAGAGGTTTTGGATGCCCAACTCAAGGAACATGTCTGCTTTGAGAGCTACACTGCTTATCAGTATTGTTCTGAGAGCAATCCAAGATGTTGACTGTCACCTTTAAATGCTTCATGGTTCAGGATTGGGCATCTAGGAACCACTCCCAGTAATGTCTGTCCTTTGAGATCTGAAAGTGAAATTGTTCTAGTTGGCTTTCACAGGCTGTGGGATAATTTTTGTCACACCTGATGGTTAAATGTAAATATGGATTGTGGTTGTTTCTCAGAAACTTGGTGATTTATATTGAAATATAGCTATGTTTTTAATTTCATTACTATTTGTATCACTCAAAGATATATATGATTGAAACAGCATGTAAGTCCAGTATAATAAATGAACTGAAAATTGAAAAACTGATAGAATTGCAGAAAGATTGTTTTATGGTTTGCTAGTATTTTCCTAATCAATTAGTTATTTTCCTCTGAACAGTTTTGGTACGTTGTTAAGTAATTCTATTAATTTACAAAGGCAACAATGAAACACACAAAATAGAACTGTAGATATTTATAACCTGTGTAAAGATGAGAGTCTCAGAGCTTCTGCTGTCCAAGCTGAGTACAAATCTGATGGACTGGAAAAGTTCTTGGATGCTGACTCTAAATTGTTCCTCCTCCATTCCACAAGTAGCTCTGGAGTAAAGGATCCGAGACTGAATAATAAACTTGAAAAGATATTCCAGTGCCTTAAGAAACAGGAAGGGAATCAGGAAAACAAAGAACAAGGGGTTTATAAAGTCAGAGGGGAAAAAATTAAGTACATTATTAATATTCAAATTCTTACCATTTATGTGAAGGATATTATTATTATTATTAAACTTATTTGCTGCCCATCTCAGAGTTAGAAGCAACTCTGAAGGGTGGGCGAATCTATATTTATTTAGTTAGAAATCAATAAAATAAATAAAAATTTAGCATTCTCCTTCAAGAAAGCTATTTGCAAAAATTGCACCTTTTAGCAAACCCTCCAGTTCCATTACTGATGAGTAAGTACATTTTTATTCCAGTGTTTTTCCCCAGATTTAAATTAATCACTGACTCAACCACAATAAATCTGATTTGTAACCCTATTTTTAAGCTCCACCTTCTTAAATCAGTATTTGGAGGCATTTAATTCTAAATAGCACCACTGAAGATCGATATTGCTGGAAATCACTGGGAAAAAACTCATTAAATAATATATTATTTAATTTTCATTCCTAGTTAAGTTTTGCCCTTAGAAAAGAAATAATATTTTATTTTTTAAACTGAATGATCTTCACATAGAAACCATACCCGCATTGCTTCTTGAATATGATCCTGTCGTACTAGTTCAGCTGATCGATCCATATACCATTTCAAACAGCGGATGAGTTCTCTGAATAAAAAAACCACATTGACTGACATTTCAATAGGAGAGTAGCTCAGTGACAGATTTTTCTGAAATATATCAATCTGTATCTATACTTACATCTCTCTATTTATATGCTACATGTGAGGGTATATGTGTGTATATGTTTGCATGTGTGTGTGTGTGTGTGTATATATACATGTATGTTACAATAAATTAAATAAACAAATGATGGTTTAGCAGCAGTTTTCATCTATAATCACTGGACTTCAAGTGACTATGATTTTGCTCCATTTTTAACCTTTTGCTATGCTGATTCTATAAACTATTCTCTGTGAGAACTTAGTATATACAAAAACCCAAGCAAATGAATATCCTTTTCTAAAAATTACTGCGTTGATATTAACATTTATTTAATAAAGAGATGACTTACTTATATGCCAAAGCTCCTGCAAAGTGCTTCTGAATATAAGTGTCAATTACAGGTCGAAAATGAAAATATTTGCTATCACGCAAGAGATTTATGATAAACACCTGAAAGAGAAAGATAAAAAAAGAAACGTTTAGGAAGATAAAGATAACTAAATAAATATATGAGCTTGTGTATAAGGGCTTGAATAAATAATATTTAAGTATCCTGCATAAGAATATTTTATGACAATTGTAATTTATCACTCCACTCTGACTCAGTATATATTCTTGATAGGATTGATTGATTGATTGATTGATTGCATTTTTATACCACCCTTCTCCTGAAGGACTCAGGGCGGTGTACAGCCATAATAAAAACAGCAACACAAAAATTAAAAACCGATTAAGATAATTCAATCTTTGGCCGTAATTAAAACCCCCAAAACTAAAATACATTCTAAAAACCATTTAAAATGCTTTTATTCAAAATTAATATCGTAGTCGTTTCTTTGATTGTTTCAGAAATGGCTACCAAATGGGAAACAAAAATAGTAACTATGAATTTCCATAATGCCTTAAAGATAGAAACATAGTCAGAAAAGTGCTAATTTACTTCAGAAAGATTTAAAACAAATAATATCAGATGTTGTAGGCTGTCAGCTTCTTAAAAAGAACCTAAAATTTTTAAGATCTTTGCTCTAAGTTCATGAATCTGCCCCAAATGCTAATTTGGAGGGTCCTGAAAGCCCTCCATTAAATTAAACATCTTTTAATTCAGTTTCCCTATCTTTTCGGCTTTATGGACCAGCCGGAGAGGGGGGGAGGGAAGGAAAGGGGATGATACTGCGATGGGGCAGGCAAGCATGTGCACACAACTGCATTTGTGTGAGGGGAGGGCAAGTGTGCCTGCTGTTCTTACGAATGGAGCATGCGCGCACATGCTCACCCACTCGTAGCTCGAGTGGGGATGCATGCACGCACACTCGCCACGGCCCAGGAGTGGGGACTCCATTTCAATTAACTCTTAACACTGAATTTTAAACAACCCTTTTTAAATTTTATGTGTATGCCACTATGACTTTATGTGAAGTTCCTTTTATTAGATCTTGCCATTACTGAAATCCTTGTAAGGAATGATTATATTTCAATCTTACTGCACAATTCTGAGAAAAAAATATAGCTATTTTGAAAAAGTGGTGACGATTGCTTGCTCCACACATATAAACTTTTTCCTGTTGAATATGAAGTAAACAATAGCCCTAGAATTTAAAACACTGATCAATTAAGAATATTTTAATTTAAGAATGTCTTCTAAACAGATTCTTGTTGGCTCTCTAGATTTTACTCATGGAAAATGAAATAGCAAGTCTCATATTCTTAAAATTGGATGGCCAAAACCTACAATAAAGTAATTTGTAGATTTTCAAGGATTTTTGATTTCTAGCTTTTAACAATAAAAAATGATTTTTTAATCCCAATTTAGGCAGTCAAATACACAAACAATGGAATCAGTTCTCAAATTAAAACAAATTTTAGTTTAATCATTAGCTCAAGATATATATGTTTCTTAAAAGTATGTAGGCTATTTGTATATTGTCTATGACTGTAGTTGATGTATAAACTTCACCATCAGATGGCCCAAATCCGTAAATTTAACTCACAGAAAGTCATGAGAATATAAAACATTTAAGAATAAAATAATTTGCAACTATTCTAACATTTCCAATGGTATCTGAACACTCAAACATGTTGCAATTATTCAGTATTTCAAAGTTAAGAGATGATAACATTTAGCATTCAAGGAAGCTCATGGAAATTGCCATTAATCTGAATTTTTGGAAACAAGGATTAGCAAAAGAGCCAGTTGTTCTAGTGGTTAAAGCACCAGACTAGAAAGCATGATACCATGAGTTCTATTCCCGCCTTAGCCATGAAAGTCAGCTGGGTGACTTTGAGCCAGTCACTCTCTCTCTCTGCTCAACTTACCTGATAGGGTGGTTGTTGTGGGGAAAATAAGAAAAGAAAGGTATGTTGGATATATTCATTGCCTTGAGTTATTTGTGAAAACAATAAAGATGGGATAAAAATAAATAAATAAATAAATAAAAATTAAAAAAACGGAAAAGGTACCATGATAGATGTCGTTCCACAAGTGATTAAGGAGAATTTGGGAAAGTTTCAGCAACTAATGCAGAGAAGGGAAATAGTGTGTTAATTTTTAGAAAAGCATTGAAAGAAAAGTGCCTTCACATCTTGCATTAGAATATTGATCTGTCAGAAATATTTTGTTCTTACCAAAGACTGAAAGACCAGAAGTCCGTATTTTTCTGTGTTATCATCCAGAATCACGAACAATGTATCCAGAATGTCCTGCAAGAACTGGAAAAGGAATAGAATAGAATAGAATAACAGAGTTGGAAGGGACCTTGGAGGTCTTCTAATCCAACCCCCTGCTTAGGGGGGTTCAGACAAATGGTTATCCAACATCTTCTTAAAAATTTCTAATGCTGGAGCATTCACAATTTCTGGAAGCAAGTTGTTCCACTGATTAATTGTTCTAACTGTCAAGAAATTTCTCCTTAGTTCTAAATTGCTTCTCTCCTTGATTAGTTTCCACCCATTGCTTCTTGTCCCTACCCTCATGTGCTTTGGAGAATAGCTTGACTCCCTCTTCTTTATGGTAACCCCTGAGATATTGGAACACTGCTATCATGTCTCCCCTAATCCTTCTTTTCATTAAACTAGACATAATCAGTTCCTGCAACCGTTCTTCATACTTTTTAGCCTCCAGTTCCCTAATCGTCTTTGTTGCTCTTCTCTGTACTCTTTCTAGAGTCTCAACATTTTGTTTCCATTGTGGCAACCAAAACTGAATGCAATATTCCAAGTGTGGCCTTACCAAGGCATTATAAAGTGGTATTAACTCTTCACATGATCTTGATTCTATCCCTCTGAAAAGCACAGGGATTTTTAGTATCTCTTTATAGAATGTTCTACCAAACCAAACAATTTTCTGACACTATATGTAAGAAGTACATTGATTATTCTCTAATTCTGAAGTACAATATTCTATAGAAAAATCAAAGCCAGATATTCTGAGTAAATGTTAAATTCCTCTAGACCTCAATTTGTTTTATGACCCTTTTTATTAAGTCAAGTCCACTCAATAACAAGGGACAAATCTGAGGCAAAAATCGAGGGTAATCTTTTTGATAGGGTTCTCTTATGGCACTAATGAAGTATTAGAATTTTGATCTTGATTTTTTTATTATTTGTGTATTTGATAACTATCTATGGTTGTATTTATGTATTTATATAATATAGGCAATCAAATACACATTTTTATATTTTTAAAAATTAATAAGGATCTATAGCTACAAGTACAAGCATACAACATGATGGTAAAAGTGAGAACAGGGATGCTGGCAGGAAAATGTTCAAATGGCTTTGGGAAGAACTTTCCAGACATTTGTGTAAATTGATAATTTTAGACCTTGAGTCATGACTGCAGTTGGAACTGGGATTATTGCCACTAAGCAATGTGGTATAAAATGTGATGTCATGTGATTGCATCACTTAGTAACAGCAATCCAGAAAATCCTAGTTGTCATTGTAACCTCAGATGTGCAGATCATTAAGACTAAGCATTATTTGTTAGCCTTATTAATACTGTATCACACATTTTCAATAAATGTGATGAAAAGTGCACCTGGAGGAGTGGGAAAGGGATATTGGCAAGAATACCATGGTCTCCCCAGGAGGAGACAGTACATTCCACCCAGAATAAATGATTGTGCACACTTGAACTGTCTGGGGGAGGGAGGACGTTTTTAGAGTGGCCATACCTAGAATCTCTCAGGGTGTATCTATTAGGTTACAAGGTTGTAGTTTTAGTTTGGCAAAATTCTTTCTATTAAATTGAAGCAAATAAAGACTTGATGTTACTGTATCATTTACATTTATGATTAAAGTAATCACACTGAGATTTTATTTATTGATAAATACAAATATTAATAACTTTTTGGGTTTTTTCCCTAAAGGTGATGAGTTATTGTAATTAATTTGTTAATAATAGCTTAGACCAAATTCAATACCTTAACAATTTCTTCGCCACTGACTTGGCGCAGTCTTCCTAAAATATCCATTACACGATCTGGATATGCTTTCCATTTCAGAAGAGCAAGCAGGTCCACTGTATATAGTAGAAAAGAAATAATATATAAATAAGTATATAAATAATAGTACCATTATCTAAGATACTCTGAATACACTGATAGCAATTTTTATGAAGATCATTTAGTCCTGGGCATGAACACAATAAAAAATATATTTTTTTAAATAATTTGAGAAACTATTGAACACAACTGTTCAATAGTTTCACACAATTATGTTTTCTTGTTTTCACAGGATTTGACCCAGAAACATATTAATTTAAATGAAAGTGCACTGAATTATTATATTTAATTTTATACTGAATAAACTGCAGTTCCTTCTATATTGCATAACTAAGACATAACAGCATAGCATACTAAGCTAGATTCAAAAAATGCCTGTCTAAACAACTTTAATTTAGTAAGTATTGTAGAAATATATGTGACAATGCTTGATGTAATTACAGTAGGTGGCAACATCTAGTTAAGTTGGTTGATCTTGGAAAAAAAACCTCGGTAGGATAAGACCCAATTTATACTTGGAAGGGAAATCAGCAAAAATTCCTGTGCTATAGGCTGAGTAACTGAAGAAAAAATTCCCAGTCATATCAATTTTTGTTATTAGGAAAACTATATGTACATATCTATGTAATCACCAAGAGTCAAGGAAAATAGGACAAAATAGTTCCTTCTTTTTCTGTTCTGTCTGTATCCAATTTGCACCACTCAGATGACCCTGATGACACAGATAAACTTCCAGATGACCTTAATGACCCGCTAAGAGACTGCAAAAGACCAGTTGTCTGCAAGGGGTATAAATCCTTCTATTCCCCACCTTCCAGTCAGAGCTGAAGGAGCTTCTCGGATAAAAAGTGAAATGTCTTCAAAGACAAACCAGAAAGTCCAGTTGCCTCTTGAAAAAAGCATCTTTGGGACAACCATGTTTGGATGTCTCAACTAGGGATGATTGAGAATCTTATTTTCAAGGCTACTTTTTATGAATTTGTACACTGTAAATACCCAATTCTTTTGATTTTTTCTATTATTATTAAAATAATTAATTATACTTTATTTACAATAGCAATTGGGAAGTTAATCACCACAAAGTATATATTTTTAGTTTGAACATATTTTGTTTTGTGTTTCATAACTGTTCCATACACATAGAACCAGAATCCTTCAAGTACAGATACATGCTGCAAGTAACGAAATCAATCAGAACCGTCATATGAAAATCTGTTTCAAGCATGTACATAAGTCAGACTATTCTGCTTTATTGAAAAGGTGGACTATGAATTATGAATTGTTGGAATAAAAAACTGCTGTACCATTCTGGGTAAGTTTGGTAGAAGACAGCTGAGTAGAGATTGAAAAAAACTCTTTGGTGCTGCGCTGAAAAATCAAGCTTGAAGGGATGTTGGGACAACCATTATAATCTTCTTTGCAGCATGGAAGACCCAAGTAAAGTGCATGGTTATTGAAAGTGCTGTTTTCATCACACTGCAGACACAAGAAAATAAATTATTAAATTTGTTATATTTTATGTTGTTATGTTAATCAGACTATATTGAAAAGCAACAGATTCTATTCATATGTTCTGCCTACAAATGCGTATAGCCTTTATTTATTAATTACATCATTTAGAAAATTTTTATTTTTACGATAATCATAAAGTTACATGTATCTGCCATTAGAATTAGCTTCCTTTTAAATATCAGAATCAGGATTAGTAATTTATCTCAATTTTCAGAAGGATTAAAATGTATCCCTGTGATTCTAAAATGCAACATTTTTTCATTTATTTTACGTGTCAAAGATTCTAAATATCTATTCTAGCTACTCAAATCAAAATATTGTTCTTTGCTAAATGGAGTATTTTTTTCACAATCTGTGTGGGATACTCTGTTCTATCCAAAAGCAGTAACAGAACACCCCAAAATGGTGAATAAGGAAACTTTTTTACAATTTTTGTTAATATTGTGCTCAGATGGCTTTAGTATAAAACAAGAAAAAAGGAACAGAAATTTTAGTAATACTTTTCCATGATTACTAACTACAGTATTTTGACTGTTTATTTAGAAAAGTTAAAACCGTCAACATTCTTAGATTTCCAAAACTACAAACTTTTATGGGACAGAATAACAGAATTGGAAGGGGGCCCTGGAGACCTCTATTCAAGCAGGTATGTTTATGACATTAAATATAAGCCAAAGAGGGGATATAATCATGGAAGGATCAAAATACAAAAAATGAAGAATAGTACCTTATAAACATAAAGCTCATGAATATCATCAGATAGGGTAGTACCATCATCTCTCATTAATGGTGTAAACGCAAAGCCAAAGAGCTTCTTTTCTCCTTTATCTTTTGCTGCAAAACAAAATCACATATTTACACGCATTTTAAAAATGACAGATTAGGTCTTTAGGTTATGTGTAAGAAATGGAAAGTCAATATGCTATGGCAGTTACACTGCATATGTACTGTATGACTAAACAAGTCAGGATTCACATCCTCATTACAGCATGCAATTCTGTGGGTGATTCTGGACTAGTCATTCACAACCTGACATGTCATAAAATTGCAAGAATTAAAAAACATGTTTCCAACCACTTTTATATTTGCGCAGCTATAAATTAGGTAAGTTCCTGTAACTATTGCTGGCTGAAATTTATTTATTTATTTATTTTATTATTAAAATTTATATGCCGCCCTTCTCCTGTGGGACTAGGGTTGCAATAGTTGCAATAATTTACTTTGTCATATATTTTCAAATGATTTCCTGATCTATGCACTAATCTATTAAAAACATGTAAAATATGACAATCAGTTCTCCTGCAGATGGAGAAACTTGTTATACTTAGAAATGCTTCTGATGAGGGGAAAACCAATGCCTGCATTTTTGCAGGGGCAGCTAGATGTGAAATGAGGACTGCTGAATTTTCTTCTGGAACTAGAGATTACCCTCATGTACTTTGGACAGCTAACTTATATGAACAGCTAGCAGAAGCCGTTATTTTTGGAGCCACGGGTGATCAGCTGGAAGTTGTGGATTCCATCATGCTCTAAGCAATATATACAGCTTTTTAGGACTCAAGGTTCAGCCAAAGCTCATCTTTTTAATCACTTTGGAGTTTTACTTTTCTTAGTATTTTTTTAAGATAGAAAAATCTGCAGAACCATAAGTCTATCAGTCGCTGAGTGGAATTCTCTTCGATCCATTTTGAAAAGAAAGAACATAACATCTGTCCAGCTTTGTGAAATCTTTATTTTTTATAATTTCTTATATTATACCACAAATATTGTAACATTTAAAATGCTGTATATAAAAATTTAAAAATAAATTGTGGAATATCCTTTTAAATTGAATTGTAGGAGATTTATTTGAGTTACATCATGACAATTACAAATGGACCTTGAACGGTGATAAGAATTTCTAGAGAAGAGGAAAAGATATTAAAAGAAACAGAAGTTGGCAGGGAGAAGGCCTCTTGGATGTAATGAAGTGGTCCAGTGATAAGTGATAAGGCCCAGGCCTACTTGGCATGGTGGGACAGGAAGAGAGGCCAGGCATTCCGGCACATAGAAGGTTTATGTACACTGGTGGGCCCTATAGCTGGTCGAGGCCTCCCAAAACCTCCCCCATTCCCTGAGGTACCAGAGTTCAGTCATTGAGTGAAACAGTCACTTGGGTGTCTTGCTTAACAATCACTTTACTCAATGACCAAGACTCTGTACCAATTGTGGTGATAAATCGAAGGCTACTATATTTTTGTAGGTTTTGGTTATTTGCCTTATCTATTTAATGTAATGCTTAATAAAAATATATAAAATGTTAACAAGTTATACTCACTAGAACAATGTCTGAATTCAAAACGGAGGTGAGATCCACGGAATCTGTCAATGGGAATTGGGAGTTTGATGACCTCTCCCCAGCGAGGGCTATTATTATGATAGAGAACAAACGAATGATACATACTTCTATTTGATTCTCCTGAGCCTAAGCTAATGCAGTCCTACAAAAAAAAAAAAAAAGGTACAAGGTAAGAATGCTAAAATATTACACTAAACATGATGATACAAGATTCTAACAACCTCATGCTAACAATACAAGCATTATGAACACATTTGGTCTTTTGTCTCCAAAACAGTCTCTGTGGAAAGCCTGGCATCTCCACAAAGCTAGAATAATCCAGGAATCTTAAGTAAAGGGTAATTTTGCTTTATGTCAGGTGCAAAATACCAGGCCCGCAAATGAAGGTTCAATTAAACCTTTGGGACAATCATGACCGGGATGACTGAAAATCTCCATAGATATTTATGCACAGAAATCTTTTCAGATAATAATCAATAGAATTACATAAGGGTTAGGGTTAGGACCAACAACAATCAAATGGGTTGGACTTTCTTTGTGGGTATGTAACGATTGATCCTCTTTGATTCTGTCATTCCTTCTCCTACACTTTAGGAAGTTATGTATTTCTGCAGAAATAGCTAAACTTCCCAGCCAAAAATATTGTACTATGATTGATTTGTTTTCTACGTGACATTAAGTATAGTTATCTACATCTAAGTACACCTTTGGATGAGGAAAGTATATATTTGGATGATGACTAGTTAAACTGGTCAGGAAGGCTTTAAATTAGAATGCAAAGGGGTAGGAATAAATGCGTAGCAGATCGGCTAACAATGTATTATATCCACAGAAAAATTCTAGTGTAGTGATATTAGGAGCTTTAAAAAAAAGCAAAAGAAGTACAGACATTAATGTAAAGACATAAAAGGAAATGAAAAGTGAGCCTAACCCATTACCTTAAATGCCTTTATACTATTGGACAAGGTAGGGAAAACTAACAAGGAGAGATTGATATCATAAAGAACAAAGATATGTATGATATAATATGAGTTAAAGAAATGTGGTGGGATGAATCTTAACAGTAGAACACCGGGCTTGAGGAGTATACCTTTTTCTACAAAAACAGAAAATTCAAGAGTGGATATGGTAAGGACTTCTATAGAAGAAATAGCAAACTGAAGAGAGCTCCACCAAAAGTGGTGCTGACGATTGTGGTGAAATAGAGAGTTGATGAGTAGACTTTGTAAAAAGAAATTAACAGAATTTTTTGAAAATAATCTAAATGCAGACACTGACATAAGTATAGTTTGAGATGCAAGTAAAGCCTATTTAATTAAAGAGGATATATTATATAATATAATACTCAATTTTTACAAGAGTCAAGAAAAAACCCAATCTATTTTAGATGAAATAAAAAGTAAAGAAGAATTAAAGAACTCTCCAGAGAAGATAACTATCTCTCATCAAATTAATTTTTTATAGAAACAGTTGTCAATATTAACAGTAAAAGAAATAGGGAAAAATGAACTGTGAAGCTATAAAAAAAGATTAAGCAAGAAAAATGCCATGATCAGATGGATTACCAGGTTCTTATCATAAATGCTCTGAGGATGAATGTTTACAATCTTTGCAAAATACAATGAATTTTATTTTACAGGGAAGAAAGATCCCTGAGATTTGGAAATAAACAAACATAGCATTATTGAAGGACTTTGACAAGAAATTATAGAGCAGCATCATTACTTAATAATCATTATAAATTATTCACAATTATCCTAGCTGGTTGAAAATAATTTTAAAAGAATTTATTAATAAAGGTAAGAACTTAACATCAGTTTACAGACAGAATACACCAGGAAGAACTGAAAATATTTCACCTTCCTATCCTATTTCCCACTTTCCAGTTCTTTCCCATTTTTCTCTTCCTTATATTAGATGCTTAATTTGGCTGGCAGAGAGGGCAGCCCTGTGGGCCCTGTCAGTCATGGAATTCCAGCTGACTGAGTCCCAGAAGAACATGGCTCCTACCCTTTGGCACATCTTATCCTCTGAGGTGAGATTGTCTCTCACTCTTTTGAAGACCCTTCTGTAAGACCCTGAAGATCTGGCTCTATCAAATGGTTTGGGGTCACAATTGGGGTGCATCACACTGGATGTGGTTGATGAATTAAGAAGCAATTCCTCCCTCTCCCCCTCCATGCACATCCTGTTCCGTTCCCCGTCCTTTAACTATAATATTATTTTGATTGTGATTTCCATTTTATATTTATCTGTTAGTGTAATAATAATAATAATAATAATAATAATAATAATAATAATAATAATAATAATAATAATAATAATAATAATAATTTCATTTCTATACCGCCCTTCTTCCGAAGGACTCAGGGCGATGTACAGCCTATTAAAAGCACAAAGACAAACATAAATTAAAAATAATTAAAATTATTAAATAATTTCAGCTCAAATATAAAATATAAAACCCCAAATTTAAAACCCCAAATTTAAAACGTCCAATTAAAATCATTACATTGATAGCCCAGCCTGGCGGAACAACAAGGTTTTGAGGGCACAGCGAAATACATGGAGATCGGATATCTTACGCATTTCTGGAGGCAGTTCATTCCAAAGGGCAGGGGCTCCCACAGAGAAGGCCCTCCCCCTGGGTGTCACCAGCCGACATAACTTGGCCGATGGCACCCTGAGGAGACCCTCTTTGTGGGAGCGGACTGGCCCGTGGGAGGCTACTGGTGGTAGAAGTCGGTCTCGAAGATACCCAGGTCCAATGCCATGGAGCGCTTTAAAGGTGGTAACCAACACCTTGAATTGCACCAGGAAGACCAATGGGAGCCAGTGCAGCTCGCGCAGGAGGGGTGTTAATAATCACCTGCGAGGCCGCATTCTGGGCCAATTGGAGCCTCCGGTGCTCTTCAAGGGGAGCCCCATGTACAGAGCATTACAGTAGTCCAGTCAGGAGGTGACAAGAGTGTGAGTAACCGTGCGCAAGGAGTCACGATCCAGAAAGGACTGCAACTGGGGGATCAGGCAAATGCTGAAAGCCCTTCAGGGTCATTTTGATATGAGATGGGTGGCAAATTTTAGGGTTAACCTAATTTAACAATATCTAAACAAGCAATAAAAGTAAGCTTGCCCAGCTTTTTTTTAGCTTTGCTTAAATAACACAAAAGGGTATAATTTCAATGTTATGGCAGGGAGGATAGAACATACTGAATGAGGTGTCTTGGGGATAATAGGAGCCAATATGGTTAAGGGTATTGCTGTGATAGCCTGGAGTGAAGCTGGAACTGCATCACTGTTGCATCCTAGGGCCAAACATGGTACAGATTTCCCTGGAGGCTGAGGCTGGATTATGGGTTCAAGTTCCTAATGTGAAAAACCTCAGAAGAATATTCCAAAATAGTTAGTTCATTGAGTCAAAACATGGACTCAGAAAAAGAAAAGGAGTAGAAAATACAAAAAATGTGTGTGTAGCCTAGGGTAGAAACAATAATAGCATAAGTGTTAAAACAATTCAGTACATGAGCCATGAAGTTGATTACCACAAAAAGTTAAGAATATGCAAATGAGTGACTATCATGGTTATGGATATACAGATGGTTTTCCTCTGCGTGTTCAACTTCTTCCCCAAGTCTAAAATCTATTGCTTTGCTCTAACAGGACCATGTCAGCATAATCTAAAATGGTTAAAATGGGTGAATACAAAAACTTAATAATAAAACATTGATAGATAGAAAGAGTCTAGTATAATTAGAAAGCCATTAAAGTGAAGACAAGATTAGTTTTCTTAAAAGGAACTGACAATTGATTATGTATATTATACTGTAATGTGGATATAGTGAAGTCTTCAATATTATTAAAATATTTCAGGGATTTCAGCTTTCAGATATAAGAAAAGATAGTTTTTATAATATGCTATGCAATGCAATACCATTTGAAATGTGTGGATTCTCTTGGGAGGGTTAATTAGCATTCGACATGCAAATAGTATTGTTTAGTGGTTGGAATCCTCACTGAAATCAGACCATGGTGTAAAATGGAGAAAAACCATGTTATGTTTCCATGAACATTTTGGTGAAAAGATGGAAAAGTGATATAATAATAAATTAAATAGTTCATCTAAAAAACACAGTTAGTGCTAGATATTCTTGAGATAGAAAATAGAGCAGATTAAATAACGTGAAAGAATCCTGAATAACAACCAGTACAATAAACAATTATTCTAGGTGAAAAAGAAATGTTTCTATTTTTTTCCTTTAGTTCATCAAAAATTTAAAGTGAAGATTTGATTAAGAATTTCAACCCTTCCACATATAAAAGATTTTGAATTTTAAAGAATTTAAACTCAATCATGACAGTAATACATTGAATAAAGTATGTAAATACTGACCTTTAGAATTTCTCCATCTGCATAGAGAACATACATAGTTACTTCTATGTTCTTTTGAACACTTTTTCCACCTCTCTCAAAGTCTCCTTTCTCTAAAGTCAGGTACAAATCATTTCGTATATCACCTATATACAAGGAGAGAAAATGTTTTTAGAAAAGAGTACATAGTAGATTATTCTTTTGGACAAACCAATGATATTTTGTTCACTATTCTGATGAGATATCAACTCACTCAAATTGTAAAATGAATAGTTAACAAAAATAAACATTTAATATCAGTGTATTATATTTGATGGCTGTTAGTAATGCTTTATGGAGTCTGAAAACAGGAAACTAATTATGAGACAAAGGAGAGGGAGAGGACAGGAGGTAAGATTCTCAAATTCCTTTTAAATTATCTAGTTAACAAATAAATGATCAAATAATTTAAGAGTGTTCTATTTCCACATTGATAGCTAATTTATAAACATTTGTAGACAACACAACAGTTGTAAACAATAAAGTGAATACTCTAACTTTTACTGCATACATTCTCCCATCCCTTCTGTAGGACAGGTCTACACAGCAATTTTTATTCAAGCAACTAAAGTGTTGCTTAAAAGTTTGTGAATCCTTTTGAATTTTCAATATTTCTGCATAAATATAACTGAAAAATAATTTATTTCCCATATCACAAGTTCTACAACTAGATAACAAGAACTCAATTAAACAAATATATCAAAAATATTATACTTATTTATTGAGGAAAATGATCCATAATTGTGTATTTGTATGTGGCAGAAGTATATGAAATCTAGGATTACCAGTCCTTTTGAAGGGGAAATCAGAGTCAAATATTTCAATCAAAGGCCTTTCTTACATTGGCAAATGTCACTATTTATGTGACCATCATCAAGAAAACACTGAACAAGAAATGAGATGTATGATAAGGTTGCAAGAAGAAAGTCACTACCCTCCAAAAAGGACATTGTCGCTGTTACATGCTCCAGTGGCTTATGGCCATTCATACTTTCACAGCGATGGTCACAAGGCAAAATCAACCAAACACTTTATATTTATTATGGTGACCCATTCCAAATGATTCTGGGCAGATCAAAATATACATTTAAAACATTAAAAACATAATAAACTACAAGATTAAAAAAACACCCATAACTTTTTTTAAAAATTGCAACAGCAATCACTAAATTAGGACTGTATTCTAGAAAATATAATCGTGTTATCCTTTTCAATAATATAATCAATAAGCCTTAGTACTTGTATCCATAACGACATGAAAAAAATAAATGTAGAACTGCATGGTTGAAACTGGAAGAAACTCCTTTCTTTAGAGAAAATTTATGTATATTACAATTTTACAATAAATAAATTGCTATCTATGAAAGGTTTAGACCCCATGTAATACAGTACATAGAAAAAGGATATGAGGAACACAAACATCAGAAAATAAAAACAATAATAGCGACATCAATAGAAAACCTAAAACCTGGTTTATAAATAAAAAGTGAGATAATAAGAGAAATAGGCTTTGCCCCATTGCCACTTACTGCTCCCAAGCTTAAATATTTTTTTCATAAATTGTCATAGATAGTAATGAAATGCTATTTCTTGTTGTCTATCTTTGTCCTTTTGCTGCTGGGTATTCCAAGGATATCTCATAAGTAAACTGAACTGGAAATAAGATAATCTATATTTTTTTCAAGTATTCTTGCCCTTATTTCTTAACTTAATCTTCCCTATCTTTTCAGAGTAATTTCCGATGCACAGGAGGGATAGATAATTTTATTCACTAGTATTAGTTTGGGTGGCAAAAACACCAATGAACACAATACAGTGATGACAAAACGCCAATCTGGAAATTGTTCCATTCCAGAAAGTAACCCCCATATTTTCTAAACACTCTGAAGTGGGGGAAACTATGAGTGTGTGAACACCGTTCAGAGAGTTCAGGTAGTCAGAATGTGTAAGATACTGGATAATGGGAAGTGTTTTCTGGCATACATCATCATCATAGCTTATATTATATTTATTAATTTTAACGTTCAGTTAAAGTTATCGGGTAAAATATGGTGTAGAAAATGTGAAAAACAGCAAGCAATAAATGGTCAGAACACAATGAAGCAACAATTTACACCAACTATCTTCATCTCTGTGCCATTAAGTGGAGAGAATGAAGGGAAGATAAACAGGGTGCCAAGAAAATTTAGACAAGAAAGATAAAATCAAGTATTATTGACAGTTAAATGTTAAAACACACATTTTATGAGTAATTAAAAACAAAATACATTCAATAATTGAGAAAAAAAGAAAAGATGTTCACTTGTTTGCAAATAAATAGATTAGAAATATGTGACCACACATGAAATAAAAATCAAGAACCAAAGAGTTATGTTGGGTAAATTCTTAAGTATTATATTCGACTCACTCATAATTTCTAATAATAACAATGTTTGGAGCATCACCTGCTGAGTATTTAAAAACTAAGCACTACTCAAGGTTGGATGCTGCTTGGTAATTCCAGAACTATATACTAAATCAGAAGTAAAAGCAATTCCTTCTGTATTGTTCCTCCCTAAAAACTATAAAGATTAATGCATCAAAAGTGAAGCACAATTTTAAGGAGATTTCACTGATTTTACTTTCATGATAAAATATCAAGGGTGCCACAAAGGGGCTGGGGATAGCCCTGAGAGGCTGAGCCCAGGCCATGTATGAGTTGGTAGGTGATGCAATGTGGCAGAAGCTCAGGGTAGCTAGGAAAATGGGATACAGGGTACATGCAAGCACAGGAAGGCTCAGGGAAGGAGGGTTCTGATGGATGTGTGCCATCAGAATGTTTTTCAAAAAACAGAATGGGCCATCTCCTGAATTTTGTAAATGTACCAATATCAGAACACAAAAATGCAAAATATTGCTTGTTACTGAAATCAGCAGTCTTATACTGTTCTTTAATATAAAATTATTGTGGAACAAAGCAACATTATAATGAAATACTAAACATAAACAAATTCAATTTAATTTTATCTGTCACTGTCTTTTGTATTAATTAAAAATCCTCCTTGTACTAAAATCCTAAGTGACAGAGAACTAAAAAACCACTTGAAAGTACCTAACAAGTACCTTTTTAAACCTCTTATAATTTCTAATTGTAGTATTTTTGATACTGTAATTGCTTTCTTGAAGTACTAAAAGGAGATGAAAGTCAAATTTTCAATAAGGAGGAATCAAAACAATAGAAATGTTTATTTGCTGAAAAGCTGATACATGATCAAAGTGCTTTTGAAACCATTTTCATTCTGAAAGCAGTATTCCATACAGCATTAAAAACCGCTACTTCAATTTTGAAATCCTGTAAGGCTCACGAAAGGGATTTCATGAGTAACATAATCTTTACTAATACAAGCTTTCTTACACTAATGTATATCTGTGGTTTAAAACCAAGATAGGCATTTGGAGAATAGTTAGAAGACCCATACATTGCGTATATTCATAATTTAAGATTGACTTCTAAAACATGCTCATATCATCTAAAGTAACATTTAGAAAGAAAAAAAGTGGTGCATTAAAACCATCTATAAAAAATTCATCCCCATACTTAAAACCTAAGCAGAATAGCAAGCATTATCAAATTACAATTGGAGTTATAATTCTATTTAAGTTATAAGGAGGGGTTTCATGGGGGAAAAAATAAAAAGAACATTCTTGTATAAGCTTTAGTTATTTTTAGTAAAATATTACTATTTACAATTAAATCACTCAGCTACATCTTTTATTTAATATTTATTTTATAACACTATTTACATTGATAAAGACCAGCATTCAATAATTGTTATACATGGAACTTTCATTCACTTACCAGGCACGATTACATCTGGGAATCCTATTTTTCTTGTAATAGACACCCCTCTGTTAAAGATAATAGGATATTCTCTTCGAATTTGTTCCATTTCTCCACGGACAATTTGAAGAGAAATGATAAGTCCTGAAAAAAAGGAACAAAATTAGATCCTTACAATTCAATTTACTATGAAACAAATAAAAAATACAATGTAGCAGAATGATGTTAAAGACAACATAATACTACGGTATCAGAGAATAAGAATTATTATATTTTTAATGTCTGAGCAGCAAAAAATAATATAGGTGCTAAGTCCTCAGACATACGACACATCGTTCCCATTGGCTAAGATGCACCCAGAAATGGCGGGAGAATTCCAGCAGCCTGATTGGCTGAGCGGTTTGACAGCTAGTGTATAAATAGCTGTCAAACGCCTGAGTTGCTGTTCTAGTTCTGAAGCTGTTTTGTTAGCTGTTAGCAATAAACCCTTGTTCCTTTACACCTGTCTCGCCTCAGTTACTGCCCACCGTCGCTCCACAGAGCAATAGGAGATTATCCTCTTCAACACAGTAGAAAGAGCAGCACAAAACAATTCTAGATGTGTATTTATTCAGAGAAGAGGGGCAATTCCTGAAAATGGTAATGCCAAGTGACAGGATACAAAGACTATCCTACACCATTTTATCAAGTGGAAAGATCTTTCTTTGTTCTTGTCAGAAGCACCTTCAAATTGCAGACATAACATTCAACAGTAAGCAAGTAAAATACGTCAGATATGTCAAAATACGTCAAATACGGTAGTATGTGTAAAAAGTATGTAAAATAAATAGGATTAAAACTAAATGACTTTTGCCCAGTATCGGCCACTTCCCACAAGCAGGAAAATGTTAGTAGGACAAAATGATGTACAGATATCCAGGTCGTGAACCAAGAAAGGTTTAAATAAAAGCTAACGCCCTGAATTGTACTCAGAAACCAAATGGTAACCAACAAAGTTCTCAAAAGAGTATTATATTGGTGGTAAGAACAATTATTATATGATATATATTAATACATATTAATGATACATATTAATATATATTAACATTGATACATATTAATGATATGTATTTATAACTGATAAAACTATACAAAGAATATAAATAATGAAGTATCAATTAAATTAGAACATACAATAATGTAAATAGTTTAAAAACTATGCAGTTCTAATTATAAAGAAATAATGTCATAGCAAAAAGGAAGTCTTTTTACAATGAAAATAATAAACTTGATCTTTAAAAACTAAATATATAACTAATTAAATTGAATAAAATTAACTCGTATTAAATATAAAAGTCAAATAGGCCTGTTACTGAGCAGTCCACATGTTAAACTGTCCAATCACAAAATCCTCTATTCCTCATAACTGAAAAGTTTAAGCCTAGATTTAAAGCCTAAAACTTTTTGTGTCATTCTAAGAGTACAAGGATAACAACTCTAAAACCCTGGGGCTAAATCAATCCCAAAATTGCTCTTAGAGTAACAGGAAGGCAAATAAATTTTTTTTTTTTTCTGGCTAATGAGCCAGAAAAATCTCTCACGATGCTAAAGTCTCTCACGATGCAGCACAAAATTTGCTGGCTGCCAGAATGAAAAGAAGGAGAAAAGAAAACCCAGAAAGTAGTGAATGTGATTTCACTCAATTGTGGTTCCAGAAAAATCTTGGTTACGTAGAAAAAACCTGGCTTAAAGGGAAAATGTATGTATGTTTGTGTGTGTGTGTGTGTGTGTGTGTGTGTGTGTTTCTTTCCTTTTCGTAGGTTTTATGTGTGTTTCTTTTTAGTCAGGTTCTACCTACCTAACCAAGATTTTATGCAGCCCTAGTGAATATATTAGTGGCACCTGGCTCTAATTGCTAGCCAGTGCAGGACTTTGAAGTGTATTAAATATTTAAAACAACATGAGCTTCAGTAATTTAAATCTGGACCAATGGAGAAGAGGGAGACATGTCAGTGAAGTGTTTTAATAATCTAGATATGAAGCAATCAAAGCATTTTAAGCAACACTGATTTATCAGGTGTCAAAACAGAATACGTCAAATTTTATGCAGATGAAAATGGCAGGCCCAGGGTTTTTCGACAACTACCAACCAGTCCAACATTTTGGAGAAAGCTTGTTGACAAATTGGTCACTCTGCAACTGTTGAGAAGCCTGGAGAAAGCAGATTATCTAAGAGTTTTTCAGATTTCAGGGAGGGAATTAGTAGAGACAGACTTCGTCCAGGTCCTTGAGAAGGACTTGATACGTGAATAAAAATGCCAAGCCCAATCTAAACATATGGCTGACTGTGCAGCAACCATAATAAAATGTTAAATTTTATGCTGGCTGCCTCTGGGTGGCTCACAACAATCAAATAAAAAGAATACTATAAAATCAATAAAAGATGACAAGTATGACAGACCAGATGTAATGAAACAAATTTGTCCAGTCCAAACTTCATTGCAATATCTTGGCCATATATAGTGCTAAGCAGTGATTCTATTTCTAATGGTATTTTCCGATACAGCTTTAGATTCATGTAAAGGAGGTGAGATAGCCTGGCAGGTGTTTTTGATGTTTGATTATTATTATTATTAATTTATTTACTTATTGGTTTGATTTTTATAGCCACCTATTTCAGTAAATCACATACATGTAATTTGTCATAACATATCAATATATTATGGGTGGATCCAAACAGTGTGGCCTTTTGTAATTGACAGCTGGAAATTCTGTCAATACACGGATTTCCTAAGTATCATCCAAGGCTTTTTTTTGGGTATGGCACTCCATGTGCTAATAACCACCATAGCCTATTTATATCATAATCTTTCAAGTTCAATTTTAAAACTTGATAATATGTGATCTTCTCTGATTTTTTCTCTTCTACTCTACTATCCCGTTACTGCCACATCAATTATCCACACTTTCTTATTTTCAATCAGTTACATCTGGTTTTACAATACACAGGTGCCACAGCCAATTTTACAGGAGTGTTATGCAGTTATTAGATGTATGCTTTTGAAAATAAATGTCAAGCAAGTGTTTCAAGTTGGTTCTATTTTGTAACACACAACACTATTATAATTAATAACAGAATTCTTGCCATTCTGCATCAGTTTCCTTACATGCACCTCTTATGTTAAGTATTGATTTGCTTCAAACCTATAATCTAAATATGTCTAGGACCGGGATGGCGAACCTACGGCATGCATGCCAGAGGTGGCACGCAGAACCCTCTCTGTGGGCACCTGTGCCGTCACCAGCTGCCGTCTTCTGGGTTCTGTTGTGCACATGCACGCCAGACAGCTGCTCTGTTCAGGATTCTTTGCTGGTCTTCACGCAAAGAACCTGGAAGAGAATAGCTGACTGGTGCACATGTGGACAACGGAACCTGGAAGAGCAACTGGCTGCCACACGCATGTGCACCGGCCAGCTGCTCTCTTCCGGGTTCTGTTGCTCCGGTGTACGCACATGCAGGTGCGCATCTGTGCGCTCCAGTTTCAGCACTCGGTGCCAAAAAGGTTAATCATCATTGTTCTAGGAGGAAGGAGGAGTTCTTTTCTCTCTTCAGGTTTGCCCCCTGCAAACTTCCTACTCTCATCATTCTTTCTTGCATGCTATATTCCCTGTATTCCCCTCCTTGCTAGAAAAATATGCAAATATGTTTGGGGGAGGAGGAAACAACCTGGTAAGCAGGTACAGAACACTGCTTCCTCATTGATCATGTGACATTAACTTGAAGCCAGAAATATAAATCTCAGGTAAGAGGAATATTTCATGCTACTAACAATTAGCAATGCTGAAGAAGTTAGTAGATTTTTTAAAAAAGGCTTTTTTGTTCTGCAAAATTTCCAGCCTCTACACTCACATTTTTATATACAAGAAAGATAATTCCTTCAGGACAGTTCATGACCACAGGCTCTAAAATATGAACTATGTGGCAAGTATAATGTTTTCATTACCAAAAAAAAGTATGTATCTTTAAAAGAGCTAAAATAAAATATTACCATAATTTGAACTTGGTGCTGTATATTTGGTGCTCGACTTGCGAATTATATTTTCATGGATCTGATGCCATTCATTCTCATTGTTGCACCTGAAAAGTAGAGTCAATGTTATTTGCCACTGTCAATGAAATTAAATATACACATAATTACATAGAGAGGAAAACAAACTATTTACAACTGTAATGTGCAGCATTATAGAAAAGAATCTTATATAATTCAGATTAAGTGAGTTATCTAAGATGATGCATTTTAATAGTAAGAAACGTTTTGCTTTCTTTGAAAATTTCATTATTGTATATTTGAAATCCATTAGTAGCTTCTTTATATATCTCCATGCCTGATGTTATCTACTATATCTATGTAATCATAATATTTAAGAAAATTGTGTTCTTTATATATCTTATTTTTCCTATTTGAGAACTTAAAGAATGGTATCAGTGCTTAACATTCATGGATCATTATAAAAGTTGAAATTATAAATAAATAATTTATAATTATTATAAGGAATATTACTCATTCAATTAGATGACAACATTTGAAATAAAAAATTAAACTATTATATAAGGAACTTATACACACAGAGACAGACAGTGTGTGTGTGTGTGTGTGTGTGTGTGTGTGTGTGTGTGTGTGTGTGTGTGTGTGGTTTTATATATGCTATGTTATTGCATGTTTGAGCCTATAGGATAAAAGATTGGGGTTCTCAACCTTCCTGTCAATCAAATCTCTGTGGGAACAGCATTCCAGAGGGCGGTTGCTGTGACAGAAAAGGCTCTCTTCTGCGGTCTCACCAGATGGCATTCCTTTGTAAGCATGCCTCTTCTGCCAGACCTAATGACAGACTGACATCTCATTTAAGAGATAAAGCTGAAATATCCACCTCCTCCTCATCTGCCATGGTTTAAAAATCTATTTTTTCTTTCCAAGAATATGACAACTTCTTTACACCAAGCTCCATCTCCTGCCTTCTGTGTGGAAGCACTTATTGCAATCATCTACCTTTTAGAGAGTGTTTTACATGGCATTCTCTCTGCAGCCATGATATGTAAGAGAAACAGGGTACCCACATTTTCTATAAAATTAAAGAGTAAAAAAATGAGAAAAAATTAAATCTATAGTGCCATCTTCTGGAATTGAGGTTTGTGACTAGAAAAATCAGCCTTTTCTTTCCTTTCCTCTTTTTCAGAGGATCTTACAAAAGAGAAATAAAGGCAATCCACTCTTAAGAACCACAAATGGCACTGGCAACTCTATCACTAAACAATGAGGTCACCATACAAGACAACATGTGACCAGGACAGATTTACAGCCTCACTTCCACTATAGCTGTTAAACAGATCACCTGCAGCTGAGGTGAGATACCAGGTGACTAGGAATTTTACTGCCAATTTCTCCATTGACTCAAGCCAATTGTGAAGTAAACAAATGGCAATCACATGATCACATTCACAGATACTCACAGGTTGCAAACACCCAAATCTTGATAATTTAACCATGGGGGTGAGGCAAGTTCAAGAACTGGACATAAAATTATTTTTTCAGCATAGTTGTGACTTTGAATGGTTACTAAATAGGGCAGTTGTTATACAAGGACTACTGTAAAATCACGTTTTTAAAGCCAAAAAAAAATATTTTTGGTGCTCAAGCAGTCCCAAATAAATATTTAAAGGCAATGAATATAAATTCAGAGTTGTTCAAATTTCAGATAGAAAACAACAAACAACAAACGGAAACACAAGATTATGGTCAGAATAGATGATGATGCTGGGCTGTTCCTAAATTATACAATGGAATGGAATGGAATGGAATGGAATGGAATGGAATGGAATGGAATGGAATGGAATGGAATAGAATAGAATAGAATAGAATAGAATAGAATAGAATAGAATAGAATAGAATAGAATAGAATAGAATAGAATAGAATAGAATATTTTTATTGGCCAAGTATGATTGGATACACAAGGAATTTGTCTTTGGTGCATATGTTTTCAGTGCACCATATAGAAACCATTTAATTTGGAAAATAGAAGTACTAAGCTTGTAAATTCCAGAGACAAAATATTTGTAAGTATAACACTATCAAAGTAAATAAAAATTATCCCTGGCAATATTTTTAACTAAACTTGTTAAATATTTTCTATTATATTCTGAGCCTGCTTGTTTCTTGACTTTTTTCCAGTTTCTTATAGATTTTCCTATTATTAAAGGCGGAGAGCTCTAATCCTTAGTTTCTTGATTATTTCCCCTCTCTAGAGAACTGCCTGCACTTTCCAAAAGAACAAAAACTCTGTAAGCTGGATGGTAAGGTTTTGTTATGGGGAAAGAGAATGTATGTTAAAAAGCCTTTTTCCCTCATGAAGATGCTAAGTATAATCTAATGCCAACAAACCCAATATGAATTATGTATGTAAAGTAAAACCTCTTTGGAAATGACTTTGAAATGCAGAATTCAGCTGTCTGATGAAAACTTCAAAGCTTGCATAATCTTTTGTACTACTCTGATTCATCCCAATAAAGGAAGTGGACCTACACAAATATGATTGCTTTTAATGAAAAATTACAATATCTCATGTTGAACATGGAAGCACAGTAGCAAGTATTGCCCAGTGGTGACAAATATTCTGTTCATGATATGAGCACAAGCAATACAGTGCAAAAATAATATACTTAGCAAAGTGAAAAAATAAAATAAAACTAGACATTCATGGGGGTAGAGTGGGGAATGAAAAAACTGGGCCGCAATATGATTACACAAAATTCTTCCCCTATATATTTGCATGTAATATCAGGACACAGCTATAATAGTGTGAACTTTGCTTTGTGACTTGCTCAATGGAGTTTCATACAGAATTATTTTAAAATATGTAAGGTATTTGTAATGGGATGTGGGAATGACCTAGGAAAATAAGGAAAAAAGAAACTTAGAAATTTCACCCTAATTTATCAGGTGGTAAAAAGAGATAGTGGGAGAATTGTATTTTAAGACTTGGAGGAATCTGTTAATGTAGCCTTACAATAAAGTAAAATTAGCCCATCCTGCTTGTCTGGTTTTCTTGGGAGGCATTTTATTACTTTATTACTGCAACTTCAATATAAAATTTTTGAGGGAAAATGAAATTGAGTTTCTCAACTTGAGAAATAGCTAATTCCTTTTCCTCCATGCCAGAAGACTTCGATATACAAATCCTGACTATAATGAATTGTGGTATTTCAGAAGTATGCTATATTATACCTATATATAGGATAAGCTAGATATTAAATCCATAGAGATCAAAGAACATCCCTAAATATTTCTATGTTGATTTTATATCTAGTGATAGTTTGATAGAGTTCACACAATAACTATAAATTACAGAATAATTAATTTTTCTCTAAATGTTGCTTTCAAGACATAAGAAACAACAGATTGGTTAGAAACCAATGCCCTAAATTCCTTTACAGAAATTCCACCCACTATATATATAGGCATATTGATGATAATTGGATCAAGATTAAAACACAGGAATTGAAAGCCTTCTCCAAACACATCAACTCTGTGGACAGATACATTAAGTTTATTCAGGAAGATTTTAAGGAAAATAGTCTGGCCTTCCTGAACTGTGCAGTACACATTAAGGAAACCTTAACATTGAAGTTTACAGAAAACACACACACACAGATCAGTATTTATATTTTCTCACCACCCACTGGAGCACAAAATGGAAGTGATCAGTATCCTACATCACCAGGCTGAAAGTTGCCTACCCACAAGGATGGAAAAGAAAAAGAGCTAAAACGTGTCAAGGAAGCCCTCAAAACTTGTGACTATCCCAACTAGGCCTTCATCAAATCCAAAAAAAAAAAAAAAGACCAAGCAGGAGCTTCTCCATAACAGACAAAGAAGAGAGTAACAAATGAAGCAATGTTTTGTCTATCTGAGAGCCTCAGATAGCTCGACAGGCTAGGTAGCCTGTTATTAACACCCAGCTGTCTGCAATTATGCAAGTTCGAGACTCAAGGTTGACTCAGCCTTCCATCCTTTCTAAGGTAGGTAAATTGAGGACTCAGTTTGTGGGGGCAATAAGCTAACTTTGTATAAATATACAAAAGTATGAAGGCTATTGCTTAACGCATTGTAAGCCGCCCTGAGTCTCCGGAGAAGGGCGGCATATAAATCTAATTTTAAAAAAAAACCGTTGCAGGAACATTGGAAAAGCTCCGGAGGATTTTCAACCAACACAATATACACCCACACTTTAAACCCAAAAATACACTATGGCAAAAGCTTATCCACCCCAAGGATAAAACTCAGACGCAAACTGAACAATATGATATTGATCTGTACATTGGAGAAACAAAACTATTTCACAAGCGCATGACACAACAAAGGAGAACCCATCAGGACAAGATAGAGTAGTCCATCTGCATTTGAAAGACAAAGGCACTCTTTTGAAGACAGCAAAGCCCACATTCTGGACAGAGAGAACCACTGGTTTGGAAGAAGACATCTACATTAAGATTGAACGGCTCACTCGAGTGGGAGGGATTCAAGACCCCCTGGCTCCTGTTTACAACACATAAGGTTCCACACCTATTCACATTATTCACGTGACCCTGAGGTATAAACCTCCAAGTGGCCTCAACAACTTTCAGAAAGAGTGTTCAACAACCAGATGACTGCAAGGAATATAAATCCTTCCATTCTCCACCATTCATTCAGAACTGAAGAAGCTTCTTAGATGAGAAGTATCTTAAATGACAAGCGAAAACAAAGAAAGTCCAACTGACTTTTGAAAGACCTTTGGGAGCAGATTGGTTAGAAATCCCATGATTAATTTTGGCTCATGTCTCTCATTACTATGAAAATTATATCCAATAATGGAGAATATTTGTAGCTCGGAGTTGAAATAGGGAGTCCTTGATGCTTTCTGAACTTGGTTGTTTTTTTACAGATATCTCATTACCCAAACTAGGTAACATCAGTATTAGTCAACTCTTGAATAAGAGATAACATACAATTATTTTATTTTATTATTTTATTTTATTTTTTCAACTGATAATGGGTTCTCCCCCCCCCAGCCTTTTATAAGGACTGGTGGAGACCCGGTGGTAATATTGTAATGTTTAGATCTAAACAGTTCGCTATTTTTCATGATTTGTGCTTTTGAGGATATTTAATGGATATAAAGTTTTAGCATTCCTACTCTTATATACATATAAACATACACGCATATTGCATGTATATTACGTGTATATATGGTTGCTCAATTTTGGCAGCTCAGTCTGGAAATGTTCTTAGGAGATTTAAGAAAAATATAGCTGTTTAAATGTAGTGGAGATACAATGAACCTATTTTAGTCATTAATTAAACAATTAAACAATAGATAAAAGTCACTTTAAACGTTGTCCCTCTGTTACTTAAATTCAGTGAGATTATTTGGATGGATTTGAGAGCTTCTAAAAATGTACTTGGAGCTTTTATATGACTTAGAAGCAATGCATCTCTGTATCTGCCATCATAAAAGATTTTTCAATTTGCCTACAAATTATTTGCTGTTTCATGCTGCTCTTTTGAAAAAAAAAAAAGTGAACCATTGCCTTGATAAATAATTGTACGTTTTATTTTGGATTACACAATCCCAGAAAAAAATGGAGGAGGCACCAGAGGACAATGCCCACTCCAAAGCATCTTGCTGCACTGACTCCCTAAATCAAACATAAATTTTCCTGTAGTAATGTAGCTACCAAATAATTTGAGTAAAAATTATAGCCTCTTTAAGGAGATGCTAATAGGTGTAAAATATACACCTCTTCAAAGCAACTTCCAACTTTAAATATAAAGTTTTGCAATCAGATATGTTAAATTCGCTTGTCATAGATAATACATTTTAATTATTTGATTAATATTTTTAAAAAGCATATCCTAAACTGTGACTACAGTACCTATATTTTACATATCAGAATAATAGACTTGACATTAACATATTATGGCATTTCTGATCATTTACTTATTAAACCAATTTTATACTCATCACACTAACAGTGACTCTAAATGTGTCATTAAATGCTTCAACTAAATAAACTTACGTGTAAACTTTGAGAACAAAATCCTTTTCTTCTTTGAGTTCAGAAATAGATGGAATTACATCCAAGACACTCAATACAGCACAGCCATATGGACGACGGTAATAGAGGTGAGATGGACCCTTTCTTGAGTCATTTAGCAACATACGTCCTAAAACAAACAGAAGAAAAGCTCTTCTGAATCAGGCTATTCATTCCAGTATTTTGTTTCTTACAGCTAGATGTAGCTAAGTGTCTTCTTCCAGCATGTTCCCTGTAAATTGTTTGAGAGGCATGCTACCCACAACTCTTGAGGCTGATAGCCATCCCATGAATTTATTCAGTCCATTTTAAGTATCAGAGGCTATCAATTTATCTTTTGTCTTAAATTCCATAGGTTAATTATGTTAAATATTTTTTTAAATTTTTCTCAGTCTGTTTCCAATCAATTTCACTGGATTAATCTGGGCCCTAGTGTTTGAAGAGAAGGGGAATAGTGTCATAAATATTTTCCAGGTTATGCATGATCCAATAATATCTTCTTCAGGTGCCTTTCTTTCTATGCTATGAGGTCCCAAAAGTTCTATTCAAAATATATTAGTGGAAGCAGATTAAAATTTGACAGTTTTATTTTTAATCTCTCTCCTGACAATGCTGAATATGACATTTGCCTTTTTCTCAGTTGCTGCACATTGAATTGTGATTTTATTGAACTATCTGCTAAAATCTCAAAATCACCTTCCTTATTAGTTTGAGTAAGACAGCCCAAAGTACATAAATCTGTATGTGAAATGGGATGTGTGACCCAATGCACATCACTTTACACTTGCTTCAATTGAACTGTATTTGTTGTTTCATTTACCATTTTGCTGTACTTCAAACAAACAAACAAAAAACCACACCTCTCCAGAGCTGTATCATAAATTTTAGATTTAATTACCCTAAACAGTTTGATATAATCTACTGCTTACCCTGTCAATTTACTGCTTATTCCAAGACTATTTGTCCATAAACCATAAAAGCACTGATCTCAGCACAGATCTTTAAGGAACTACACTTTCATTCTCTAGCACCGAACTCAATTTTAGGGATAAGTTAAATATTCTTGCAGGGAAATCAGCAATTTTACATCTGATACTCAAGTCATCAAGACTCAAGAATTCTTTATACTTTACTTTTTCAAAATATTCCAGATTGTTTTATCAAATTGCTTAATTTGCTTTGATTTTCTCCCTGAGAAACTCAATACAGGCTCAAGGATCTATCTTTTACCTTCTACAATAAAGAAAGCTGCAGAGAATTTATTCAGTTTCTCTGCAATCTCCATATCCCTATCACTTCTCTCTTGTCTAATGAAGGGTTCTTGTCTAACGAAGGTTACAGAACCTGTCAATAAAAATAAAAAAATTCCCATAACTCCTGATCATGAGGCAAACTACTAGTGATAGAAAATAAGCAGTAACACAAAACTCGCCCTTGTTTTAATTCATGAAAATTCTACATTGAAGTTATCTGAATTTCACAAAAATGGATGTCCTAATTACTGTACCATTTATGAATTAACATGATGCAATTACATCGTGTTTTTTTCTATTATGAATGCCTGGCCACATAAGCAGTCATCTTCTTTCTGCCTGTCTGCCTGCTTTTGCATTCACTCTCTTAGCTATCCATTATTTTCAATTAGATTTACTCAAGACATATTTTTGAGTAGAAAGCTGCCATAGGATTCAAGCTGCTGAAAATTATAATGCAATGCACAAAGATAATTCTCATATCTGTTTTACTCTAAAGCAGGTCCCACTGTAAAGGAATTTGAGGTATACATGCACTGCATGCAAGCTGACCTTACATTTGTAATCTTTTAAAATCATCCTATCTCTTTTTGTTGTATTTGGGACAAAGTAATAATCAAGCAAAAATCAAGAAAAGGAAGTCCAACATATTTGACAGGGATAAGAGGAAAAGATATAGCCATTAATCTGGTGCTGCTAGGCAAATTAAAATTTTCTGTTGGATTTTAAGCTCTCTTTGTTCACGAACTTTGTCAACCGCAATGGTCCCTTTTAATTTTCTGGCTATCCTTTAGAAAATAAGGACAGTTTATGAGAAAAAGTTTTTCACATTCTGTGGGCAGGCAGAAAGTCAGATGTAATGTGCATATAGATCAGGGATGTCAAACTCTATTGAGGGCCGCATCAGGGTTGTGTTTGACCTCAAGGGGTGGGGGATGTGTGGCCAGGTTGGGCGTGGCCAGCTCAATGTCACTTATGTCAGGGCACCTGTGGTGGCCCGCATGCTCTGCCAGCAAAAACAGGCACCCGAGTTCCATTTTCAGCTGCAACAGTCTCCCTAGCTCTGTTTTCACTGGCAGAGGCACCGTGGGCCAGTCCTTCACTGTTTCCAGGGCAGCCCTGGGGGCCAGATCTAAGCACTCCGTGGGCCAGATCTGGGCCCCGGACCTTGAGTTTGACACCCCTAAAATAGATGAAAAAACCTCAACTAGTTCTGAGGAAAAGGCAGCCTCCCATCTCTTAATCAAACTCTTTGCAGAGAGAAGGGAGACCAATGTAATCCAGTAGGGGTTTTTTTGTATCTGTTATTTTATGATCCCCATCAAATTCTTGTGGATCCCTAGGTTTTAGAGAAATACAGTTAGACAAACTAATGGCCAAACAATTTCCATAGGTTTTTTTTAAATTCAGGAGCAAAAATATTTTAATACTGAAATTAAAATGATGTAATATTATTTATTAATAATAATAAAATTTGCTCCATTAGATATTGAAGCTGTCTTTGGTTAAATATTTGCTCACAAATGTTTTTGGCAATATGGTGTTTTTTCCAGCCTTCAGCTCAACCCTGAAAATCAGTAGGGCTGATTGGTAGTTACACTGAAGTTTCAACTGCTTTAAAGAACGCCTGAACCTGAGCTCCACACTTTCCAAAACACTTTTTCCAAGCCTTTTTCAAGGCAGGGCAATCTTAAATAGCAGGGACTTGAAGAAATCAAGATAAGCGAAATATAATTGAGATAGGCACTGCCAGAAGTATGTTATTATCCTTTCTAATAGATTTATTTATAAACATAAAAATAACATATACAATATGTTGGAATAGATATACTAAAATATCCTCCCATTGCATTCAAATATTAGCGAGTATGCTTATAATTCAGAAGTTTTTAGCAATTAGTAACAAAATATAAGTGATCTTCTGTTATTGTCTACAGCAGACAGAGAAACTATCACAACTTATACAACAGAGCATATCATATATTATTTCTGTTGTTTAAACAAAAAATGCAAATGCATTTTAATAAGGCATACTGTACCTATTCGGATTACATGGGCAACTATGTACAAATCTTTCTTCATATCTTTGCTGCCAAGGTCCTTATAAATAGAAAAAATGCAAAAGAAAAAATAAATTAGCAACATCTCTAAGCTATATTTACATTTCAGAAAAGCAGCCTCTATGTTTCTTACAAAGTCTCACAAAAGGATATGAAAGACTAGGGAAAAAGGAAAGAAAAATGAAAACAAAAATACAGAAATTTCCAAATGGTATCTCATTATTCTAAACAATGTTAAACAATTTCTGGAAATTGAAGTTTTTCAATGATTTCTCTTTCAAAATATCATGAAAGTCTACACCTAATTATATATGTTGTTGATAGTTGTGAAGTCGTGTCCGACCAATCACGACCCCCATGGACAATTCTCTAACGTCCCCTTCTTCTTTTGCCCTCAATCTTTCCCAGCATTAGACTCTTCTCCAGTAAGTCCTCCCTTCTCATTAGGTTGCCAAAATATTTGAGTTTCTTCTTCAGGATCTGGCCTTCTAAAGAGCAGTCAGGGTTGATCTCTAGGACTGACCGGTTTGATCGCCTTGCAGTCCAAGGGACTCGCAGGAGTCTTCTCCAGCACCATAGTTCAAAGATCTCAATTCTTTGGCGCTCAGCCTTTCTTATGGTCCAACTTTCACAGCCATTCATTGCAACTGGGAAAACCATAGCCTTGATTATATGCACTTTTGTTGGCAGGATGATGTCTCTGCTTTTTAGTATGCTATCTAGATTTGCCACAGCTTTCCTCCCCAGGATCAAGAGTCTTTTAATTTCTTGGCTCCAGTTCCCATCTGAAGTGATCTTGGAGCCTAGGAAAATAAAAATTGCCACTACCTCCATTTCTTCCCCATCTATTTGCAAGGAATTGAGAGGGCCAGATGCCATGATCTTAGTTTTCTTAATGTTGAGTTTCAAGCCAACTTTTGCACTCTGCTTCTTCATCTGCATCAAGAGATTCTTTAGTTTCTCTTTGCTTTCTGCCATTAGAGTGGTATCACCTAAATATCTGAGGTTGTTCTCCCGGCAATCTTAACTCCAAATTTTGATTCATCTAGGCCCGCCTTTCTCGTGTTGTGCTCTGCATATAACTTAAATAGACAGGGCGACAGTATACAGCCTTGCCGGACTCCTTTCCCAATTAACAATCAGTGGTTCTGTGTCCAGTTCTCATTGTTGCTTCTTGACCCGCATATAGATTTCTCAAGAGACAAATAAGATGGTCTGGTACTCCCATCTCTTAAAGAATTTGCCACAAGTTGTTGTGATCCACACAATCAAAGGCTTTAGCATAGTCAATGAAGCAGAAGTAGATGTTTTGCTGGAACTCCCTAGCTTTCTCCATGATCCAGCGCATGCTGGCAATTTGATCTCTAGTTCCTCTGCCTCTTCGAAATCCTGCCTGTACTTCTGGTAGTTCTCGATCCACATACTGCTGGAGCCTAGCTTGTAGGATTTTAAGCATAAACTTACTAGCATGTGAAATGAGTGCAATGGTGCGATAGTTTGAACATTCTTTGGCATTGCCTTTCTTTGGAATTGTAATGTAAACTGACCTTTTCCAATCCTGTGGCCACCGTTGAGTTTTCCAAATTTGCTGGCAAATTGAGCGTAGCACTTTTATTGCATTGTCTTTTAAGATTTTGAATAGCTCAGCTGGAATACTGTCACCTCCACTAGCTTTGTTGTTGCTCAGATTTCCTAAGGCCCATTTGATTTCGCATTCTAGGACGTCTGGCTCTAGGCCAGTGACCACCCCATCGTGATTATCAGGGATGTTTAAGCTTGTCCTTTATATAGCTCTTCTGTGTAATTTTGCCACCTCTTCTTAATCTCTTCTGCGTCTGTTAGGTCCCTGCCATTTTGGTCCTTTTCATGCCCATCTTTGCATGAAATGTTCCTTTCATATCTCCAATTTTCTTGAAGAGATCTCTGATCCTTCCTATTCTAATGTTTTCTTCTATTTCTTTGGACTGTTCATTTAAGAGTACATTCTTATCTCTTCTAGCTATTCTCTGGAATTCTGCATTCAACTGGGTGTTATCTTTCTCTTTCTCCCTTGCCTTTCACTTCCTCAGCTATTCCTCAGCTATTTGCAAAGCTTCCTCAGACAGCCATTTTGCTTTCTTGCATTTATTTTTCTTTGGGATGGTTTTAGTTGCTACCTCTTATACAATGTTGCAAACCTCTGTCCATGGTTCTTCAGGCACTCTGTCTGTCAGATCTAATTCCTTAAATCTATTTGTCACCTCTACTGTATATTCATCAGGTATATGATTTAGTTCATACCTGACTGGCCTAGTGCTTTTCTCTTCTTTCTTCAATTTAAGTCTAAATTTTGCAATGAGAAGCTCATGATCTGAGCCAGTCAGCTCCTAGTCTTGTTTTTACTGACTGTACAGAGCTTCTCCATCTTTGGCTGCAGAGCACATAGTCAATCTGATTTCTGTGTTGACCATCTGATGATGTCCATGTGTAGAGTCGTCTCTTGGGTTGTTCGAAAAGAGTGGTTGCTATGACCATCGTATTCTCTTGACAAAATTCTATCAGCCTGTGCCCTGCTTCATTTTGTACTCCAAGGCAAATTTTGCCTGTTATTCTGGTTATCTTTTGGCTTCCTACTTTAGCATTCCAATCCTCCATAATGATAAGGAAAACATTTTTTGGTGTTAATTCTATAAGGTGCTGTAGGGCTTCATAGAACGGTCAATTTCATCCTCTTCAGCACCAGTGGTTCGGACATAAACTTGGATTACTGTGGTATTGAATGGTTTGCCTTGGATTCGAGCTGAGATCATTCTATCATTTTGGGGATTGTGTCCCAGTATTGCTTTTCCTACTCTTTTATTGATTATTGATTATTGATTATGAAGGCTACTCCATTTCTTTTGAGGGATTCTTGCCCGCAGTAGTAGTATAACTGATGGTCATCTGAATTAAATTCACCCATTCCTGTCCATGTTAGTTCACTGATTTCTAAGATGTTGATGTTCAGTCTTGTCATCTCTTGTTTGACCATGTCCAGCTTGCCTTGATTCATGGATCTTACTAAATTCCAGATTCCTATGGAGAAAAAATCTTTACAGCATCGGACTTTCCTTTCACCACCAGATGCATCCACAGCTGAGCATCATTTCGGCTTTAGCCCAATCACTTCATTCTTTTTGGCACTACTAGTACTAGCCTTCTGCTCTTCCCCAGTAGCATATTGGACACCTTCCAACCTGAGGGGCTCATCTTCCAGCGTCGTATCTTTTTTCCTTTTGGTACTGTCCATGGAGTTTTCATGGCAAAGATACTGGAATGGGTTGCCATTTCTTTCTCCAGTGGATCACGTTTTTTAGAACTCTCTGCTATAACCTGTCCGTCTTGGGTAGCCCTGCACAGTATAGCTCATAGCTTCATTGAGCTATGTAAGCCCCTTCGCCACAACAAGGCAGTAATCCATGAAGGGGATCATATATCACTAAACAATTCTATCTTAGTTTTCTAAATATAAAATGTATTTCTTCTTCTAAAAATAGTAAAGAACATTATCAATAGTTTTAATATTTTATTAAATACATCTATTTTTGTTTCAGAACATCTAAAACTATAGCCCCTATACTTATCTGCTTTCAACTTACACATTTCATATACTTTGAACATATTGCTTATTTATTATCAAATTTATATGGTACCCATCTTACTTTACAAAGCAATATTGCAAAGTAATGCTATTATTTGGACATATAGCTAAAACACAGTGTAAAAGCTAAATCATAAAACTCATAATCACAAATATTTTAGAAAGGAAGTCTGGACTTCCAGGGAAGAATAGGCAAACTGAAGATTGTGCTGCTTAAAGTAGAGCCAATGACTGGGACAGAATCAAGACTCTAACTGCTCTCCAAAGATAAGAGGACCTGGGATCGTTTATGAATGCTCCACAAAGTTGTTCCTCACTAGACCACAAAACAGCAGCTGGCATCTTTAAGGATGTAGGCTCATATTTCATTTAAGTATTTAAAACAATATTCTACAAAATTTATGGTATTATAAATTTAGAAATGTTAATCATTCACAAATGACCAACTGTGTCAGGAACAGAGTACAGAATATAAAGCACTACTTACTGTAAAAAGTGTACACATCCGATCAATCTTCTCTGGATTCTTGGCCCCCCCATTCTTGTTCAACCTTACCAGAAATCTTTCACTGAAAGGCAAGAAAGATTTGTCTATAATTAATACTTCATTTAATCTTATTCTAGTCAGAATTATTAAATTTTATTTAATAATTTATTAAACAAATTAATTTATTTAATAAATTAATAATTTATTGAGAGACCATATATCATCTCATTTTGAAATCCTATTAGTTAGCAAGACCTTCTGAATAACACTTTTATGTACCTTCTGAACTTGCATTAATTAATGCCTTTCTGCATCTAATAAAATTCTGTGAATAATTTGAAAAATACTGGACATGGATTATTTTCATCATCATAAGTATTTTAATATAGGTGTAAGAAACAGATTTTGGGGAGAATTTCTTAAAGGGGATGCAACAATTTATACAGGACAGAAGGTTCAGACTCTTGTTAATGATGAGCTACCCAAGTCCTGTGAGATAGAGAATGTAACATGACAAAGTTGATCTCTGTCACCATTGCTGTTTATAAAATTTTACTGATCAGATTGGTGATCTAGCTATAGTTGTAGGTCTGTTTTGTATTATACTTGAAACATAAACTGTTTATTTTGTTTATTTGTAGAATTCTGTTCAGTGACTATAATAAAGAACTAGCACTAGCAAATTAGTTGAGCACTTTTCTACTTCAGTAGAAGTATAACTCATGACATCATATTTCATAATGAAATATTTCAAAATTATATTTTGTAATAACTATAGTAATAAAAATATAAGTATTACATAAATTAAGATTTTAAATGAAAGTATCAATACTGAGCCGTGGTGGTGCAGCGGTTAGAATGCAGTATTGTAGGCTAATTCCGCTGACTGCCAGCAATTCAATCCTGATTGGCTCAAGGTTGACTCAGTCTTTCATCCTTTTGAGGTCAGTAAAATGAGGACCCAGATTGCCGGGGGCAATATGCTAACTCTGTAAACCCTTTAGAGGGGGCTATAAAGCACTATGAAACAGTATATAAGTTTAAGGGCTGTTCCTATTGCTAATCTATATATTCTGAAAAAGTAAAAGTTGTCTTGATTTACCTGATCTGCTTCCCTTCTCGAACATCATATAAAAAAAAGAACACATCTGCATCTTCTCCAATGGTATTGTATGTGAAACTCTTTAAACTGAGAAAGAAATGGTGAGGTACTGGCAGACGGCATGCTTCTCCATGGCGTGGCCTCATTGTATCCACCTAATTTGAAAAAAAAAATGAAAAGCCCTTTATTTTATATACAAGTATTCAATAGTTATGTAATTATTTATGGAACAAGTCAATTGTTCTCCCTTCTTTTAGAAACTGTAGGTTTTCCATTTAATAACATAGCCACTATAAATACTCATCATGTGCACTGGTTTTTAGTAGTAACTATTTGGAGTTCAAGCAATATCATAAAAATACATTTGGATGTTCGATGAAAAAACTGAGGATACAATTATTACTAAAACTACATTACAGTATTTATTATCAAAGTAAATTACATAAAGTTCAGTATTGAGTATTTGTTCCACATTAAATTTCACAACCACATGTAAGATTCTGTAAATGTCAGCAAACTGCTGAATAAAGCAATTTTGTTTGATCCATATTAAGTTACTGCAGCCCAGCACTATGTTAAACATTTCTGAACTGTGGAATAAGTTGAAAAGAAAATGAGGTAGTACCCATGTTGATGAGAATAGATGAGTTATTTAAACATAAAAAGCAATGATCGGCTATAGAACTGAAAAGTCAGGAAAGCTTTATTTCTGATACTTAGCTATATATAGTAACAAGTAACCTATACATAATGATGAAATGTTTTGCAAGTTTATTCAGTTATGTTGGTTTATATCTATCCAGCTGATATCTAGAAAGTATGACCACCAGACACTAGACAATGGGTACTATTCTTCCTTTCTTCAAACTATTTTTTCCATCTCATTGATAAAAGAATGGTAGGCTCCATTCTTGATGATAAAGTGATGTCATTGTCTCCACTTAAGTAGACAGTTATCTAAATCTGATCTAAATACTGATACACAAGTGGGAAGGTAGGATGTGATTAAAAAATTGAGAAAGCTCATGGAAATCATTACTAACACAGTCTTTCTTTTGAAGTTATTTCAGCAGCAACACAGAGGCTGTCACTAATGTTTCATACCTTTTTCATATCTTGAAATTTGGCTGTATTGTGCTAAATACTTTCTATGTAGTCTGGAATGTAACAACAAGGGAAAATAAACACAACCCAAACATTTCATGGACACAGAGGTGTATACATATCAGTATCACATTCTAATTGTCTCACTATACAATTTTCAAACTAACGCAAGCAGTTCTAAACAAAGATCAAGAAGAAAGTTGTTGCAATAGAAAATAAATTAGTATTTGTACACTAGCACTCGGAAGCAAAACCTTCTAATACCATTAAATGTATTGCTATTCATGTGATATTTAGAAAATGATGATCTTATATAACTCAACTTACCTGTGATATGCTTTGTTGCACGCTGTGCCTACTGGATAAATGCTGTAAAGATATCAGGAAAAATGTTATTTTTCTCAATATACTGCTTTGGTTCTTTACTTAATTAAGCAGAATTATTTTTACTCTTTAAAATGTAATTACTTTGTTTGAACAGATTCAGTCAGTTAGCTATAACAGTTAAACCTTTCAGTTACCCAAAAATATGTGGATGGGGTGTGTGTGGAATTGGGTAATGCACACAATCGATTACCCAATCACAACAGAAACTTTTAAGCTGATTTGAAGTGTTTTACCTACATTGAGCAAAAAGGACTTTCAGATAAGCAGCTTTGTCTTTCGGCCATTTATTTAATGACTATTCAAAGTCATGTCAACATTGTAAAACATCACAACCAGTCCTCACACTTATGATCATTGCTGCATCCCTAGTCACATGACCAAAATTTAGGTTCTTTGCAAATGGCGTGTATTTATAACAATTGCTGTTTCCCAGGCTCATTTGATCACTGTGGTGTCACAGTAGTTAGAATGCAGTCCTGCAGGCTACTTCTGCTGACTGCCAGCTGCCTGAACTTTGGCAGTTTGAATCTCACCAGGCTTAAGGTTGACTCAACCTTCTATCCCCCTGAGGTCAGTAAAATGAGGACCCAGATTGTTGGGGGCAATATGCTGACTCTGTAAACTGCTTAGAGGGCTGTAAAGCACTGTGAAGCAGTATGTAAGTCTAAGTGCTATTGCTATTTGGTTTGGCTGAACCCTGGCAAGATCAAATGGCTTTGAGTACATGGAGCTTTAAGATCTGGGACTTTGACATCTTTAGCTCTGAATGAGTGGCACTACCTCAGTCCACAACTTGGAAGTTGTCCTGGACTTGTGAATCTTGCTCAAAGAGCAGGTGACATTTGCAGCTAGGCGAACCTTTGCAGAACTTCAGGTTATGAGCCAGTTGTGACCTGCTTCAGGAGTCCCTGTGCTCAAGTCATTCAAGCTCTGGTCAGCCTTCGTGGAGCAGCGGACTAAAGCCCTGTTAAACAGCACTTAACTGCCAGCGGCCTGCAATTACTGCGAGTTCAAATCTCACCAGGCCATCCTTCCGAGCAGGGAAAATGAGGACCCGGATTGTGGGGGCAATAAGCTGACTTTGTATAAAATAGAACACCGCTCGGGGGCCCCGAAAGCCCTACTAAGCAGGTATATACAAAAGTATGAAGACTATTGCTTAACACATAGTAAGCCGCCCTGAGTCTCCGGAGAAGGGCGGCATATAAATTGAACCAACCAACCAACCAATCAATCAATCTGCAATGTGCTCTACAGGGGACTACCTGCAATTCGGATGCCAAATGAGGTGTGGGCAGTCTTAGGGGCCCCTAAGGTGGTCCATGTTATACCACTGTCCCATGAGCTGCAAGACCTGTTGCTTCTGAGTGCAATTCAAGGTGTTACTTATTACCTATAAAGTCCTATATGGCATGGGTCCAGATTACTTGAGGAACCATTTTATGGGACAAGTCTACCCCACCCCACACTGGTGGAGGAGGCATGCTGCAGATCCCATCAGTCAAGGAATTCTGGCTGGCAAGGTCCAGGAGAAAGAGCCTTCTCTGTCAGGATCCTTTGAAACATCTTGCCCTCTGAAAAGAGACTGGTTCCCACTTTCCTGACCTCTCTCAAGAGCTTGAAGACCTGGCTTGGAACTCCCAATGGGATAGTATCACACTGGAGGTGTAATCGACTAATAGCAGCTCCCACTCTCCCCCATACATTGTGCTCCAATTTTATATATACATAACCACATATATATATACAGAGAGAGAGGAGAGTTGATGTTGTAAGCCACACAAAGCTGCCTTGAAGCAAGATGGGTGGCAAACAAATATAATAAATAAACAAAGTAAATAAACACATTTGCAACCTTCCCAGGGGGCTTCTGACAACCAAAGTCAATATAGGAAGCTGGATTTGCTTAATGACTGTGATCATTTGCTTAACAAATGAGGCAAAAAAAAAAGATGGTAAAATCACGTACAACTCATTTAACAACCACATCACTTAGCAATGGAAGTTCTGGTCTCAATTATTGTCATAAATTGAGGACTATCTGTAATGAAGGAAAAAAATTAGGAAGCACTGGGTTAAAGTAACAGGCTAGAAACTGGGAGATCTAATCCTGCCTTAGGCATAAAGCCAGCTGGATCATTCTCTCTCAGCCCTAGGATGTAGGCATTGGCAAACCACCTCCAAAATCTTACCAAAAAAATTGCAGGGGCTTGTCAAGCCAGTTTCCAGGAAACAATATTTACTCAAAGGAAATCTTTTCCACTCAAATCAAACTAAAGCATTGGGAATTGTAGACCCAATTTATCTGCAACTACATTCCCAAGGGGTCAGTTGGATATTTTTCACAGTAGATTTCTCAACTAAAACAAACCTTGTAATTTTCAGTGTCATTTAAAGTTCTTTCTTTCTTTAATTAGCAATCATCCTGTTGTATTAAGTAAATACATATTATGGCTGGTCGCACAGTCAGATGGATTTGGCATTTTTATCCACCTATCCCCAAAGACCTGGGACAGGCAGATGTTGTTATCTGATGGTGTTAAAGAGATCATTACAGGATGTAAGCTGCTCCAAATAAAGTGGCCTTTTGCAATTGACTGATGGAGATTTTGTTAATGTTGATAGCGTTCAAGTGATGCTCCTGATGTTTTGGGATTGAACCCAGAACTATTATTCTTGCTACTATTTTTGTTTTCTTTTGCCACAGTCATTTGACTTGTATTTGCCAAGTCTTTGTATTTTGTGATTTTCTCCATTTCTTTCTCATCTGTTCTGCTGACTCCAGGTACTGTCCAGACTTTTTGTTTTTCTCATTAACAATTGTTATATCAGGAGATTTATGTGGCAGGTGCTTGTTTATTTGAATCTGAAATGCTTGTTTTCATTTTCTATTACTACTTTGTCTATTTCCACTGGTTCTTACTCATAAGCAAATGAAATTTCTTGCATTAATGTTGCCACTTTGTCATATGGTTGTTTGTAGTCATTCTATGCAATTTTCTTGTAGCAGATAACTGTTCCTTCAGCTTCTTTGCAGATAGCATTTGCTGTCTGTTGCTGTCCTCTCAATTCTGGCTTTTTATGCATTTGTTCTTAATACTATACTGTTTTTCCTACTATTTTTTTTAATGTGCTGGTCATATAATACTTTGCCTTGAGATCTCTTTTCTATTCTTTATTTGGTCTTTCTTGTAGGCTCTCAACAAGCCTTCGTGGTATACTAGCTTGAGTGCATAATTGGCAAATTTATAGTTAACCTAAGTCCATCTAAGACTGCTGGAAATTTAATAATTCAAGTCCTAACTAAGGATCTAAATATTATTCAGCTAGCTTCTAAAAATATAGGTAGTTTGTAGCAGTGTGTGCTTTTTGTAGGTGTACAGATTGGATCAATTCAATATTTCCAGTTATTGAGGGAGTTTTTAAAGTAATACTCCACAGGCTCCAATCACTATTGGTATAACAATGGGTTTCTTTTTCCATAAGTGATCAACTTCAATTTCAAAGTCCCAATATTTTGTATTTTTTTCCATTGTTTTTCTTCAATTATAGTCTCACCCATTATAACAACATAAATGAAACAGATTTTCTTCTTTTCAATAACTGTTATATCAGGCATGTTATGAATAAAACGCCTGCCTGTTTGGATCTTAAAGTCCCATAAGATCTTAATGCGTTCATTTTCGAAAACTTTCTCAATTTCCCGGTCCCAGTATTTTTTACTACACTCAATCCAAACCTTGAGCAAAATTTCCAATGAATCATGCATTGGCTTGTTCTTCCAATTAACAAATTGGTTTTCAATTATTTCTTGTCTATTTCAGCCTTCACTTTTCTTATTTTCAAGAGCTTGCCATGACTGATTCCTTGATCAAGTTTCTTTTCTTAATGTAGAAATAGAATAGAAATAGAATAACAGAGTTGGAAGAGACCTTGGAGATCTTTTAGTCCAACCCCTGCCCAGGCAGGAAACCCTACACCACTTCAGACAAATGGTTATCCAACATGTTCTTAAAAATTTCTAATGTTAGAGCATTCACAACTTCTGCAGGCAAGTTGTTCCACTGATTAATTGTTCTAACTGTCAGGAAATTTTTCCTTAGTTCTAAATTGCTTCTCTCCTTGATTAGTTTCCACCCATTGCTTCTTGTCCTACCCTCAGGTGCTTTGAAGAATAGTTTGACTCCCTTTTCTTTGTGGCAGCCCCTGAGATATTGGAACACTGCTATTATGTCTCCCCTAGTCCTTTTTTTCATTAAACTAGACATACCCAGTTCCTGCAACCGTTCTTCATATGTTTTAGCCTCCAGCCCCCTAATCAACTTTGTTGCTCTTCTCTGCACTCTTTCTAGAGTCTCCATATCTTTTTTACATCGTGGCGACCAAAACTGCATGCAATATTCCAAGTGTGGTCTTATCAAGGCATTATAAAGTGGTATTAACACTTCACATGATCTTGATTCTATCCCTCTTTTTATGCAGCCCAGAACTGTGTTGGCTTTTTTGGCAGCTGCTGCACACTGCTGGCTCATATTTAAATGGTTGTCCACTAAGACTCCAAGATTCCTCTCACAGTTACTACTATTGAGCAAAGTACCCCATATACGGTACCTGTGCATTTTGTTTTTCTTCCCTAAATGTAGAACCTTACTTTTTTCACTGTTGAATTTCATTTTGTTAGATAGCGCCCAATGTTCAAGTCTGTCAAGATCCTTTTGTAATTTGAGCCTATCTTCTGGAGTGTTGGCTATTCCTGCCAGCTTGGTATCATCTGCAAATTTGATGAGTTCCCTATCTATCCCCTCATCCAAGTCATTGATGAAGATGTTGAAGAGCACTGGGCCTAAAACAGAGCCCTGGGGTACTCCACTGCATATTTCCCTCCATGTAGATGCAGTTCCATTGAGGACTACATGTTGAGTGTGGTTGATCAGCCAATTACGAATCCATCTGGTAGTGATGCTGTCTAACCCACATTTTTCTACTTTATCTAGTAGTAGGTTATGGTCTACTTTATCAAATGCTTTACTGAAGTCCAAGCAAATTATATCGACAGCATTCCTCTAGTCCACCAATTTTGTCACTTTGTCAAAGAATGCAATAAGATTAGTCTGACATGATCTGCTTTTGACAAACCAATGCTGGCTTTTGGCTATTACTTTGTTTGCTTCTAGGTGTTCGGCGATTCGTTGCTTGATTATCTTTTCCAGAATCTTCCCTGGTATTGAGGTCAGACTGATAGGTCTGTAGTTTCCTGGATCTGTTTTTTTTCCTTTTTTGAAGATGGGAACTACATTAGCTCTTTACAGTCCTCTGGAAGTTCCCCTGTGGTCCAGGATCTTTGAAAGATAATTCAGTGGTTCTGAGATCTCGTCTGCCAGTTCCTTCAGAACCTTGGGGTGTAATCCATCTGATCCTGGTGATTTGAACTTGTCTAAGGTAGACAGGTGTTCACTTACCATTTTCTTCCCTATTTTAACTTGTGTTCCTAATCTGTTTTTTGTGGTACTGTTTTTGATAGGTTGGACTGTTTTTTTCTTTTGTCAAGGCAGATGCAAAAAAAGAGTTAAGTAGTTCTGCTTTCTCCCTGTTGCTTGTCACCTTCTTGCCACTTTCTCCCAGCAATGGGCCAAATGTTTCCTTGACTTTTTTCTTGTTTTTAGTATGTTGGAGGAAGCTTTTTTTGTTATTTTTTACTTTAGTCACAAGACTTTGTTTATTGTGAGACTTAGCTTTCCTCACTTCATCTTTATAGGCTCGGGCTATTTGCTGATATTCCACCTTAGTTATTTGCCCCTCTTTCCACTTTTTATACTTGTCCTTTTTGTCTTTCAATTTGTTAGAGAGTTCTTTATGCAGTCATGCTGGTTTCTGTTGAGAGCTATTATTTTTCTTCTTCATTGGTATTGTGCTAGACTGGGCTTTTATAATCTCACTTTTCAAAATTTCCCAAGCTTCTTGAGTTGTTTTTCCCTTGAGGATTCTCATCCATGGAATCCTTCTCAAGCTCTAAATTTACTGAAATTAGCTCTCTTAAAGTTCAAGGCTCTAATTTGACTTTGTTCTACTACTTGTGTTTGCATAATGTTGAATTCCAATATTGCATGATCACTTGCTTCCTGTAGCTTCAACACTTTCTATCATTTCATCTCTGTTAGTGAGAATTAAGTCCAATATGGCTGATCCCCTGATTCCCAACGAAGTTGTCTGCTAGGTTTGTTAAGAACCTGTTGGATCTTCCACTCGGTGCAGAGTTTGTCTCCCAGTTTGTCTCCCAGAGTTTGTCTCCCAGTCAGAGTAGTTAAAATCCTCCATTACTATGGTGATGTGCTTCCTACATACCTTACTTAGCTGACTAGCAAAAAGTTCATCTACTTCCTCTGTATGGTTGGGTGGCCTATAGTATAGACCTATGGCAATGTCATTTCTCCCCCCACCCCTTTAATATTGACCCAAATGCATTCAAGATAATTTTCATTGTTGTTGTGCTCTATTTCTGTAGAGATGTAGTTATTTCTTATATATAGTGCAACTCCAACTCCTCTTTTATTTAGTCTATTTCTTTTAAATAATTTATATCACTCTAGCTGTATGTTTCATTTGTGGGTTTTATCCACAAATGGAACATATTTCTGAATGTAGTTACTCAGGCAATGTTTTTTTCCCTTCACAGTTTGTTTCACCTATAGGAATCTTCTGCCCACAGCAAATACAATGAATATCAATTTTTTGATGCAAATCTTTTTTTGGGTATACTGTCATTTGTTTTCTTATCTTTCAATCCAAGTTCTCAAATTCCATATGGGTCCAGTCAACTATTGCTGCTACATATCGAATAATAGGGAGTGCACAGATATTAATTACTTTAAGGATGTTTCCACTATTTAGCTTTGATTTCAAAATTTTCTGAATTCATTTGGTATTTGGTAGAAATGTTCTGACTTGATTCTGTAATGAATTGGAGGCTTCCAAACTCCCAATTATTTCTAGTCTTCTTCTGGTGCTATTGCCTTATAAAATCTTCATTAAGCTGTATTATATCACATTAAACACTTCTGACTACCCTTATTAATATGGTTACACGTCAATGCCAAATTTCCAATATCTTTAATGAATTATTTTGTGCTTATTAATAAGGAATCTAGTACAGCCTTTATTTTTCCAAGTAACTTTAAATCATTCATATAAAGTAACTGCAAACTTTTTATTTGTTTTATGCCAATTTATATGCACAGTTTGTCTTGTTCAGAATTGTTGCTAGTGGTGCCACTCATAGTATAAATCAATTTTTCTCAACCTTAGCAATTTCAACAGGTGTGGACTTTAGTTGCCAGAATTTCCCAACCAGCATTCTGGGAAAGAGTAAAGGTGATAATTAGTCACCTTGGAAAATTAAAATATGTATTTATTATTGTTTTAATCCTCATCATTATAGTTTAAACTAATACATTTGTTGCATGCTCCTTTGAATATGAGACACAGAAAAATCTGAAAATAGGGTGTTACGTATTCCTACTGTAATTTTATCCTCACCACAATCCTTTAATTTAAGTTAGTCAAAGAGATTGATTGGCCAAAATCACCCATTTGAATGGGAATTTAAATCTGAATCTTTCCAGTCCTAAATATAGCACACTTGTCACAGTTACATAAATATTTTCTGGTTACACAAACTGTTCTTCCATAAACCCTTCTTCCCCGTGAACAGTCTTACCATTTTGTATAGATCAGACACACTTATCTGATCAGAATCGACAATCTCAAACTCCTTCCGTGGGACAAGATCCAAGCCCAAATGCCTATGAAGAAACAAACCAACAAACCCAGAATTAATTTTTAAAAATACCTCCAAGATGCATATTAGATCCTTTCAGATTTGAGGATTCAGATTTGAGAACAGCTTTCATATTAAAGCATAGCAAAGATGCTTCCCATTTTCCTATTCTTCGCTTAAAATACTATACATTCTAATGTCAATTGCTCTATTTCATAATTAACACAATAATGAGGAAGTATCACTTAGACTTGGATTAGACCCTGATTTCTATTTAAATTTCTATTTACCCATTAAACTCTCCTCCTGTAACTGTTGGTTTATTTTTGATGTCTTCAAGTCAGTCTTGATTCCTGACAATTAAATGGACAAGATTTCTGTATGGCAGTATTTTCCAAATTGATTTGCCATTGCCTTTTACTATGGCTTAGAGCAGGGGTGTCAAACTCAATTTCATTGTGGGCAGCATCAGGGTTGTTAGATCAGCCCGCAGTGCTTCTAACAGTGAAAACGGGCTCCCAAGCTCTGTTTTTGGCTGCCACAGCTTCCTGCAACCCTCTGCCAGTGAAAACAGAGCTTGGGGGTTAGTTTTCCCTGGCAGCAGCACTGTGGGCCGGTCCTTTGCTGTTTCCAGGGCGGCCCCATAGGTCAGATACAAGTACCCCACAGGCCAGATCTGGCCCCCAGGCCTTGAGTTTGACACCCCTGGCTTAGAGGAAGTCACTGGCCCAAGGTCATTTATCTGACAAAATTAGAAATTAGAACCCAGTCTCTTCACTTGCAGCGCTTTAACTTATACAGCAAACTGGCTTTCTATTTACTTTATTAAAAGTATATATAGCAATGCAGCCTTCACGTTATAATTATGCTACCATATATTCTCATATCAATTATTATGCTTGTAATGTTTATTCATCCTGCCATAAATATGGGAATCTGTACTTAATCTCATATTGTTAATGTTAGGATTATTTAGTAGCTGGCTGTTATCACTACCCAGTGATAACTTGTATCAAAAACATCACAGCAAGTATAATAGTTCAACCTTTACTATGAGGTGTTATAGTAAAAAGGTTTCATTCAGTAAGCAGTTTTTATAAGTCTCTATGAGGCACATATATGAGGTACTAGCAAGTCCATTCATTATTTTGATTTGCACTGGACCCTCGTGTACATATAGCACTGATAATAGAAACAGAATACTTCAAACATGGCACTGCACAAGCTTGAAAATCCGAAGCATAACTATCTAATGAATGCTGAAGACTAACAACAGTACAATATGCAACACTACACAGATTTTGACACTGACCAGAGTCATTTTGGGAGGAGGAGCATGAAAATCTAATCAAGCAAACAAACAAATGAATGAATGCAATGCAGTAGTATTCAGAAGTTGAGTTGAAGCAACAATATCAGAATATCTATAGCTCAACTGTGGTCATTCAAAGCTACTCTGGAAAACGATAACGAACAAACAAGAGAAGGGTTCAGATAGAGTGGGGAAAGACACATAGTTCAGATATGGAGTCTAAATTATGGAGTAGGAAGAAAATGTTTCAAAGAAACTCCACCTTAATTGGCTTATAAATCTTCCCATGAATTTATTTCTAAAATTTGTAGATTATGTTTTAATCCTGATTATCATGAAACATGCTTTTCTGAAATCAGTGTGATTTTCACTTCTTAGGAGTTGATAGCTACATGGAATGTTACAGCTTATAAGGTAAAGCAGCTTTCTCAATATTGAAAGATATTGCGGATAAAGTATATTCATGTTATATAAAATGTAAAATATGAAATTAAAAATAATCCTTTCTTGATTAGTTATTTGGGTTTTAGAATCCTTATTTGAGGGCTTTCTTATGAATACATCCATCTGATAAAATGTAAGGAATAGTTATTAGGAAAGTGATCTCAACTTAGAAAATTTTCACTTATTACACTGCTAGTCCTCAAATTACAACAGCAATTGGGACTGGAATTGCCATTACCAAGCATAAGGCATGCTCATGAAATGTAATGTCATGTGGCCACTTAGTGACAGCAATTCCAGCAGTCCCACTTTTTGTTTTAAATCCCAGGACTATGTGGGATTTAAATGTGCTATGTCGCAGCTAGAGGTGGGAGACCCAGGCAAGAGTGCTGGGAGACAGGGGGTAATGCACCTCCTCCCGCCTGCATGATTTTGGCAAATAAGATAGTATGAAGGAATTTAGAACTGATGCTGGGGTATGAAAGAATCATTAGGGAAAGATATGAGCTATTAAGAAGGAAGTTTGAAAAAAGATTACACAATGTCAAGAAAGAATCCTGAAAAATCCCCTCAAAATATCCATCTCTTGATTGTATTTAGTACCAGTAGAATAAAAATTTAAGACAAATTTTTCAGATTTTATTATTCTACCTTAGTACAATAAAGTTCCATGCCAGTTTCTAGACCTGGCCTATTTTTGAAGGAGTAATAAGCCTTGAACATGTCACACACAGCCTGATATAGGGTAAGATGCACCCCCGTGTCCAACAAACAAAATTCAAATTTGATTGTGCAGATGTAATTTGTTTATTTTTAGCTGCCTTTATTTAGTAAATTCACTAAACTTCTGAATAAACATTTACAGAGATTGGGGAGAAAGGAAGTATTCACTGATTCCCTTTCCATGGGCAAGGATAGTCCAACTATCCAAGTAATAAAAAGCCTTAAATTTGAATAAAATTTAAAAGTATCTACATTTTAAGGAATTCCATTTATTTTTTCTAGTCAAGATTTCTTGGTGTAGAAGTGGAATAAATCTTGCACACTTGTATACCATGACAGATTAGGAGTTAAAATATAAAATATAAATCCCCAGACAAATAGCTAACATGGTCAAATTGTTTGATCATAATGGCAGTCTGAATGTAGAACTTTTCCCTGTAAACAAGTGATCAGTTTTCATATATATGTACACACAGACACACATAAATATATCCACATATATACCATAGATCCGTGATGGCAAACCTATGGCACGTGTGCCCGAAGTGGCATGCAGAACCATGTCGCCTGGCACGTGCAGCGTTGCCCATTCCTCCTCCTGCTTTCTGGCGCACATGAACGCATGACAATCAGCTGGCCTTTTTGTATGCAGCAGTGCCCGAAACTAGAAGAGCTGGTCTTCCATTTTCCTACATGAGCATGCATGCTGGCCAGCTGATCATCGCATGTGCATGCGTGCCAGAAACCCGGAAGAGTAGCTGGCTGAAACTGAACGTTCAGTAGCTGAATGAAACTGAAACCGGAAGTTCATTTTCGGAAATGCGCATGCACCTTGGGCAGCTCTTCAGGTTACGGCCCTGACAAGTACATGAGTGCGCACCCTCCCTTTTTAGCATTTGGTGCCGAAAAGATTTGCCATCACTGCCATAGATAGATAGATAGATTGTATAGATATATTATACAATTATTGGATGCCGTGTAGGGTTTTATTCAGGGGTGAAATGCTATTGGTTTGCTCTGGTTCGGGCAAACCGGTAGTGATAAAAAATATGCTTTAAAAAGTAAAAAAAAGGTTCCAACAATCACAGCTGTGCCGCACGATCGTCAGAATCTTTTTATTACTTTTTTAAAGCATTTTTTTTACTACCGGTTCGGGCAAATAGGTAAAATGCTTTAAAAAAGTAAAAAAAGGTTCCGACGAACACATGGCACAACTGATTGTCGATCAACTGTGCCGCACAATTGTCAAAACCTTTTTTTTTACTTTTTAAAGCATTTTTTTTACTACTGGCTCAAATAGGTAGTAAAAAATGCTTTAAAAAGTAAAAAAAAAAAGTTGGCCATGCCCACCCAGTCACATGATCCCCCCCCCCCCACAAGCCATGCTCACCAAGCCACACAGAACTGGTAGCAAAAAACCAATTGCATTTCACCACTGGTTTTATTGGTAATAACGACTGTATTTTTCAGAGTATAAGATGCACCTTTTTCCCCCCTAAAAGGGGGTGAAAATTTAGGTGCCTCTTATACACTGAATGTAGCCCCGCCCACCCACTGGCCCCCACCCTTTGGCCTCTGCCTCGCAGCAGTTACCTCCTTGCAAGAAAACAGCAAGAAAAAACAATTCCTTTCAGCTTCAGCACAGCCTAATTAGCACAAGTTGATTTGATCAACCTTCCGACTCTCAGCTGATTTGCTCTCAGCTGTTTTGTGCAGGGCTTGCTGCAAAGAGGTAAATTGCTGGAGCAGATTTTTTTTTCCTTGTGCTAATCAAGCTATGCTGAAAACAAAAATGAAAGTAAAGCAGGCTGTTTGCTGTAAGGAGGCAAAATTGCTCAGAGGCAGAGGCAGAGGGAAATTTCTTTTTCTTCTTTTCCTCACCAAAAAAGGTAGGTGCGTCTTATACTCCGAAAAATATGGTAGCTCTGATTCACATCCAGAATCAAACTAGCAACAAGTTCAGCTTGTGAAGCAGGAATTATTAATGGGCATGCCCAACACTGTATTCTGGATAAATTGAAGTTTCCAGTTGGTTTTTCAAGAGCAGCCCCATATAAAATACACTGTAAAAATCAAGCAGCAAGGTTTTCAGGTTATTCATGGGAAAATATTAATACTTTATAAAAAATGGAACACAATAAAACACAAATGTACTATATGATTCCCTCTTGATTGTTTAATATATTTATGGATACATTAATGAAGAATGCTTTTGGTATCAATACAGATATGTTCATCAGTTACATAAACAAGTTTGCACATTTTATGTGAATGATGCCAAATTGCTGAGAATTTGAAGATTTACATCAAATATTAAATAAATTATATGGCACAATGAGGTATACAGATCTGAAACTTAATATATTGAAGACCAAGGTTTGTACTACAAGAAAAATGGAGGAAACAATTGTAAGTTATACTGTATATAAATAGGGAAAAATCAGGGCAAATGAATTTGTGTCATCTTGTAGAAAGCCTACCAAATATGGTAAAAGTGATGGAGAAATAGATACAAATGCTGACAGAAACATGGGGCTAGGATGTGGTCTATTATAAGGAACAAATATTTATTGGAAAAAGTGAAAGTGGATGATTAGAAGAGTATGCTTTTGTGCAAATAGGATTAAGATATGTCAGGAGAAACATAAAAGTGAATTGAATATAGTGGAAATTGATTATTTAAAAATTATGTATGGTAAAACAAGAGATGGGGCAAGAATGAGTGGCTTGCAATTCCTTCTGGGAAGGTGGGATCTCCGCAACTTGCTAACGTGTGCAACTCATGAGCAAGCAGCAAGAAACTGAAGTCACTGCCACTGTCTGACCACAGCTGTGCATACTCAGCAGAATATTTACATTTCCATAGGAACAAAGGTCTCTTGCTAGAAACAACTACAGCATTTGGCTTGCCTATCTTGACACTTGGAATCTAGTTATTTACAATCCTGGCTTATTGATTAACCATGATCTCTCTGCCTTGATTTGGTGTTGTAAATCTTTGGCTTGACTTTGGACTCCTGGCCTTGGAAATTCACCTTGCTCACTTAAACCTTAACTATAGTTAACTACTGTTTCCTACTGCCTTGCTGTTGGGATTTGCAGAAGCAAATTTTCCTTTCAATATTCAGGAAGTCTAGGAACTATGGCTTCTAGATGAGCGCTAAAAAAAGTGAGGACATGAAATTTCACAGGTAAACCAAATGGGAAACACAATTAGATAAGTTAATTTTGCTTTATTATTAGGTTACATTAATAGAACCTTTCAAGTCTGAAGTGCTGCTTCCTGCTGCTACTTTTAACTCCTTAATCAATTAGGAGGGTCCTTCCTAAATTTCTTTCTCTATCCACTAGTTTTAAGAGAACTCCTGCCTCTTTTCTGTTTTCTAGACAGCATCTTTCCCCACACATTCCATTACAATTGTGATGGACGTAAATATGAGGACTAACCATGTCACCTTTTTCAGTGTCATCGTAACTTTGAACAGTTGTAATAAAATGGTAATAAATCAAGAACTGTATATAGTTTGGTCATATAAAGAATATGAATGAGGCCTGAATCACCGAACTATTGAGATAATAAAGAGACTGAGAGAAAATGGAAGTCTGAAAAAGTAACAGATGAATGCGTTGAATCCAGAAAAAGTAGGAAGTTTAAATAGCTAATAGTATCATGTATAGAGATGGAGGAGCCAAAAATGAGAAAAGGAAGCATGGAGATATGTGTTGAATGATGTCAGTATAAACTAGATTTACTAAGAATTTTTTTTCTACTGCCTTAACTCCTGCCTTTTCTTTTGTTCACCTCTTATTATTTTTCTTTGCTTTGAATAATACTGTTTATCCCAAAACAGCATAGCATGGCAATATGTGGGCTGTATATAAAGCTTCTGACTATTTTCAAATTCTGTTATTTCACTATAATTACCTTTATTTAAACAAAACTAGAACCATACTTACTCATTTCCCCAGTCCAATCGTACAGTGAGATGTCTCTTGACTTCTCGAACTTGATCCTGGGTCAAATGACCAGAAAGTAATTGTCTGCGAAGATCAATCAGTTCATTCATCACATGGCGTAGCTTGTAGAACAGATCTATCTTATGTTTCTGTGAACATTTTATTTTTTCAAAAGCAGAAAGGGAGAAAAAAAGATTGAGAACCCTGAAAATTTCCTAACGAAACCAGGAATGGCATAGTTTACTCTACATTTAAAATTTCAGAATGTGTACTTGAAAACACAGGTAGTCCTCATTTATCACAACTGAGACTTGCATCTCAGTCATTAAGCAAAGCAGTCGCTAAATAAAACTACAACTGTGCTTATATTACTTCAGCTTTCCTTTGCTATACAGATTTGTGAAGGTCATTAATGCAATGACTGGTCACAGTCATCTTTTTATTACCATTGTAACTAGTCAGTCACTGCCTGAAACAGTTGCTCAACAAGGAATACCTGTAGAATGCATATGTATCATGAAATAATTACTTTTAGCAGTATGGCAATACTTCAAACTGCAGTATTTCAAAAAATATTGACTGCAGAGGTGATTAATATAACTTTATTTACTGAGCAGAGCTTTTCTACACTCCAAAAGAACTGTGGTTGCAAAGTGTGATGTCATTTAGCAATGGCAAACCCAGTAGTGCTGGCTGCCACCATAACTATGCAGGTCTATAAGTGAGAATTTCATATGACTGTGACAACAACTGAATGAGTGGCCATGGAAATTATTTCAGTGGCTCCTGGCTGTAAGGTTTGAGCTATCTGCATAACTGACTCTAACTGCACTGCAGAAGTATATGAGATAAAAATTAAGTTTGTAATATGTGTTTGTTTCAAGGTCTGATCCAGTGCTTATGCTTCTTTCATTATGTTGCCTTTCACCACTGATCGGTGATTTATTTCAGCAACTACATAAATCCTCAAATTATGACTGGTTTTTTAAAAACGATTAAAGTTAAGATGTCCACAGAAAGCATGATTTACAGCTCCATAAAGCAGCTTTCCGCTGCTTTAAAATATTAAGCATCCTCCCCCCACATCCTCTGACTATGTTGGCAACAAGCTCACATTTACAACATTTTCAGGTTTATTTTCAAGCCAAATGGTTATCTAGCTTTGTTCAGTTCTTGTATCTGTCTTTGTAGTTCTTCTGGATCTTGTGAGAAGAGAACATCACCTGAAATCTCAAGTGATTTAAATAGTGCCACTGATTTTTATTCCCATCTTTTGCCCAGTCTAATTTGTGAAATACTTCTTCAAGGCAGGCTGAGAAAAGGATAGGCGATATTGTATCACCTTGTCATACACATCATTCAATATTGATTTCCTCTTTAAAATTATTAAGGCTAATTGTTGCCTTTGTTTTTTCATATATTGATTATAGTAAGTTTATGTAAGCAGTGTCTACGCCTTGGTTGAGCAACGCCTTAATTATTGCTTGCTGGAATACTGAGTCAAATGCCTTTTTGTAGTCAATGAAAGTCATGAACAGAGGCATGTTGCACTCGTGCCTTTCAATGACTTACTGAACAAACTGGATGTGATCCATTGTGCTGTAACCACTTCTGAACCCTGCCTGCTTCTTTGGCTGTGCATCATTTAATCTTCTCAATATTCTTTTTGCTATTATCTTGGTGAAAACCTTGTAGATGACTGAAAGAGATTTTTTGGACAATAGTTCTTTAAATCATCTTGAGTCCTTTCTTATGTATAAGAATCACTTTCACATTTTTCCATGCATCAGGTATTTTTTCTTCTCTAAAGCATCTCGATACTAGTTTTGCTAGTATTGTGTAAATTGTGACCACCAGCTTTCAGCTTTTCAACCATTGTCATTTCCTGAAACTTTGCCATTTTTCATTGACTTTATGGCACTTGATACCTCTTCCACTAGAGTAGATATCTAGCATTTCTCCTTTCATAGGTGTTGTTACTTTTGAGTAATCTTGATCTTTGTATAGCTCTGAATAAAATTTTCCAATTATTTCTAACATTTCCTGTCTTGTTTTAAACACAAAGCCATCTTCACATTTTAGTGCAAAACCCATCTTACTTGTACTGTGTTTCCCCAAAAAGAAGGCCGGGTCTTATTTTCTTTTGACCCCTGAAAAAACGGTTGGGTTTTCTTTTTGGAGGTTTCTAATTATTGTCACCTAGCGGCAGTGGCACCGACTGCCCCGCCCAGCAGGAGCCTGCTGCTGGCCCACTTCTTCTGGGACCGCTTGCCGCCACTCACACACATTGCCCCAGCCTCCATTTCGCTTTTAGATGCCTGCCAGAAGGCATCTGTAGCCAATAACAGACTGCCAGATCAATCCGGAGCTTTGTTATCGGCTGCAGATGCCTTCCGGAAAGCCCTTTGCAGCCAATAATATAGCTCAGGACTGATCTGGAGCTCTGTTATCTGCTGCAAATAACAGATGCCAGCAGGCATCTGAGGGTGAAAAGGAGGCCAGGGCAATGTGTGCAAGTGGCAGCAAGCGGCTGCAGAAGGTGAGGTATGTGTCGGGTTAGGGGTGTGCGAGGCCTGGTAAGTAGGGCAGCTCCACCACCCCCATCCCCATCCTAGTTTATTTTTTTACCTGTGTGCCTCGCCCCACCCCCTAAACCCTGGGGTGGGCAGGGTTTTAATTAGGGCTAATTTTGTAGGTGGGGCTTAATTTGATCACATGCACTCAAAAACATGATAGGGCTTCTTTTCAAGATGGGTCATCTTTTTCGAGAAACTTTATAAACTTGCATTTTACACTATTAATCCCTTTGTTTTTTTTCAATTACCTTTTTCTCAAGCTTCATGTTAATCTGTCGTGTTTCTTCTTGTTTTATTACCCTTTATTGCCACTTTATTTGTAAGTGGTTGCTAAGTGGGGTAATCACTAAACAAGAAGTGGCTATTGTGTTAGATCTAGTCATATAAGCCATCTATTGTGTGATCTTCTCTGTAATTAGGTGTCTTTAAGAATGTTGATTTGAAGATTCTTTAACTCTCATGTATCAACTCTGAAGATGACATATGTGTAGCTATTTTTTATTGTCTATTATTTCTTAGCTTTTAGATTTGCTAGTAAAGGAATTTAGTATTTCTTCAGGCTCGCCACTCTCTAACTGTTGAGAAGGGGGTTATAGAGTTAAAGGGGAAATGTTATGTCTAGGTAACATTCCTTCCTGTGGGAACAGAGAAGATGCCTGCAGCTGGAGGAAGGTAGAGTTTGGAGTCATCGGACCGATGGCCTGGGAATTGATTGGAGTTTGTGACTCGTGTGTGTGTGTGTGTGTGTGTGTGTGTTTCTGTCTTTTGCTTTTTATTAGGTATAATTCCAGATCCAGGTCAGAGTCGGAATTACACCAAGTCCTTGCCAATTTGATATGTTCCTAATAAATACTCTAATGGAAAATGGATTTTATTTCATGAGACATCTTACTTGGAAGCTTGACATTATTCCGACTCTTTTAAAAGAAAAGTTTTTCCTTCGATTCCTCACTGAAGATCGCTATCCAGGGTCCTGAACCCTGGCTGCTTACCAGATCTATCCAGTCGAGCAGAAGAAGAGACTCAGGGGAGATGGAGAAGAAAAAGAAGCCTGAGGAAGATGCCCGAGAATGTAAACTTTGTGGAGGACCCTGTGTGAGGCTACCAATCCCCATAGAGACCCTGCAAGTAATGGCTGTGGTAGAGGACATTGCATGTCAGGTGGACGTCCGTCCCAAGACCCAAGTCGAATGGGGACCCGGAGGTGAGATCCAGATAATGGAGAGGGACCTGTTGGGACAAGCAACACTTCCAGACCCACTGATGGATCATTCCCTCACCATTTCTCGAGAATCAAGACCTACTATCCTGGAATGGAGACCCAGGCCCAAGTAGTTAATATTAAATACAAACAGTTCAAAAACAAACAGACTTAGAACAGCTGAGAATTAACTCATTCTCAGCATAGTCCAAACTAAATTAAAGCAAATTCTTCAAAACACCATTCCTCAGTTTATCACCGACCTTGGGATAATTAGGCAAACTGCCAAAGGCTTTCCTTGGCAAAAGTTCAGAAGCAGATGTCGATAAGAAATGAATACAGTGAAACAAGAAGCAATTCTCTCAATATTGTTTTCTGGCAAAGAGGCCAAGAGCCATTGCTAATCTTTTAAGCCTTATGGGAGGGGCCAATTATTTCTTGGCCCTACTCCCGAGTCGTCCTCTCCACTTTATCTGCTCCTGCTTCTGGTAGCTCTTCTCATACATGCACTGGGAACAGGCTCCTCTTGTTGTTCTGCCTCTCTACTATCAGCCTCTGGAGGCTCCAAAGTCCACACATCACTCCCCAATGGCCCTGGCCCCATCTCTGTCCCCGATGCAGAGCCCTCATCTGGGCCTTCCCCAGCCTCTAGGACTGGCCCATGTTCTTCCTCAGCCTCATCGCTGTCTGACTCCGCTGCCAGCTCCGCAGGCTGCTGGGGGACCATAATAGGAGGTCATCTGGAGCAATCAATCTAAGCAAGACCAGAGAGTGGCAGTATCAAACCATGATGCACAGCCAGACGTTCAAGGGACTACCTGGTCAATTTGAGCAGCTGAATATTGGACGGGAAGCCCGAGATCAACCAGCGCTGCAAATACCTTCCCAGAGGGACCGACCTACATGAGCTTCAAGCCCATCAACCACGAATTTGACAAGACTGATTCGCAAAAGAAGCCCTCCCAGGGGAGCCCGTCCTACTGCTGCTGAAGCTCAAGCAGTCAGCCCTCTGGCACCAGGTTTGTCTCATACCAGGCAGCGAACCCAGCAGAGACACCACTGAGGAACCAGCCCTCCTCCACAGCCACAGTTGCCACCAGCTGAACAAATACCCACCAGATGGATGTTTTACCCTGGCTGAGGATGGGTGTGAGACCAGAACCAAAGGATTGCAGCCCAAGCAACGGCACCACAGCCACAACTCCTCCTGCCAGACCGAATGCACCCCCACCCTTTAAGCCAGTTTTCGATGGGACTGCTAACAAGCTTGCTTTCCTCCTGAATCAGGCCTGGTCTTACATCGATCATTATGGGGATGAGTTCCATAATGACAGTGATATTGTCTCCATCCTGGGCAACAACTTAGAAGATGAAGCATCCAAGTGGTTTACCCAACTCCATGAAGAAGGTGCACCCTCCGAGACCAACAAGATGCCACTCCCCGGGGCCACCGGCCGCTACCTGGGTGGAGAGCCTGTAACAGAATGCAGGCACAGGAAAGCTTTTCAGAGGGAAGGCTACTGTAGGGAGAGCCATTTGGAGGGATCTGGGTGGGGTGTGTCTCACCTAATTTGGCTGCGTTTTTTCCCTTTCCAAACCAGTTCCAAGCAAGCGGTACAGGTGGCAGTGGAACAGATTTTGAACTTTGCGCACCACAGCCCATCCCCTTACAACGGTAAGAAGGAGGCATTTGGAGAAATCGGGAGCTTTGCCGCAGACCCCAATGTCACCAGAGGCCTTCCCAGGATGGCTAGTATGCAGCCAGCCAGGCCTGCCTCCCCCTGCCGAGGATCCAGGTGGGCTGCCATGTGTGTGTGTGTGGGAGCTGTTGCCGCCATCGTTGCCACGGCTGTCGTTCCACCAGGAAAGCCAGGGCCAGTTATCAGTAAGAGTTGGAAAGGACCTTGGAGTTCATTAGCAACCCCCTTCTCACGCAGGAGGACTATACTAGGGATTCAAGCCACCTTTTAATTCTAGACACCTGCAGCCCATTCCTGCCTCCTCAGGTGTTAGAGCATGTGCTTTTCAAGGAGTCACAAAGGGGGCTGAGAGCAGAGTCATTCTGACAGTGTCTTTTAAAATTGCTTGGAAGAGCAATTTTTTCCCTAACAATAATGGTTTGTATACTGTGGAATAAAACATATGCTTGGAAAAAGTACTTGCAAAACTTGGACAGAAGGAAAAGAAAGGCAGGACTGGATTCATTATCAGTAGCTAGTAGTTCATTGTTATCAGTGACTCCCACTGATTCTAAACTCATTTTAAGACTGGGATTGGTGAGTACTGAAATTTTAAATATTCAACACTGGTCTCAGAAATCTTTGAGAACCTGCAGAGGTGAAGACATTAGGTGGCCATCAGTCATTACCTTAGTGATGAACTCAAAGAAATAAGGCATGACATTGCTTATTTATCAGAACTGTTTGCAAAGTTCAATGAAGTGAATTTGCAGTTGCAAAGAAATGAGGTCAATCTTATTAAGGCCAAATTTGTCATTTCTACATTTATTTCAAAATTAACTCTATTCAAGCGCAATATAGGCCATTACGAACTATACCAATTTCTGAGCTTGTCTGAGCTAGAAGCGAAAGATCGGATATAAGAAGATGATCTGCAAGGTTTTTGTGACCATTTGGACATGCTGCATCAAGATATGTCTGAGCGATATCAGAGTTTTCTTTTGATGGAAATTCCAGATTGGGTGATAAATCCATTTTCAGATATTGAGGAAGATGGGGTAGTGGAGGAACAACTAACAGAGCTGCAAAATGACATTGAGCTGAAGCCAAAGTTTAAGAAATCGTACCAAGAGTTTTGGTTATAGAAATTTCTGATTGCTATCCTGCACTATGGACAGTGGTTAAGAGGCTCCTTGTTGCATTTGCAACACCATATTTGGTGGAACATGGTTTCAGTGTGGTCACCCAACTTCTCTCCAAGCAAACAAATTGATTCCAGATTACTGAATGTGGTGATTTAAGACTCCTGCTAAGTGACTTAAAACCAGACATTGGGAAACTGGTATCATTTCATCAAGCCCATCCATCTCATTAAGAATTTACTGAACAGTGAAGTAGTTACTAAATTTTACTGAGTTTACTAAGTTAGTAATTACTAAGGTTCTTGATAAATGACTATCAGACTTTGAAAATCTGGTATCACTGGATCGTGTTCAACAATTTTGTTGAATTAACAAAATATTTTTAAATTGGATTTTGAATAAATGTACAATTAATTGTTACAGTTTTGAATTTTACTGTTACTATCTTCCTTAGTGGGTCATGCAAACCGCTATTCTGAACAATGCTATTTTGGGAGTGGGGGGTATTGAGGATGAGTTTGTAGCACCAAGGGGGCGGTGGACTGAAAAGGTTTGGGAACCACTGGTGTAGATGCTTCATCACTGGAGGTTTTAGGAAAAGACTGGACAACCACCTATCTGAAATGGTATAGGGCAGTGTTGGCGAACCTTTTTGTCCTTGCAAGCCAAAAGTGTGTGTGCGCACACATACTATCACACGTGCGTGCCAGCACCCATAATGCAATGCGTGCCCCACATACACATGCGTGCGCAACCCCATCCCATTCTTTCCTGAACACGCGCATCTCTCCGTGTATGTGCCCACTGCATATGCGCCTACCACCCTGTTTTGGGCCTGGAAAGCCTCCTGCACCAAACTTTGACAGCTCAAAGCCTCCAGCTGGGAGGGAGGAAAGCCTCAGCCCGCTGTTCCTGCCACGGCTTGGGAAAGCAGCAATAGAAGAATCACTGGGGCAAGGTGACACACTTTCCTCCCACCCTGCCTGAGTGGGCTTCTTGCGCAGCCCAAAGCCTCCAGCTGGGAGGGAGGAAAGCCATAGCCACTGCTCCTGCCGCGGCTGGGGAGGTAGCAGTGGAAGAATCGCCAGGGTGAGGTGGCATGCTTGCCACCACCACCTTCTTGCCCCTGCCAGCAGCGGTTCTCATGCTGCTGCTTCCCTCTCACTGACATAAGCCACCAGGGGGGTGGGACAGGCTTCAATCCCTCCCTTCAATCCCTGTCTGCCCGCACAAGCAGGACAGAAGCCTGCTTGTGAGGGCAGACAGGGAAGCCCCGGCTCACTCATTCTTGCCACCGCCACCCCCTTGCCGGCGGTGGTTCTCACACTGCTGCTTCTCTCTCAGTGGCAGGAGCAGCCAGCGGGGCAGAGATGGCAGCTGTAGGCTGCAGCGGCAAGCCGTTCACTCTGGCTAAGAAGCAGCAGTGGCTCCTCCTGCAAGCCTAGCGCTCTGGGCAGAATCCAGCCAGCCATATCTGGTGTCCCCCTGGGGCAGCCCATGTGGATCCCAGGCAGCGCACCTTCAGGGCCTTTCCTTGCAGCAGCAGTGACGAGGCAAGCAGGTGCGCAGGCACAGGGGAGCGACTAGTGGCAGAGTTCCTGGTGTCCCAGGGCTGCATGCACATGCGCAGCCAAGCTAAGAGCACAGGAAAATGAACTTCAGCTGGCCCCTGCTGCACACATGAAGGCCAGCTGATTGTCGCGTACGCATGCACACGGAAATCCAGAAGAGGAATGGGCAACGCCGCGCGTACCAGGCAACACGGCTCTGCGTGCCACTTCTGGCACACATGCCATAGGTTCGCCATCACGGATATAGGATCTCCTGCTTCAGCTGGTGATTGGAGTAGAAATCCTCCATGGTCCCTTCAAGCTTTAATCTGATTGATTGATTGAAAATGATGTGTATCAAACCACAAAACAGAAATTAATAACTGTATTGTGCTTGACCAATTTTTCCAACGCCCCCCTTGCAGAGTGAAGAGATTATTTAAACAAGTATTTTCTTTCTTGCTACTTTTCTCCACAGCGCAATGCTTCTACAGAAGATATTAACTGCAAGTTAATAAGTGCAGCTCTGTGACTTTCATTAGCCAGCTTGCAGCTGCCGCTGTAACTGACAAGACTTTAATCATTTCACACCTTCAGCTTTTGTTTGCCTCCAAGCAGCTGGGGCTTGGAGTGGTGGATGACTGGACTAGGAAAACAGCTGTTGCTCACACACGTCTTTCAATATGTATTCTCCATTGTGTGCCTGTTACTATCTTGTAAACCTCTCCTCTCTGTTGAATGTAAATACAAATATTAATTCCTTCTTTCTAATTATCCCTGTGCTAGGGTGAGCATTCCAGAGAAATGGATAAAAAGGGAAGCTGAAGTATAATCATAAGCAAGTTGTGGTCACATGAATATCTAATTAGTGACTATATCATTAAGTGAATCAATTGCTGGTCTCAATTGTGGTTGCTAAACAAGGACTACCTATGTTAATTATTTACTTTTGGTTTTGTCTCTCTTTTCATTTGTGTCCATAAACAAATATTTATTAATATAGCATCTATTGTACATTTGGGCTAGTTTGATTTGGAAAGTTTGATTTGGATTTTTCTATACCCCGGCTTGGCTGGCATATTATAAGATCTTTTGCCTTCTATAGCCTGAGAAAATATAAGTTCAGCACATCTTTTACTTGCTCCTACATTTTGTTTACGTTTTTATACAGGCAGTCCTCAACTTACAATAGTTCATTGAGTGATCATTCGAAGTTTCAACAGCATGGAAAAAAGTGACTTATGACCAACCACACTTATGAATGTTGCAGCATTCCCATGAACACATGATCAAAATTCAGATGCTTGGCAAATGACTCATATTTATGATGGCGGCAGTGTCCCAAGGTCATGTGATCACTTTTTGCAACCTTCTAACAAGCAAAGTCAATAGGGAAGCCAGATTCACTTAACAATGTGTTATTAACTTAACAACTATAGTGATTCACTTAACTACATCGTAAAATAGGAGCCTGAGTGGCGTAGGAGGATAATGCCTCCTACTAAAGGCAGCATTTAACATCCAGCTGCCTGCAATTACACCAGTTCGAAACTCCCCAGGCTCAAGGTCGACTCAGCCTTCCATCCTTTCTAAGGTAGGTAAATTGAGGACCCAGTTGTGGGAACAATAAGATGACTTTGTATAAAATATACAAAAGTATGAAGGCTATTGCTTAACGCATTGTAAGCCGCCCTGAGTCTCCGGAGAAGGGCGGCATATAAATCAATTTTTTTTAAAAAAATGGGAGAAAACTCATTTAACAAATGTCTCACTTAGGAACAGAAACGTTGGGCTCAATTGTGGTTGTAAATTGAGGACTACCTGTAATCTGGAAATAATCTACTCTAATAACAGTGTGCTAGACAATGTTCATTCTTAAGTAAAAAGTTGAGACTCATTGGCCTATTTTAGCTGTACTTATAAAATAAAGCGCAATAGACAGTTACAATGGACTATTGATTGTTAATACCTTACTGTATTACTAATCATTTAAATAATAATTACCTTTTCAGTATAAAAAAAATCATCACAGAGTCATGTATTTATGCAAGAATCCTGTTTTGTTGTCTTAAACCAATCAGGGAATCAAACATAATCCTGGATCTATTCAAGTTGGATTCTCAGGAACTAGTCTTTGAAATGTGTCAGATGGTCTCTAAGTATCATACTTATTATCACCATTCTTCAGTCACACTATATTAACTATTATACCTCTGTGAGCTTCATGCTTTTGTTTACATACCACATATAACTGCTTCCAGAGGATAGCCCATTCCTGGAGAGTTGCTGTAACTTCAGTAATAACAGAATCTTCAAGTGGAACAACTGTTTCATACTGCCTGTAAAATGTATAAACACCAGTGAAAATGTCATAAAGAGAAGGACTGCAGAATCATTTACTTCCATCTTCCCTTGAAACTATGTATTCATTGATATATAACAAGCATCCCCCAATATATAACATCTGCTTCGTATAGTGGAATGTTCCATTCTCAAATAATCTTCTGCCTTATATGTATAGTTTCGTTGTACAAAATTTTATTTTATGACAATTTTAGTTCTATCTTTTTACTGGAATTGTGTAATGGGGTGTAAGAATAACCTTGAAAAAAAGAGGAAGAGCAAGAACCAAGGCTACAATGAGATAAATGAAATCTGAATCCAAAATAGAAATGTAATTTGAGAAAACGTTTCAGGCTCGACTCTTTCTAGTTATCTTGCAGATAAAGGTGGAGGAGGAGGCACTTTCAGACTTGCAGAAGTCTGCCAATTCCATGGGGTGAAATGGTTTCTCAGATAATCTGGACCCATGCCATGAAAGACTTTAAAGACAATAACCAACACTTTGAATTGGATCTGGAAGCAAACAGGAACCAGTGCAGTTTGCCGAACAGCAGTGTGACATGGATCATCCTAGGGCCCCAAGACCTGCGCGGCTGTGTTCTGTGCCAGATATAGCTTCCAAATATTCAAGGGTAGCTCCACGTAGAGCATCTTGCTACAGTCCAAATAACAGATTTGCAGGATTGTGTAAATCTCAATAAATCTCAAAAAAGTAATTTCAGTTCTCTCTTGAAGTTGATTTTCTGGTTTGTTCTATCCAGTGGGGCTGACAAACATTAATTGATATTCTGGTTAATCTATATATTACTAAAACTCTTATTCCTAAATGGAATAAGCCAAAATGGTACAAAATACGGAATAAGCTGAAATGGTACAAAATATGACAAAATCTTTTGAACCAAAATACCTCAAATGGGCTTACAATGCATCCAAAATCCAGGAGCCATGACTCTCACAGAATTGAAATTTGATAAGTTTTATAAAATGTCTAATGGCATTAGCATTATCATAAAGCAATTTGTGACATAATACAAAATGTCTTAAAACACATCCTGTGCTGATATTTGACTATACTGATAATTTGACTGGCTAATATGGGCTATTTTCAAGGCAGGTAATCTCTGAATATATTTCCAACTTTTACTGTGAAGACAATACATTAGAAGCTCTGTCATTGTTGAAGGAAATGAAATATTTGATAAGGAAATATCTCTAAAACAATGACCCAATAAGGCATGGGTTATCTTAGTCTCATAGGTATTACATAGCTGCAAAGAAAAATAGCCTGTCAAATTTCCTGACAAGATATCATTCTTATGAATAAGGACTAATCAGTGATCCTTAAGAAAGTCTTTTTTAAACTATGTTCCTCATGTTTAGCGAAAAAATTAGGAAAGAAATTGGATGTAATGGGGGGGGGGATTATTTGCTAGAATACATATAATGTTATAGAATGTTTGAGTTTTAGACATCTGTATTAAACATTACATGCAAAAGTAGTTTAAGTATATTAAATAATGTTAATGAATTCCTATCTATTTGTCAATATATCAATTTCTTAATAATTGAAATGCATACTCACCCTCTGTTACTGACAAGTGCCTTTTTCAAATGAATGTAATTTGCAGGAAAGATTCCCTACAAGAAAAATGCATAAATTATATTTATTTTAACAAGAAGTTAGCATTTAATTTCATTATACGAGGTGCAATGACAATAAAGTTAAGTAAGTATTAAATGAACGCTTCAATTAATGGGCAGCAGAATTCAGTATTTATCAGCCCATTTGGTGAAACTAGTTTTATAATCCCTTTTCTTTTTTTAAAATCTAAGTTTTGAGGTCTCATTACTTCTTTTTGTTTTCCTGTATTTTGCATTTCCCCAAAATGAAATGTGATACATTTGTAAGGTTTTTATAAATTCAGTTTAACAATCCTACTTAAGTAAGTAGTTTGGTAAGTACTGATAAATTAGAATATCTGATTGATTCAAATTGATTTTTTCTCAATTACATGCAAGTCTTATCAGTTTTCTGAATCCAGAACTTTACAATTATAGGTAATCCTTGATTTACAAACATAATTGGGACCAGAATTTCAGTCACTAAGCAATACAGATATAAATGAATCATCATGTGACAAGGCCTAATTTTACAACCATTTTTACCCTGATTATTAAGTGAATCAAGTGGCCATTAGGTGAATCTAGCTTGTCAAAAATTGGGGGCCCGGAAAGTCGCAAATTGCGATCACAAGATCAGAAGACACTGCAACCATTGTAAATTGAAAACAATTGCCTAATTGTGATCATGTGATAATGGAGATAGTGCAATAATCCTAACTTTGAGGTTGGGTTGTAAGTCAATTTTTCTGAGGCCACTGTAATTTTAGAACTGTTGTTAACAGTCATAAATCAAGGACTACTGTATGGTGTACATATTTCTCATATTTTGGCTCATAAAATAGTTACTAAAGTAAAGCGCTTTGGGTAAAACCAGCATTTTGTTGTGCTTTGTCATGCTAGTAAAAGCATACTAAAACTGACTGGCAATATATTTACCATTAGCAATGAATGTTACATATGCCACACATTAGGACTAAAGCTCCTAGTCAACTTTATTGACTATTTCAATTTTCATGACTGACTGGCCTTTTATAAGAGATTATTATTATAACTCAATTATTGAAAATACAGAAGACTGTTTCATTAGTTCAAGCCAACATTTACCAGTGGTTTTGCAAGATTATTTGAAAGGATGCATTAAACTCAATACTGTTTTTGTTAAAAGCAGCATCTAAACATACCTTTATGTTAGGTCTCTTTATTGAAATTCCTCTGTACCAACCTAAAATAAAATAAATTCAATTATATTAAAATATATTATTAAAACATGTTAACATTTACAAATTGTGTTATTTTGCTTAATTGTGAGAGGTTCATATGATATTCTGGCAATATGCCTAATTAGAGCTCTGAGTTCCAATTTTTATGTTGATAAGTGATCGTCTAATGATTCTGCTCTCAGAATAGTCAAATGGAAATTTAAAAAATCAATTACTACATAGTGTTGTTGTCTGAATTTATCTTTTTAATGAAATACTAATGTTAATAGGAACATCTCCCACCTATATTTTATAGAGTCACAGAGTTAGGGCACGTTCTACTCACTGAAGGATCTCTTACAGTACCTGTAACAAATGATATCCAGCCTCAATTTGAAAATCTTCAGCAATGAAAATATATGAGAGCCAGATCCACTGTCTAACAATTTGTATTCTCAGGAACTTTGTTCTGACATTTAGCACAAACGTACTTCCTTACAGTTTTAGCTCACTGTTTTGGTTCAACCCTCTGCGTTCTTTCCTGTATGACAATCCTGTATGGCAATTTGAAGACTGTTATTTTATTCCACGTAGCTATCTCTTTTGCAAACTTAACACGTTTTCTTTGTTTTTCTGATAGGATTTAGTTTCAGAACTCTCACCCTTTTTGCCTTGAATTCCTCCAATTTGTCACTTTCTTTATTGATTTATGAAGCCCAGAAGTGAACACAGCATTCAAAGTGGAGTTTGATCAGGAGATAATTATATTAACTATTGTTATTATACTACAAGATCATTTTCTCTTTTGTTTTTCTTATCCAAATTCAAATTTTCCCTATTAAATCCATCCTATTCATTTTGGGCCATTGCTCAAGTCTGTCTACATGTTTTTAATCTTCAATTTCCATTTTAAACCATTTGTTATCCTTCTGAGCTCTGTATCATTTGCAAACTTGGTAAATATTCACTAACTCCAAGTCACTGATAAAAAATATTTTATTTGAATATCAAGAAATCATTGGGGTAGTAAAAATTAAATCAGTCTCCTGCTTCATTTCAGTTTCTTAAACCATACAATCCAACTATGTTTTCTTTTAATTTTCCAGCTTTGGCATTTCAGTCCCCAATCACAAGCATTGTAAACTTGCATTTTCTGTCAATTTCTAATTAACCTGATTATAAATAATGGTGATAAAATCATCAACTGCCTCTTTTGCATCAGTAATTGGAGCACAAACTTGAATGACTGTCATATTAAATAATTGTCCATGAAGTCTAATCAGTATTACTGATTCATTGATTGCACTATAGCCAAGCATTATTCTTGCTATAACATTTGTAACTGTAAATACTACACCATTCCATCCTTTTTTTGTCCTGAGTAATAAACAGTATGATCTTTTGAATGAATATGTTCAATCCCAATCCATCTCAATACACTAATGCCTAAAATGTTAATGCCATTTCATCTTTCACTGTGTTTCAGAGTGTCATACTTCTTACATTCCATGTTCCTACTGTAATTCTCTTTTCAGTCTTGGTTTTCTTTTCCTATATGGCAATATCAGCAACTAGTCATCCCAAAGGTTTTGATCTAGCCACAGCATAAACACCATTAATACCAAATCCTAACCTAGCTTGAAATTCATACTCTGAATTCACAACTATAATTTTTTCTCAAGTACATTTCAAACTGATCTATGTAGTTACTAAGAGTCAACATCAATTTGATGGCACATAATCACTTCATAGGATAAAAACACAAGTGCTCAGTTATAACATGGAATATTAAAGCTACTTACCAACCTGCAAAGAAAATAGTAGACTTTGAAATACTTGAGATAAAAAGCCACCTTAATGTTCTTGGTTTGTCATATACAATAAAGACATTTAACCCTTTACTTATAATGTAACATACAATTATAACACTTATAACCTATGAATGTACAAAATTATAGCAGACCTCCCAAAAGCCACATATAACCTCATTTCAAAGTTACGACAATTGCAACACACATGTGATCTTTCACTGTTACAACCCACCACAGGGTCGCTGCAGTACACTCCTGCCTCTCACCCCATCCCACTCTGCCAGAACTCTGCAGTGCTTGGGTCTCCTCCTCACACACTCATCACCTCCCACTTACCTTCTGGAACTCTCCAGACCTCATGTGGAAGAAGAGCAGGCAGTATGTTTCCAGCAATGCAATCTCCACTTTGTCCATCCATTTGACGGTTGCCAGAAAAATTACTTCATTTTGCTTCCTTACAGAAAAAAGTCTACACAGTGATGTAGAAACTTCTGACTGATGCAGAAAGCTTCTGCAGCACTATGCAGACCTCTGTAAGACAGTAAAATGAAGCAGTTTGTCCAAGGGCTGTGCAGCAGCAACCAAAATGTGGCCACCATTTTGTCCTGACCATTTGTGAACAAAATGGTAGCCATTAGACAAATTGCTTTGTTTTGCTGCCTTACAGAGGTCTGCACAGTATTATAGAAGATGCTGCAGGCCTTGTTTAGGTAGCAAAATGAAGCAGTTTATCCTTGGGCCCCATGGCAGTTGACCCAGATACAGCCACCATTTTGTGATAAAATAAAATGGTGGCCATACAAAAATGAAAGTCATTCCAGTTTTCTGGAAGACCTTTAAAAGGTAAGTGAGAAGGGTGCTTGGCCTGGTGGGTAGGAATTAAGCCTAAGGATTGGAGGAGCTGGTGAGAGGGGGAAAAGATTTACTGGGACCCACAGTGTGGGAAGTAGAGCAGGGGAAATCTCAGGGAGGCCTTGGGAGGGCCAGGGCAGATGGATCTGTGCCTGTAGTAGGCTTCCAATGGCCTCCCCCACCCAGGAAGCACCCCACCTTCCACTTAACAACCTGCATGTTTGTTTTACATTTCATTGGGGAAAGTAGGGATGGAGGTTCATTAGATGACAATTTTCATCTAATGACTGCTGAGTCATGTGATAATGGGCAGGGTCAATAGTGGTCATATCTTGAGGACAACCTGTAGTGTTCTATGTTGACAATTTTATTTACTATAACTTTTACTGAAGTTACAATATTTTCAAGAAAGTTTGAAATTAGCCACTGGTATTAAATAATATGGATACATATTAGAATCTAATTATATTCCTTATTGTTATAAAATCATCAGAAGCTACCCTTATCCTTCCAGAAATGAAGTTCCAATATTTCTAGACAGATGGTTAATAAATATGCTGACCCCTTTCTGACAGGATTACTAATAATGCTTCAATCTTTCTTATAGAAAGTGTGTCAGATTAGATTTACAAAGCATTTGAATAATCATGGTTCTCAAATGATTTATTGAAACATAGGTCTGCAAAATATAAAATGCACTCCTTTTGGGGAATGCATAGACAATTTCAACATTATTTATTTATTATTTATTTATTATTTATTAGTTCAATTTATATGCCAACAATTTATATGGTTGGCTTCCCAATGCCTAATAAAAAACAATGAACTCAGTGGTTACAGAAATTTATTTCTCCCATCTTATTCATCTCCTCTTTACAAGACAAAAGATGGCAAGTGAATAGAAACAGTGTTTTTAGTGTAGCATTGGCTACAGAAGTACATCCACAAGATACCATTATGATCAGATTATTACTACTATCTGAATAAAGAGAAAAGGCAAAGTAAGTAGATGGAACAGTTAATAAACCCCAGAAAAAATGTTTTCAATATATCATACCTTCACATTTTTCCAAGATCTGAACAGTTTCTCCTAGTTCTAGAACTAAGCCTTGCTGCACATGTCCTTGGAAGCTGCATATAACTAGGGACACACAATATGTTAAAAGATTAGATGTTAAACAGTACATTAATATTTGATTTCATAAAACAGAAACAATATTCATATTAAAATATTTTTATAATATTTAGTTTATTCAAAAAAGTTAATAAAAATGCCAAAATATTAAAAAACAAAAAGAAACACATTAAAAAAGAATCTTAAAAAAAGATTAACACAGATAGACACAGCATCCTCCCTAATTCAATGCTGATTAATATAATACAATCATGTTAATTTCCCACCCCTTACAAAACAGACCAAAATAATGTTATGTTATCAATAACAAAATAGTTAACAGGAATTAACACACACATATACAATAGCATAATAGTAGCCTAATTTAGCCCTCAATTATTGGTCCTGTAGCGTAGCTCCTTTATTTGCAAGTAATGTGTTTCATCAAACTGGGATAAATTTGGTTAGTTCAAACTTTACTTTGTTCAAACATGGCAGGATCAAACAGTATTTGTATCACTAGATGGCAATAGAGAATAGAAATATTTTCTATAGAAAAATTCTATTATGATCTATACCTTATAGTTATATTGTAAGAAGATGTAAATATGTAAATCTCCTTTTGTGACCTTTTGACAAGCAAAGTTCACACCAGCCCCAGCAATAAGAGAGTTGGGCATACTCCCTACACAAAGCCATTTAGTAATTAAAGTTTTAATTACTGGCTGAACATCCTATTAATGGACCCAAATAAACTACTCAAGCTGTGCTTCAAAAAGCAATTGCACAACAAGCAACCTTGTGCTTAGGCCACCCAACTTTCAAATATCATATCTCAATATGGATTTTCCAACCCCTTCACAGTCCAATTAGATCTAAAGGCCAAGAAAGCTTTCAAACAAGATATATTGATGCAACTGCCCAAGATGATATTGCAGTACTTAAATGCGTCAAGTCTCTGAAGTGGCTGGCTCAAAAAAATCAGTCTTCCAGTTAGAAAAATATTTAACAACTTACATAAATCAACATTTCAGAAGACCTTTTCCTAGATCTTGATTCAAACAACTGGATTCAATGGTAAGACATGGGTGGTTTCATAGACACCCAACTAGAGTCCCAAGATTGTGCATTTAGGGAATAGCAGCCTTTGAAGACACTGGACACATTCTTGTTTACTTGAAATTGTACTCTCCAGTAAGGGGCTTATTTAAAAACTAAAAAATATGGCAGCCCCAGGAGCCTTATTTATTGCAGGGAACAAACCTAAATATCATCAATAAAGACTGCTTTATTGGGATTTCAAAGGCCATCTCAAAGAGGACAAAAAGAGGACAATCTTGATCAGATTGGAAATAAATATAGGGATAACAATCTATTATGAAGTTTTGTTTTCTTTTTATCTATTTGCATTTTTGTATCAAGTGTGTGTGTGTGTGTATTACAGTCAATTGATTTAATTAACAAAGTTTTCTTCTATTTTGCCTTATACTGTTTTATCTTACTCTTTCTTATATACTATATTTTATTTTATCTCACAGTAGCTATTTATCTCATTTCACTGTATCTTATCTCATATTACTGTATTTTACTATTATTGATGCTTATGTTTAATATGGTCAATTGACTAATCAATGACGTATATTGTGAATTATTGCCCCCTCACCTCATATCGTGATTCAATCTTAAACAAATATTCTCTCAATGCCCTCACAGGATGCCATAATTATTATTTCTATCCCCAGATATAATTACAGGCATTTATAAAATTGCTAAACAAAATAGATAATTTAACTATATCCTCCCAGTTCCGTTTCATGGCATACAATACTATGAAATATCACATGTCTCCAATAGCTTACCTTTAGAAGAGCTGAATGAAAATAACCAAATAACCAAATAACCAAATAAATAAATGTTTGATAACATTCTATGTAGATGAATTAGATTCATTTTAAATGTGCTTTTCATTTACTTGCAAAATGCAACATAATTGCTAGTTGTACTGATTCATTTAATGAGAAATAATCTATTATTTGTATGTTTTTATCGTCCTCTTTGTTTTTATTGTTCTGGATGTACTCTAGGTCCACGCTTCTTGCCCTGCGAGATTCCCCCCTCTCGCAGGCCTGGCCCTCCATGTTATCGAGGGCCTACCTTAATGACGGGTCTTGGGACCCCGAGAGGTGGCATGTGGCAAAAAGGGGGTTGAGGGGTTTTTTAAATTCATTTTTAAGAATTTTAAGGGGCTCCGGGGTGGGGGTGGGAGAGGGTTTGGGGGGGAACCCAAATGGGAGAAGGACAGGCTTGGCAGTAGGTGTTATGGGGGGTGGGGACTCTGGAGGTAAGAGGGCTCCTAGAGAGCCCCCTGTTGAGGGTTGGGCTATAGAAACATTGTGTGGGAGGGGCAGATATGGCGTGAGCGGGGGACCATATCATGTGATGGGGGCACGCACTCGCTGTCTTCGAGCGATCGCGTGCCCCGGTCCCCGGAGCTATTCCCGTTCCCCAGGCTGTTCGGAGTCTCAGGACCCGAGGCTACGGTTGCTGTTATGCAATGCCAGGTCCGTTGTAAATAAGGCCCCCCTCATCTGTGACCTTCTTCAAGAGGGGGGTGTGGACCTGGCCGGTATTACTGAGACCTGGCGGGGCCACGAGGGTGGGGTTCCCCTCGTCGAGATGTGCCCACCAGGTTTCCTTGCATTTCACCAGCCGAGAGCTCAGGGCAGGGGTGGGGGAGTAGCAGTCATTATTAAGGAAAGTCTGGATCCGAGGGAGGCCACTGTACCTCAGATAGCCGGGTGTGAGTCCATCTTTGTGAGGTGGGGTCCTGGTGGGCAGATGGGTTTGTTAGTCACGTACCTGGCTCCCTGCCGCGTGGCAACGACCCTGCCCGAGCTTCTCAATGTTGTAGCCGAGGTAGTGATTAGCACCCCAAGGCTTATGGTCATGGGGGATTTCAATCTGCCATCCATCGGCGAAACATCTGAGATAGCTCGGGAGTTCATGGCTTCCATGACGGCCATGGACCTGACCCAGGTAATTCAGGGCCCAACTCACATTGGTGGACACACCCTGGATCTAGTTTTTGTCTCTGGACAGTGGTTGAGTGGTCTTGATATTGGGGATATAGGCTTAGAACCCTTATCATGGACAGACCACTCGCTCCTTCGGCTCGACTTTCTGACCGCTGCACCCCACCGCAGGGAGGCGGAACCGACCAGGTGGTTCCGCCCCAGGCGCCTGATGGATCCTGAGAGGTTCCAGACGGAGCTTGGGCCATTTCCTGAGACACTGACACACGACTCGGCCGAGGACCTGGTGGCTGCCTGGGATAGGGCGGCGAGTGGGGCCTTGGACCGTGTCGTGCCTTTGCGGCCTCTGACCCGGCGCCGAACTCACTTAGCCCCTTGGTTTACCGAGGAGCTGAGGGAGATGAAGCGCCGGAAAAGACGCCTAGAGAGTGGTTGGAGGGCCAGCCGCTCCGAATCTGACTTGACACTAGTAAGAGCTCATATTAAGACTTACATAGTGGCGATAAAAGCGGCTAAGTCTAATTACTTTGCCGCTCTTATCGCGTCATCAGATAATCGCCCAGCCGCCCTGTTTAGGGTGACCCGCTCCCTTCTTCATTCGGGAGCGCGGGAGGATTCCTTACAGGGACGTGCTGAGGATTTTGTTCAATATCTGGATGATAAAATAACTCAGATTCGGGACGACCTGGCCGCTGACTGGATTGGTTCAGGCGGGGTGACCGAGCCTGGTCTTGAGAGTGTTATCTGGGCTGAGTTCGATCCTGTGGCTCCCGAGGACGTGGACAGGATTCTGGGAAGACTGAACGCAACCACATGTTTATTGGACCCGTGTCCCTCCTGGTTGGTGCTGGCCTCCCGGGAGGTTACACGACGCTGGCTCCAGGAGATTATAAATGCTTCTTTGAGTGAGGGTGTCCTTCCGCCTGCCTTGAAGGAGGCGGTGGTGAGGCCCCTCCTCAAGAAGCCCTCCCTGGACCCAGCTGTTTTAGCTAATTATCGTCCTGTCTCCAACCTTCCCTTCCTGGCGAAGGTTGTTGAGAGTGTGGTTGCGTGGCAGCTCCCCCGGTACCTGGATGAAGCTGTCTATTTAGACCCGCTCCAGTCCGGCTTCAGGTCTGGGTACAGCACCGAAACGGCATTGGTCGCGTTGGTGGATGATCTCTGGAGGGCCCGGGGTAGGGGGTACTCCTCTATCCTGGTGCTGTTAGACCTCTCAGCGGCTTTTGATACCATCGACCATGGTATCATATTGCGCCGGTTGGAGGGACTGGGGGTGGGGGGCACCGTTTTACGGTGGTTCTCCTCCTACCTCTCCGACCGGTCGCAATCTGTGTTGACAGGGGGGCAGCGGTCGACCCCGAGGCGCCTGGTATGTGGGGTGCCACAAGGGTCGGTCCTCTCACCCCTCCTGTTCAACATTTATGTGAAGCCGCTGGGTGAGATCATCCGTGGTTTTGGGGTGGAGTTCCATCAGTACGCTGATGATACTCAGCTGTACATTTCCACCCCAGACCACCCCAATGATGCCGTGGAAGTGATGTCCCAGTGCCTTGAAGCTGTGCGGGTCTGGATGGGGAGAAACAGGCTTCGACTCAACCCCTCCAAGACCGAGTGGCTGTGGCTGCCGGCGTCCCGATATAGCCAGCTGACTCCATCGCTGGTTATTGGGGGCGAGTCTTTGGCCCCCACGGAAAGGGTCCGCAACTTGGGCGTCCTCCTGGATTCACGGCTGTCTTTAGAGGATCATACGACGGCCGTGGCCAGGGGGGCTTTTTATCAGGTCCGCCTGATTCGCCAGTTGCGACCCTTTCTAGATCGGGACTCCCTACGCACGGTCACTCATGCTCTTGTCACTTCCCGTCTGGACTACTGTAATGCTCTCTACATGGGGCTCCCCTTGGGATGCACCCGGAGGCTCCAACTGGTGCAGAATGCGGCCGCGCGGGGGATTATGGGAGCGATGGGACGCTCTCACGTGACACCTCTCCTGCGCGAGCTGCATTGGCTGCCGGTGGACTTTCGGGTGCGTTTCAAGGTGTTGGTAACCACCTTTAAAGCGCTCCATGGCTTAGGGCCAGGGTACTTACGGGACCGCCTTCTGCCGCCAATTGCCTCCCACCGGCCGGTTCGTTCCCACAGAGTGGGCCTCCTCAGGGTGCCGTCAGCCAGACAATGCCGGCTGGCGACCCCCAGGGGGAGAGCCTTCTCTGTGGCAGCACCCACCCTCTGGAATGATCTGCCTCCAGAGTTAAGAACAATCTCTGACCTCCCGACCTTCCGGCGGGCTTTAAAAACCCATCTTTTTCAGCTCGCCGGCTTAGCCTGATTCCTATAGTATTTTATCATTTTAGGGTTTTTAATATGAAGCTAGTTTTAATTCTGTGGCCATTTGTATTATTATTTTATGAAATTTTAACTTTTGTATGTTTGTTTTTTAATTGGCTGTGCACCGCCCTGAGTCCGTAAGGAGAAGGGCGGTATATAAATCCAAAGAAAGAAAGAAAGAAAGAAATTATTTCTCTTTCCAGAAGAAAAAAATACAAACATATTGTGCAGGATTTATACTGAAAAGCATAGTGTAGAAATTCATATAAAATTTGCAACAAGATAAGTGCTCCCAAAATAAGTAGTTTTTGCCAGTCTTCTCTTTAGACTCAAACATTGGAGGAAAAGCATACAACCTGGCATTCCTCCCCACCCCCCCATAAATATTTTTGCCTGATACTGCACTACAATCAATGCATACTAAAGTCGGAATAGGCAATATATTGTCTGCAATGACAGGCAGGAATTACCATACTTCCACAAAGATATGCTTAATATAATCTACTCTTTATAGGAGGAATTAATGTACTGTACTGATTTTGAACAAATAATCATGATGTAATTAATAATTCTTACAAAATAGGCATTAAAAGTTGAGTTGCTTTAAAGAAAAATTAATGAAATTAATTAATGGTGATCATTAGTGGCTGTTACGAAAAAATATTTCCAAGAGTTGGCCAAATTAGATTTTCTGATGCTAATATAGAATTACTGAATAAAATGGACATTGGTCTTACCTGATACGTCCTTTCTCGATCAGGAGGAAACAGCAGTCAGGCTTGGGAAAGACTCCTCTACGTAGCATAGGACCAAGTCTGCTAAATTAGAATAGCTCCGCCCACTTGGCCCAATGTTTCGGCAAGGGCGCTGATGTAGACCGACGTGTCTTCCTGAAACAAGAGTTAAAATCTACCCATCCCTCCAATTCCCTCCAGGCCAGACCCAGAAGAGTGAGGCTGACTGCCATTTCTTCCTGACTGAGAAAGGACGTATCAGGTAAGACCAATGTCCATTTTCCGAAAGGAGGGAAACGGCAGTCAAGCTGGGGACATACCAAAGCTGCATGTCCTCTACAGAGGGAAACTCCGGCCCGGAAGATGTTATGGGTGATGTACTGCCTGTAGGACTCAACGGTCAAAGGCCGCATCCGCTGATGCAAAGGAATCCACTCAATAGTGCCGGATGAACAGAGAGATTGTGGTCCACATGGAGGCTTGGCAGACTTCCTCCAGGGATGCTTAGGTTGGGTGGAGTGAGCTGTGATATGGCGGGGCACCTGCAGGTTCAGTTGTTGGTAGGCTGTTGCTATGGTCGCTCTGATCCAGCAACCCAGGGTAGCCCCTTGACGCGGGCGCCGATTGACTCCGGTTGGAAGTATATGAATAGCGCCTCCATTTTCTGGAAGGGGGAAGTTCTGGAGATATAAACCCTCAAGGCCCGTCGGACATCGAGAGTGTGCCAGGAACGTTCCAGCCTATGGACTGGGCAGGGGCAGAAGTCCAGAAGAACCAGTTCCTGCATCCAGTAGAATAGGGAGTTCACCTTAGGAAAAAAAGCAGGGTTGAGGCGAAGGACAACCCTGCCATTGTGGAATATACACAGATCCTGGCGGATAGAGAGCACAGCCAATTCCGAAATGCGATGAACTGAGGTGATCGCCAGAAGGAAGGATATCTTGAATGACAGGAAACACAATGATACTTGGCAGAGAGGTTCAAACAGGGACGCTGTGAGGGTGCTAAGAACTTTGTTGAGATTCCAGATGGAAAAATGATGGACGACCGGTGGGCGCAAATTAGTGGCCCCTCATAGAAAGTTGCTGATGAATGGATGCCTGGTGAGAGAGTCCAGTGATTCGCAAGACAAGACTGAGGCAAGGGCCGCCAGTTGGCGGGGCAGAGTGTAAGGGGCCAGGCCTGCTTCGAATCTGTGCTGGAGGAACGGTATATTGTGGCTCCGTTACCTGAGCTTGTATTATCAGCAGGAGAGGACTCCGAGAGTGAAGGAGAGGAGTTGGCAAGGCCTCCCTCTCCATGACCCTCCTCTCTAGCAATGCCTTCGGTGTCCTCCGAAGGCCAAGAGCCCGGGGCCAAGCACGTCCACATAGCCACAGGTGGATAGTAATGAGGAAGATGAGTCTTGGCTGGACCCTTGACAGCATCACAGAGATAAGTGCGTGCAGCAGAGGAAGAGGCGTGCCAGGGATTAGGCTGAGTCACTGGACCACACCCCAGAGGATATAAAAGAGGGTGTGGTGGCTGGTTCAGCGCTGTGACAAGCAAAAAATGGATATCGGACAACTTTATTTATATTACTGGACTTTTTAAATTATCTGTCGTGTATTGGCTTTGTTCCCGGACGAATAGAGAAACTCCCCCCTCGTGAGTAAAGAATACCTGGCAGCCAGCCACTGGGTTGCTGCCAATTCTGATACCGGATCAACTGTTGTCAGCTGAGTTCTTTAACTGTTGCCTGTCTGTGGGGGTGCGTGTGTGAGACGGGGACAGAGCAGGATAAAATATGGATGACAGAAGCAGCCATAGGGTCGATATCAGATCGGTTGCACTAGGAATAGAAGGAAGCCCAAGTGGCCTCATAAATCTGATTCATTGAGGCCCTGCGCGCGGCCTGGATGGTAACGCAGGCCGGGAGGTTAGCCACTGTTAAGAGGAGTCACTCAGCCTCCAGGTGGTTAGGCAGAGCCACTTGGGATCTGGATGACGGAGAGCCCGCTGGGTGAGGATCAGTTTGGAAGCTGGTATGCACCCATGATTGGTGACAGATAGGGACTTCAAGTCTGCTAGCCACGGCTGTCGGGGCCAGTGTTGCGCGAGGAGGATGAGTTCCGCCTTCTCCTCTAGCATCTTCCGTATGCTGGTTAGGGTTAGGGTTAGGGTTAGCATCTTCTGTATGACCTTGGGAAGTAGTGGGAGACGGGGGAACGCGCAGAGGAGGCCAGGAGGCCAAGGGCTGCACAGGATGCTCGTGGCTTCTGCTTGTGGATCTGGGTAATAGGAAAAGTAGTGAGGTACTCAGCAGTTGGCCGCCGAGACGAACAGATCGACCAATGGAGTTCCGAATCTATCTGCAATCTTTTGAAAGAGAGAGGGAGGGAGAGATGCTCCATCCCCCCTGGTCTACCCAGTGGCGGCTGAGGGCGTCCGCCTGGGTGTTCATTGTGTCGGAGATGTGGTCCGCTTTGATGGAGCTGAGATGGACCTCGGCCCATTGACCTAGTCGAAGAGCTTCCACCAGAAGCCGCAAGCGGGTGCCACCCATCCTGTTGATGTGGGCCTTTGTTGTCATGTTGTCCAGAAGGACTAAGATGTCCTTGCCCCCACCAGTTCCTTGAAGTGAAGAAGAGCCAGTCAAACGGCTCTCAACTCTAGGAAGTTGATGTTGAGCCGCCGTTCTCGGACAGACCACTGACCCTGAGCTAAGTGTTGTTGCAGGTGGGCTCCCCACCCAGAAAGGCTGGTGTTGGTAGAGAGTGAGAGGCGAGTTGGTTCTCTGTAACAGCTCCCCTGTGAGATGGCGGTCGATGTCCACCACTGCAGCGATGAGACCAGGTGTGTCAACCGCAGACGGACTAGAGATATGCCCTGGTATATCTCTAGGTGTGGTAGGAGGAACCACTAAAGCTCCCTGCTATGCAAGCGAGACCAGGGAATAATGCCAAACGTGAACACTATCTTGCCTAATAGGCGGGATAGCTTGAGAATGGAAACCGAACCCTCAGATATACATTGGCTCGCCAGAGCCCTAAGACTGTCCTGACGATCAGGAGAGAGGGTTACCAAGGAGGACCTAGTATCGATGGCCGCCCCCAAGTGTAGGATGTGGGTGGCCGGGAAGAGCCCATGACTTTGTAAGAGAGATAGGACAGTGGACAAGTCCCTGTGGGCAGCCAGAAGAGAGGATGAAAGAACTAAAATATCATCTACATAAAATTGGAGGCAGATGGGAAAGGAGCGAATATGTCCGACCAGAAAGGCCATAACCTTTGTAAACACCCTGGGGGCCGAGGAGAGACCAAAGGGTAGGGCTCTATACTGGTAGTGTTCGCCCAGGTAATGAAAACGCAGGTATTGACGATGGGCGTGGGCTGTAGGAATATGGAGGTAAGCCTCCGTCAAATCAATGGAAGAAAGAAAATCTCCTTGCCGAACACTCTCCAGAATGGAAAAAAGAATGTGCATCTTGAACCGGCAGTAAATTATGTATCAGTTCAAGGCTTTGAGATCTAAGATAGCCCTCCATCCCCCCCCCCCGAAGATTTCCGCACTATGAATAACTGGGAGTAAAACCCCCAATCCCATTGGCCAATGGGAACCCACTGAATGACCCTGATGGATAAAAGGTGAGAAATGGCCGAAGAGACCAGATCCCGCTTGGACCTGTCCCAAGAAACCAGATAAGTGAGGAAAACTGTCGGGGGCATGGAGAGGAATTCCAGGTAAAGACCCAATTTGATAGTGGACAGGACCCAGGCATCTGAAGTCGAAGCCTCCCATTGATGGAAAAAAAGAAACAAACGTCCCCCAATGGGAGGTTCCAACAGGAGCTTATCTGGCCCTTCTGGTGAAAGGAGCATTTGGGCAGAAACTTGCCCCCCGATCTAACCTGAGACTCCGATTGGAGGGGCCTGGTCGAAGGGGGATGCTGATAGCGGGATTGGAAGGATTCATTGTCTGAGGAACTAAAGGACTGGAAGCGAGGATAGGCAGAATAGCGAGCATCCGACCGTCTAGAGGCAGAGGGAAGAATCTTGCATCTGTCTCTCGTTTCTACAAGGAGAGGTTCCAGAGGAGGACCAAACAGGCTGCCGGTGGAGTATGGCACATATGCCAGCTGCCATTTACCTCTCATATCCGCATTCCAATTCCTGAGCCAAAGAAGGTGACACGAAGTCACAGAAGACCCAAGTGCCTTAGCTGCAAATCTAATCATGTTCAGGGTTGCGTCAGCCAAGTACTCTAGACCAACTGAGATTTTATTTAGATCCTGGTGTGACCTAGTATTAGGAGGAGGAGGCACTCCTGGAGTTGTCTGAGCCGAAAGAGGGCCGCCATGTTGAAAAATGAAGCCGAAGTAGAGGCCTTAATGGACCAGGCTGCTGCATGATGCCCCTTAAGAAGAGTCTTCTCAGCGCATCTGTCCTCTGGACGCAGGGCATTCTCTGGTGGCCCCGTAGGGTGTGGTGCGTTGGAAACAGCCACAATGAGCAGATCCACGGACATTGGCTATAAAAGGTCAGATAGACCAGGAGCCAAGTTGTAGAGTTATTTATCCAGGCCGTTCAGGCTGGGCCCAGCCCCTGGAAGAGCCCATTGACGATGAAGGACATCCAAGAATAACTTTGGCGCTGGGACTGTCTCCAGGTCAATCATTGGTTCAGCAAACATGGCTGATGCTGGATCATGGGAGCTACGAGAGGTCAAAGCGGAAGGAACCTGACCCAAGCAAGTAGTTGAGATGGCCTTGTGAAGTAATGAACGGAAAACTTGTGGCCAAAAAAGGCCAATAAAAGGGGGCTGGTCAGGGACCAAGCCTTTATCATCCGAGAGAGCAGACTCCCGGATGTGCTCCACCTCCGAAATGGAGGCCCGATCAGCCAAATCAGGCGAAGCCGCCAGCTCGTGGTCGGCATGGAGTCTTCCATGTGCTGAACATGATGGGACTGAGAAGCCGAAGGTTCATGGAGGAAATGGCCTTGTTGCATGCACTGGGCCAGGCCCTGTCTAATGGCCCTGGCGATGATGACCTCAAAGGACTCAGGGATCTGAGGAGCGACATCCTGGGAGTGAGGAGGAGGAGGCACCTGTGGAGCCGGTGGGACATTCCGAGGAGCCTCTGCAGTTGTCAATGCTTGAAACAAGGGCTCAGTCCCAGGGGATGGCAAGACCCGCTGAAGCGGGACAATCAGGTGACAGCTCCCGGGCAAGATGGCTATGGTCCGTAGGGACCGGTAACTGAGTCCCCGAAGGAGCCCTCGAATGAGAGAGACCAACCTCTGGCTCTACTTGCAACTGGGCCTTATGAAAGGCCTTCTCAAGTGCCTTGTGCCTGCGCTGATCCTCCTTAGAGGAGGAAGCTAGTGAGGCAAGAGGGGTGGTCTTCTTATTCCTGGCCTTTTTAGCTAAAGGATGGCCCAAGGTACCCTCAAGTGGGTCGCTAGGATGGCACCGCCGCCCTGAGCTGCTAGAGCCGGTCTTGACTTTGGACTGCATGGCGTCCGCCATTTTGAGTAGGTTCGGAGCTTCTAAAATGGCCACCCTCTATTAACCAATGGTGGTTAGTTGGGAAATTAACTCACAATGAGGCGTCTGACGAAGAAAGGGCTCTAGAGTGCAGCTCCTGTAGATCGCTAGCCCTCTGGCTATTAGCGCAGTTTCCGTAGTCGGCGAGATAGGTGCTCGAGCTGAATTCAGACTGCTAAGCAATGGCCGTTAAAATGCAGTTTCATCTCCCTCCGATGGTTTGGGGAGCTTCTAGACGGCAAAATGCTTGGTCACTGGTATCTGTCAGCCGACAGAATACAAGCTGAAAATCAGCTAGCTACGAAGCAGGTGACAGCAGGAGAAATTTCTCTCTGAAATTCGCAAAGGAGCATAAAACTACGGTCAGGCTGGGAAGACACGTCTGTCCAGCATAGACTGAGTTGAAACACTGGGCCAAGAGGGCGGAGCTATTCTAATTTAGCAGACTCGGTCCTATGCTACGTAGAGGAGTCTTTCTCCAGCCTGACTGCCGTTTCCCTCCTTTCAGAGAAAATAATAGAATTTCAAACAGTCTGGATTCCTGTCATTTTCTTTCAAGAACTACATGTGATAGAAACTTGCATACTTTCAAGGCAAATAACATCCCTGGAAAATGCGGGGGGGGGGGGGGGTGGAGAGGAAGGAAATATAATTATTTCTTGATTTGCCTTCTACAATTTTTAATAAACAAAGAATTTAATCTCAATCATGAGAAATAAAGTCAAGGTATAAGATTTTTTTTTATTTATGCTGCAATCTTTGGAAGATGAGATGAGAAAATTTCATAATCTTGATTTTTCTGAGGGGGATTATCTTCACATCTGTATTGGCTCATGGTGACTGGCTAGACAAGTCCCTGAAGTTTTCTTGGCAAAATTTTGGAAGATGTTTGTCATTGCCTTGGGCTAAGAGAAAGCAAACTGACTAAAAGTCACCCAATTTGCTTCATGCATAAGGGAGAAAGGGGGGGGGGAGAGAGAGAGACATAGACACAGAGAGAGGGGAGGAGATAGGAGGAGGAAGAGAGACACGTAGAGAGACAGAGGGGGAGATAAAAAGGGAGGGGGAGACAGACAGACAGAGATACAGAAAGAGCGGGTAGTGAGAGAGAGACACACAAAGAGAGAGAGATACAAAGAAAGGGGAGAAAGAGGGGGAATAGAGAGATGGAGAGAGATACCGAGACAGAGGGGAGGGGGAAATAGAGAGGGAGAAACAGAGAGAGTGGGGAGAGAAAGGGAGAGGGAGAGAGAGAAGGAGAGAGAGACAGACATAGAGAAATATAGAGAATGGGGAGAGCGTGAGAGAGATGTCAAAAGGGTTTTGTGGTTCCCGGTGTTTTTTAACAACCAGTTCTCTGCCCTAATGACTGGCTGGGTAGGCGTGACTGGGATGTGTGTGTGTCATGTGACTGGGTGGGAATGAGTGACGTAAAGTTGGCCACACTCACCCAGGTTTTGTGACTCATGTTTTCTTTTCTGTGGGAAACAGGTCCAAATGGCTCTTTGAGTGTTTAAAGTTGCAGACTCCTGCTTTAGGACAATTGGGGTGTTTTATCTAAGCTTGTAATTTTGACATAGTATATGACGATAAATTTATATTCTTTTTGACTTTTGAAGGAAAAGTTGCATTAGCAGAAAGCTAATCCGACAAGTACAGAAGAATGAAAAGGCAGAAAGTGGATGAGCTCTTTGAAAACTCTATAGGCAAAGAGAGAATTTGAGATTGCCCACAAGTGCTCCAGACACCATAAAATAGCAGGTTCTGGTTTAGAACTCTGGGAGACAAAGGAATATCTATCTTGCTCAAATCGCGGTCAACATTTTAAAAGGACACTAAGTTTGCATACTTCCTTTTCTAAACACTTTCAGAAGTTGCTTGTTAATTGCTTTTCACTTGTTAGATACCTTTGGATCAACATGTTTCACAGCACTGAGTAAATTTTCCTCAATCCTTAGTAAAAGAAACTTTAAATTAATAGTTTAAAAACATAAATACACACACACATACGCACAAATAGCAAAAAGGTGATTAAAACTTTTGACTGTGGAAAATTACAAATTGATTGAGGGTCCAGATAAATTTGAAATGAGATTTTGGAATCTATATATATAAAAGCCAAATACCACTCACTCATCACAAAATCTCCAGAACAGTAACTACAAACTACAAACTTGAAATTTGGCATGTATGTTTCTCTTGGCTTCTAGATACTCACTAAGAAAGAATTTTTCAAAGTGACCATCAAATCATTAGTATATCATATACAGTATTATATTCACACTCTCAGATGCTAAGGAGCTAGACATTATACTCCGCCTCCCCACCTGAAAAGAACTCTGTTCCAACTGCTAGTTGCTTTATATTAACACGCTCTGATGCTATCCCTTCGCTAAACCAGGCATTAGCGTGGCCGGCTCATGATTCATCCAGCCTGCGGGCTGGAACATTTTATTCCCCCTCCCCCTCTATTCCAACTGCCAATTGCCTTATATTAACATGCCCTGATGCTATGGAGTTACACATTGTATATTAAGTTTCAGGCTTTAAGTGTCAATTTATCCCACCCGGTCACACAGTTTTGTAGCAAAGCACAGGCGTCCAGCTAGTTAATTATAAAGGAAGAAGAACTCATAAATTCAACTTACAGTTGCAGAATGAAGCAAAATATTCTAATATAGGACATATTGAAGAATATTTTTAAAAATTATCTTAGAAATTAATAGCATGTTTATGTTTATTTTTATTAAATTTTTATACCGCCCTTCTCCCGAAGGACTCGGGGTGGTGTACAGCCATGATAAAACCACATACAATACAAAATTTAAGAACAATTTAAAAATAGATTAAATACTTATGGCCCCTCAATTAAAAACCCATAAATTTAAAACACCCAATCCCAAACTTTAATTAAGCCAGTTGAAATAACAGGGTCTTAAGGGCACGGCGAAAGGTACGCAGGTCAGGAATCATATGTATCCCCAGGGCAGTTTATACCAGAGGGCGGGTGCCCCCAGAGAAGGCTCTCCCCCTGGTCGCCAGTCTGCATTGTTTAACCGACGGCACCCTGAGAAGTCACTCTCTGTGGGAGCGTGTTGGTCGGTGGGAGGTCTTCGGTGGCAGAAGGTGAGCCCGTAAGTAAGTATCCGGGTTCTAAACCATGGAGCGCTTTAAAGATGGTAACCAACACCTTGAACTGCATCCGGAAGACCACCAGGAGCCAGTGCAGCTCGCACAGATGTGTCACGTAGGTGTGACGAGTTGCTCCCATAATCACCCGCGTGGCCACATTCTGGACCAGTTGGAGCCTCCGAGTTCTCTTCAAGGGGAGCCCCATGTAGAGAGTGTTACAGTAGTCCAGAAAGGGATGCAACTGGTAAATCAGGTGAACCCAATAGAAAGCCCCGCTGGCCACAGCCGTCATATGGTCTTCTAAAGACAGTTGTGCATCCAGGAGGACACCCAGATTGCGAGCCCTCTCTGAGGGAGCCAAAGTCTCACCCCCAATAGCCAGAGAATGGAGCCAACTGGCTATACCAGGGCACCGGGAGCCACAGCCATTCAGTCTTGGAGGGGTTGAGTCTGAGCCTGTTTCTCCCCATCCAGATCCGCATGGCCTCCAGACATCGGGACATCATGTCAAGGGCATCATTGGGGTGGTCTGGGGTGGAGATGTATAGCTGTGTATCATTAGCGTACTGATGACACTTTACCCCGAAACCATGGATGATCTCCCCCAGCGGCTTCACATAAATGTTGAACAGAAGGGACGAGAGGACCGACCCTTGCGGCACCCCACAAACAAGGCACCTCGAGGTCAACCTCTGTCCCCCTGCCAACACAGACTGTATCCAACCAGAGAAGGAGAACTACTGCAACACAGTGCCCCCCCACTCCTAACCCCTCCAGCTGGCGCAGCATGATACCATGGTCAATGATATCAAGTCGCTGAGAGGTCCAATAGGACTAGGACAGAGGAGAACCCCGTCATGAGCCCTCCAGAGATCATCAACCAATGCAACTAATGCCATTTCCGTGCTGTATCCCAGCCTGTATCAACAGAGTAATCTGCGTCTATGGTGAGACTGTATCTAAAGGAAGTTATAAAAGAGGAACAAGTTTACCTGACAAGTTCAAATCTGAGTTGAAGTCCATTTGCAAATGACTGGCTACCAGAGTGACATAGAAAAACATCTTACACTAGACATAAAAAGAAACCAGGTGGTGTTTTAATAATTAAAGGGGTATACAAATAAAAAACGAAGAGAGTAGCCTGGATAGTTTTCTTATACTACATTTACAAAGGAAACGTATTAAAATACTGAAAAATCTTGTGAGAAGGGGCAAAGAAAAAAAAACTAAGTCTTATGAAATTATTTGAATGGACTAAACATTAAAACTATTAATTATAAAAGGAAATAATATAAAATTGATTTGATCAATGTTGAAATAGTTATTTCTGATAACCCAAATGGACTTTTCTTGACATCAGGATTGAAATGGCAATTCTATTTGTATTTGTCTATAGATAAGAAATGGCATATAGGAAAAAAATGTTGTATTTTAAGAGGAAGTGATAATTTACTAAAATTGTTTATACTTGTGGGAAATCACTTCTTTGTACATTTATTTTTTCTTCATTATATTATTTTCTTTATTTTGTATTTCTCTATTTCTTTTCTTTCCTTGTTGCATCTCCTCTTTCTGTTTTTTTTACTTTGTATTAGATTTGACTGTTAAAATTATAATCTTTAATAAAATTATTATATAAAAAAAGAATAACTATATTTGAATACTATTTTGTTGGAGCCTTGTTCTAGATTCATGTTGGGTCCTTCTGGTATAAAACTATATTATTTAATGTTTTTGTTCAATCATTATTTGTATCAACAACAATTTATTATTAGTCTTAGACCAGAGCAAATAAAAGCACTCAGAATATATACTTAAAACTTCTAGTATAAAATAATAAATAACTAAAATATATAATAAAATCCAGTGTCAATTATACATGGTCTGACTATATGGTAGCTGCAATCCCTAAACTATGTGGCCCATTGTAGGTTCAACGCTAAAAGGGAAATGACTAAGCAGTGCAAAGGGTTTGCCACAATTGTTATATAAAATCACTATGGTGGATTAGACACATGTTTGCAATGAATCCCCACTGCTGCTGTGCAGAATCTGGCCACCTGTGCTGTAGTTATGGACTGTTCATCCTTAAGCAGCCACTGAAGATAGGTAGTGTGGGATCGGCCAGGATACCTAGCAGTTATTGGCAGAATGTTTTTTCCTAATCTCCATATAAAAGGAACATCTAAGGAGCATGTGACCCACAGCCTCCACCTCTCCTGAGCCGCAGGGACAGTCTTTCCATGAATGGTATCCTTTTATACTTGCCATACAGGACAGCCGATGGTGGCGCATGGCACCATGCGCATGGCACTGTGCGCATGCAAATGCTTTCCCGGTTTGCTGACTCCAACTGATCATTATTTGTATCGTAGAATGTCATAGGACTGAACAGGTTTAGATAAAGGCAAAACTTTGCATAAGAGAGATTTTTTTACAAATTGAAAATGCTGAAGCCTGAAATAGATTTTCTGCAAAAATCCTGATGGAAAACATTTACTTACAGGGAATTGGGTTGATCATATTCATATTTATCAAAATTTGAAAAAGGCCAAAGAATTGGGTACATTTAGTAATTTCATATTTTATATTTGAGCAATTTTTTTTAGATATTGATAGTTACTATATCATTTGGGTATCTGAGGAACCATCTCTTCCCAATGGGGACTAGCCTACTTCATTCATTCCACTGGAAAGGGCCTACTGCAGATCCTGTTGGCCAAAGAATTTCAGAAGAAGAGCCTTTTCTGCTCTGGTCCTTGCCCTCTGGAATATTCAAATGTAAGGCCAGCCCCCACATTCCTGGCCTTCCAAAAGAGCCTAAAAACTTGGCCCTGTTCTCAACAGAAATCTGCTACAGTGGGGGTGGCTGACCAGGAAGGTAAGATTCCCACCCCTAGGGTTCACCATCATCTTGGTTCTCAGCTTTTCTATTCAATTTTTATAATTGTAATTGGTTTTGGTCCTTTTTTACTTTTCAATATATTGTAAGCCACCCAGAGTCACTGTATCATTGGCATGTGCAGCATAAAAATTTAATAAATAAATAAAAATAAATCAAATGCTGGATGTTATAAATGGTAACACTTGGATAACTGAACCAAAGATAAACCAAACATTTCTTTTGTTTGTTTGTTTATTGCTAATCTTTTTAGACAGACCTTACAGGTTGAAGATTTTAGCTAAAAAATAAATTTGTCAACCAACTTAAATTAGGTTTCAAAGAAAAACTGTTTACAGAGATGGAAAATCATCCATGCTTATATCAGATTGAATTTATACTTGATTAAACCAAAAGCCATTGATGTAGAAAAAATGAACTTTTTAAAATATTTTAATCAAACTGATGTCAGATATTAAGTTTTAATGGAATGGATAAAGGCCAAGGTTCTCTCTTTCAGAATGTGGGGGTTTACTTTTGCTGATTTTCAGTTACATTTTCAGGCACATTTATGACCCTCTTAGGGTTTTTTTTCAAATGAAAATTATGTTGAGCATGTACCATGAGAAGCCCATCTGGAGAGCTATAATTTGGCATCTTAAAATCTTGGCCAGTTCTTGCTTTGAGTATAGTCAAAACACTGTTGTATTTCCAGCCCTGAAAGCAGTCAGATATGTTTAGACAATATTGAAGAAATTAAAATTTGATCCCTGTTTTCAGAAAACTGCTCCTTTGGAACCTATATTTTAAATGGCAACCCCCCACCCACCCAACCATAAACTGAAAATTAGATAGTAGGCTTTAATAAAGCATTAATTTGTGTGATTTACAAAAGATTATACATTTAAATTTTATTGTCTTGGATTTGAACCAGTTGCATTGGAAATCCAAGTTTTACAATGTCACTTTTTCACTTTTTTTAGAGATTAATCCAACTGTTCAGTTTCATCAGAATTCAGAATTTTAATAAAATAAACTCATTTTCAATTAATCAGAACTATTTTGCCAAATCAAACTTCCTGTCCTTTTAACAAATGATAAATATATTTCTTCTGATCTTACAATGAGACTGAATTTGTTTTTAAAATAGATTTAATAAACACATCAACAGGTAAAAAGAATTTTCTTTTGCATATAAAATAAATTTGGTGTGCTGGTCAACATGTTTGGTCATGCCTTTTGGTGTCTATTGGATAAATATTCTAGTTATACAAACGAGGTTCTTAAATATGTTAATGTGTTGGGCAACTATATTCCAAATATTTAAAATATATCTATGAAAAAAAAAATCATCTACCATGCCTCAATTGTTTCTAAAAAGAAACATGCGTTTGTAGAAAGATATTCATGTGTCAAGTATCAAAAGCTGGCTTCATAAAGTGTGTTAACTTGTAGTCTTTCGTTTTTTCTTGGTGTAAAGGAACGACTAAAGAACACATCATGTGGATGAAGTTTACTTTATAGTAATTTTCACTTAGTTGTAACATTTCTGTGATCTATTCTTTTGTAAGGAAAGAGCCTTTCGTTTTTGCTATTTAAGTTTGCATTCATATGTGGATTTTCCCTCCTTCTTTGTAAAAACATATTTTACAAACAATTAGAAAGGCTTCAAACAATTTGGGACAATGATACCTGTCAGAATGTCTTCCCCATTACAGATCTAATCACAGTGTTTATCAGGGGAGGTCCTACTATGTATACTGGGAATAGCTAGTATCATTTTACAGCTGCTTGAAGATGGACTTTCCCCATGATTATTTCAAATGTTCTAGCATTCTTTCCCCATTAAGTCTGGGAACATCCGCTATAACCTCGTCTGAGCTTCTTTTGAAAGCTTACTGTTCACATAGGCCATTCCAATATGAATATTAGAAGACTATCCCTCACCATTTTAATTAATCTGTTTTTATTTTATTAAATAAATAAAAATAATTAATTTAACCAAAAACTATCTGCATTTAGTATAAATAGTCCTCAGTTAATAACAGTAATTGGGACTAGAATTTCTATTGTTAAGTAATGTAGTCATAAAGTCATGTAGATTTTACACGACTATGCCACTTAGCAACAGCACTTCTGGTTGCCATCATTAAGCGAATCGCATGACATTGTGGAATAACATCAGATCAACAATTTCACATAGTCACCATTTGCAACCTCCTGCAAGGTCCCCACAGACTTTGCTTGTCAGAAGCTGGAAGGAAATGTTACAAGTAGTGATCACATGACCATGGGGATGTTATGACATTGTAATTGCAAGCTGGTTGCCAAGTTCCCAGATTGTAATCATATGACTGTGGAACACTGCGATGATCAGAAATTTGAGGACTTATTGTAAGTACCATTCATAAAGTGCTGTCATAACTTTGAATGTTGCTGAACAAGGTTATTAAGCAATGACACCTGTATTAATTTCATTGTAATATATTGTATTGCTATTTGGATTTGAGATAATTTGGCAGGGTATAAGTATATTAAATATATAATATTGAACAAGTAAACTTTTAAGTAGCCCTTATACTTAAATGTATTTTGGCATCTAGAATGTCTTTACCAATTCTGGACAGGTAAGTTCCATTTGAATTGAATAGGATGTATTATTTTTGTTTTTCATTTTTGTATGTATCTTACACCAATCTAAAGATCAGGAAAGATGTACCTAACCTAAGTCATCTATTGTATACAACAAAGAATTCAGTTTAGGCAAGTGGCAAATACTGTATATGTGAAATAGAGGTTGACAGCAAAATCAGTAAACATTTCTGGGCTAAACTTTGCAGGAACATAACTTGGCTCTCAGATCAAGTATAGATTCTGAATTACCAGTATTTCACAGTAAAGCAATAAGCCTGGAGAAATATGTTAATCTTGAGAGCTCTAAGTGCAGTAGAATCTAAAAATCAATCTCTTTCATTCTAAACTTGCCAGGCTATTAGGATTTGCAAGAAAGACTTTCTGAAAGATACTTCCATTGCCAATGGCCAATTAATTAGCATATCAGAAAGGACTTTCTTTCATCAAGCCCAAATTCTGAAATGCACTTTCTTCAGAAGGGGTTCCCATTTTTTTTAGCTTAGCTATAATGTGTTAAAGGCAAATTTTATATAATATATTTAAATTATATTTATTTAAATTACTGTGGTTACTGTGGTTTAATAGAAATAGGATTTCTATTAAAAATTCTGACAGGATTTTTAGAATAGGATTATTGTTATATTTTTGTTGCTTTATTGTTTATTAACTGTACACAATCCTTTGACAATTTTAGGAGAAAGCTGTTAAATAATTAATATGCTTACTAAGTTAATTTAACATATTTAAAATATTATGTTAACTATTTTAATACTGTGGACAATATTTAAAAAGATTAAACATATGCTGTTTCTACACTTTAATTCTTAAGCAATAACAGACTTGCAAACGTATGTGACTTGACCTACTGCGTAAGTGAATGTTCGGTTATTGACCCCTATTTTTTAATTAACACCTGAAAGACAGGCTGCTTAGAGAAGCTAGCGCTTCCTATTCACTTTTGCAAATTTTAAGATAACAAATTTTCTGTTCTAACTTTAATTAAATGATTCATCTTTTTTGTCTTAGTTAGGCACTCAATACCTGCTAGACACTTAATCCTCATTAACAGGAATCTTCCAAACCAAAGCTAAACTAAGCATCTCTGGAGGTGGCAGTGGGGATTGCTTACAAGGTATAAAATTTGTCAGCAAAAGCAACTCTTTTGTGATTAGAATTCTGGAGACTGCCCCTAAAACTTGGGTTTACCCTGGAAGCAATTAAAAGGGATAATTTAAATAAACATGACACTACTTGTTTCCCTCTTGGTATCTAATTTCTTCCTGCTTCAGTATCCATTCTGAAAATTCTAAATTAGCTAGCTGCATAATAATTTCAGAAAATACTGAATATTTTGTAGCTGAAATTTTATTTGGAGGTTCTATTTCCTTTTGGATTTTAGAAGTCAGATTATTTTTTTGCTAAGAATATATTAATTTGGAATTCCTAATATTCCTTCTTTTTAAACTGCTGTATTCCCTCTTTTCTTTGAAAGCAAGAGTTGAGGTAGTGTTACAAACCTTGATTAATATAGTACAGGTTTGCAAATGGAGCTAAAGAAAGGTGGAATTGCCTATCAGGCATGAACAAAATATAAATATACAAGCTATATGTTATTTTTTTAAAAAAAAACCAAAGTTCTAAATTTCCAAATAAATAATTTCTAATGATTATTTTGAGAATGATAGATTTTAAATAAACATTAGTATACTTTGCTACGATTCTGTTCAGCCAGAGCATTTTGTTAGTTTTGCAATAGTGGCCAATATCTGAGAAAGTTTCTAGTAGTCTGGAAGTTGAGTCATGGCAACTAAACTTTGTTATTGGTTTGAGACATTTAGCTGCTCATCCAAGCAGCTCCTTCAATCTGAACCAATTAGTCAGAGGAATCTGAGTAGGTAGGTAGTCATTGGAATTCTTACATATGTTCCTAGAACTTCTGAACACAGCAATTGGACTTTCTGGTTTTTCTTTGAAGATGTTTCACTTTTCATCCAAGAAGCTTCTTCAGCTCTCTTGAAAAAGCACCCTTGGGATTATCAGTGTTCAACTATTTAAAAAGGCTTGTATATCCAAACAAACAATATCATGATTAGTCTGATTTATTTTTTTTGGACTGTTTGTAGCATTGGAAAAGGACTCTTAAATAGTTTTTAAATATCTTATGCTACAATGAAAATTTAAAGCTCTCTGACTATTAGTATTGCTGAAGGGGGTTAATGTTAACCCTGCCAATAACTATTTTTACGAACAGGTTATTACATAATTTATTTCATATTGTCATATTACATATTTGTGCTATGATTATGTTTTCCAGAAGTATTTGGATGCCTCTTTTTAAAGTTGAACAGTTGAATTAAAAACAGTGCTTCATGTTAGTCCTTTCTAAAAATTCTTATTTTAAATGAAGGTTAAATATAAAAACTGTATTACACATGAACAAACATTCATTGGTTAAAACAGAATGAGTGATTGTTCAGTATGAAAATATCAATATAGAAAATTTTATCACAGGCAGTTCTTAAATATTAAGAAACAAATGAAAAATAAGAGGAAAGTTCAACATTCTAATACTGGTAATTCTAAGATTACATACACTATTTTGTTTCAGTTTCTTATTTATGAAATCATCAGCTTCATCATAGCTTTGCAATCCCATATTTGTAAAATTACTTTTATGATAGTAACATTATTTCCTTTCAAAATTTTACGTTAAAAAAAGCACACAAGCCTAAAATATACTGACTTTATTTTTAAAAATAAACAAAAATAGCAATACATTTAAAAATATTTTAAATTGGTCAAAATAAGTAGAAGACAAGACATGCCCACAATATTCATTATATTTTCTATGTCATATAGATACGTTCATATGGAGGGGAGAAATCATTAGCATCTTTGCTCAGAGTACAAAAACTGCCAGTTAATGAAGTTTGCTTTTGGTTACCATTCTTGGAATTATTAACTGAGCGGGTACATAGTTGGCGCCCCCTAACGACGCTTCAACCACAATTTCTTATTTTTAATCACAAGATCGTCGTGGACGCTGATGAAAAAGAAAGGCGCACCATAAATAAGTAGGTTAAAAGATGAGACCGGGTTTCTATTGATCTCATCGGGTTAGTTTTACACGCGGACTTCGGAAACCCATTTTTGATCACCTCAACAAGGACACTTTCTTTAAACGCAACACGAATCCTTTATAACTCCCTAGCCCTGGGTGAGAGAGGCTAACTGGATTTCTGCACGAGCGAACACGGTCGGTGCAGAATTTTGAAGAGAATTTTCTCTCGCATGCCATCTTGCCATGAGAAAGCAAGGGAGCCCAATCGGGAGGAGACGGGAGAGAAAGATCTTGGGCTGCAGCGGGATGAGGCATAGCGTTGCACCTGCCACCCCTTTCCAAAAAAAAAGGAAGCGGAGGCCGCTCGCTGCCGCCACCAAAACAGCAGCGGCCCCGCATCCCTCAGATCTCCATCACCACCACCACCACCACCCCTTCCAAAAACGGCACCCTCTCCCCACCCCCAAACGCCATTTTCTGACAAAAGTCCGTGGGAGAGGGAGAGGGAGAGGCAGAGCGCGAGCGAGGGCGCGCGCGCAACAGGGATCGCTACCGCCGCTCCGCCCGCGAGCCAGCCGTTTTGCTGGGGTGGGGGGGGTGGGGGGGCAAATGCAGGGGCGAAGCCGCCTCCCCCCCATCCCCATTCCTTCAGGACAGGAGGCGGCTCTGGACCTACCCACTCCGTATTTTTCCTCCTCCGTTGGGATCCACATGCTGCTCCCCCCGCCGCCGGGGCTGCTCCTGAAACCGGCTCCCCCCTGCCGGAGTGGAGCTCCTGAGCCGCGATGCTCATTGACGAGCAGAGGAGGCGGCTTTTCCTGACGAGCCCGGGGCCGCTGCTCCGTACAGCCCCCAGGGCAGCGCGGCTGTGGCGGCGGCGGCGACGTCTTCTCCGTCTCCGCGGGCCAGCAAGTGCGCGGGTGAGAGAGGGCGACGGCGGGCGCAGAAGCGGCCGAGCCTTGTCCCCGGAGAGACTCGGCGGATTCCGCTGCTCTGGTGAAGGAAGAGCACAGCAGCGCTCGCTCCCCCAGGACGGCTCCGAGGAAAGGACGGCTCCTCGCCTTTAATCCACTAGCCACGACAGCCCCGCTCTCGCCGCTCCTCGGCCTGACTCTCTTCCTTCGCCGGTGGTGACGGGAGATGAAGGAATGGACGGCAGCCCTCAAACGCTTCCTCGGCGGCGGCGGTGGTGGCGGCGCGACAACGACTGTTGTTGTCTCCCCAGCTCGCTCCTGCCGAAGGACTCCCGCGCCCACCCACTTGGCAACCAGGCGCATGCGTGGAAGCTCCTGCTGCCGGCCTTCCCGCGCGATCTCGGTCGGCGTTTCGGTTGCGTCCTGCTGCTGAGGTGGGCGAGGAGCGGGAGTTGCGGACGGTGGATTGTGGGGGGGGGGGGGGGAGACAATCTCCCTTTGCGGGAATCTTTCTTCGGATGTTCATTCCTTTTGCCTATCCAAAGGACGGTAGCGGGTAAACTGGAGTTCGCGGGGTCCGCTAAATCCAAAATCCTTCGGAAATCGATAGGGTTTTGAGAACGTATGCCGATAAAATGAGAGCACTGAAAAGAAATGGCCTCTGTGAAATCAAGGTGATTGCTGAATGTCTATGGAGATTCTCAGTCATCCAGGTCATGGTTGCCCCGAAGGTGCTTTTTCAAGAGGCAACTTGAAAAGTCCAGTTGGCTCTTGAAAAAGCACAATTGGGACAGGATAATTACGGCCATAAAAAAAAAATTGGCTTGAAGGTACACTTCCTAAAAATGTTCTATCCCACCCTAAAAGGATACATTGGAAAACATCAGAAGAAAATGCCACAATTTCCATATTCCCCCCTCCCCAAATTTAAGATACACCTGGTTCATTAACCATTAAGTAGACTTGAGATAGACCATGAATAGGAAGGCTTTAACTGTAAGGAGCTAAGTAATACCAGTACTTAGAAAAATAAATGGAATGCAATGGTATGTGATGGAAGATACCTGGTTTTGTAATAGTATTTGAGAAAAGAATATTGGAATTGGCCATGGAGCATGTCCTCCTGAAAAGGCATAGTCCTCAACTTACAACCATCCATTTAGTGACCATTCAGAGTTTTAACAGCCCTGAAAAAAGTGACTTACGACCATTTTCCCACAACCGTTGCTGCATCCCTTGGCCATGTGATCAAAATTTGGATGCTTGGCAACTGGCTCATATTTGTGATAGTTGCAGTGTCCCAGGATCATATGATAATCTTGTGCAACTTTTTGACAAGCAAAGTCAATGGAGAAGAAAGATTCATTTTACAGCCGTGTTACTAAGTTAACAACTGCAATGATTCACTTAATTGTGGCAAAAAAGGTCATAAAATGTAGCAAAGCACACTTAACTGTCTCGCTTAGCAATGGGAATTTTGGGCTCAACTGTGGTCCTAAGTTAAGGACTATCTGTATTCAGTTTTAGGTTGCATCAATAGAACAATTTCCAATGCATACAAAATAATAATTCCACTATGTTCTGTCCTGTCTTGAGTAATGTCACCAGTTCTGGGGCACCATATTTATTTGCTTGCTTGTGTGCTTGCTTGCTTGCTTTTTTATTTGATTTAGATGCTACATGACTCAGAACAGAAAACAAAATTAAATGGTAAATTCAGCCAATAACACAGAAACATATACCACACATCCGGGAAATATAAAAGATTCAGAGAAATTGGAACAGAGGGAGAAAAACTACTTTGGTCTAATAGGTAAGCCACTAAGCTAGAAACCGGGAGATTGAGCGTTCCAGTTCTCCCTTGTGCATGACTCAGCTCGGTGACTTTGGTCCAGTCACTTTCAGTTCTACTGACCTCACTTGTAGGGAAAATAGGAGGAAGGAATATTAAATATGTTCTCTGCCTTGAATTATTTATAAAAACAATAAAGGTGGGATGAAAAAACTACTCAAAGAAAGCACTGAGGATTTCCTAGAAGAAGGGATGAGAGAATTAGATATATATAGGCCTAATAAAAGACAAGTAGGCACATATTTAACATTTTTAGGTAGCCAATAGGGTGTTACATAGAAGATCATCAGTCAAGTTCACAATCATCACAGAGTTGAACACATTGAATAATGGTCTTGCTATTGAAAACTAGATTGTTATTTAATATTTCAAAAACTTTCTTAAAAGTAAGAACAGTTTAATAGTATAATCAATTACAAAGATCGTGGTGAGTTTCCTTTTATTTGCATTAAAACAGGTTGAATGAGAGATTGTTTTAATTTCAGTTTCTCTGTTGTGCAGACTTGGATTTCATGATTCTTTTCTTTTTTTTCTTCTTTTCTTTTTTTCTCTCTTTTTTTTTTGCTGATTAGACTATCATAGCAGTGGAAACAATTGTTTCGAAACTATTCAACCAAAGTTCTAGAATAAATTATGTCATTTATAATAAAATGAATCTGAACAGAACGTCTGTAAATGTGAGAATAAACAACAGTGTATTATTATTTACTGGACTACCAGGCAGGTAAATATATTGATAGAACAATGTTAAATATAATAAAAAATTCATAATCATTGGTTCAAATAGGTCTTGAATTAAAGGATGAGAGAAGAACAGAATCAGGGTGACTGATCTTGTATATCTGAATGTAATTAAATAGCGTGATCAACTCTACAGTGGCAAATCAGTGCAAGGGTAGCTTGCTTATGGAATCACAATACGTATATCTGCACACATACAGACTGAAAGATAGGCTTGAAATTGTGTCAAGATATAACTTGAAATAATGATACTATATAAAAAATGTTATGCAATGGGAGTTCTAGAGTGGTATCCTAATGAAATAACTAGTAAATAGTGGAATACCTTTTGATTGATAATTTGATCATGACTTGATAATAGAGTGTAACATTTGAAATATAATGGCCTTGGAATAACTGAGTAAAAAAATCATATCTGAACCATAATGATATGTGAAATTCCATAATGCAGAAAAAAGGTGACGAGAATGATAGCGCTAAGTTGAAATGACAGTGATGTACCCAGATGTAGAGTAAACAAAACAAGTAGAAGAATAACAATGTGATTTCTGTTAGGTGGAGCATAGAATTTCTTTTATGTTAGGAATCCATTTCAAATATTGATGAATTACAAAGGCTATGGCATCTAGAAATATAGTCTTATGGTATAACAATCTTGTTTTTGTTTCATGTAAGATAAATGGGGGTGGGGGCTGTCATTTAATCCATGTTTTCAATGAATGTTCTGCTTTTATGTCCCCATGGGGGGAAAAACAATTCAGTAATAATCACATCACTTGTGATGTCCCCCTTTTCTTTTGGAAGAAATGTTAGAGTTAGCAAAGCTCAGAAATCTTGATTTTTCCCCAATTGCTTCCTCCAACCATTCCATAAATAATTATTTCTCATAATAGTTTTTTCATATTCCATAAATTTCAATCTTGTTAACAAAAATAATGCAAGAAAGGCAAAGGTATGGGAAAGTACTACAATTGCCAGTATCATTGGCTTGCTCTTGCATCAGCCAGCTCACTTTCACTTCACAAAACTCTTAATACACTGTAAATTCCTTATAATGAAGTAGATCATTGCTGTCTGCTGGCATAAGAGTGATGGCAGGTAGTGGTAGCATTAGACCTTGAAGGGAATAAAATAAAAATCCAAAACAGAATAACAGTTGAAGGATTTTTATGTTGAAATATGTCTTCCAGAAAATTTGATTCTATGTATGTTTACCTGAACAATTCTCATTGAATTTAGTATGTAGGTTAAAAAAAAGTAAGTATTCTTTCAGTCTTGAAATTCTAAAAGCTTTGCCTATTCAGTTATTATTTCTAAATGTAATTCCACAAGCATCAAAATTATTTACTCCTATTGATCCATATATCTCAGAGACATTTAATGGAGTATTTTAACATAAGGTAGAGGCCAAAAGATCTTCAATAGCAATCAGTTGTCAGATAGGATGTTTCATTAGTAATAATTGTAAAATTAATAATTGTGATAAAGCCATTAATGTAAATTTGCTCTTTGTTTATTTATTTAAAAATTATATGACCACCCATCATAGACCTCTGGGTGACTCATAACAGCAAAAAAACTACAAAACCTTAAAACCGTAAAAATTATTACAAAATCCTAAAAATCTAACTAATATCTAATAGGTTCCTCAAACTTGCTGGCATGGAATTATAGTCATTACTACTGGAGATTGTCAGGTTGGGCAAAGTTATAAATGACAAGTGTCTTTGATGCAGTATCTAAACTATGGAAAATAATATGCAGCTGTCTTTAATACTGCTTTAATAAGCACTCTTCACGTTTTGCCAAATCATAATCATAATCCTGTAGCCTTCTAATAACAAAATATTAATAGACAGTCATATGTCCATATCCCTTTTAGACTCTTTGTATTTTGAGCAGCAATAATTAGATGATTATTTGGCTTGATATCTTTACAAACACTGATTCTTATACAGAGATTCTCTAGAATTGAACAGTTGTTGGAAACAGCCTGGATTTAATCTTCCCAACCCCAAATAGATAGTAACAGAGCCAGAGCTAACATTGCTGATAATTTGTCCCAAATAGATATTAAACATTGGTACCAAATCACTATTGCCAGTATCATTGGCTTGCTGTATTGCATCAAGCAGTTCACTTGCAGTATTGGATCATGTTTCTACTAGCTCAGCAATAATATTTAATCTTTCCTGTTTTTCAACAGTAAAATCTTTCACAATGAAGAAGACATATAAAGAATTCTAATAAATGGGGAAAATATGAGGTTGAAAAGCCAAAAATGAGAAGGACACAACATTAGGGCTTATGTAAACATTAGGAATAATGTTGTTGGTGATACTAGAAGCATTTGCTCTTGAGGATGGTTCTGATCTCACAAGAGTAGGTGTGGAAGCTTTCCTCCCACTACATAACAGATTGTAAAATGCTTCTCAATGTTAATGTAATGTAAATGAATTTATTGACGTGTCAAATGGTATAATTTTTTTCATTAGGAGAGATTATACTTTTCCAAGACTGTGCATGAAAGACAATTATCCGTCTTGCTTTAAAGACTTGGTATGGGTGTCAGATTTAAGTGGTATAATATCTTGCAGCTTTTTCCTGGGCCTTCATCTCTACAGCCAATTACTGGTTCATTATCTCCAACTTAGCACGATAAAACAACAATACAATGGTCTTTCATTAGAAAAAAAAATCAGGGACATCATTCAAACCTGTTCCTGCTGGTTGGATAGCAACAGTCAGCAGATATTTGCAGATAGCTTCTAAGCTTATTTACTATAGGTAAAAAAGAACTATATACAATTTAATGAAACGAATTTTAATGAAAAGAATTTTCACGATAAAGCAGTATCATTGCAGCCTTAGCATTTGTATGTTTATTAGAAGCAACCTTTTCTGAGTTTAATGGGATTTATTGTGGTATATTTTTAAGATTGTGTAAAAGTACATATCTATTATTGAATTACCTGATATCTTACTGTTCACCAAGCTCCTTTACATGATGGTGAAATCTGAAATAGGATAATCTTGAATTTCCCAGGCCCTAAAAATAAAAGAATAAAGAACTGGGAGGTTTTACTAAATATAAAATGAGTAATTGCACCCAGACATTATTCCCTATGTTTTTTTATTGCTCTTACTTTTCTAGATTATTTGAGCATTAAATGATCAAAGTGACTTCATTTAAAAACAAGACTCCTTTCATCACAATGAGCTTTCTGGGTTTGCTGTTTGCATGGAATTAAATCTATGCATGACAAGATGTTTCAACTTGTTGAGCTGAATCCTGTTATTCCAGATGACTTATAAATATAACAATATTCACACTAATACTTTTGTCAGTCTTGTTTTTTATTTTTTTCCATTTTAGAAAAACCCAACATTAAATAACTGCAACCATAGTATAAAAGTTGTATCTCAATGTGTTAGTTCTCTGTGATGTTTACATTTTAAAAATAGTAAGTTTTATGACAGCATTAGACATGAAAATGCATGGACATGAGTTTATACTTAGACTACGTGCCTAACCTTCCCTAATCCATTGCTGAAGTATACAGTGCACTTTAATATGTCCTGTTTTAATATTGCATATTGTATTTTAACATATTGAATGTTCATTAAATATATTCTTTAGAACATATGGGTACAACATATGATTGTACAAAATATGATTTTATTGTTATTAAATACTATAGTTGTTTTTCCATTCTGAATGCTGTAATACTTATCCAGTAGTTGTTTCATAAGTCTGTTAGCTATATACATGTATTGATTTATTCTCTTCAGCATATATGTTCTGTATTTATGTAATGCAGCAGAATGAAGAGTGCAGAGCTCAGTGAGGTTGCTGTGGAAACCTGTTCTGAATCTTTATGCACTGAAGTTCCGTAGTCTATGATGTCCTAGCATAATTTATATTTGGAATACAGTCCAGTTGAGTTCAGTACAAAAATGCAGAGTGCAATATTTGTACAGCTTTTCTCTTTATTTAAATATGTTCCTGCTATGACTGAACCTAAATTTTCAATAACTTGGGAAGTTATATTACATTTTGTATTGTTTCCAATACAATAGAATTTTTTTTCTTTTTTAATATGAATGTCTTAATGTTATAGTGTTGGCAGTTTTGCAGACTCACTACCTGTTAATATTATTTCTCTTCATCACAAGTAGTAGTGGTTAAGGAATGGTAATAGTGATATATTGGTTGTGCTTGTGCTTAACTAAACATAAACTTTATATTTATCCCAAACATAGCAATGCAGCAACACTTCTTTAATTTGAAGTAACCTTCTAATACTTACCGGTATTTATGTTTCAAAAAAGAGAAATAAGTCTCCATTCCAGAAAGTCTTTTGAAATAAGTATTAGGTTCTGTTTTCTAACATTAAAATATTAGTTTTTGCCCAATGGTAGCATTCATAAGAACATATGAATCATGCCGGCCCAAATCTACCTAGCATTATATTTGCACAATTGCTAAATAATGCCTTTGGGAAGCTGATAGAATAATAGCTTTCTCACTGATTTTGGAAGTTACAATTAGGCATCATTAATACTTGCCATTGAGAAGTTTATCCATCAATTTTTCTAATCACTTTTTCTGTTTTGCTTAAATTGTTGCCTATCACTGCTTATGGTTGAAAATGCCAGAGTTTATTGCTATTTCATGAATTCAAAAAGCTCATGATATTCAGCACTGCTCAGTTTATACCATACTGATTCAATATAGCACCATGTATGTAAATCACAGCAGAGAATACAGAAAATTAATTTGATTTTCTGCACAGAATCAGACCATCTCAAAGGACAAGTATCAGCATAATGCAGAATTACATTACTTAGAAAGACAGTGTTGAGTTCTACTGTAAAGATTCCTCAGGTGCATTTTATTTTTCAGTGTCTGAAAAGGTCAGATAATAATACTTTCTCATTATTCTGTCACTTATCACAAGGCCTGCTTCGCATGTTAGTCAGAGCTCTTGCTATAAAATTAAATATTCCATGGTACTTATTTTTAGAAAAGAGTTCATTATTCTGGGGGATGCAGTGACTGTAAAGATATAACCATTCTCTATAGCACTAGAGTACACATAAAAAAGTAAGGGGAGTACATCTTTTGTGGTACAAACAATGAAATACAAAAAATTGGTACAGAACTATCTTCAAATGATGCTTTTTAAAGCAGGAAGAGAAATACAGAGGAGCTGTCCATGGTACTGACATACAAAGCCTGCTAACATTTTTAGCTATGTTACAAACCAATGCTGCATTTTATAATTCTATCACTAGAATAAAAAGTGAGTTCATCTAAATAATCTATTATGTTACTAAACAGAATCAGATAACAAATCCATATCTATTTTGGAATCAGCTGCTCATCTTTTGAATTTGTTACAATAGTAAGAATTTTTAAGTATGTAAAAAACATTTTTCTCCTACATAAAAGTCAACACTATTATAACTTGAAAATTATACTTTAATATTACGTGTGATGAATTAATAAAAAGAAGCTTACCATTATATTGGCAAAATTCTTTTTTTAAATACATTGATTAATAAAATAATTTTCAATTGAAAAATTTAAAGTCATTTAAATTTATTTTAAAAAATAAAAATAGTCAAAGATACCATTCTACTCATTTAATATAAGTACTTAAATACCTTTTGATGTAACCTTTTTTAGCATATTAGTATGATACATAGCAATGAGAATGTTTGCATTTTCTTTCCATTCAGTACCTAGAAAATATTAATAATATTGGTGCCAAATTGTGGCAGGGGAGTTTAAGCTATGTTACTATAAATATATTTTAAATGTTAACATTTCCAAGAAAGCCTACTAATTTTTATAGAAATCATGGTGATTTCTGATTTTATATTTAAAATGGATCTATACTGTTTGGTGGAATTTAATAAAATTTGTAGAAAAATGGTCCTATTTTGGGGAGTAAAAAAGTAAAGTCTCCTTCGAAATATGCTTGGGTGTCTAGATACACCCATGTTCATTTCTTGGCAATAGTATGAAGTTGTTTTCAATGGTTATCCACCAGGATTATTTTTTAAATTTCCAGGCACAAATCAAGGATTTTACATGGTTTCCTATCCAAGTATCAGCCACATCCAGTCGTATTAACTTTTTGAAGATTAACTGAAATTGGCCAAGAGCTGCATTATCTGTGCCAAATTTGAAGCTGGTAAATCGAAGCTTTTTTTTTTTTTTTTTTTTTTTTTTTTTTTTTTTTGCAAAGGAAATAATTCTGTCTCATCATCATCTTTTAGTGACCACATAATCCCTTGCGGGGTAGAGTCTGGGCAACTGAATGGAGCTAGCAGAGTGTTTACTGGCCGGATGCCCTTCCTGTCGCCAATACAGAGTTCTGTTCAGCAGATATATTCTCATTATACCCAGAGAGAGAAATATCTGTCTCTACCTAGGATTGAACCCATAGCCTCCTCTAGGCCACCACACTACTCCTATCTCTATTCTGTCTATACACTAATAAATCTTCAGTGTCGGCAGCATTTAGCTGGATGAAACTACATAAGGCAATTTTTTTTCAACCAAGGTACCTCAAATGCGCTAATTTACAGAATGCCCATTACTATCAAGGGAATGAAATTTTCGAAAGTTGTGGCTGCTTCAGTGGTGTGCTATTATAGTCATGTGATCCTCAATTTCAATTGAATTGAAAGAAAGAAGATTCTTTCAATTCTTCATTCATTTAATGGTAAATTACTACAAATTGTCCATATAATGATGTTGGTTGTGCTTTGTGATATGGGATTGTAAGTGATCCTAGGCTGGCTTGTAGGAGTGCCCTATACATGGTGCTGACAGAATGAATAAATGTCAAAAGCTGGGAATCATTGAGGGAAAGGGCTAGAAAAGGACTCAGCAAGCGGAAAAATGGAAGACTGTGATGGCTAAGGAACATTTAATAAGAGACGCTGAGTAGGCTGTTGCAGGAGAATAGGATTTATCAGAAACATGTAAACATGAAACAGATCCCTATCTTCACCTCCAAAAATGGGATAATCAAAATTTCACTGACTTCAAAAGACAAGAAGAAAAGGTCTAGAATTTAAACCCTGTTGTAGAAATGTATATTTCATTGGACTTGAAAAAGCGTTCTGCAAATACGCTTGTCTGCAAGTAAATAATCTAGGTCTGTCATATGTACTGATAATAGCAAATTACTGAATATGGGATATAGTATCTGGAGAGTGGAGATTTATTACCATGTCGGATCTGAAATCTGACAGCTACTAGATAATTGATTATTTGAAGAAATACTTGTTTCTTTTGTAGTTAAAAGGATGACACCTATCCCACTTTTTCAATAAAATATGCATCAATTGTGATAGAAATACAGTTCTCAAAATTTCCAGACAACGTGCTCAACTGCTACGCTGACTTGGAAGTTTGAAAATTGGAATCCAGTACATTCAACAAACACCTTTGGAAAAGGCTGGGATAAATCTCTCTTCCTATCTGAGCAATTCCATAAATTGTGTGTAGAAGAGAAGATTCCCCATAAACTGGGAAATTGTAATTTTCTATTTTTCTAAAGTGGGTGTTAACTATACACATTAGAAAAGTTTGTCATTAAAATAAAAACTGACCATCAGGACCGTGAAGAAAACTTTCATATTTATTTATGAGCCATAAAATGAAGCAAAGTAATATCCAAGAATGTTTCCAAGAATATGTTTCCTAAACAATATTCCAACACAGATAGATTCCTTTGAAAGATATTATGTTCTGAGACTGAGATTAAGGAATGGCCATTTTTTTGTGTAAATAGTTGAAATTCTACCTTGTGTTTTGTATGTGCACATTTTGTAATTTAGTATATTGAGTGAGCCTATATTTTCAAATTTTTGAAATATATTTCATAGATATGTAGGAACCAGGCCATTATGCTTTGTTTAATTAATATTGATTGAAACAACACATTGTATAGTATTGTATGTTAATCTACCATAAAATAAAGCATAAGACCAGCATTAGCACCACTGCTTTTTGTCACCTTGAACATTCAAGTATAATTTAATTTGAATAATTAGTAACATTAGACTGTTCACAGAATGAAATTATATCATAAACATAGCAGGCTTTCATCTGATAGGTAATACATAATGTGTAAAATGGAGGATACTATTGCTGATAAATTGAGTTAATGCGACATATTCAATTTTATCGTGTTTCCATAATAACAACAGGTAAATATAATTTTTATTTTCATTCAGTAGTTTTATGTGCAATGGTAAGATAAGGTATGACATAACAGTATCTTATTTTAAGTGTGTGTATGTGTTTGTGTGTTCATGTTTATAGAGCTATTACACAGTTTAGCTTTTAAGCTTAAGATACTCTAAAATCCATATAAATAAATTGCATTATAGCACTATCCTAATCATATCATTTCAGAAGGAAGTCATACTGAGTACACTTGAGTTTGTTTGTCCATTGTTTGCAGTTTTAATCATCTTTCCCTAGGCAGTATGCAAAAATTTATTTCATAACGGTTCTATGTGTACCATTTATTTAATGCAACAATTTAATAAATTTAGTATTGAAGTATTCACTACAATTGGATAAGGCTTTGATCATCATGTTAGATGGCTTTAAAAGATTAGACAATTTCAGAAAAGAAAAGAAAGGAAAAACTCTTAGTGACTTTTATAGTAGTTATCATTATTACATGCTGTAATCAGAATTTTAAAAATACATGTGATGTACCACTCTTACATTTTATTTATGGATTTACCAGAGGTATTTCATTGGTCTTGGAATAAAAAGATTGTTGGAATGGAATGGCTTTTAGTGTGTTCTAACAGTAATCTTATTCTGAGAATTATTCTTTTCCATTACTGTTATTTAACTTTTTTTATTAGACTTTGTCACATCTCATATACTTATATTCTTTGACTTGTTCATAAAAAATAAGTTTTCCAGCGCTAAACTAAACTGGCTTCAATTTACTGAAGGAAATACCGGTACATTCAGCCACAGTGCAATGTACAGGAATAGGCAAGGGGGAACTTTGCTCAACTTTACCTGGCTACTGCATTACTGTACTTTTAAATCTTCTTGGGATGCTCTGATGATGACGCTTTGTCCTATTGGCACTCAGTTCACTATTGTAACATGTTTTATGTGGGGTTGGAGCTAACCTAGAACCGTGATAGTGAACCTATTGCATGCGGAGTCATATCTTCGGGCACACGAGCCGTTGCCCTAGCTCAGCTCCAGCGCACATGCGCGCACTGGCCAGCAGATTTTAGGCTGGTCCGGCCCATGCCTCCCCTCCCAGAAGTCTCCACGCGGCCCATTTTGGATGCCAGGTAAGTACAGGGCTCACATGGAGGCTTTGGGAGAGTGTTTTCGGCCTCCAGAGGGCCTCTAGCGCGGTGAGAAAGGCCGTTTTTGCCCTCCCCGGTCTCCAGGAAAGCTTCTAGAACCTGGGGAGGGTGAAAAATAGGCTTACCAGGCTCACCGGAAGTCAGGAAACAGGCCATTTCTGGTCTCTGGATGGCCTCCAGGGTGGTAGGGAAGGCTGCTTTCACCTTCTGGAGGCTTCAGGTAGGCCTGCTAGGCCGAAAATGGGACACGGCATCATGCATGGGGAGCGCGGGGGAGTCGTGCACAGGGGGACAGGTCACAGGGGGCATTGAATTATGGGTGTGGGCATGCATACAGGCGACCCCCCCGCACACTCTCCCAAGCCTCTGGCATGCAACGGCAAAAAGGTTAGCCATCAATGACCTAGAAGGTGAACATGGCAGAGGACAGGATAACACCTGTTTTAAAGTCACTGTAATGACTATCAGTAGATTTGAAGGCTCAATTTGTGTTCCATTGTGTGTTTCATGTAAACTGATTACAGACATCATAATAGGAAACTCCTCAAAAATAAATAGACTGGGTTAGTTTATTTTGCATTTTATTGTGTGTTTTTCTTATATTTTACACTGTTCTGTGAGAATAGGTCAGATTACCAATTTTGTCAAACAAAAATGTTCACTTTAGCACAGCCTTATTAATTTATGGAGCACAGTTTGTTTGTTTTTCAGTAGTTTTCACTAATACTGAGCTGATCTCTTTGCCCTCCTCCAATATATTTTATTTATTTTTGTCTTGAGTTAAACTTGGAAAACCAAGATAGAACATATCAACTATGGTGTGTGAACTGAGCCATCCCACTAGGCTATTGAAATTGAGAAAAGTGTCCACTTCTATTTAACCTTTATATTAACTCCATGGAGGGCTATCTTTACAACCTGGACTTTCACTTCCCGAAACCTGGAAGACACATTTCTGTTCTACTCCATGCAGATAATGCATCAACATTTTCAGTAATGCTTGTTGGCCTTAAAACAGAACTGACAATCATACCAGAACATTGCAAAAAGGACTGTCTCTAACTCAAACTAAAATCATTTGCCCAAAGGCCCAAGAACTATTTCTGGAACAAGAAGCCTATAGGATAGAGCAGGTTTTCTATTTCAAAGGCTTGGGGGTAATCATTCATTCTGCTACATTGCTGAAAATGCACAGAGCAGCTCATCTGCCATTCTTAACTACCTAAAGGTTAACAAGTGACTATTATATATCTGCAACTCCTTAAATTATTTGAAGCTAATTAACACAGTTTCTCTACCCAGCTAAGCCCTTTCTCAATTTCCTACTGCCACACATATAATGCAAGTTCCTAAGAACACCCTTTCAAGTCTCTAATTGTGTTTCTAATGACCCTTGCAACCTAGAGATAGGTTTTATGAAGGTGAAGACTAGAGTGTGAGAGGTGATATTCAACTATTGTGTTAGACTGCTTGTCTTTCCCCTTGGCCTTGCCTCAGTATGAGCAGTGAATTCTAATATTCATGGAAACTGTCAGTGGCAATCAAAATCTCCTCCATGGGCCTTTTTTCAGATCTTCTACTTGGGATGGGATACAAACAGGCCAAAACATTCATCAAACAGACATAGCCAATATAAAGCACCAATTGGCCTTAACAGAACCCAAAATTCTTTCCCGTGAACCCATTATATAATGTATACTTTTTATATCATTCATACGTACGTATGTACGTACATACGTACATACTCCTTTCAGATTCTTATTTTTGTAACTTATACCTTCTATATTGCATGTATATTCTATATTCTAGGAATTCTTTCATACATGCATATACATATATAATTCCTTTTAGATTCTCATTTTTATAACTTTTATACCTTCTATATTGCTTATGCATCTATCTTCTCTGTGCTGTGTGAATGTGTGTGTCCATGCATGTGAGTGTATCCTTTTACTTCACATACCTCATAATCCTACCCTTTATGCTGGTCTATGACTATAATTAAGTTTAAATAAACATAACCAATTATGTGAATAAATGTTATTTTTAAAATGCGTGACTGTGTCTCCAGTTAAGAGCTCCCATTTATTTGTGAGATATACTAACCTAATATAAATTGATTGGAATATTTAGCACACAAATCAACTGTACTGATTTGTAATTAGTTCCAAATCAGGTTAGAGATAAAAATATCATACTAATTGGTTTGCTGAACTGTATAGAGGGGGAAAAGGCTCTGTAGGATACCTAGAGAAATGGGTTCCTACAGTTGTGCAATATTACAATGAAAAAGTCATTTATATGAAATGTAGCACTAAGGAATCTTGGTACAAAAAGAATAGCAGATGCAAAAGGATCTGTCAAGAGAGTAATCTGTCTTTTATTACAATGTTTTGTAAGAATTGTCTTTTTGACTAATAAGTGGTTGATTTTGTTAAGCAATGTAAAGAATGGGTTTTTGTAAAATAATTTTCAGAACTCTCAGCTTTGTACTAAGGTCTGAAGGTTGAAGAAAATAAGATAACTAAAGTTGCATTACAATTTTTTTTACATCAAGATGTGGATAAACATAGTTGAATAATTATGTGCTTTAACATCTAACCTGAACTGTGCTCGCATTTCATCATTGGTTGATTTTGCATATTTGAAATTATTTAAATTATGTTGATAGACTGCTGTTAACTATGCATGTTACTTTTTAAAAATTTCAAGCAAATACATCTGACCACTCTCATTTTAAAAACTTGGACTTGTTATTTGATGTTAGCAAATTAACCAAGCCAAGTTTCAGTAGAATTTTTTAAACCATGATTTTATACAAAAATGCTATTTGTTTTTCTAGTAATTTTGAAAGGGGGGATGCCTTTAAAAAAAACTAGAATCCTAATAAGTATGTTATAATTTGCCTAAACTAAAGACAATTTTTATAGCCATGTTAAATAAATATTGTATAACAATTTCCCATACTAGCATGTTACTCTTAGGGATCAGCATGACTCTGAAATACAGTATTTGGCAGCTATTTGTGATTGGACAGGCTGCCTATCACAAAAATGAGCAGCCCATGGGTCGCTGCTGCCCTGTCCCTTTAAGACCTCTCTCCCTAGCCAGTCCAGCAACTGGTGGCTGTGAAATCTAAGCAGAGAGTTGATGTTGGAGTAAGAGGGATGGTGGGTTTTTCTTACTGTGGGAAACTAAAACAGCCTCAAGCAACCTAAGGCAAATAGAAAAGTTACTGTTCTCCAGAAGTAGGACTAACAAAAAGAAGTAGTGGAGGAACAGGAATTGTAGAAGAATTGGGGAAGAGTGGTATAGTAGACAGTGAATATTTGTGGGTTGCCTAGAGTGGGGTTATGATAGCTTTCTGGGGTTTTGGAGCCTGCTGACCTGGGTATATCAAAAGAACCTGTGATACTACCCAAACTTTCTTGTCTAATTGTGGCTTATCTTAAATTTGGGTTTCACAGAAGTAATATTTGATGGATTGCACCCAAAATATACTTAAGTTCTGTATCTTAAAACAGAAATTATGTATAAACATTGTTATAAAAATAACAGTCATGTTCATCAGCATTCTGTTGCTTTGCATTAGCAATTGGGAGCAAAACAAATACTATTTGTGTCCCTTCCTCAACGGGGAAGCCCTTTGGACAATTACCTGTGGCCTGGTCACCTCATAACTAGGCTATCAGTAATTCTCAGATTATGACAGCAATTGGAACCAAAATGTCTGTCCTAAGCGATGTTGTTGAAAAATGCAATGTCATATGACTGCACCTTTTAGCAGCTACACTTAGTAGCCATTGTTGCCATTAGAAACTCAGGACCATGCAGCTTGTTAAATGAGGACCTCATGTGACCACAATGTTGGAAGAGGCAGGAGTCTTAGGCAAATATGCCAGTGGATGAGCTGTGGTTGGGTGAGTCAGTGCCAGAGGCAAGTACTGGGGAATGCAGGCAGTTGGATTCTGCCATCCTGTTGGGAAAGATAAGGGCCAGGATTGCAAGTTCAGTCAGCTGCATGCCATTGCCAGCCAGGGCAAAACTCCTGATGAGGTAGGGACATTTCATTTATGTTTTTCCCATTCATGGCCAGGACATCTGTTGACAATTCCTGGAGGCTATTTGGCTGAGTGTCTCCCACGCTGCAAGATGCCTAGAGGAGGAGGTGCCCTACACAGCATGGCTAACCCAGTCCCGGTATCATAGGGCTTGAGCCCATATGGCATCAGAAAGCCCATAGAGGCAGGCAAAGACAATGATAAAGGTCAGCTGTGGATGGCAACTGAGGGGGCAGTTATAAAGGTGTAATTATTAAAAGTAAAAATGACTTGATATAATGCTTATATTTGTCATTTGCATATTTACTGGCAAATCAAATACTTATAATAGAAACTATAAACAGATTTCCAGTGAAGGGATTTTTTTATGAATTGATAAATTAATGGCTTAATCCTATGCTGTGAAGGAATGCTATGCTGAAATTGTACCCATATTGCATATTTTTGTTAATTATAATCTAATGTTATAACAGCTGTGGATTGACCTCTTTTCCAAAATAAAATTTATATTATTTATAGAATTCTGATATTCCCTCATGCAAAATCTCAGCATCAAAAAGCTGAAAATGCAATTATAAATTTCACTTCTCAGTGCAACCTAGTTGTAATAAGAGTCTAATATTTATATGATTACGCCTCAGGATCTTCGGTTATAATTTCTTTAATAATTCCATACAGAAGTTTCTTTTATACTAGGCACATGTAAACCTTGACAAATTATTCTCTTGAACTTTCTGTTATTTTGGCTCCAAATTGATGGGATGAAAGGGGATCACTATGTGCTCCAAAACGAAAATGTGCTCTAGTGGTCTTTTGGTGACCTAATTTAATATAAGTGAAGCATCAGTAGAAATGGGGATAATCTTTGTAAATAGCCCGGAGACCACAAAACGCCCTGCACTCATTGAGCATAAATGTCTGCTGCAGCTTCAGTGTGGTAGATTAGCATGTTTTATAAAGCCTCACAAGGGAATGCTGCTTGTGCCATATAGGTTATTTCAATTGGTGACAGCTTGTAAAAATGATTTTAAAACAAGGGTGAAATGTAAAATTCGTCACTACTAGTTCTATGGGCGTGGCTTGGTGGGGGGGAGTAATGTGATTGGGTGGGCATGGCCAACTTTTTTTTTTAATTTTAACTTTTCAAAGCATTTTTTCTGCAAATGCAAAAAAAATGCTTTGAAAAGCCTCTGCCGATCAGGAACACAGCTGGGATCATCAGAGCCTTTTCAAAGCATTTTTTAAACCACCTCTTCCCCGGAAGAGGTTGCAGAAAAAAATGCTTTGAAAAGCCTCTGAGATCCCAAATGAGCCATGTGATCATCAGAGGCTTTTTTTTTACTTTTAAAAGCATTTTTTCGGCGGAAGAAGTTGTAGAAAAAATACTTTTAAAAGTAAAAAAAAAAAAGCCTCTGATGATCGTGCGGCTCAGCTGAGCATGGTGGGGGTGGGGGGTCGCAGGGATTTTTGCTACCGGTTCTCCGAACCACCCGCCACTATCGCTACCGGATCAGGAATCCAGTCCGAACCGGGAACATTTCACCCCTGATTTAAAATGTAGTACATGCTGCCTCTTGAAATATGTATTTCTCATAAAGATAATTAGTATTTTTCTTGTCTTTTGCCCCTTGGAAACTAAAAGGTATTTTTCTTTTTCTATTCAACTTTTCTACATAAGATAGATGTCTCGTGTTTCAGTTCCAGAGTGTTTCAAGTTGTATATCCTTATATCAGAACTATACTACTCCAAAAGCTGAAGCAGCGGAAATTTGCTCATATTTATTTAGCATATGGCCACCCATCAACCAAGACACAGTGTATGGTAAACAAAAATGTGACAAATTCATAATCTTTTGCAGAAGAAGTATGCCAAGGCCCCTAAGAAATTTCACAAGCAATATAGCAATATACCTGCACCCCCATCAGAGATTTATTAACACTCTAGCCCCAGTGCTAGAGGACTAACCAGATTGTCAGGGCTTTACCGAATGTCACGAGCAGTCAGGGGTTTTTTTTTGTTTTGTTTTTTTTTTGTATTCTATGGGAAGGCTGTTCCACAAGACATGTTCCATGATAGGGAAGCCATGCTTTCTAGAATCTACCAAGTATCAAAGCCTTACTAATGGGACTTGGGAGAAAATCTACTGTGTCTGATGTGGTGGAATGGGCAGAAACTGTTGGGGAAGGGCTGTTCTGCAATTAAACTGATCCATGCCATATAAGATAATAAAGATGACAATCAGCATCTTAAATTGCACCCAGAAGCCTACTATGAGTCAATGCAGTTCACACAGCAGTTGTGTTATCTATGCTATTGTGATGCACTCAGCAATGCAATACAGACTGTTGGGGGATTTAATATTTCCTCCCCCACCCCCCATCATGGTCAGATCATGTCTGGTGTTCCCAAGACTCTCTTATGCCATTCCGCTCCACAGGGAGGCCAGACATATTCAAGCAGACCACCTTTGACAACTGATGGACTTAAATGGGTTCCAGATGGAACTGGGGAATATCCTGTCTGAAGGTTTTGCTGCATGGTCCTGCCAAATCCTTAGTAAAAATCTGGAAGCAATGGACAGGATAGCACCTGTGTGGCCTTTCTTGATCCATCTCTCCCAACTCTCCCCATGGTTCATGGAGGAATAGTATGTGTCAAGGTTACCTGAGGAACCATCTCATCCGAATGGAATGTGTTTGTCTCACCCACACCAGGAGAGGAGGCATACTGCAGATCCTGTCAGTCAAGGAATTTCAGCTCCTGGGGTCCAGGAGAAGAGCCTTCCCGGTCCTGGCCTCTGCCCTTTGGAACATCTTGCCCCCTGAGGTGAGATCTTTTGAAGACATGGCTTTGCTAGTTGGCTTGAGGGCCCCACTGGGGGAGTATCATGCTGAAGGTGGTTGATAAACCAATAGCAGATCCACCTTCCCCTGCACATCCTGTTCCCTCCCTCCACATCTTTTTACCATCTATATTAATTATAATTCATATTTTATTGTGTGTATATATAATATATATAACTAATAATCCCTTGTAAAAACATGCAAGTAGTAGAACATAAATGCAATATGACGCAACTGCTATATTCAGTGATAATTCACCTAAGTTGTTGAAGTATTGGAATTGTGACCACAGTTTTTAAAATCAGACTTTTGTAGGAAATTGCCAAGGAAGTTCAGCATGTTTGTCATTGAAGGAGAAAGCTACTAATTACTAAAAATGTCCCTAATAATGAAAATGATAACTCATAAAGATCACTGTAGTCAGAACCATAATTATAGAAGTTTAGCTGTAGTTTATTATCATCGGGCCACACAGTCCTGTGGAAGAATAAATATCACTGAAGGGCTCCCATAAGAATTCTTCCTTTCCCTTGTGAGAATTTGTATTAGGTCTCATACCTAAACTGACACTTGAACATTTATATAAAGAAGCGTATAAAGAAAGTGAGTAAATAAATGAATTTTGAGGAAGAAGCATGCGGAACTGAACAGGTGAAAAGAAATGAATTTCTAGGGCTTATTGATAAACTTGAGATAAACAAATCACAACATTCACATATTTATCCACAAATTCTTCAATAGTAAATGTTTTAAATCTTCAAGTAAAAATAGGTTAGATACCCTAGATCATTCTTTATATGAAGGGACTGAAAAATGTTCAAAATAATGTCCGGTTTTAACAAGCTAAAGACAAGTTCATGACATGTTAATGCATGTTACCGATAATACTAATAAACTTAATAACTCGCTTAAAAGGGAATTAACAATATTTTTGAAACTAAAGAAGAAAATGCATTTTTAAGAGTTTATATTTATAAACAATGTTAATTTGTTATAATAAAATGCCTTATAATAAAGGCATTTAGGTAAAACAAACTGTGGCTTCTGGAAGATAGAAAAAACATTCGGAAATAGAATTTTTTATTACTACAATTTCAAATAAAATGAGAAAAATTACATTTGTTTCATTTTATGATCCAAATAAAAAGAAAATATGAAAAACATGATTCATAGAGACATGAATGAGGTTCTTTCACAAAATTTTGGTAAATCCTGATTCATACAAAGAGCTCTGGCATACTGCCCAAAATGTAGTAGATTACTTATTATGCTTTCTTTTTCAGATGCATGAAGGAATAAATACCCTGTAGAGAAAAAATATATTTATTTTTATTCTTTTCAAAAAATGTATTCAAGAGATAAATACTGGATATTTAAATCACTGTTAAATAAACTTACAATTGTGGAATTTACAATGCTTACTTATGCAGACTATAAACAGTGATCTTGAAATTGCAAGAAGAATCATTGTCTTAAAAAGATGGAAATTGAATGGCTTATTTTTATTAAAAGAAGATATAAGACTGAAATGCCAATTTAAATTAGAGCTTCCTTCAAAGTAGTTCAATTCCTTATATTTCTTTATTCATCACATGAGAATCCAATAAAGCTTTTATGAATTTTTTTTTTTTTTGGCACTGAATAGAAAGAAATTCATTCAAAAACTGAAATACATATTGTTGAATGGTTTGAAGCAACTGGAATCTAAAAACAAGCAGAATCCGCTGTTGAACACAGAACAAACTTTTAAGGTGATTCATAATTAACTAGACTTGAGGCTTTGAAGAAGGTGAATTACAAGAAGCTTTTGCTGAGAAGATATGTTTTAAAAAGGTAACAAAACCTTTTACTATTAGTAAGGGAATGACCCAACTCAGGTCCTATAGGCCTATTTGCTTATTAAACAAACCTAAGCTTTTTATAACAATTCTTGTAAAGTGATTTAATATTCTTTCAGCTGACATAACACACCTTGATTGACAAGATTTGTCCCAAAGATATACACAAGGGGAAGTATCAAATATATTCTGAGTGCCACTGATATTGATTTTAATGTGAACAAAGCTATTGATATTTTGTAATGGCTTTTTGTATTCATGACCTTGGAAAATGCTGATGAAGCCCACGAGCCTTTCTTTTGTCATAACTTTATCAACATTTCAGCATTCCAGTTCCTTTTCTTCATTATAATTTCCTAGACTACTCATAACACATTTTAGCTCTTTCCTAGTAATATAGTTGATATCTTCTAACCCAGGAGTGGGGTGGGGGGAGATGTTAAACTTTCAGGTAGCATATTTATTGGAACTTTTCCAATAAAGATTTGATGCTAATATTGAAGTAAATCATTAGTCTTTCCCCAGCCTTCCCTATTTACTCAGACTTGCGCCTGGCATATGGATGTATTGCCATCTACATTTTTGTCTTGCTAATATATCTACTGCTCATCAATATATTACTAAATGCATTATATCAGCAGGCCCATTAGCATAGCTGGACTAATATGTGGAAACATTCATAAGGTGAAAATTATCATTGTGTTGCATTTCTCCTCTTTTGGAAGTAGCAGAACTAACCATTTCATACTTTCAGAAAGTACAGATAAGAAGATGAGGAGCAAAAATGGTTTGGGTTTGATGGCAATCCCAAAAAGAATTGGTGGAAAGGGATTTAAGATGGGACAAGATTAAATAAATTCAGAGTTTTTGTGACTGTACAACAAAATTAGAACACAATTTAAATACACGTATGTTTGATTATAGAACTTATGGTTAATTAAGTGTAAGTTAATGTATACAGAAAGCATAAACTTTGCATTTTAAATAATATTTCAAATATTATTACATACGTGCTATTTGAAAATGAGGAAAAATGAAATAGAAGAAGTGGTATAAAAATATAGGCCATAGCCGTCACCACATCAAGACTCACCATATGAAAATACTCAATTGCTAAGGTCAATTTATACATATTGGCACTGATGCATAATTTGAGAATGATGGCAAACAGCTGAAAAACATCACTGATTATGTAGTTATATTTTTATAGTTATTCCATTATTAAGTTTTACAAATCCAAGTACTATTTGACAATTACAATGATGACAGGTCATAAAAGCCCAGCCAACAGAATATGGATTAGACAAATGAAAGAAAAGGCATTTTAAGATTTAGACTAACAGAATCAATGATGGTTAAATCCAAAAATAAATATGTAAGTGACACTATAGCATTTGGTTGTGTCTGGTACTAAATGTTTAATGCTGATTATTTTAGCTAACTTTATATATAGAACGGGAGTGTACTGTCCAGTAATGAATGTGTAACTTTGTAGTTTTGATTCATACTCATTAGTTACACTTGTTAGGACTATTTTGAAAATTATTGAGCAAAATTTTATAAAATATTCTTAGAATGTAGTAAAACATTTCACATTTTATTGTTTTTATTTTATTTTCTTACAGATTCTCAAAATTTATTTTTAAAAGAATCTTATTTGGGAACAATAAATGTAATTAATAGTAATAATATTAATAAAGAAAACTACACATGCAAATTCACACAAGCTTAACTAATACAACAAGTTTCATTTTATTATAAAAGCTCATTGTAACTGTCAAGAAACTATTAGAAATACATTGGTTTGGTTACCTACCAAAATGTAACTCAAGGAAATGTATGACTCAATTTCAGTTATTTATATACTGCATAATATAATTCCAGGAATGCCATGATAAAAGTCTTTTAATACAGAACCACCTACAAATATATCATGCACTTGTTCATATTGTTAATTCCTTCTGATACTTATTGAAACAGACTTATTTTGATATAATTTAGGCTAATTTATTTATGTGATGAAACACTTTTATTTCTTAATTTGTAAATTGAATCAATGAATGAAAAACTAACATTTTCACATTCTAATTCTAACCATTTAGAATTGTACCTCTTATCCATCTCAGCATTTTTGTCAGATTAACCCAGTCACAGCAGATGGCATTGTACTTAATGGGATGCATTATCCTCTTATTTGCTAGAATAGTAAATAGTAAAACCACAATATTATTTTACATTAAAAATATTAGAAATTGCACCATGTAAGGTGTAATGCTTGTAAACCATATCCTGTCAATGTTCAGAATTAAACTATGCTGCCATCCTGATATTCTTCTCTGATATGTAAGGAATACATTAATGTATTAACAGATGAATACACTCAAGGTCAATACGTTACAGTTTATTAAAAATCACTGCAACAAATGATAATTTTAAAAAATATAAATCAATTATTTGATTTTTTTAAAATTATATATTCTACAGTATCTGTCACACATACACTGTATAATTATCCTAAATTGTCTAGAACTGCAAGAAAATTATTTGTGTTAAAATATATCATTAACTGCAATCATAACACTTAGACTGAATGACTACAGGTAGTCCATTCAGCAGATGGCACTATATTTTTAAAGTTATATCTAGACAAATAATGTTTGCTGTTACGTATTCTAGGCAGAAGAAATATTATAGTAGCCAACAACATTCCTCTAATCTGTGACCAGAAACAAGTATCCATGCAAGTAAAATGCAAGTACATGTAAAAACAACATGTTAAAATATGTATGTTTTTTTAGTTAAAGTATAGTAGTAGAAAATATAATTGTATATCACAGACATCCGTGAAATGTGTACCTTTAAGTTACTTTTTCTCCAGGTAATCACTCCTTGCAGTTTTCTTGGCAGCATTTTTCAGAAGTCACTTGCCATTGCCTTCTTCCTAGGGCTGAGAAAAAAATGACCGGCCCCAAATTGTTCAACTATCTTTGCACCTAAAGCAGAACTAGAACTGACGCCTTAAGCACTACACCAAACTATTTCTACACATACATGTTCACAAATTATAGTGTATACTCACCACTCACCTACAATTTCTAGTCAGTCAATATTTTTTAAGGATTTAAAATTCCTTCCTTCCATTTTCAATTATTGAAGAACCAGAATGAAATAACTGCCAGAAAAAAGTGTTAGTATTACCTATCTGATACAAATATGTCATTTTTAATTTTTCAATCATCAAACTATATCTTAATATATTTACAAACTATACTCACAGTGTCCATCATGTCATACTAGTAGATTATATCTATTCCCTGATATGACTCAATATCTCAGACCCTGTTTTACTCTTTTATTGCATTCAGTTAATATCACAACTGATGAAAATATTTCAAATTAAAAAATTCCTCTTAAATCATGTAACAGTAATCTATCTTATATAGGAGAAAACATATACGAATCTTTCACAATAATTTCTTTTCCAATATTTTATCACATTTTTGTTTATATGTCAGAAGATTACTTGCTAGATTTGGTAGGCAAAAAACCTATTTCACTGACCTTGCATGCCTCCTTTGTTGGTACATTGCAATTTAAAAATTCAAAAGTGGCTCTTTATGTTTTCGTTTTTCTTCTGATAAAAGGTTCTTCATGCTGAGATGTTTTAATTCTCTGTTAGCCATCATTTGGTGAGTGGGCATTCGTGCTAACTGAAGAAATAAATAAATCTTCCTTCAGAAACATGTTTGCTGGTTTTATATAATCCAAATTTGCTGGACACTCAGCTGGATAATATCTGCTTAAAACATCTCAAGGCATTTTTAAACAGCAGCATTTCTTGTGGAATTTCAAAGCCCTTCAGTCTCATTCAGCTTTGCCACGGCAACTTTTAACATCTGTGTTCTTGGCTCGTCATTCCTTATTCAGTTTCCATCTTACAATTTTGTAAGGTAAGTAGTTTGAGAGATCAAGGCTAACATTAGTGAGCTTTATGACTGAGTGATAATGTTAATTTTATCTGGGATTCCTTCATCCATTGGACAGTAATATCTAACAAAATTCTCCACACATTATGCAGATCTCTTTCAAATAGGCTGTGTTCTCAATGCAATGTTTTTTTTTTAAAAAAACCCAAAAGAGCATGGAAAGTCTGTATTCCTGTTCAACTATTTCCCAGCAGCTCTTAGATTCTATGTTTGCCTCAAAACAGTAATCGGATACTTCAGAACTGATGAAACATTTGCTTCAGCACAAGAGGAGTAAAATAATTTACATTAATTTTTAATACAAAACACTTCTTGTATTGTTTGGGTATTTTCAATAAAACACAACTTTGCGTAAGAAAACTCCATAGACTTAACTGTCTTCATGTGTATTACAAATTGTTTTTGGAGGATTCTTGAAATACCTTTCCCACCCATAACCCATACTCCCAAAAAACACAGGTCAAATAATTTTATTTTTTTCCGCCTCATCATTATTGGTGGTTTCCACAAGGGACCTTGTATCTAGTATTTTTCTGGTTCAAAATGTAGCTCCTGATTTCAGAAGAATAATAAACCCTTTCTCTGTGGGTTAAGTACTAATGATACTGACCTATTTTAGTTTCAGAAGTGATTTAGTGGATTCAGACTATAAGCCTACAGATGTATTTATTTTTATTCCTTTGATGAATACTTTCCTGAAAGATATAGCAATTATTTTTGAAGACATTGAGGAATTTGAATGTTATTTATTATGATATATTTGATCAATTGCTCTATATAAGAATTATTAAATATTACAACTTTGTAAGTAAAAGAGAAACTGAAATATATAAATAGACATTAAAAGGTATACCTTATTTGTGTTTTACAGCATTCAAGAAGCTCAGTGCAGCCTTTATAAGATAGTTAAAACTCTAAGCTTTCCCTATGGCGATTGCCTTCTAGATGAATTATAATCCCCATCATCTTCAAAAGAAGGAGGGATATCCAACACATAAATTAAAGCCGTGATTTGTAGATGGCTTCCTAAGACTAGTTTAATAAATTATATCTGGGTAGCCTACAATTAGATTCACAATGTAAGACTGATGGAAACTTATTTATTAAAATCCTAACCTAGGACCTAATTCTTAAGAATTATTAAAATAGTGTCTAAGAATATAGAGAGATCCAACCAAGGTGATTTTTTAAAAAATAAAATTAAGATGTTCAGGTCTAATCAATCAGCATTTTCAGACATCAAGGAAGTCCTTTAGATATCGGTCTGAAGGCTCCAATTACAATTAATATAACAACAGATTTCTTTTTTGATAAGCATTCAATTGTGATCTGCAAGTCCCAGCATTACCTGATATAGGACCATAAATGAAGCTAGACTTTTCCCCTCCAATAACTGTTGTATCGGGCATGCTATGAACAAAATGCCTGTCTTTGGATTTTAAAGTCCCATAAGAGCTTAATTTGCTAATTTTCCAAAACATTCTCAACTTCATTGTCCCAGTAGTTTTTACTACATTCAAATCCAAACCTTCTGACAAAGTTTCCAATAAATAATTGTGGAAACGTAGTCATGATGCTGCTTGCGATCAGTTTATGAAATGAAATTTTGCTTCAGCCACCAATTAAATGGTCAATTGTTTCATCCTTTCCACACTTGCTGTTGTTACTGTCACACAATTAATTGGCAAAATGTGTTCTTGATACACATACATATCTACAATAAAGCCTTCAGTTTTTGTCTTTAACCCTCCTGATTTTAACCAATACCATGTGGGTGTTTAATCAGCTTTTCCTTCTATTGACCATGCATCAATTTGTTCTTCCAATTAATAAATCAGTTCTCAAAGATTTCTATATTCAGACTTCACTTTCATTGTTTTCAAGAGCTTTCCATGATTGACTTCCTTTAGCAAGGGTTCTTGACTTTTCTTAATGTAATAACTCAAGCCACGTTTTCCTTCTTCCACAGTTTGTTTCACCTGAAGGAGTCATCTACCATCTTCAGCTTATGGCAAATACACCCGATCAATACCACATTTTGAGTGCAAAGCATGGTGCGTTGTCATTAATTTTGTTGTCTTCTGATCCAAGTTAACAAGTTCCACCTGGGTCCAGTCAACTGTTCCTGCTGTATATTGAATAACAGAAACTGCTCAGGTATTAATTGCTTTAATGATGTTTCTACTTCTGTTTGTAGGTCTGTGTACTTTGTGATTTTCTCCAGTTCTTTCTCTTGCTTTCTGCTGTCTCTAGGTACTGCCATGTCCACTATTCAGCCTTTTTCCCCCTTTCTTATTGACAGTTGATAAGTCTGAGGTGTTATGTGACAGGTGCCTGTCTGTTTGAATTTTAAAGTCCCAGAGCACCTTAGCTTCTTCATTTTCTATTACTTACTGTATTTTGTGGTCCCACTAGTTTTGGTTGGCAGGCAAAACAGTATTTCTTGCAGCTATTCCAGTGAACCCTTGTTGCTACTTTACGATGCCATTTGCAGTCAGTCTATGAAATCATCTTGCAGCAGTTAACCAGGCGGTCCATTTTCTTTAGCTTCTTTGCAAAGGCAGCATTTGCTGTCTGATACTGTCCTCTCAATTCTGGTTTTGTATGCATTTTTTTTAAAGACTTGGTCTTCTACAGCCAAAATTAGTTCCTCTGATTCCTCCTTCAACTTTCCTGCTCTTATCCATTGTCCGTCTTGTTATTTGTTTTGCCTTCTATTTTTTAATGTATTGTCCTCACCATGTCTCTTTTCTTCCTTTGATCTTTCTTGAGGCCAATTTGGTCTCTCCAGAACTCACTAATCCTTCATGGTGTACTCGTTTCAGTATATCATCTTCATTGTTCTTCAGATATTCTTCCAATGTGCATTTTTCAATAATCTTGGATTTGTTAATCTCTGTTATTTTCTCCCAGTAGAAATCTTTTCTCCCAATAGTCCACAGCTCCCAGCCCTGGTTGCAACAATCCTAATTCCTATAGCTCAGTTGTCACCAGTTGTCCAGGAACTGCAGAAACCTATTGTGGTCCTTGTTGACTCAGGAGTCAACCTATCCAGTATAGGTTTCTTTGAATTACGTCTCACTGTATTGTTTATGGGAGAAACAGTCTTTGTTTTACTCTGTTGAGTAAACAGTTTACTCTGTCCAGCGTGGTTGAACCCTGGCACAGCTCTCATCTTCCTTAGAGAATACAAGGCTCACAACCATATCAAGGTAGTGGCTCACTGGGGGATTATTATTATTAACTATTCAGAAGAATGTAAACTCACAGCAATGTGAAGTCACGGCTCCCAATTCTCTTTAGTTGGTGTTGGCTTAATATGCATCAGGTTCTTGCCAAGAACCTAAGATGTCATAATATATTGGCATAGTATATGTGTAAATCCAAGCAGTGGTTTCTGTAATTGACAGATGGCACTGTTATCAATGCACAATCTACCAGCCAAGAGTTTTAATAATATATTTTTGTTTTATGGCACCCAGTATGCCAATAACCATTGGTACTATAATCTTCCTATTTTGATTTTCAGATCTTGATACTTTGAAATTTTCTCCAATTCTTTGTTTTCTATTCTACTATCCCCTGGTGCTAAATTTTCTAATAATACAAATGATTATCTTTAGATTATGATAGATAAATGCATTGAAGGTTATACACCTTTATCTTAGAATTTCTGTTGATACATTTGTGCCTATTTATTCATAAGTGGAGGTTAATACATATGTTTCATAGAAAAATAAAACTAATATCATTATTTAAAATAGCCCACTTAAGGCAATAGCAAGTCCAAGGAGATTAATAATTATTATCCAATAATCATTTATTTTGATTACAACTCTTGTGGTACAGTTGAGACTCAACAGACCAGACCAGAGCTATTTCTATGTAAGCATTTAAAACAATCATTAAAATATAGGAGAAAAAATGTATGTATGTCAATGAATCAGCATCACCTTTCTTAGAAGTGAATTACTGTAAATTTTATGTTATCTATTTCGTGGCTATTTTATATCTTTTAAGTTTATTAAGCAAGAGTTCTAAAATAGTCAAAAATATATACAGTATGCATGTTAACATATATCTTTAAAGAATTACAATAATTAATAAAATAATTTCAGAAAATTAATCTAACCAAAAGATTTATAGCTTTAAAGAAAAAAAACACTGAGTTATAAAAATATTTTGTGTCTTGTAAATATAACTTCTAAAAATAAATCTGTAACAGATTCATGACATTAGCAATTTGGAAGGCAGAAGAAACACCAAGTACTGTGAGCAATTTACTTCTGATTACTAGACCCACTGTGATAAACACCAGAATCAAGGTAATTTATGTTTTCCCCTCCATCTTGTGGAATTGAATCACAATCTTAATATCATAGAATATACATACATTTAGGCTAGATAACTTTTATTTATGTACTATTTATGAAAAAAATATTTTTATTTCCATTCATATTTAAAATACACATAATTATAGGCAACCCATTAAGGTTTTTGCAGAGGTTGGCATTCATACCAGAGCTCAGCTGTCTCCTGTCTAATGATCTTTCAGAAGTGTTGGGCTCCACAAACCCATGCTTAACATGGTCATTGTGCAAGATTATGGAAATGGAAACTTTACCCATTTACGAAGCATCAGTTTGCAGAAGCTGTATAGTTTATGCAGTGTATTAAACTAAATAGGAAATTTGCTCATTTAAAAATGATTTAAAATGAATAATAACTTTATCACTGATACTTGTAAGAATGATGAATTTTAGAATGCTCCATACTTCTCCCCACCCAACCCAGCCACCCTCGCTCCAACTTCTAGACCAGAAAGTATGACAGGATTCTGTGTGGAATCAGATGGGCCTTACTCCGCGAGATTGTGGTAAGCTCCTATCAAGAACCAGGTTGGTTGCAAGGTTTCAGTGAAGTGTGACTTGGTTCTTAGTTTTGTATGCACTAATTGGTTTTCTTGCAGTTTTTCTCTACTATCTAATAAAAATATATCTTGTAGTTAAAATAACACAGAGTCAAGAAAATGCAAAGAAATAAGCTTTTGTTCATTTGTGATAAAAAAACTATCTGGTATAAAATAGAGGATCTGATTTTCTGGAAGAGAGTTATGGATTGTGGTAGAAATAAAATAGGTATATGCTGTATTATACAAATATATGAAACATGACATTCTTGGAAGATTATATAGCCTGCAAATGTTATCTTTTCCCAGAAATGTTCCATTGGATTCAGTGAAGCTTCCTTCCAAATAAGGATAGAATAGCAGTTTAAAATTATTAACCTAACCAATCTTGTGCTTTTTCCCAGAGAAAAGGTGGCCTAATCTCTGAATACATGTAATGAAAGGGGTCCCCTCACCATTCTGAGTAATTCATTCCACTGTCTTCATTCCACGTTCTTTCTGTTATAAAGCTTTTGCAATTAATGAGTTGGGATCTCACTTTTTATATCTTAAATCTATTATTCTATGACCTGTATTTGAGAACATCAGAAAACAAACATTGATACTTCTTTAATGTAAAATATGTGAAGAGTGCTGTCATACCTTTCCATCACCTTTTCTCAATGCAAGACATACTTATCCTCTTCGAGGTGGGGCTGAGAGATTCATAAGGTACAAAAATCTGTTAGCCACTAAACATCAAAGCTGAGCCTTTATATAGAAGCTAAGTCATTGAGGATATTATTTTTAAGATTGGAAAGAAAGATTAAAGAAAGAAAGATTAAGGAAAGACACAAGGAACTTGGAATCAGACCAAATGGCTTCTAAACAGTGACCAAACGCAGCCTACCAAGCCACACGAGAAATTGACTGCAAGCAGTTGTTTTCAAAATAGTGGAATAAATCAACCTAGGATCTCTCCCTTTCCCTCCCTCTCTTCCTTTCTAAAAGCTAATATTTGTCTTTGTAGAACCTTTTCAGAAGTATTAGTTTACTGCAAATATAAGGGCCTATATTTGCTATCTAATCTACAGAAGTGGGATACTTGACTTTTTATAAGAATGCCGAATGCCGGAGAAAGAATTATTGTAAGGCCCCAGGATCAGATAGTTATTCTATAATCTTTGGAAGACACCAATTTTCAATATTTATTTATTGGTTTGTTAAATTTATTTGCCATCTATTTCGCCATGGGGCCCCTTCAGACAGCTTAAAACAGAAATGAAAAGAAGTGTAAACATAACAGTTTTGCTGTTAGTATGCAAAGTACTTTGACCAATTAAATGGGAAAAAAACTGCAATATAAGATGCTATGTAGGATGTTAACATTTATAGAGAAAATTATTAGATTTCCTTTCAAATTAGATTAGTTAGGGTTAATATTTGCAATATAAAAAGCCAGCTATAAAATCAATGGTAAATGGTGGTAATGGAGGTAAATTAATGTAGTCTGCTCTCCCTTTTCTCCCTTATTTTTCACCTTAAAGACATTTATTAAGTTTTATCCCTTTATTATTGTTTTTGTGATTCTGCTTCACACAAATAATTCCTCCAGGTAGTACGTCTCCTTTTGCCTTCCTTGGGCTTGGGAAGAATGTACAGAAGGAGGCAGCTTCTATGCACAGATAAAAAATAATTCCAGATTTCCAGGTTTAATTAAAAAGAGATCCTATGTGAAGAATGGTAGTAGTTTGTCTGCTCTTTTTTATGGTAAAATTGGGCAGCAATCTGACTATGCAAAAAAGCAAAGGTAAATGTAAGATAGCTTTTTGTAACAGAATGTAACAGAATGAAACAGAAAATTAATATTTAAAATTAATAATTTTCTGAGATTCTGTCAGTGATACAGATAAAAGCTCATTCATTATTGTTGCATACCTGCTGAGAAATAGAATTATAGTAGTCGTGTAGGATAACCTGTTATTATTCCAATGGGGGACAAAGGGATAGTCTAATGTTGTCCCTTATTGTCTTGGTATGTTGGGAGCAGTGGTGAAATCCAAATTTTTTTACTACCAGTTCTGTGGGCATGGCTTGGTGGGTGTGGCAGGGGAAAGATACTGCAACATCTCCATTCCCACCCCACTCCAGGGGGAGGATATTACAAAATCTCCATTCCCTCCTCATTCCTCATTATATATTCCAGAATATATATATATATTCTGAGGTTTTCACGGGTGTTTGTATGTAGGCCTTTGGTTATTCGGGTCTTCTCCCGCGTAAAATTGGAAGTGTCTTGGCGACATTTCGACGAAGTCTCATTTGTCATCTTCAGGCTGGTGTTCTCGGCTTCGTGCTTCCAGGAGCAATGTGATCTCACATTGCTCCTGGAAGCACGAAGCCGAGAACACCAGCCTGAAAATGACGAATGAGACTTCGTCGAAACGTCGCCAAGACACTTCCAATTTTACGTGGGAGAAGACCCGAATAACCAAAGACCTACATATATATATATATATATATATATATATATATATATATATATATATATATATATATGTAATAAATTGAATTTCTGCACATTCCATATGCACATTATATGTGAATGCCTCCCTGCTTTCTACTTCTTTTTTTCTGAACTATGCCTTTCCTTTCTACTTTTTGGGCAATGCATAGTGGTCATCCTACTTATTAGATAGAAAATTAGTTACTTGATATCTCTAGATATGAAGGCTCCAGCAGGTGTTTCTCTCTCTCTTTTCTCATTCTAGAATTGCCAACCTGCTGCCCTCCACCTGCCTACTCTTTACATCAACCCCCTCCCACACACTCAAGAATTAGTTTTTCCAAATAGATGATTCTCTCAGTCCACCATACAGAAAGAGTGTCAGAATCATTGTGCATATTTATAATAGTATTGAGGCAACACAGTTACCAAGGATTTGTGAGAAAAATGTACTTGGAGATACATTCCTGTCTGAAATTAGTTGCAATAGATCACAGGCTATGTCTCAATAGTGAAAAAATATTTTAAAAGACATATATAAATTTGTATTATAAACTATTTGACAGGAGTTATGAGTCAGCCAGCACAGTGTATCAGGCTTAAGACAGTTTTAAAATGGGTGGGTGCAGACAGAAATGAGGGTGAGAAAGCAACAAAAATAGGAAAGGGTGGAATTTGTTATCTGTTTATAGAATCAAAGAGTTGGAAAAGACCATAGAGGTTGCTTAGTCCGACACCCTCTCCCCCACTCAGTGTACAGATGACCATCGCGCCTGTTTGAACACCTCTAGTGAAGAGCACACCGCAGTCTGAGGCAGCTTGTTACATCAAGAAGTTCCTTCTGATCTCCCTCCTTATAGTTTTAATGTATTCATCCTATTTCTGCAGCTCTAGAGCAATAAATAATATAGCCATGCCTACCAATATGCTGCATAACAATCTGAAGATCTTGTCCAGAATAGATACCAAAGTGTTAAGTCTGTAGATTCTTTGATCCTCCTTCCCTTTCATGAAAGTGTGGTGACATTTGCTCTCCTTCATTGTTCTGAGACTTCATCAATACCTCATGAATTCTAATCATGGTTCTGCAATCCCCTCTGCTAATTCCTTCAGTATTATAGTATGTAATCCATCTGGTCATGGACCCTGGGATTAAGTATTTCTGCCTTCTTGCTGTCACTATATCACATTGAAACTAACACACTTTTTGGCTTTTCTTTCATTGCTAAAATATTCAAGGAACCTTACAAAACTACTGCCTAATTCAGTTAGCTTTTCTGACTTATCTTTGTATTGTTGTTTGATTATATGTCCTTCCTTCCATGTCCCCTTTTCTCTTCAGCATTTTAGAGAACTCCATGCATTGACCAGGCCTGCTTTGATTTTTTCCCATGCTCCTTCTTCAGCGGAACCATGTGTTCTTTGTGTCTGCATCTCCAAACTCTCTTTGTAAAAATGCCCATCCTTCCATCATACCTTTTTCTTTAATGACGTGAACTGTTGGATCTGATCCAGCTTCCCTCAAAGTTCATCAAAATCTGTTCTTCTTAAGACTGCTCCTCTCTGTTGCTCTACCTATTGATATCATGATTTCAACAACATGTTCTAGATAATTGAGTTGGCTGTGCTGCTGCTTTACCCCACAGTCTTTAGGTGGATTTCCAGGGCCCTAGAATGAGAAGTATCTTAGTAATATAATGGACTTGCTAACAGTGGTGGGATTCAAATTTTTTTACTACCAGTTCTGTGGGCATGGCTTGGTGGGCATGGCATGGCATGGCTTGGTGGGCGTGGCTTGGTGGGTGTGGCAGGGGAAGGATACTGTAAAATCTCCATTCCCTCCCCACTCCAAGGGAAGGTTACTGCAAAATTCCCGTTTCCTCCCGATCAGCTGGGACTCAGGAGGCAGGTATTTACCGGTTCTCCAAACTACTCAAAATTTCCGCTACTGGTTCTCCAGAACTGGTCAGAACCTGCTGAATACCACTTCTGCTTGCTAAGCATGTTTTATAAAACATTGAAATATTACTATAACTAAGATAACAAACACAATATATCCAAACCACAGAAAGGTAAAATTCTGAAAGGGACAAAGTCCTAGCTGAAAGAACCATATATGGAACTTGGCATGTAGGCTTCTTGCAAACTCTTCTTGCAATAATAACTACAGGGCTGGACATGACTGCAAATCACCTAGTCTTTTGAGTAGAAAGCACTATTATTTACACTACAGTTGAAGACACAGGAGCACGCCTCTAAGTCACTCCCATAGCTGAAAATATCTTCTCAGAATGCTTTTAATCAGCTTAGCAAACAGAGATGCAGACGAGGGAGCACTTTGAATGGTTACATAGGTATGAATTTTCAATACCATTAGTTGCTGTTGTTAATTATAATAGTAAACAATAAATCCAACACTATATGGCATTTTCTAGCATTCATATGCATTATTTAGACTGAGACTATATTATTACAGTGTTGCACATTGCAAGAAAAAGACTGAAATATTTCTTGTAGTTCAGTCTCTTAGTTACTGCACAATGGCCTTGCCCTGATAAAATATGGGTAACAGCTCTGTAATTTCATAAAAGAAAGCTATAGTCATTCTTCTGTCATCATAGTCAGAAGTGGGTTCTACTTACCTTTACTACTGGTTTGCAACAGGGCCACACAAACCTGTAGCATGCGCAGAAGGTTCCCGATGACATTGGGGTCGGTGGACGGGGCCTCCCGCCGGTGTTACTACCGGTTCTATAGAACTGGTCCAAACCGGGGGCAACCCACCCCTGATCATAGTGCTTTCTTATATTAGTTGAATTTCATAATAAATAGAATTGATGGAAAAGTGCTGAGGAAAAACATAATCATCTTAAACTGTTTTAATAAAAATCCATCAATAATTATATGCTATGCAATGAGATTTAAAGTATCGTCTCAGCTTTGGAATCTGCTGGTGTCTATTTTTGAAGAATTAGGATTTTCTTTGCCAGAGGGATTTGAAAGAAAAATAAAAGATTAGATACTAAATGACATAAGGAGGATTTATGTTTTAAACTTTTTTTCCCCTCTTACAACGCTGTTAAAAGATTTAGTTTTAAATGTTGTACTGCACAGACTAAACACTTCAGGCCTTGATAGCAGACACATATGAGCCATAAGAAGTGGTTAATCCTTGTTTAAAGTGAAAATCTTACCATTAGTGCACTTATCATTTCCCTAACAGAATTTATTCAAAGCACATCTTCGGTGAAATACAACACGAGCAGCCATGCAGAACCAGCAGCCTATCAGTTCGTGGGGAAATCATCTTGCATACTTGGTGATAGCTGCCTGTCTTAGCTTTCTATAAATTTATCATCAAAACAACTATCAAGCATCTTGATATATACATACATAGAAGAAAGCATATTGCAATAATTCAGGGACTTGGCTTTCCATAACAGTTGTTCACTTTTTCAGAAAAGCCCAGATTTCAAATAAAATAATTTTTCAATATAGAAACAACAAAGCTGGTATATTTGATTAAAGATAATGTTGTTTTATAGATTTGTTTATCAATAAGAGATGGAACATGGAATAAAGAAATGTTTATAATTTTAGAGAGAATGAAGAGTTATTAAATTTGTATACTTGTGGTGAAGTTTGGAGGTCACTTCTTTATATATTTATTTTCTCTTTATTCTTACTCTATAAATTTTCCTTGCACTTTTTACTACTTCTCTAATATTTTCCCTTGCTTTAAGTTTAGTTCGTATTAGTTTTTACTTCTGTACTACTGTATATGTACTGCTACATATTTTACTGCTATAAATTCTTAACAAAAATTAGACACACACAGATACACCCACACAAGTGGTAGTCCATTGTGAGTGGTACGGCACACAGTAAACTTTAGAGTAAATCTCCTGAAATAAACAATGCACAGCTCTTTTGGTCTTACTTACTGCATATTTTGGTATATAACCTCTGTTAATCAGTTGTGCAGTTAAAGAAGTTATTTAATTTTTAATTTAACAAATATTTCTACTGAAGAAGATGGCTTAAAAGTATCAGATTTAACTGCCAAAATTTTCTCTCCCAGCAAGAGCACAGAGTAGTAAATGGTGCAGTGTCATCTTGGATTTGCCTTGCCTATGACATCCTTTTCATGTAGCCACAGGAGAATAGCAGGTAACAAGATAGAAGACTATTGTGGCTCTGTGCTCTTGCTTCTCTTTGAAGACTCTCCTTGTTCCTTCCAGGCTGCATCTTCCATCACTTTGTAGCGTTGTGCTTGGCTTGCAATTGGCAGTTGGCAATAAATATGTCCAGCAACCAACTGTAAAACATTGCTTGTAAAATTATCACTTGTTAGAAGCAAGCTAAAAATGGAACTATTAGCAGTGTATAAAAACATTGTGGAGTTTTTTTAGAATGTATTTACTGTAATTTTATAAAATAGATTCATCTTTGTTTAAGAAATTGTACAGTTAGTGAGAAACGCATGATTATGTTTACAGAATGTACATGTTTTTCCATAACATTGCCCATGAAAAGAGTAAAGTGGTCAACTAGAAGCTGCATGGGCATTAGCATAATAAGTGTAAGAATATTTGGTGCAATAAATTTGCAATGATTGTGAAAGTAGTTGTGCAATGGTATTCCCCAATATTTTGCCTTTGGTTCAAAGTCTTCATAGCATATTGAGGCCATACTAACAATTTGCCTTTTTTTCAGGGACTGTGTAGCATATTGAAGCTACACTCCAAAATTGATTCAGGCCAGGATCCATTTCTGGATAGATGCAAAAACACCTACCATAAAGTTTCCATAAACCCCCTCCCCCCTCCATTTTTAAGGAAGAAAATGATACCTTATAGCTTGGTTTTCAGTTCATTGGTTTCATCTCTTGGTTTTCTCAAAGACAAAAGTCACACCTCCATCAGTACTGACAGGGCAAACTACTATAAACAGGCAGCAAACCCCAAACTCACCAGGGCTGATGTTATCCCTATATAGTGTCCTCTCCTTCTGTTACAATCAGTTAAAATCAAATTTCACCCAAAACAATTTTTGAGACATATTGTAACAGTGCTCTATGTAGGATTTTTTTTTTAAATTAAAATGCCTAACTGTAATGAGCTTCGCCACATACCACTTCCTATAATTTATATTTATTTTTTATTAGCATAGTTTGGTTTTGCAGAATGTATTTATTTACAAATACATAACTTTAAGGTTATGTTAATCTTGGTTTGAGAAAGTCAAGATATTTGCCAGATTTGTTTTTCCGCTGATACATTCTAGTCTAATTTTACCTTTTGAAGAAGCTTCTTTTTTTCAGATCTATTCACTCTTTTCATATTTCAATGATGAGTTTGACTTTCAGATTGTTTACCCTTTGGCCACCGACTGATAAAAAGCAATCTTAGAAGGGGCTCTAAGATCAGTAGTGTTGGTGGCATCGGAAAAGACATTTTGGAAGAAACACAGTGAACTCAACATTAAAGTGTCCTACCTAGCTGGAGCAATAATTGGATGCAGCAACATCCTTTATTAAAATATAGAAGGGTACTTTTCATATAGATTATTTATGTTGGCAATTAATGTAACTGAAAGAGAATGTTTCTCATTAATCTGAACACAGCCGGAATTGAGTAAAAAATCCATTTCATAGCCACTCAGGGAACAAGAAAGCTTTGATTGATTTATTCCTTTGACCGCTTAGCCTCCTGTGACCATCATCAGGCTACAGACAATCTGCATAACAGAATAGCAACAGGGGGATTCCTCAGCTACTCCAAATCCTTTACTAAACAATCTTAAGTAATATTCAGCTGGGCCTGGCAGCTTGCCTGGAAAGAAAAAAGCATCAGCACTTACTATCTTTTTCTATCCTGCCTAAGGTCAGTTATTCACAGGGCTTGGGGTTCAAAATGCTATTAGCATTGTTTCACATTGGTGGTTCAAGTTTAAATATCTAAGTAGAGAATGGATTTCTTAGACATCAGTAATAAAGTCCTTGGATAAGGAGCACAAGAGAACAGGTGCCCCAATGCAATCCCTATGCCAGGCAGAGGTTCTGCCACTGTAAATGGGGAAACAGAATTATAGAGCTGGAAGGGACCTTGGAGGTCTTTTAGTCCAATCCCCTGCCCAAGGAGTCCTTATGCAATTTACTCTTGGTTGTCCACTCTTCACATCTACAAATTTAGGGGGCAAGCTGTTTCATTGATCAATTGTTCTCTTGTGTTAGAAATTCCTCTTAATTCCAGGTTGAATCTCCTTCTGATGGGCTTGCATCCATTGCTTCTGGTTCTGCCCTCAGGTGTTGTGAAGAATAAATTGACCCACTCTTCCCTCTTCAAGTATTGGAAGACAGCTACCATGTCACCCGTTAAGCTTTTATTAGGCTAAACATACCTCATTCCCTTAGCTGTTAGCCTCCAGACACTGTATCATCTTTGTTGTTTTCTCTGCACTCCTTCTAGGGCCTCAAAATCTTTTTTGTATTGTGATGACCAGAACCAGACACAGTGTTCCAAATGTGGTCTTGTTAGTGCAGTAAAGAGCAGTACTATTACTTCCTTTGCTCTTGATGCTCTCCCTCTGTCGATGCAGCCAGGCCTTTTTTGGCAGTTGCAGCACACACTGCTGACTCATAGTTAAGCAGTGATCCACCAGGACAGCTAGATTCCTCTCACAATCACTACTTTTGAACCAGGTACTGCCTGTTCTGTACCTATGCATTTGGTTTTCCCTGCCTATGTGCAGGAGCTTACTTTTCTCATCACTGAACTGCATCTTTTTGGATAAGGCCTAATGTTCTGTTAAGATCTTCTGAATTTTGAGTTTATTTTCCAAAGTGTTAGCAATTCCCTCCAGCTTGGTATCATCTGCCAAGTTGATGAGTTCTGCCCTTCAATCTCTTTATCTAGGACCTAGATGAAGAATTCTAGGTCATTTATGAAGATGTTGAAGAGCAGTTAAGTAGTTCTCCTTTCTCCCTCTCACCTTCTTGCCATTTTTTCCCATTAGTGGTGGTCCAACCATTTCTTTGACTTTCTTGTAAAGTGGTAAAATCAGAGCAAGCTGCTGGTTTCACAGTTTCTTTGTGCTAGTCATGCAGATTAAGATATAAGGCAGCTATGTGAATGTTCAGATTGGGTTTTTTTCCTATTTCAGCCAATTTTGATCAATTCTGTCATGCTAGCTGAAAAGCTAATATCCCTCCAGGTTACTTTGCATAATTATTGGTTAAAATTCCAATGGAAATCAAGTGTTTGATTATTTTCTGTATCATTTAACCCAGCTTTCTCTTGTGTGAGGTCAATTCTTACTGGTAATCCTTCTAACAGTTATAGTCCTAATATACCTGAAGTCCACCAAGTTAGGCTATTACATAAGCAATCAAGGTAATCTAGGGCAGGACAGAGTTGTAATCAACACAAGTGCACATTCTGTGCAGTATGGGAAGCTTCAAATATTGGGTTGTAGTTCCTGGAAATCTTTTAGCATGCTTCCAAGGGTTGACGGGTATTGGAATGGAGCAACCTGCAAGGCCATATTTTGCCCATCCTTAGCCAATGATATGTCTGCTGTCCAAAGCCAGTTGTCTCACCTTCTCAATTAATAATATTCAGATTGTGTTGCTATTATTGATTGGTAACATTCTTTTGCCTTTTATGCAGGAGTTGATATGCCTTTTCTTTCTTTTAATCCCAGAGCATTTGTGTAAAGTAGGTTAAGCTATGACAGGGCGGCATCACTCATCAAGCACTGGAGTGATTTCAAACTGTAGCCTCATTGATTAGCCTGGCAGCTGTCTAGCCAGCTTTTTTTCCTCTGACCTTGAGCCTCTCCATCAGTTAACAATACTTCTGATACGCTTTTAATCCAAATATAGTTTGTTTCTCTCCCCCTGACAGTTCCAATTTAGAGAAGAGAGTCTTTGGCATTTGTAGGTAAAGGTAGTCCTCAATATACAACCAGAATTGACCCCAAAATTTATGTTGTTAAGTGAGACATTTGTTAGGTGAGTTTTGCCCCATTTTACGACCTTTCTTGCCACAGCGGTTGAGTGAATCACTGCAATTGATAAGCTAGTAACCTGGTTGTTAAGTTAATCTGGCTTCCCCCATTGACTTTGCTTGTGAGAAGGTCACAAAAGGTGATCACATGACTTTGGGACACAGCAACGGTCATAAGCATCTGAATTTTGATCACATGATCATGGGAGTGCTACCAAGGTTGTAAGTGTGAATAACGGTCATGTCACTTTTTTCAGTGCCATTGTAACTTTGAACGGTCACTAAATGAACTGTTGTAAATTGAGGACTACCTGAATGTACATATTCAACCCTTCCAATGTATTTGGGGAAAAAAACCCAAAAACCCAAAGATACTGCTGTGACCAGTGTTTCCAACCTGGAGTCCCATTGTTTTGTTACCCGCATTTCCTGCTGCTCTGGGGATAACTTTCTTCCTACAGTCCAAGCTGCATCACGATTTGCAGGGTAGCTGGGTGCTAACAAAAGAGGATGCATTCAGCGTGTCATGAAAGTACATAAGACAGAGTAAAGAGAAAACTCTTATAAGGATAGGGTAATTTTTGACCCTTCTCCCTTCGTATTGGAATGTTTTTGTTTTCACAAAATTCTGGAGATGAATTTAAGGAAATTTAGTCAAGATTATGTGGGAGCCATGACTTATATCTTTCAATAACCACAATTAGTCTTTGAAACTGGCACTTTGAAACTGGCATTTCATGTATTGGGTCAGTTATTAAAACAAAGAGTGACACTGCTAGGGATGAGCTATATGGTTAGATTAAGGACTAGGTTAGGGTGTCCCTTAAATGCCCCCCCCCCCCAAATCCCTGTACTGGCTAACTGAAAGTTGCAGTTAGCTGAAAGCTGTGCATTTGGGACAGTAACGAGTTGGCTAGTGCAGCATTTCTTAATCACTGGTGGATGAACAGAAAAAGTAAGGTAGGTGGCAGTAGTCTGAGGGGGAGGCTATTGAGTGGATGCTTACAGAGAGAAAAGACAGCAGCAATAAGGAAAAGAAGGATGAGGAACTAGAGGGAGAGAGCAAAAGCAGTAGGGGGAACACAGCAGTTTGATTCCTGGAAGCCCTTCAAAGTAGCCCTTCAAAATGTTGCACAGAAATTCCTCAAACGTGGCACTACTGATCTGAAGAAGTAGAAGATAAAGGATTATCCATCTATCCATCCATCAATCCATCCATCCATCCATCCATCCTACCAGAAATCTGTTCTTTCTCTAAGATAATTAATTAGTCAGTTCACTTACTGGAGACCTGTATTGTGACTGAAAGATCAAAGGTGATGAGTTAGTTCAGCCTCAGTGTTTCCTAGAAGGCAACTCTACCACCTGCTCGCATGGAAATGTCAGGTCTTATTTTTAATTTATAGAGACCCACGTCTCAAAGGTGGAGTAGGGAGGCAGGGATTTCTGTCACAGCACGTTGATGGTTTTTGTTCTCAAGAAGCTATTTAAAAATCTGAGGTTACAGAGGACACGTTTCTTCCAGATGTTCAAAAGGCATGTTAAAAACCTAACTCAATGGTAAATAGGACATAGATGGTATATGAAAATCAGCATATTCCAAAAGTCTTTCTATCACACCTGAAGATAATAAGCCATATTGTGTTTATGCATCCAGTCAAAATTCAGTTGTAACACTGGATTAAAAGGGGAAAAAATAATTTATTCTGAAATGGGGACAGGATTTTAAACTAACAGAGACCAGGCGGTGTGATTATCTTGTTATTTCAGTCTCTGGGCAAGTTAGGAGCTGCTTTTTAATTAGACAGCCAACCCTGGGGCAATATGGAATTAAGAGAAATCCAATCCCAGGATTGCCTGCTGGGTTTCCTCAATTAAGAGATGAAGAAGCAAGACAGTGGTTTATAATTAATATTAGACATTAGTAATAGCATGTCAAGAAAAAGTGTACACTGTACTGAATGTAAGTTTTATATATAATGTAGTTTTTGGAGAAGTGAGCTGCAAAGGAACATTGGGGAAGTGGTGACTTTGCAAGTAGACCAAGATGAAAGAAATAAGACAGAGAAGCACAGGAAACAAATTCCCTTTCAGATAGCCTTAATGTGGGACCCTTCAGGTGTTTTGAAAGTGTTAGGTTGGGAAGTTCAGGTCTAGTTTGTGGAACATTCATGGATTATTAGTGTTAGAAATCAATTAGAAAATTGAATTAAAAATGCAGAGTGGATATAGTTGAGCTGGAAAATGTATCATTAGACTACAGATATGGATCTATTACTTGGAACCCTGACATTCCTCAACTTAAAATAATTATTTAATGATTATTTGAAGTTACAGACACCCTGAAAAAAGTGCCTTACAGCCGATCATTGCAGCATCCCTACATGCTCAAAATTAGGGTGCTTGGCAACCAGCACATATTTACAAAAGTTGCAGTGTCCTGGGGTCATTGATCATCATTTGCAACTTTCCCAGGTGGTTCCTGCTAAGTAAGGTCATTTGGGGACATTGAATTCACTTAAGCGTGTGATGCAAAAAAGGTCATCAAATTGCAACTCATTTAACAACCATCTTGCTTAGCAATGAAAATTCTGGTCCCAATTGTGATTGTAAGTCGAGGACTACCTATATAGGATTGAGGAAGAAATGTACACTCAGAAGAAAAGAACCTGATAATCTATGGGAAGAGATAAGGAATGGGATAAGAAAACTCAAATGGAGAGAACCCCAACATTTCAAAGAAAATAGAATTTGCAGATTAGGCATAAATGGAAAGTCAGATAAATCACAACCTGGATAGAAAGTTAAGTGAAATGGATGGAGATCATTTAAGACATGTAAATCCTAGTAGAAGGCAATGGGCAGAATGTGATTTATTGCAAGACATTAATGTTTGGCAAAAGAAGCAAAAATAGATGTTTATGAAATGGTTCATCTGCCTCCTTCATTAGAACAGAAGGGAAATTTAGGTAGGTCGAGAAAAAACTAGTAGTTGAATGAAAGGGAAATAAGCTCTGTAAGAAGCTTGTGGAGCAAAACATTAAAAGATAGATAAAGAATAAACAGGTGAATAATGAATGTAAGAATGAGAAGAAAAAGATGATCAAGAAACTCATCTCCCACACCATCCAATACAACTGATGAAGCTTCCAGGATAGGAAGCGGAACATCTTCTTCCTCAAAAAAATCAGTCCAGTTGCCTTTTCAAAAATAACCATTTTTGATTCTACAAAAGATGATAAAACAAAACATCAAATAACATCAAAACACTCAGAAGTAAATTGAGTAATAATAATAGGAGACCTTGCCTTGGTACATTTTCACTTCTGCTGCACAGTATGTTGCTAGAGGCTGAATTGTAGAAATTTGAAATCCAGATCAAGTAAAATCATATAAAAGTTGTCTGTTCTTCCAGTGCATTGATGAAGCTGGGGTAGGTGTTAGGAATGTCCCTATAGATACTTTAGTAATAGAATACATGTTGGGCTCTTTCATTACCCCACTTCACATGGGCGAAATGTATACGAAATGTATAGGGTAGGCTGTGTGTAGTCAACCACTTTTTTATTTTATTTTAATTAGATTTATATGCTGCCCTTTTCCGGAGACTCAGGGCGGCTTACAAGGTATTAAGCAATAGCCTTCATACTTTTGTATATTTTTTATACAAAGTCAGCTTATTGCCCCCACAAACTGGGTCCTCAATTTACCTACCTTAGAAAGGATGGAAGGCTGAGTCAACCTTGAGCCTCGAACTGGTGTAATTGCAGACAGCTGGATGTTAATAACAGGCTATTCAGCCGGTTTTGCTATCTGAGGCTCCTTTGAGGAAGCCATGCACAGTTACAAGTGAAACATCAGAAAAATCTGCTGTCTAGGACCAAAAGTCTATAGAGATTCTCAGTCATCCAGGTCATGATTGTCCCAAAGGTGCTTTTTCAGAAGGCAACTGGACTTTCTGTTTTTTTCCTTTGAAGATGTTTCACTTCTCATCCAAGAAGCTTCTTCAGCTCTGACAGGATGGTGGGGAATGGAAGGATTTATATTCCTTGCCGACAGTTGTAGAGAGAGTTGCTGAGGCCACTTGGAGGTGAATATATAGAATAGAATAGAATAGAATAGAATAGAATAGAATAGAATAGAATAGAATAGAATAGAATAGAATAGAATAGAATAGAATAGAATATGTCACCTGAGTAGTGCGAATGGGTGGGGAGCCTTCTTGGCTGCAGGATGTTTTCTGCCCTGTATCCCTTCACAGTTGAAGACAGGTGCGTGCTGTTAGGGATGAGTCTGTGTTATCTACATCTCAAATTGAAGTGCAAATAGTTCCTGCAGTCTGCAGCTTTTATGGAAATCCATTCATACTCCCCATGCCATTCGAAGGATATTCATCCCGAAGTGCATATCTAAAAGTCTATGGAGATGATTGGCTCATGATTGTCTAGGACCAAGGTCAATAAACCCTAAAGCTGACATTCCCCAACAGATATCAGCTATGAAAGCTTACACCAAAAACTTGTATGGACCTTGAGGCCTGCTAAATTGGGGGCATGACAGTCGGAACTGTTCACTGGTTTGATCATAAAATTAATAAACAAATTACACAAGGTAGCAGCTAGAATACACCAATGCCATATCCCTCTCCATAGAGGTATCAAATCAAAAAGTGGCCCTTGGCTGTTGCTTCTCAAGGGCCAGATGGCATATAGGTTCTAGGATAAATAAAGACGATTCTGATCTACAGTGCTATTTATCATGTTATCTCACAGAATATTTCTATCTATAAAATAAAGGCAATTTTGAAGTACAGGAATGCCACATATACAGGGGATTTTAAATTGTGCACATACTTCTGAATCTTGTACAGTAGCAAGGTATCATATATAGTTGATTGTCATTTTCTAAAGCTGGCTTGTTCATCTCCTCAAATTTCTTCTCGTTCCGTTCAGGCCTGAAATTTTATTTAGATGCTTTCCATAGTGTTTACTTGAAACTCTTTAAGACACTGGTAAGTCTGTACTTAACTAGATCTTCCTTGCTGTTTTTCTTGTAAAAGGGGGCTATTGCTAAAACCTCATTCTTAGTTATTTGCCTTTTTGATCAATAAATGTAAATAGATGCCAGCAAGAGCATCTGCCTGTTGTAATTCAATTTGATCACTTCAGAAAACGTAAGATCATTACACAAGGCCACTCCAGATTTAAAGTACTCTTATCTATTTGATCACATCTGCTAAAGTAACCGGAGACCACTTATCTACAGTGCTGAAATCAAAGTATGCATCATCAGAATTATAATTGAGGTCAATATGCAAAACCTTGTTTCGTTTCCTACGAATTGATTTACATTGTGATTTAGGGCCAAATAGGATTTGATAATAGGCTTTAGATGAGTGAAATGTATAAACAACATAAGCTGCCCTAAATTTTCAGCTTAAGCTGCTGACATTCGCAGTCAAATCACTGCTGATCTTTACTATTTGGACAAAGGGAATATTTCCTCTTCACTGTGGGAAAGATTGGCTTGAATTTTCTGATCAGCCGATTGTACAGTTTTACCTAGCATTTCTGCAGCTTGTTTGCAGTTCGTCCTGAGAACATTTCTGAAAGATCTTGAGACTTGCATCATTCTGTTAGAACATTAACCTTTTATTTCACCCAGATTGCAGCACAGTGTTAACAACCTCCAAATTCTGGGTATACTTTGCTCTGTTTTCACTAACTCATTTTGTAATAGTATGTTTAATACTAGGGGATGATAGTCACTCTCCAGGTGTGGTTCCACCTCCACCTCCAACTTTAGAAGATAAGGTAAAAGATTTTAGGAAAAGGCCTGTAATCTGTTAACCTTCTGCCCACTCATCTAAAAATATATTCCACTGGCCAATCTCCAAATGTGCACCATTCAAAAGACAAAGAGCTGAAATCAGCTATATCAAATACACTGTCACCAAGTTGCACCTTGGTCCTTTGCTGATCCTTGGTAAAGTGATTCCTCTATAGATCAGACAGGCATATATTTTAAAAATGACTTCAATATTTTAAAAAGTCTTTTGATTTTGATCATCACTCTGCAATGTTCCATGATAAAGTAATAAGGGTATGATATACATATATATCAAGGGTATATCTCATACCCTTACACTCTCTCTCTCTCTCTCTCTCTCTCTCTCTCTCTCTCTCTCTCTCTCTCTCTCTCTCTCTCTCTCTATATATATATATATATATATATATATATATATATATATATATATATATATATATATATATATATATATTCAGAGCAAAGTTAAAATACAAAATACCCTTTCTATCTATCTATCTATCTATCTATCTATCTATCTATCTATCTATCTATATCTATATCTATATATATATTCAGAGCAAAGTTAAAATACAAAATACAAAACTAAATAAAAATCCAAGAAGACATAAAAGAAAAAAAACCACACAAAACACATAGCAATCAGAACATTTAAAAGTGCATCAAATGTACTATTTTCTGTGTTAACTTTTGTTATGTATATTATATACTGCCAAATAAAAATATTTTATATGCAACTCTTTAAAAAAAAAAGGTGCATCAAAAACAATAACATATTATACACAGATTGCCCCCGTTGACTACTGATTAATATATTAGTACATTAGTTCCACCACTTGGGAAACAGGCCCTCCCAAAATTTTAAACTTCTAAATCTATTAACAATTTCTTGACCTGTCTTCTATATGTTATATTAGTGACAAAGTAGTTAACAGGAAAAACAATAATAAAACAGAACAAAAATAAAGTTATTGTAATTAACTCAGAACATTTTCCAAAATGCTTGTCAGACCAAATTTTTTTTTAAAATTCTAAAAACATCTGATTTATTGTGATAGTTTTACAAGCTTCTATTGCCAAAACTTCAGACCCCTGAATCTGGGTTCTGACTGACACATCTACTGGGATTGACATAGTCAAATCTCTGCCAATGGACCAGGGGTGGGTTCTACTTATCTTTACTACCGGTTCACAACGGGAGCACATGCACTTTTTCTACTGGTTCTAAAGAACCAGACAGAACTGGGAGCAACTCACCACTGCAATGGTCACATCATTAAAGATCTGAACTCTTCTGATTCTTTAAGATCTCAATATGGGGATTGGCGACATTGATAATACTGGTAAGATCTTCTCTTATAGAAGATTCAGTGTTGAGTGGATCAGCGTTTTGTGTTTTTTCTTGCTCAGTAGCAATTTTTAATTGCTACTAGTTGTGTCAAAGATATCCTTCTTAAGTCAAGTTCCTATTCAAACTGTAGCTTCTAGTTCTGCTGTGGCGCAAAGCGCTAGCAATGCCTGCCTAACATGGTCTAGACTTTTAATTACGTCCACCTGCTCATCTCTTGGCAAGACTCCAAATGTCTCAGTTAACCTTGCTTCTTCTTCTTCTTCTAAAGGCATTTTATATGTCTTTATGCTCCAGTGTTTATTTAAGCAGTTTCCTCTCAAGGACTTCAGAAGCTCAATCCCCTGGTAGGGGACTGTCACTGGCATATCTTGGTTTAAAGAGGCAGCACCATCCTAGAGAAATAAATCCAACAAAATACCTAGTCCTTCATCATGAAACACTTGGTCTGGGGAAATTATGAACGAGGGGTTTTTTATTATTTATTTATTTATTTATTTATTTATTTATTTATTTATTTATTTATTTATTTATTTATTATTTATTATTTATTTATTTATTTATTTATTTATTTATTTATTTATTTATTTATTAAATTTCTATACCGCCCTTCTCCTTCCGGACTCAGGGCGGTGAACAGCCAATTTAAAACCAATACAATACAAAAAAGTTAAAAACGTACTAAAACCAATATAAATTTAGGCTGAAAATGTAAAACCAAATAAAACTCTAAAACTCTAAAAAGTTTAAAAAATAGGAGGGATCAGGCAAGTCTGGCAAGTTGGAAGAGATGAGTCTTCAGAGCCCGACGAAAAGTCCGGAGGTCAGCGATTGTCCTCAGATCTGGAGGGAGATCGTTCCAGAGGGTGGGAGCTACCACAGAGAACGCTCTCCCCCTGGGGGTCACCAGCCGGCACTGTCTGGCTGACGGCACCCTGAGGAGGCCCTCTCTGTGGGAGCGAACCGGCCGGTGGGAGGCAATAGGTGGCAGAAGGTGGTCCCGTAAGTACCCTGGTCCTAAGCCATGGAGCGCTTTAAAGGTGATTACCAACACCTTGAAACGCACCCGGAAGTCAACCGGCAACCAATGCAGCTCACGCAGGAGAGGTGTCACATGGGAGCGCCCTGTCGCTCCCATAATCCCCCGCGCGGCTGCATTCTGTACCAGCTGAAGCCTCCGGATGCATCCCAAGGGGAGCCCCATGTAGAGAGCATTACAGTAGTCCAAGCGAGACGTGACGAGCGCCTGAGTGACTGTGCGTAGGGAGTCCCGATCTAGAAAGGGCCGCAACTGGCGTATCAGGCGAACCTGATAAAAAGCTCCCCTGGCCACAGCTGTCGTATGCTCCTCTAAAGACAGCCGTGGGTCCAGGAGGACGCCCAAGTTGCGCACCCTTTCCGTGGGGGCCAATGATTCGCCCCCAATAACCAACGATGGAGTCAGTTGGCTATATCGGGATGCCGGCAGCCACAGCCACTCGGTCTTGGAGGGGTTGAGTCGAAGCCTGTTTCTCCCCATCCAGACCCGCACAGTTTTATCATAAATAGTACAGTAGGGCTGAAAGATTACATACTTTGTGGCCCAATTTGCTTGGCAGTCATTCAGCTTCGAAAAGATCAACAAAATACAGTTCACAGCAAAAGAGCTGACTCAAAGAGAGGGTGATGGACTTTTTTGATCTCCCAAAATGCCTATTGCCTATACTCTTATCTAGTTATATACTATTAAAACTCTTGTTCCTATAACCTTTAACTGGGTAAAATGCTACATCATGGGGCAACTATTTTTGAACCAAGGAACTTCAAGTGGGGTAATTTACAGAATGTGTCCAAAATCCAGAACCCATGACTCCCATGGAATTGGCAAATTTGATAAAATATGACATTAAAAAAATTACAAAATAGTTTATGGCTTATAAATGCTGTGCTGTGCTGATATTCGACTGAAAGACACAGTTCAACATGGTTTTAGTCCCAAGGCGGATACATCTCTGAATATTTCTCTGAATTTTGAAGAAGTTTTCCAGTGAAGGCAATACATTCGAAGTTCTGCTATAGTTACTAGCATTAAGGAAACAGGTCATGGATTGTCTATTGTATTAGTAAAACTGACCTGTTTTTGTGTAACTTTTAATTGGGCAAAATGGCACAACATAGGGCTACAATTTTTGAACGAATGTACCTCAAATCAGCTAACTAACAGAATGTGTGCAAAACCCAGAACCCATGAGCCTTACAGAATTGAAACTTGGCAAATGTTATAAAACATTTTATGACATAATATGTTATAAATGTTACAAAACATTTCCTGTGATCAACTTCTGGTGTTTGACTGTGTGTTACGTTTTGAACACAAGCTATTTTCAAGGCAGGTATATCGTTTCTGAATAGCTCCCTGAATTTTTAACATTTACTTTTCCAGTGAAGGCTGTCCATTAGAAGCTCTGCCATTATTGAATGCTTCGAGAATATGGTAAGAAAATATCTCTGCAACGATGACCCAACAGGTCATAGATTTCTAGTATGCTATTAAATGTACCTTGAGGGCAGTCAGACTGGTCTGTAGGAATCCAGTCTTCCTGTTCACAGCCTCTTCCTTCAGAGGTCTTATTTCTGATAACTGTTCAGGAATAGAAATAACTTTGTAGTCAATAGACGTTGTGAGGATATCATGTTAGTTGTCTTTAAAATCTATGTTCTCATGTTCTTTTAAAGAAAGGGCAGCTACAGAACTAATTTGATATGTCTGCATAGGGAAAATGTTAAAGCAGCAGACCACTTCTGGGAGCCATACCAGAGTGGGCTTCAGCAGGTTCTGAGCAGTTCTGGAGAACCAGTAGCAGAAATTTTGAGTAGTTCAGAGAACCAGTAAATACCATCCCTGACTGGCCCCGCCCCCATCTATTCTCTGCCTCCCGAGAACCAGCTAATCAGGAGGAAATGGGGATTTTGCAGTAACTTTCCCCTGAATTGGGGAGGGAATCCAGATTTTACAGTATCCTTCCCCTCCCACCCCCACCAAGCCATGCCACGTCCACCAAGCCACACCCACAGAACCGATAGTTAAAAAAAAAAATGAATCCCACTACTGAGCTATACACTTCATAGCATATAGGAAAACCATAGAAATGATTAGCTCTCACTTTCTTCATACAAATCTTTGGAGGAGAGAGAATGCTGAGTTGCATCCAAAGAACACCATACCTCCTGTGAAACATGGGGGTGGCAACATCATGCTTTGAGGCTGTTTCTCTGCAAAGGGACCAGGACGACTGATCCGTGTACAGGAAAGAATGAATGGGGCCATGTATTGTGAGATTTTGAGTGCAAACCTCCTTCCATCAGCAAGGGCATTGAAGATGAAACGAGGCTGGGTCTTTCAGCATGACAATGATCCCAAACGCACCACCTGGGCAACGAAGGAGTGGCTTTGTAAGAAGCATTTCAAGGTCCTGGAGTGGCCTAGCCAGTTTCCAGATCTCAACCCCATAGAAAACCTTTGGAGGGAGTTGAAAGCCCAGCGACAGCCCCAAAACATCACTGCTCTAGAGGAGATCTGCATGGAGGAATGGGCCAACATACCAGCAATGGTGTGTACCAACCTTGTGAAGACTTACAGAAAATGTTTGACCTCTGTCATTGCCAATAAAGGATATATAACAAAGTATTGAGATGAACTTTTGATATTGACCAAATACTTATTTTTCACCATAATTTGCAAATAAATTCTTTCCAAATCAGACAATGTGATTGTCTGGATTTGTTTTCTCATTTTGTCTCTCATAGTTGAGGTCTACCTATGATGACAATTACAGGCCTCTCTCATCTTTTTAAGTGGGAGCACTTGCACAATTGGTGGCTGACTAAATACTTTTTTGCCCCTCTGTAAGTAGCTTTCAGAATAAGCTATCATAATCAGGAAAAGATGAAAGGCTTGTATAGCAGGGACACAATGCAATCAAGCAAAAAGAACAGGGAAAGATATAGAATCAAGAAATATAACAATAATAAAAAGGAAAATAAGAGCTGCTTTCAAGAACATCACAGAAATCACAGAAAATCTACAGGTAAGTCACAGAATGAATCTAACAGAGGCAAATAAGATTAATAGAAGATGGTTAGACTATTGAAATCCTTTACAGACAGGAGTATACAATGGAAAACATTTGTAGAAAAAGTACATATTCAAAGAGTGATTACAGTAGAAAATAAAGAACAAACAATCTATCACCTATCAAATAGAAAGGAACCAGGCACAAATAAATTGAGCCACAGTGGCACAGTGGAGTGCAGTACTGTAGGCTACTTCTGCTGACTGACTGCATTTTGGCAGTTCAAATCTCACCAGGCTCAAGGTTGACTCAGACTTCCACCCTTCCGAGGTGAGTAAAATGAGGACCCAGATTGTTGGTGGCAATATGCTGACTCCGCTTAGAGAGGACTGTAAAAGCACTATGAAGCGGTATATAAGTCCAAATGCTATTGCTATTGCTGTCCACTGAATTCTTAATCAGCCACTCAATCATGGTCCAAATAAAGATTGATTGTTCCACTGGAACAATAGCATGAAGAAGCATATGCGTACTTTTGGCATCTGGTATGAATGCATGGTGAACCAGAAATTATTACACTAGAAGGCTATATAAGAGGAAGACAATGGAGGCGGGAGGCTGAGATTTAAAAAAACTAGAATGTTCTCAGAAAGCTATAATTTTATAGTAAAAATGGCAAGCATTTGTTCATCCAGTTGCCAGGAGTTAAATTCAACTCATTGCTATCTTGCTTCATAGCCTAAACAGAAAGATGTTCAACATATACCCAGAACATAGAAGGGTATTCGCACACAGTAAAAGAAAATGTGTTTCAGAAGGAAGTGTTACTAATCAATAGTAAAAGCAACATGTATACTTGAAGAAAGGCAGAAGAGATATGGCACCTTTTAGAGAAGCTTAAAGTCAGAGAACAGATAATCCCATGGCCATGTATCTTTCCAGAAACAAAATGAAAGAAAATCTGGCCTATTTCATAAATATGTAGGTTGCTTAGAGACTTTAATTTCCTCTGAGATTATATTCTTTATCAGAAAATAATGGTTGCATGATAAGTTGTTTTTGTATTTCTAAGAAATCTTGTGCCTTCACTACTTGGTAGTGGGAATACCTATTATGTTTATCACACTTTTTGCCACTCTTGACCAACACAATATTTTCTGATAGTTTTAAGATTTAGAATTGAAACAAAGAGCATTAACAACGGATTTTCCTATACTTTGTCTTATAATATTTATTGTGTTCACAGGGAATTTTCCTTATATTCACAGAATCATGGGGCTGGAAGAGACCTTGGAGATCTTTTAGTTCAGCCCCCTGACCAAGACAGGAATCCTTATTCCATGCCAGATAAATGGTTGTCTAATCTTTTCTTGAAAACCTCCTGTGATGGGCACCCATAACTCCTGGAGGCAAATTGTTCTACTAATTAATTGCTCTGTCAGAAATGCTTCCTTAGTTCCAAGTTGGATCTATCTTTAATGAGCTTCCACCTGTTGCTTCATGTCCTTCAGATGCTTTGGAGAATACATCACCCTCCTCATTTCTTATCATTTTTGTTGTTCTTCTCTGCACTCTTTCTAGAACCAGAGCATCAGTTTTTGTATCGTATATTATTCCCGATAAGGAATTAGAGAAACCCTCTTCCTTGAGGCCTTGCAAAGGTTTGGTAGATTTGTTCACATACTTTTCTCTTGCGATTGTGAGATTTATAACACCTTCCTCTTTTATCAATTCCTCTGTTCAAAATGTCAGATGTAGTGAAATGTAACTTCACTTAGGACTGAACTGGTATACATCAAGGTTCAATCTGACACTCAAATGAAAGAAAAAGCAAGCAAAGGGGAGGTTGCCAAAAATTATATAGTTTTCTTTAATTGGCCAAAAACAGCAATAACAGCCAGAAATAAAAAAGGATCAATAATTCCACTTGGAAGCAAGACTGATTCAGCAAATAATTCTATGGGCAACAGCTTTGGAGAGCCATCATTTCAGACATTTTTGGCACTGCCTTCTTCAATTTTCAAATCTACCCACGAGCCCTAGTGATTCAAGTATTAACCAGATCCAACCATGTTTATTTTTTAAAGAGCAGCCAAGGTTGGCTAAGTGCTGCCACCTAGTGACTACTGCTAACTTACAGTTGCTCTAAATTTAGTTAAATTGAATATTAAAACAAATAACATATGGACAAAAATGATGCCTTCAAATTAAATTTGCTTCACATTCTTTGAAGGGGAGAAGAGAGAAAGTCTGTCATCCTAGAACTGAAAGTAAAATATCACAAAAGAAGATTGATTAAAAGAGTGAGGTCCATTTAAGAAAAAATTTTTTTGGTAAAGCACCATTTTATTAATATCTGCAAAATGTTAGAATTTCCCAAACAGTCTGAAGTGCTTTTAACATCAATTTAATATGCTTGCAAATCAAAGAGAGGCACCTATGTAATTAATAGAAATTTACTTCATTGCAGGTTAATCCTTATAATTCTAGAATAAGGATATAATAGAAAGTCATCAATATTTTTTGGTTTAACAGCCACAAATTTTCTTCCTCCATCTCTGGTCTTCTGGCTTGTGCAGCAGACTTAGTTTGGAGAATGCAAAGAACACAACAATTCATCTGCAATTATTTATCATCTCGCCATTTTACAAGTACCATTCGGAGAAGACTTCATCTCCCCCTTGAGCCCTCTGACAAACACGGAGGCCATCAAAGGATTTCTCTTTCCTGTAGTGAGTGTTAGAAATGAGAAGTAACATAAACAAGCACCTGCTGTTGGTTAGCATCTCAAACACTGGAGCACAAATGAAAGCTGAGAGAGCTGGATTAGTTCTCACCTTCTTCCTAGAGGGCCAAGGGCACTTGCATGTGTGGGAAATTGTCATAGGAATAGGAATATCCCTTTTCAAAGAAAATGTACGGACAATGAAATGATTTGAATAAATATAATTGTTATGTAATGCAGGTTTCACAGGACAAGGTTATTATGAGATATTGTGTGAAAATAAACTCTAGTTTGAGACCTTTAGTGTTTGTCAGTTGCTTTTCTTGTTGCGTGTATTGCCATACTGAAATATCTAAACTCTCTAAAAAAATATCCACAAGAATTACTTGAGTGACTTCCATTTTTGTTATCCCATCCACCCTAATCTACAGGATATTAAGGAATAATGTATGATACGTAAAGACAACTGTAGTAGAGTGAGTGAGTGTGTGTGTGTGTGTGTGAAATTTGCAAATTTCCTCTTGGAATTTAGAAGCACTCATGGCATGTGCCCATGTTTTAAACTTTTTACATGTGGACACTACAGTGCTATAACTCCCAGTTCACAGAATAGCCAAAATAATATCTTATCTCAGGGAAATTGCAATTGTATCTATTTATTTTCTGGTAGTAGTTTCCCAAGATTTCTCATGGGAATCTATCAATAGCTAAATAAAAGGAATATAAATAAAATAGGTAAAGTAGGGCCAATTGGTTTAATATGTTTTTAAAAACAACATCACAAGAAGGGAAGGGGTGACAATAATTCTATCTCTGTCCTCTCTGATGATGCCACCATGTCAATCCCAGACCACTGGAAACTCTCTACTGCTGGAAAAGAATGTAAAAAGTGTGCCCTCTAGCTATAACCTGATAGCTATATTGTGGTTCTTTTAGTAAAAAAAATCATAGTGCATCTGGGAATCATTTCCTTCTGAACTGTATAAAATTTCAGCTAAAATCTTCATGCAAAGTTGTGGATGCTGACATAAACAATGATATTTTGGTTGATTAATGCTATATATTAATCTCTGATACTTAATTTAAAAAAGTAAACAGTTGAAAAAATATGTGATAAAAATAACTTATGGCCTATATGTAAACAAGGAAATGGTACATCTAAATCATAAAATGTAGCAACTGCACTCATAGCTGTTTGTTTTTTTGCTATGTGGATCCTACAAGGTAGCCAGAGGAAGTTTCCTGTGGTTGAAAAAAATGTGTGCCCACTTCACATATGACTATCTACACTGTTCTTATCTACATGATTTGAATGTAAGAATGGAAGCAAGCTTGTAATAATCCCTTAAACCTTAAATTGTAAATATTTCCCAAAGACTAAAAAGCAGTGCTTCCTTATGCAGATGGACGGTGTATAAAATAAGAGCATTAAACTGATAAGAACATTAAATACAATAGAAACGAATAATGAAAATCAAACAAAAATATATGAAAAACTTACTTTTTCATAACTTTCTGATTGCTTCTTATAATAACCTGATTTTTTTATTCCTTTGCTTTATGCATGGTTTAATCTATTTCTCTTCAATGGATTCAGCATAATCCAGTCTAAATTAAGCACATTTATGTCCTTATGAATTCATCTGAAAGTTAAGCAGATGGATGCTCTTAATTGCTTTGTATGAAAAAAGGGATTTAGAATTGCTTGTTGTGACTGTGCTTTTGTAAGCACTGAACCCGCATTACCACAAGAAATATTTATTTATCCAACTTCACTGATATTCTAAGGTTTGTTGCAGCTCCTTATGTAACGTATACTAAAATGTAATAGAATGGTTAACAAAATTCTTTGTAGAAAAAGGCCCAGTTGCGTTGAAATAAAAAGTTCTCATCACCCACATTCATGTTTCAGTTATGTATCCTTTGTGCGATGATTTCAGTTCAACTAATTATTTCATTTTATTTCTCTCGTCTTTATTGGTTGTTACAGCCAGCTGATGCAGTTGAGGTGCCTCCTTGTTTTTGTTTCTTACGCCGTTTGTTGAGGAGTCGATTGTTGGATATTTTCAAATCTTTAATTTTTACTTGATCATAGTCTACTCTCATGGTTGCCAAAGCACTAGTCATTTCCTCCTAAAATACACAAGAAGTAACAGTGAAATTTAAAGGAAAAATAGTCCGTCTCTTGTTATGTCTACAGAAGGAAGGATTTCAGGCAAGAGTAACAACTGTAGAGTCCCCCCGCAAAAGTTATATACCAGATGTGGTAGGTTGTAATGAATAAAACAATTCATATGTACGATTAAACATTACGTATTAGGGACAAAAAACCCCTGAGAACCAAATTAATTCTGTAAGGAACATTCAACTGAGTAATATATCTTTAATGCTGCCTATGTGTATCCAGAATTTAATGTTTTCCTATGTCAAAGGCAACCTGGCATTAGGAACACCTCACAAAGCACATTATAGAGAGAGGTGGGTTTCAGCAGGTTCTGACCAGTTCTGGAGAACCGGTAGAGGAAATTTTGAGTAGTTCAGAGAACTGGTAGTAAAAATTCTGACTGGCTCTGCCCCCATCTATTCTCTGTCTTCCGAGTCCCAGCTGATTGGAGGAAATGTAACCTTCCCCTGGAGTGGGGTGGGAATGGAGATTTTAAGTATCCTTCCCCTGCCACGCCCACCAAGCCATGCCATGCCCACCAAGCCGCACCCACAGAACCGGTAGTAAAAAAATGTGAAACCCCCACTGATACATGCTTTTCTTGTAGCCCCCAGAACTTTTGGAGAAACATCAAAGGTACAATTTTCCATTGTTTTTCAAAGAAAATATGATTTTAAAAAAAAAGAATATAAATATTTGGACAGATCTAGCATATTTATTTTTTAAAAAAAACTTCAAACCACCTACTCCAAAAGGCATACTAAAGAAAGATTAAAGTAAAAATCCTGGCTTTTACCATTGCATACATTTTTTGCTAAAGTCTATTTAAAAAAATAAACACCTATCCTGCCATTAAAACCCTGCTTGTTTTTCTAGGCCTAACTGTACTCATTCTCTCAATCTATTATCTGCATATGTTTTAGCAACTTATTGTGCTATTTCACACTATTTGGGGTTATAAATAAATAGAGAGAACATTGTTTTCCAACCATCCATAAAAAGGAAGCTCTCCACCCAACTCTGCACATGCCCAAAGATTACCTTCACTTCGTCCCAGTGGTCTTTATCTTCTTGCAGAACTCGAGTAGTGTGAAGAGGGGTTGGTGGCACCACCATGGATTGCTAAGAGAGGCAATTAATAGAGATGATTTCTTGTGACAGACTGCTGACACACTAACCATTAACTGTTCTTAAAAAAAAAGAAGTATTCAAAATGTAGAAACTTGTCTCCTAAGCTATGTGAGAAAGAGTGTAGGCGGCTGCATTTTGGGAGACAGTTGTATTTTTCATAATTACAAAATTGCATAACTTCTATAAGACTCTGGCAATTAACTTGGTAAAAACTAGAGGAGAAAATCACATTTGAGCTCCTCCTGCTTCCCCCAGCAAACACTTGTCAAAGGAGGATAAAACTTGCAGTAGCAGGAAAAAGCACATCATTTCCCCTTCTGCTTCTCAGCTTCCAGATAGACCTTTCCCCCCATAGTAAATCTCAAACCTCAAAACCATATTCTTCATAAAATAATTTAGTTTACCCCTCTATCTTGGTATGAAATTCTGCAGCTCTTAACATCAAGGTCCCATTCTCCTTTTAAAATATTTTTAGTTATAGGCCACATAGCTGAATGAGAAGTAGAACAGACTGTCAGGAAGATAAATTGTAAAAATAAAGCTCTTAACACAGCTCCACTTACATTTTAGTTTGTAAATTCCATTTAAAGCCCACAATGAAGTTGACACAACACCTGAATCAAAGGCTAAATTTACACTTATTCTTGATCAACTGACATCCCTATGTCCAAATTAATCAGTTCTGCACTGTGACCTACAGTATGTCAGTGTTTCCAAATGGTTCAATCTAGGTTTCTGGCTTAAAAGGATGGCAGGTGCTAGAACAGAGTTTCTGTAATAGAGATACAGATTCCAAGTCTCTCCAGAATTGTTTATATTAGAAATTTAAATTTTAAAACTTGATACATCAGTTTCAATTCTGGTGACTGGAAAGAAAGCAGGACTTTGTCCTCACAGACATGTTCAACTCATTTGTCTGTTTAACTCTGAGCCATTCTTATTGAGACTGAGATCCCTTTTCAGCCTACATTTCCTTTGAGCTGACAGTTAGTTCCCTATTTAACAATTTGCTCTATGGAGCACTCAAGTTGCTCTCTTGGACTTCGTCTCTTTTAAGAGAAAGAGCTCACAAGGCATTTAATCTCTTTAGATTGATTTTTCTTGGCAACGATATCAATCCATTTTTAAAGCAGCTATTTGAAGTGCGTTGATAGATGTGAGAATCCAGTACAGAAAAGGTTGGTGTCTTTTGTCTGGCAGTATGCAGATGGGAAACGCATAGCTTCAGCAGCAGCTTGCTCTCTCTCTCTTCCACTCCAGAGGGGAGTCTACTTCAACACTCCCAGAGCCTTTTAGTTAGTTGGCATCTCCATCAGAAACAACTCTGGCGTGATTTTCTGAGAGAGCTGTGCTTAAGCCTCCCCCTTCCCTATTTTGAGTTTTCCCAGTCCTCTGCCAAAAACTGAGAACGCCCCCAAAGCAGGAGGTCTCTATTCATATCAACACTGTGTAGCACGATGGTGCCTTGGAGGTCTAATAATAAGTCCTACATTGATGAGGTAATGTGGCTTTTTATAAATAAGAGAAAAAGAATGTGTGCACTGCAATGAAAGCTAAATCTAGCTGAGAGCAGTTGGGTTGGGGGTGTAATGTCCTTGACTGCCACTCAGAGTTTTTTTCTCTCTACCCTCCCAAGATTTCCCTCATACTGTGAGGGAGAAATTATATTCGTTTTTACAGATAGAGCCTTAGTTCAATTAGTAATATGCTAAATCGTTTCAGCAGGCTGCCTAGTACCCATATCAAGATACAGGCAGACCACTGTGCAGGACTCACATTAATCCAGGGATGATTCATAAATTGAGAAATGGTCATCCTCTCTGTTGGGTCAGTTTTCAGCAATAGACGAATGAGCTGCTTGGCTAGAAAAAAATACACATGGAAACATAACTTAGGCAATAAGGGCTTGTAAAATTATACAAAAAAATATTGTAGAATATCCATGCACCCTGGTCAGTTTTCCTCTTCTGTCCAATTAGGAAAAAATGACACCTATAACTATCTGCAGAATGAATATGTTATATTCATGTTCTTATATTTAAGAACTACTTACCTTTTCCCATTTATATCCTGCTTTTCACCCAGAAGCACAAGATCATGCATAGTGATTTCTTCTCTAAAGTTAGCAGCCACGAAAGATATATTATCAAATGAATCTTCATGGCTTATTATAGTTTCTAAATGTTTTTAATAATATAGTAATGATAATTGTTTTACTCATTATTAATTTAACTGTTTTTAGCTTTGTGATACACCTCCTAGTTATTTGTTTGTGTGAAGGGCCTATAAATTTGACAAATAAATTTGGCCCCCAGAAGATGACTATATTTGCTAGCCCATATGAGGCAAACTTGGCTCCAAGCAGGAAAAAATGATTTTAGGATGGTGCATTTTTGAACAATTTACAAATGTTGAACATGTGTATATATTATTATTTGTTATATGGAATTCTCATATCTGGGAGCAGCAACTGTCGATATTCTAGTACTAATCTGGAAGTAAGCAAGCTGTAGTATCCCAGATGTTACTGAGTTCTTAATTCTTAGAAAGCATGGGAAATAGTGATAGTTGCTGGTAGTGGTCAGGCAGCAATTTCCAAAATGCCATATGTTGCCTATTCCTGCTCTAGACAAACATACTGAAGCTAATTACAAAGGAAACCAGATATTAAGAGGCATACTGGTGGAGCAATATGATATTTGTTACCTGGAATACATTTTTGCTTATTTTCTACTGGCCCAGAATATCTAAATTTCTCTCTAATATTAAAATAATATTTGAAGAAATGGCATTTAATTCAATTTGTCTAATTTTTTGGTTTCTGACCATTCTTTTTACGTTTATAATTAGGTGTGTGCATTCATGAAGTCTGCCAAATTTTATTTGTTTCTATCCCTCCTTTATTATTTTTACAAATAACTCTATGTGGCAAACATATCCAAGTTCCAACACACATTTGTTTCCTATTTTCTCCACAACAACCCCGAAAGGTTGGGCTGAATGTGAGTGACCACCCAGCTGTCTTTCATGGCTAAGGCAGGACTAGAACTCACAGTCTCCAGCTTTCTAGCCTGATGCTTTAACCACTAGGCAATCTCACATCTTGAAGGTCTCTATGAGCACATAGATTACTCAAGTAAAAGTTGCAATTTTTAAAACCCATCAATGATGCAGTTTTATTGAACACGTACACAACACTCATTTACCTTCGTCAGATACCTCTGACCATTCAGGATTTGGAAATCCATACTGCCCCATCCGAATTCTTCTTTTCATTCCTGGGGAAATGGCTTGGCCAGTATTGGAATAGAATGGGGGGAACCCACACAAACTGCAAAAGAAGGACATATATAGATGAGCTTCTGGTAACTAGAAACCCACTATATATTCCCTCCTGGGTCCCATGTAGAGTCACAGATGGCTGCTGATTCTTCTGACAGAATGAGTAATGATCTAGTGACTAATTTTTCTGATTTACTAGTGGCATTACGGTAACAAGGAGCTAATGTGTGACATATCAGAATTCTGTTTTGCCATTATCTAAATTTTACACTTACAGAATATACATGATGACACCAAGAGACCACATATCACAGGATTTGTCATATTTCTCAGGACCAAGTACTTCTGGGGCTGAAGAAGAGAACAAAAGAATTGTGAATGTTAGTTTTTCAGATGTTGGTTATATGCTAACTAATATTTATTCTTTCCTTGTTATTAAAGAAGCGATTAGTATAAAACTGAATGTAGGTACTTTAATCTAATCAGCAATAACAAATATTTATATAGTTTACTTATGTAAGCTAGTGTACATGAGGGTGTACATATGTGGGGAGCGTCAAAAACAGACATCCCAAGTTTTATTTCCAATGCCACCAACAATGGCAAAGTGATTATCCATAATGAATCTAGAACACTGAGCAATTTTGCTTTGCTTGCATGATCTCAGCTCATACCATCCTTCCGCTATAATTTGTCAGTTGTTACATAAGCTTTTTTTTTTGCCTACAAGTCCCATAAAACTCTAATTTCCACACTACATTGCTTGCTGAAGCCCAATACTTATCTATATCTATATCTATAAAGGAAAAACACACACACACACACACACACTATAATATTCTTTAACATAATTGCATGTATTCATAGGTTAGAACTCAACTGTCTGGTAATTGACTTTTTACTTCTGGCAGCAAGGGTTGAGTACATTTATGAAAGCGTAATAATTTCATGATTTCCAGAATGAATAAATCAGAAGATAGGAAAAAGCCAAACTTACCCACATAGTAAGGAGTGTAACAAGGAGTCTGCAATGCATTCTGTACAGTTGTCTCTTTAGCAAACCCAAAATCTGTGAGCTTAAGCACTGATTCTTTCTCTTTGGATGTATAAAGAAGGTTTTCTGGCTGGAATTGTATATAAAAAAAGAACACAAACAAGGTGAACACAATAATTTTTGGTAGTAATCTCTTCTGAATTTTTAATCCTGTTTAGTTTGTAGCTAGAGCCAAATTTACTTTTAAATATCAGTATGTTTTAATCTTGTGGGTCAGTTTTAAACTGACATTAGGCCTTCTTTGCACCTTATTTTAATGGACTGACTTTTAAAAGACACTTGGATTCCTGCCAAAGAGTGTGACTTAAAATGTTTGATTCAAGCTGTTTCTCTCAGTGTTGAAACAGACCTAGGCAAATCAACTGCTTAGATGTGTTAATTTTTTCACATAGTTAGAACACATTTATAGTAGTTCATACCTTGACATCTCTGTGAGCTATGTTCATCCCATGAAGATGTTGGATGGCTGTTCCAATGTCTCTCACTATTTCGGAGGCTTCTAGAAAAGTTATTTTACAGAAAGGTCATATTTATTTATTTATTTATTATTTATTTTATTTATTTATCTTACTTGCTTGTTTGCTTGCTTATATGCCGCCCTCTCTCCAGAAAGGACTCAGGGCGGCTCACAGCAATAAAACAGATAAAATCAATATTAAATGTTAAAAACCATTAAAACTCCCCTTAAAACCCCTTCAGTCCAATCCGGCCTGGCAAAATAACCATGTCTTAAGGTCATGGCAGAAAGAACGCAGGTCAGGGGCTACCCGGAGCTCCAGGGGGAGTTGATTCCATAAAGTAGGTGCGCCCACAGTGAAAGCCCGTTTCCTAGCAGTCGCCAGATGATACTGCCTGGCCGATGGCACTCCAAGGAGGCCCTCCCTATGGGAACGCACCGGGCAATGGGGAGCTATCGCTGGCCGCAGATGGTCCGTCAGGTACCCCGGGCCTAAGCCATGTAGGGCTTTATAGGTGATAACCAGCACCTTGAATCACCAGCACATTAGCATTCTTGCTGTATCTCAGAGATACACAGTGTTTCTAACTAGTAACCAGCTTGTTTATGTCAGGGGAAAAAACATAAAATTAGCCCTAAGACTCATGTTTTGCTTTCAGAATGACTATTAATTAAATAATTAATTAATCAATGACACTTCTGCTCCTCAGTCCTTTGGTTAAAAGGTAATACCACTGACATGAAATCTTGTACATTACATACCTACAATACACTGAACAATTCTTTAAATAACTAAACAAACACCTTTTATGTATATATATATTGAAATAAACACTGCAGTATTTGGTGAAGCTTCAATCCATAATGGGAAAGCCTATTATTTAAACTTGGATAGTTTTTCATTAAAAACGATGAACACCCCCAATGAAATATATATTTCTGTGAGTTTTCAGGCATTTAGAAATAAAAATCATCAGAAGCTCTACAGAAGTTTTAAAAGAGTTACCAATTTTGATTTGTTTAGAATTCCTTTAAAATAGTAAGAAATAAAGAGTTTATCTAAATACAGGTAGCCCTTGACATATGACCACAGTTGAGCCCAAAATTTACGTTGTTAAGTGAAACATTTGTTAAGTGAGTTTTGCCCCATTTTACAACCTCGCTTGCCACAGTTGTTAAGTGAATCACTGCATTTGGTAAGTTAGTAAGTAATCTGGTTGTGACTCTGGCTTCTCCATTAACTTCGCTGGTCAGGAGGTTGCAAAAAGTAATTACATAACCTTGGAAAACAGCAATGGTCATAAGTATGAACCAGTTGCTAAGCGTCTGATTTTGATCACATGATCATGGGGATGCTTCAAAGGTTGTAACTGTGAAAAACAGTCATAAGCCAGTTTTTTCAGTGCCATTGTAACTTTGAATAGTCACTAAATGAACTGTTGTAAGTCAAGGATTACCTGTACTAACTTCCAAAAATGTGTTCATAAAAACTTTTGATGTTCTACCTTTTTCTGTGAAAGCTTGGTCTCCTCGCTCCTGGATTCGAGTGAAGAGTTCCCCTCCCTCCATGCTGTTGTGAACAAGATACAGATCATTCAAAATGCAAGCACAAAAGGGGCACCTAATTTCAGTTCTTATGGGTAATACTATCTCTCCATTTCATCTTCTCTGTGGCATGTTTCTCGAACCGACCTGACATAGAAGCCCAAAGCTGCTGCTCTAACCTTATAGCATACATAAAGATCTCAAATCATGTTGCCACATGTTTAAACCTTGCTTAAAAGTTTCTAAAAGATTTGCTATGCTTGTCTGCTTTTGCAGCCTCTGGATCACCTACTTCTGATTCATCCAGTTTTCCTGCTTACGAAGAAGGTGGCTGGATATCTGGAAAGTATGTCTTCCAAGCTAGTCTTCTACAGGCATGTCAAATTACTAAGAATATTCTCATGATATCATCCAGGAACTACGTTTAAATGCAAAAGCAGTTGGAAAAGTTGAAGAGCAGTTGGGGCTGCTCTACAACTTTCTTCCCCTGAAGCATAAAACAAAGGTGATTCTTCTCAAACTCTGTACATCAAACTATACCTTGTCTGTACCTGCCCGTTCTTTAAAAATACTGCAGGAGAGGGTGGTACTGCCAATCCCTGGCCTACCGCCATGTCCTTTATACAATTTCCTATCCAATGTACAGCAATGCACAAAGGAAATCTCTCTACAATGGGAGGAGATGAAATATATATAGTCAAGAAAGTGGCATGGAGAAAAAAATCTTTTTCATGGCTTTTCACCTTTAGAAATGGCTGGAAGACCTTAATCTGGACTACTGTAATATTATGTTTATTTATCCACTAATTACATTTTACAAGTAGCAACTTACACCCTCCAGTAATGGCTAACAATAATTCCCAGAATGTATTTTCATGGGCTAGGAATCATAAAAAATGCTAGGAAATAAAGTTCAGTATCTGGAGTCACACAATTGTCTGGGGGTATTATCTCGTAAATATTTTTAAATATGTTATTTGTCGTACATGCAGACTACTTAAATCCTGCTGTCTTTAATAGGATTTTAAATGTTTAGCAGCAAGACCATTGCTGCAATAAATCACCCACTTGTGACTGGATGACTGTAAATTGCTGCTCATCGCTATGCCTCCCTGATATATTTGATAACAAAAAAACCAAATGAACACACAATGAGTTTTAAAGCTTGATGTTTAATATACATGTGAGCTTTTCAGAGAAAGCTGAATCACTAGTATTATTATTTGACCTTACTGGAAATGAGCATAACAGGCAGTACCGCAGGATGGCTAAAAGTAATTTCTCTAATTTTGATGCTATCAGAATTCTGGAAACAGAAAATAAAACAGCAACAGCAACTGAAAGGTTGGACAGTATTTGAAGAGAAATATAAAATTGGTCCAATATAGATTCTAAAAAAAAAAAAAACCTCTTATGGAGGAAAAGCATAATTTGAGCAGATGCATATAGAGTTCAGAAAAAGATACATAAGTCTTAGAATGAGATTGAGAGGATTCTGATTCTTTCCCTCCATACCAGTTCTTTTCATACATAGCAATAGCAATAGCACTTAGACTTATATAACGCTTCACAGTGCTTTACAGCCCTCTCTAAGCCTAAATGACAATAGCTACAAATTCCTTTGAATACACTCCGTCTTCTGCAACTTTTTCGACTTCTGGACAGTCTGCAAGGATAGCCAGCTAATAGTATCAACCACATTACTTTGTTCACCATCTCTCATCATATCCGTACAAGACTTTTCAGAAAATACTTGGCAAGATTTCTCTCCATAGCATGCAAAAAGTATCAACTGCAGTATATTTTACATTTAAGTCAATGTCATTTATGTTTTAAGCAGATGAATGTTACGGTACTTTAAGAGAAAATCCCAACAGAAACATACAGTGGTACCTCGACTGCTTTGAAGCTCATCAAATTTGTTACTCAACGGATTTTGACAAAAATCTTGTCTTGGTACTTATTGTTTGTTTGGTTCTTGAGATACAAGCTAGAACTTGTTGGTGTTGGCTACCTTATGACTTGCAACCCTTTCCAGAGAAAACAAAAGGGTCATGCATTAGTCATGTGGTTTGTTTGGTACTTGTTGTTTGTAGTACTCATTGTGTCTCCCAGAACCAATTGAGTACTGAGGTATGACTGTACTATATTCATATCCACGATGCAAGAATAAGAATACAGAATCTGTTCCTAAGAGCATCTGTTCTAATGTATATAGCATCATCTTGAATAAAACATTTATAATGCTTGTGGCTTTTATAGTTTTGTAAAGAAATTTCAAACACCTTTCCTTGTGTTCACCCAGGCTAAGGAAAAGAACTCCTTTCTCAAAAAGTCTTACCGCAATCTGTGTTATTCCTCAGGGCAACACATACCATTCTTTCTAGTCATGGAGACAACCCTAATCAGCTATTCTAGTATTAGTAAAGGATAATAAATACATTGATTATACTTTAAACAAATCAGATAGCATCACTATCCATAGAAAAGCTTTCCAGAAGATGCCATTATCATCATCTCTTATAAAGCGCTATTCTCAAATCATAAAACTGATTACTGAGGGGACTTTCAGTTTGGCATCACGGTGAGACAGTCGGGGAAATAGCAGGCTCAGATGAGCACCATGAAAACCCCAGCTGCCGAACCGCCGCCAATGGATTTTCGTACTGGAACCGTCCTGCAGGGACGTTGAGTAAAGGAGGGGTGCCTCGGACGACCAAGAGGAACAGGCAAGTTCCTCGGAGGTCAGAGGGAACCTACCTGTGAGTCAGCAGCAGGGGGAAGCAGCCATGGTGGCTGCCATGAAGCTGGAACAACTGGGCTAAGAGATGTGCAGGAGGAGAATGGGTTTAACAACAAAGACAAAGATAAAGATGTTAGGTTTAATAGTAAAAATAAAATGACTATGCTGGGATTAACAGCCAAAAATAAAAATTATTATGCTGGATAGGGCAATAAAAATGGGGAGGAGTATGTTGAGATTAACAGTAAAAATGAAATGTATAAATTGGATTTAACAACAGGAATAAAGACGATAATGATGAGTTCAACAGTAAAATAAAATGATTATGTTGGAATTAACAACCAAAAAATAAAAATGATTATGTTGGGAACACTAAAAATGAAATGATTGTGTCAGGATTAATAGTAAAGTAATGAAGATGATTATTATGAGAGTAATAGTTAAAATATTTTTTAAATGTTTATAATAATTGTAATGATTTATATTGTTAAAATATATCCATCTGAGCAAAAAGGAAGAGAAAAATGGAATGATATTTGATTAGGATCTAAGATTTAAGTAACGGGTTTTTGGGATAATGGCATAGTTAAATTGATAAAATTTAGAGAAATAACTGAGTAAAATATTAAGTTGTGTTAATTGGAAGTTAAGAATTGTTAGTGATTTGTACTAATTTGTGACTGGATCAATGCTTCATTTTGGAAAAGATGCGTTTTATGTTTGTGTTTTTAAAAAATGAACTTTTTTCAAAAAAAAAAACCTGATTACTGAGGAAAATGGGATGATAAACTTAATAAACCCTCAAAGCCATTCTGATGCCACTCCATCTCTTACTACATAAGTATGGCTGAACTATGGAAAAATAAACAGGGAACTCTTCATATAGATGTTTCTACTGCCACTCCAACTACAGACTAGCTTTGATCAATGAGAGCATTAGGTGGGGAGGGTGAAATTTAATTGCAGTAAATTATTTGGACTGATTTAGATTATTACTTTCCAATGATCCAATAGTCACTCACAGAGACAATGGTAAAAGAAAAAAAATAATATATAGGTAGTCCCCAACTTACAACCACAATTGAGCCCAGAATTTATGTTGCTCAGTAAGAAATTTGTTTAAGTTAGTTTTGCTCCATTTTACGACTTTTCTTGCCTCATTTGTTAAGTTTGTTAACTGCAGTTGTTAAATTAGTAACACGGTTGCTAAGTGAATCTGGCTTCTCCACCGACTTTGCTTGTTGGAAGTTTGCAAAAGATGATCACATGACCCTGGGACACTGCAACCGTCATAAATATGAAGCAGTTGTCAAGCATTCAAATGTAAACCACCTGATCATGAGGATGCTGCAAAGATCACAAGTTACTTTTTTGCTGTTGTTAACGGGAGGAGGTTTGGAAATATTTCTAGCAGGGCTACCAGATTCTGTAACAAGCTTTGTTTCCTATGCCATCCATCTGGCAAATTGCAAGATTCATTTCTCTCGCCGTGTACATGTATACATCTGAACTAGACTGTGTCGTTTCTCCGTGCCATATAATATATGTGGGTATATGAACAATTTTGTATTTATTTATTTATTTATTTATTTATTTATTTATTTATTTATTCATTATTTATTTATTCAGTTGTATTTATGTAGTATATATTAGAGGTAGAGACCCTTTGAGAGCTGTATGCAACAAAATTTCATTTTAATGTATGCCGATCAGTGTACATTCAAAGTGACAATAAAATTATTCTAAATTCTAAGTGTTGTAACTCAAGGACTACCTGTACAGTAAGAACTCAACTCCTTCCCCAAGATTTTCAGATTTTTTTTAAAAAAAATTAAAAATTCCAAAATAGTTTTGAACACTCTTGGGAATTATGGACAACTCACCACCGTTTTCTATACTAAAGAGATTGTATGACTGAGATCTAATCATTGTCTTGAAGATTCCAAATATAAAACTAGTGAGGTAATGCTTACCACTCCATGATGATTAGAAGGCATCTCTTCCCATGGTGTATATTCTCGTAAACTTCCAAGATATGGACAATATGGGGACAGCCTGAAGCTCGCCAGTGATGATCCACTTCCTGTCGTGCTTTTGGGCTGTCATACAAGAGCTGTAAAGAGACAGGAAGGAGTAACAATTAAGCTAACTTTTTTTACTTACCATCTAAATTTGCTGTCCTGAAAATTCTAACAGGAATGAAAACTGTCAAGCTCATTCAGTTGGACTCCTTCATTACTCCCAATTTTTCTCCCAAAATTATGGATACCAGATCAGGCAGCTGCTCTACATTTAGAAACAAAGAGTTTTTAAAGCACTGCCCTCAGTGCACTAGAATGAAATATAGGTAGTCCTCGGATTACAACCACAATGAGCCCAAAATTTATGTTGCTAAGTGAAACATTTGTGAAGTGAGTTTGCCCCATTTTATGACTTTTTTTGCTACAGTTATTAAGTGAATGGTTGCATTTGTTAAATTAGTAACATGGTTGTTAAGTGAATCTGGATTCCCCATTAACTTTGCTGGTCAGAAAGTTGCAAAAAGGGATGACATGACCTTAGGACATAGCAACAGTAAGAAATACATGCCAGTTTCCAAGTGTCTGAATGCTGATCACGTGACACGTGCGGCAATGGTTGTAAGTGTGAAAAACTGTCATAAGTCACTTTTTTCAGTGCCATTGTAACCTTGAACGGTCACTAAATGAAGTATTGTGGACTTCCTGTAATCTTAATCTGCTGGTCTTCCAAATAGAAATTAAATGTATTTTGAGATCATGTATCCTTTTCCAATTTGAAGTATGTATTGAAAGGGTTGAGTTGATAGCCAGTATATATTTAATAGATATTTGCGGAGAAAAATATTTACAAATCATGCTTGTAATATTAAAAGTGGTGACAGAACTATAGGATTTATTTTCTTTCTCATCCCTTTACACAAAAATAACCTTTGTCAATTATGTATATATTCTAGCCCCAAAATTAGGTTTATAAATAATAGCAATGGTGAAGCCAAAGAGAATACAGATAGTCCTTAGACCCCCTAAAAGAGGACTTACAACCTAGATTTTAAGTTTCAATGGCTGCTTCCCACCCCTCACATCCCAAGTCATTAACTTCATTCTGGGTGCTTAGCAACTGGCCCACATTTATGGCTGTTTGCAGTGATGCAATTTATGGGTTTGTTTGTTTTTTTAAGAAACTGGTGTATGCTTCCAGTTTCTGGCAAAAAACACCCCATGGTGAGCAATAGATCCACTTAACAACCATGGCGTTTGCTTCCTGGACTCTTATAATGACCACTGCAAAAAAAAAGTTGTACAATTGGACATGGTCACATGATGATCTGCTTTATGACCATCACATACGGTAAATTGCAAGCTCAAATATGATCATAACTAAAGGACTACCTGTAACAGGATTTACTTTTGTTTAAAGCAATTTATAGCTTGGAGTTTCACCTGTTTGACAATGTTAAAAAAGATTTACTTCTCTTCCTCTTTATCTTACTCAATACAATACTTGGCAGTTGTGAAGTGCATTCCAGGATCTTTAAGTAAATAAGGGTTGTTAAATACATGCTGACTGTATGACTATGCTTCCTAAATGGTAATTTAACCTCATATTTTCCAAGGGTCACTGCCTTCATTCTGATACTTTAGTCCTAATATATGCTCCCAAACCTCATTTTGAAGCATCCATAAATTTGCTATCACAATAATTATTTACCGGTATATCCATTACATAGTGGGGCAAAAAAGTATTTAGTCAGCCACCAATTGTGCAAGTTCTCCCACTTAAAAAGATGAGAGAGGCCTGTAATTGTCATCATAGGTAGACCTCAACTATGAGAGACAAAATGAGAAAACAAATCCAGACAATCACATTGTCTGATTTGGAAAGAATTTATTTGCAAATTATGGTGGAAAATAAGTATTTGGTCACCTACAAACAAGCAAGATTTCTGGCTCTCACAAACCTGTAACTTCTTCTTTAAGAGGCTCCTTTGTCCTCCACTCATTACCTGCATTAATGGCACCTGTTTGAACTTGTTATCAGTATAAAAGACACCTGTCCACAACCTCAAACAGTCACACTCCAAACTCCACTATGGTGAAGACCAAAGAGCTGTCGAAGGACACCAGAAACAAAACTGTAGACTTGCACCAGGCTGGGAAGACTGAATCTGCAATAGGCAAGCAGCTTGGTGTGAAGGAATCAACTGTGGGAGCAATAATTAGAAAATGGAAGACATACAAGACTACTGATAATCTCCCTTGATCTGGGGCTCCACGCAAGTTCTCCGTGGGGTCAAAATGATAAGAACGGTGAGCAAAAATCCCAGAACCACACGGGGGGATCTAGTGAATCACCTGCAGAGAGCTGGGATCAACGTAACAAAGGTTACCATTAGTAACACAGTACGCCATCAGGGACTCAGATCCTGCAGTGCCAGAGGTGTCCCACTGCTTAAGCCAGTACATTTCCGGACCCGTCTGAAGTTTGTTAGAGAGCATTTGGATGATCCAGAAGAGGATTGGGAGAATGTCATATGGTCAGATGAAACCAAAGTAGAACTGTTTGGTAGAAACACAACTCGTCGTGTTTGGAAGAGAGAGAATGCTGAGTTGCATCCAAAGAACACCATACCTACTGTGAAACATGGGGGTGGCAACATCATGCTTTGGGGCTGTTTCTCTGAAAAGGGATCAGGACGACTGATCCAAGTACAGGAAAGAATGAATGGGGCCATGTATCGTGAGATTTTGAGTGCAAACCTCCTTCCATCAGCAAGGGCATTGAAGATGAAACATGGCTGGGTCTTTCAGCATGACAATGATCCCAAACACACCACCCGGGCAACGAAGGAGTGGCTTCGTAAGAAGCATTTCAAGGTTCTGGAGTGGCCTAGCCAGTCTCCAGATGTCAACCCCATAGAAAACCTTTGGAAGGAGTTGAAAGTCCGTGTTTTCTTCTTTACATGCAAAGAATGCCTGTTCTGAATTCTCAGTATTTTTTTAAAAAAAGACTTTTAATTAGGGGGGAAAGCCCTAATAGAAAATGATAGAAGTACCTGTAAAACATTCCAGGATTTTAATGTACCTGTGTGTAGCTGTAGATGGCTACTCTCTAACAAAAACTAAAGAAAAAATAGAATAGGCAAATTCCTTGTTTGTCATTTAGTAAGCATGAAATCCAGACCACAGGGAGTTTTTCAAATAGTAGTCAAGTATATTGTAGAAAGGAGGGACGCAGTGGCTCAATGGCTAAGACGCTGAGCTTGTCGATCGAAAGGTCGGCAGTTCAGCGGTTCGAATCCCTAGTGCCACATAACGGGGTGAGCTCCCATTATTTGTCCCAGCTTCTGCCAACCTAGCAGTTCGAAAGCATGCAAAAAATACAAGTAGAAAAATAGGGACCTCCTTTGGTGGGAAGGTAACAGCGTTCCATGCGCCTTTGGCGTTTAGTCATGCCGGCAACATGACCACGGAGAGGTCATTGGACAGCGCTGACTCTTTGGCTTTGAAACGGAGATGAGCACCGCCCCCTAGAGTCGGGAACGACTAGCCCATATGTGCGAGGGGAACCTTTACCTTTTTATATCATAGAAAAATAAATGATAGTTCTGCTTCATCTGTATGCTCAGAGATGTAACACCAACTTTAATCCACCACATAACAGATATGCTATAAATAGTAGTAATTGTTTTTCATTCTCTCTCTCTCTCTCTTTTTCAATATTAACATGCATTTTCCTATGCAAGTTTATTTGGAAGAATTTTCTAAAGTGGCCAATCAGTTCATTCTACAGTAACTACATATACATTTGTAGCCTTACTCCCATTAGAGGTATCATAGTTTTATGATACTTTTATGATACTTAAAGAAAGGGAGGACAGAGTAAAGAAAAAATTCATCTTTGGTAAAAGCAAACAAGGAAAGTGACCTTATTCTTAATAAATATGAAGCAGTTGGTATTCCCTTCATCTTTCAAAAGAGCAGACTTTTTCTGAGAAAGATGAACATAAAAATTTCTGGTACAGTTCAAAGATTTAAGTTGCTTAATTTTTTTTTCTTGTTACATTTTGTTCTAATGCTATGTTATTGCATGGATAAGTGTCTAGTATTTCTGCTTTTATTGGCCAAAGAAGAAAAGTGCTTCTTATAACCTTTCCTACAAGAAAGAAGAGACATGATTCCATATAGATTTTTTAGAAGTGCTTTACAAAGCACTTTTACAAGTATCAATCAATTTAGTTGCATTTCCATGGAGCTGGAGGATCATATAAGAGCTGTAGAATTCTGGCATTTTAAAATTGGAATTTTCAAAGCCACTGTGAACATCATTGTAATCTACAAAATCTTAATTCTTACACTTGGCATATATTATAAGTAGATAAGCATCCTTTTATAACTAGATGTATTACTATAATATTCAGGCAACTCTCTTATAGGCGTAAATATATTTCCATTACTGTTAGGCAGAGAGGTCGAGGGCTCAGTGGTTTAAAAGATACTGGAAAAGCTCTATACTCCAGCAGTTTGAGACCTACTGCTGTGCGATGGGGTCAGCTCCCATCACCTGCCTCAGCTCCTACCAACATAGCAGTTCAAAAGCATATAAATGCAAGTAGATAAAGAGGTACCACTTCAGTGGGAAGGTAACAAATATTCCGTGTTTCTTTGTATGCTTTGTGCAATGAAACAAACAAAATGTTAAAAAGTTATGATATTTATGTAGTTACTTACCAAGCACATTTAAATTATATTAAAGTAAACAAAGTATCTTTACAACCCCCAAGGCATATCACATATTTTGAGCACCCCTAATGTTTGGAAATTGAAAGTTGAAAAATTTGACACACCCTAAATGTGCATTATTTCATGGTAGCTACATGACCATGGAAATGTCTTCAGATAGTGCTGGCTCAATGGCTTAAAGAAGCAGAGATGAACACTACCCCTAAAATTGGCTACGACTAGCAGAGTAAAATCCTTTACCTTTATTGTTAGGTAGAATATTAATATTAAGGGTCCACAGAACTCAATCTAGAATTTCCTAATTCTAGACAGTAGATAATGCTACTGTTTATCTGGGATATGTGAGATTGAGTGGCAGTGCTAACATTTTCAAAGTTAGTCTAAATAAATTCATCTTGAACTAAAGTGAAAATATGTATACTGTATTGAATAAGTAGGTGGAATATGAGAGGCAGTAGCATAAAGCATTTTTACTCTGAAATATATTTTAAAATATTATTAGTGCTGAGAACTGTAACATCCAGGGAACTGCAATATCCTAAGGCTAATAATTTTCCACTCCACATGGTACTTTGGAATGTGCAAATAAAGGCCCTTTTTATTGGGAATTAGCAGAGGATAAGTTTTTTAAGCATAAATGTAAAATTTTTAATAATCTGAGGCATTACATTAAATTTTCTCTTCATTAATTATTGAAAAAATAACTTATTCAAGCAAGTTCTTTTCTTTTCCTGTACTTTAGAAAGCTGTAGGACTTGGACAATTTGCAGTGAAGCTTAAGAAAGCTAATGTGGAGGTGAAGGGAGGGAGTGATCAAGTGTTCTTGATCCTTCCCCTCCACTGATTTCTTTTAATAATTCTATCCATCTCTGGCTTAGAAGCATCAATTAAATGTTCAAAAAAGAAAGATACTTTGAATTATACTTTAATGGCCTAGTAGGAATCAAAAGCAGCATCACTGGAAAAAAGTCAAACTATTCTCTTTTGCTTTTCTCACATTGCTTTCTGAAAGGGCTGGATTTTTATAGTAATAGAAAATCACCAGAGTACCTTGTTGAGATGGATTGCCATGTAAATTGAATAAATAAATAAAATTGGACGCATATATTTAGATTCAGTTCAACACTGGGAGCTGACAGTCTTCACTGACAATTATGTAGATTTAGGAGTTGTTTGTTTGATGTTTCAGGACAGTGATAGCTACCTAAGAAAAGAAACTAAGGAGCCTGAGAGATGATTAAATTTTCTAGAAAGACTTTGATTTCAATGAAATCATGTTGTTGATTACAAATTAATTACTAATAACACATTGTGGAAATTATATAAAATATAAAAGCCAACAAATATTACAGAAGTATTGAGAATCCTTGGTTTCAGTTTGTTGGGAAATATTATTTTATTACATTCTGCCTGTGTGAAAAGTGAATATAAAGATAAAGTCAGAAACTTTTATTTTGAGTTTAAAGGAAAAAGACTTGGGGGGGGGGGAATTGGAACTTTGGTGTTATATATGCTGAGGGCAGCAAGTTTACTTTATGCACAAAAAATGGAAGGACACTTTTGATTCCCATAATGATGATGGAGCTAACACCATCATTGATTGCTAAATTGACTGTTTTGATAAAAGAAAAAAAACACAATTACATTTGTTTTCTACTTGGAAACAGCTTCTGGACTTTGTACTTGAGGTGAAAAAAAATGAAATTTTAATTTTGGATTTTACTGATTAGATAGGTTTGTTGTTATAAAAATGGTTCATTTAAACTATTATGTAAAAGTAAAAAGACAAAGTTTGATGTTATTATCTTATTCTACTGCACCAGAGGGAGTTGGAAGTCAATGCCTTTTCTTTCTTTTTTCCCTTTTCCCTACATTTTTCTTTCCCCTTCTCCCTCCCCTATTTTTCCTACTATTTTCTTTTGTATTTTTGCATTTTATATTACAAACTAGTAAAATAAATAAATAAACAAATAAATTTTGCTTTAAGAACGTAATGAAATAAGCACTGCCATACTGGTCACAGTGGCTAACAAAGGAAGTGGCTGTACAAGGAAGCCACTAATCTCTTAGCAGATGGCTTTGGAGGCAATCACTGCCCTTGAAACTATAGCTGCTGACCCCCCATGGCCTCCATGAATTTGTCCAATCCTTTTTTGAAGCCAGCCAAACTGACCGACAGCAGCACAGGTTGTGTCTATTTTCAGTACTGTTTCTTATTATCTTGAATGTACTTTTGGCCTTTTTACACTGTGTTGACACCTTCACTGAACTATTTCCCACTAACCCAAGACCTGTTTACTCACCACCTACTGTTAGTTGTGGTTTTTGTGTTTTGGGGGAAGGAAAGATGGGCGCAGTTCTTATATACAGGAGATAGATAGGTTTCTTTAAAAATTTATGATGCAGGGATAAGCAATGCTATGCTCTTTCTAAGTCACAAGGTGACCAAATGAGGCTTATTTTTCTTTTACATTAAAATATATAATATATGGTCATAGGAATGGAAGACACAACTCCTGCAATTTTCAAGTCAATAATATTTTTATGAAAAGGTCAGTTGATCACCCAATATTGTATATATGAAGAGAAAAACAAACAGGTATCTATCCTTATAGAATCATTTCCTGGGTCATTTATTTGATACTGTGGAATAATTTTTAAAAAGTCAAAGCTATTCAACTCATATTTTAATCCGGCCTTTTCTAATTAAAAAAAAGTCTGTATAATAGGAAACTGCGAAGAGTGAAAGGGCACAATTGAAACTTGAGATTGACATGTCATATCCAAGAAATGTATGTTTACTTTGAACCAATTTAGCTCTATTCAAGACCAGATGGATTGCATTCTAGCCTATGGAAGGAACTAAATGACGATCTGTCAAGTCTCTGTCTTCAAAAAATAAAAGAGGGCATGGGGAGGAAAAGCCGTAAAGACACAGACAGTGTCACATAGATGTCTCCGAAGATTCATAAATAGATCATGAAGAGACTGATTCATAAAGATATTGCAAAAGTGCGGTATTTTTTTATATATTATCATAATCAAAAGATTGACTCACAGTCTTTTACACAATCAGTGTGGATTTATCAAAAACAAGTCTAGCCACTAATCTCATTTTTTGACTGGGTAAGTGATTTACTGGATTGTCAGAATAATGGAGACACAATGCATCTTGATTTCAACATGATTTGACAAAATACCTTCTAATGATCTGATTAGCATTACGCTTAACAGCTGACTATAAAATACAGTACTTAGCTGGATACATAGCTGTAAAATCATACCCTAAGACTACTGTCAGTAGCACGATAAACCTATAACCCTAAAAATGGAACTAACTTTCAAAGCAATACTGGTAGGTTAGAACACTGTTTCCCAACATGTAATTTCAAGATGCATGGACCTTAGTACTCAGAATTTTCCAAACAGCATGACAATTACATACCAGCTACAAGGTTGGGAAAAATTAGGTTAGAGAAATGGGCTGAAAGTAATTGAATAAAATTTAATGAAAACAAATGCAAGATTATTACCTTTTAAGAAAAGCAAATCAAATATGCGACATAAGGTGAGGGTATTAGTATTTACTAAAAAGATCTTGGATTAGAAACTAGATCCGTCAGTGGTGTGAAGTAACTATAAAAAAACAAACAACAATTTAGGCTACATCACAAACATGGTTTCTAATTCACTAGAAGTAATTGCTCCACTTCTTGCTGATTGATCAGATCCCATCTTGTGTGTTGCTAGTTCTGGGTGATGCTCTAATGAGGATCCAGAAGTGAGAAGAGAAATTATGCCCTATAAAGAAAGACTGAAAGACTTAAACATGTTTAATTTTGAGAATAGATTATTGAGGTGGGGGGTTCAGCAATCTGACTGGAAAACCCTGGGAACTGAAAGTGCTCTTCAAATATCTAAAATATATCTCACAGAAGGATGTCATGGCCTGTTCTCTACCATTTTGGAAACGAAGTTACAACGAGGAGTGGGGGAAGAGAAAAAGTCTGTTTACTGTGGGGAAGGGGGAGAGAAATCTTAACTTCAGGAATCCAAATTAAAATATCCCCCAAAATTCTCTGGCCATTTTGGATAATTGGTTCAACTGTTGAACTGTTCTTATTGTTTGGAAAAGATCACATAATTTGTACTTGAATAGCTAATTCACATTTCCTGAAGTAATGTTCAAATCAGAAATTACCCTTTGATATTAAGAATGTTTAAGAATTTTATGAAAGCTTCAAGATTAAAATGTACACATTTAGAGAAATATTCTTGCTTTAAAATGTGTTCAGCACAATCTAAACAGCAATGGAAAACAAATAGGCAGGTTTGTCTATCCCTTTTTGAAACTACAGCCAACTAGGCTCTAACACCTAAATAGTTTTGACTGCTCTCAAAAAGCTAAACAGAATTGGACCTGGTTTATTCTTGGGAGTCCAATTTGAAATATCAGAGCTGTAAGCTTGCCTGGGAAATGAAAGTCTGTGTGTTGCATATACACACTTACCAGAAGAACACACAATAGCAGACAATTTCTGTATTGTTGCCAAGGAAACTATATGGACACGTTCACAAAATCACTAAAAGCTGAGCTGAGCTTTCTTTACCATAAACCACGAAGTTGGCTTGACTTGAAGTTAGGTTGTTTTTTTTTTTTACATTGTGTTATATTTATTTTTTTCTGTCTTTTCCGAGTTCAAAGTGGCTTACATTTAACCCCATAAAAAAGGGTTAAATGTAAGCCACTGAGTGACTGACTGCAAATCACCTAGTTCAGTCCATGATAAATGAAAACATAAATTTAGGTCTCTCCAATCCAAGTCTAGCTCCTTAATCTCTGCATTACATTTAGAGGTGGGTTTCAGCAGGTTCTGACCAGTTCTGGAGAACCGGTAGTGGAAATTTTGAGTAGTTCGGAGAACTGGTAGTAAAAATTCTGACTGGCCGCACTCCCATCTATTCTCTGCCTCCTGAGTCCCAGCTGATCGGGACGAAATGGGGATTTTGCAGTAACCTTCCCCTGCCATGCCCACCAAGCCATGCTACACCCACCAAGCCACACCCACAGAACCGGTACTAAAAAAAATTGAAACCCACCACTGATTACATTCCATATATATACATCATTGTGATATATATTCTCCGGAGAAGGGCGGCATATAAATCAAATTAAAATAAAATAAATACATAAATAAATACATATATCTAAACTAGCAACTGGCTCCAGAAACCTGACTGGGTGAGCACTCATAGCATGTCCTCTAATGTACAATCTCTTGTGTGTTTGATAATAGAGTCACAGGTGAAGACTTTACAGAATCTATTTGGATCACATAATAGCTGTTCTATTTTCTTCTTTTAAGTTCCAAATGACCTCTGTAAGGCTTTAAGACTAATATAACCAATAAATACATGATGACAAAAATTATTAGTATATCATATAAACATAAAAATATATAAGGTGAACAAGAGAAGTGTCTACTGCATGTATTGTTGTATTCTCTTTAATAAAGTTTCATGAAACTTTGCTTCCTACAGAGACTCTGATTTATATAATCCTTGCAATGACTGTGCAGTGAAATCTTTTGGATTCAGTAATGCAACTTTAGAAATAGAGGAAGAGCCGATTGATTTATTCTCTAAGTGCTGCAGTTCCCAACAGAGGATCCTATTTAACACTACTGCTTATTTTGAACATGATAATTTTTCTGACCCTGAATATTAGATAATCTGTTGGGAAGCTCAGGTATCAGATATATGATATTTCAATCATTCTATTCTTGGGACACTTTTCAGATGGGAGAAGAGGAGAATATCAGAACATAAGCTGTGGGGATAAAACCTATCCGTCTTCTATTTTCTTCTTGCGGATATGGAAAAGATATGGAAAAATAATAGAAAGGGAGAAATCAAGATGATTTGGGGAAAACAAGATAGATGACCCAAAGTCCACTATTGCTGGATATTTTAAGCATGTTTTTTCCTTCTAAAATATCTCCTGATGCTGATTAATTCATTCCCACATAGATGAGTAATCAATTAAACATTCCAAATGAATTTATGATTAACTGCCCAATTCTAAACATGTTTATTTGCATGAGTTTGGGAGCACTTGTTATGCTTAAGAGTGAAGCCTAAACATTTTTGTTGATCACCACTGAAGCAGTAATGGGCATGTGGGCATGCATGTGCATATGGGCCGTCTAAAAAGCAGATAAATTATTCTTGGTGACTGTGCAAAGTTTCAAGCAGAAGGATAATGTCAGTCATGAAATCAGCTCCCGCAATGAAGCAAAAGATGTCGTATACTCAAACCAGTATTACTCAAACCAAGAGTATTCAAAAAAATAATTAAAAGTAGGCTTTATAAAAGCTGCAAGCTTTTGTTCCCAGGTTTCCAGTTCATATTTAATGAAGGTTTAGTTGGACCCCAGAATGTTTTTGTTCATATTAGCAGAAAAGAAACTGGTGCATTACTTTTTTAGTGGAGATTTTTTTTATAACAGCACCTTTAATAAATACTGATTTAAATTTGTAGAAAAAGAGAGACTGAAACTAATTTATAATGTTTCCTAGTAGGCATAACAATACCAAGATCCTAAAACAACATCCTAAAACTGTTCTGTACAACATAGTAACAAAAAAGTCTTCCTATCTCCTGCATTTCATGGACACTTCAGTTCACCTATAGCCATGATGGTGAACTTATGGCACATGTGTCAGAGGAGGCACGCAGTGCCCTCTCTGTTGGCATGTGAGCCGTCGCCCCAGTTCAGCTCTGCTGCACATACATGTGTGCCTCCTGCTGGCCAGCTTGGTCTTCGGGTCTCTGCCGTGCATGCGTGGGGGGGCAATGCATGGGCTGAGCATGCATATGCTGGGCCCATGCATGGGCCAAACACGCATTACATCTTAAGGGTTCGGTCGTGCGCTCATGTATTTGCATGCATGCACACACACACTTTGGGCACTCGATCTGGAAATGGCTAGCCATCACTGACCTATATGTTTGAATAAGATTATTAACCTCTGCAACAAAAACTTTAATAAAACCATTGGTTATAAACAAAAGCATCACTGAGGATGCTGACATGTCTAAAACGAGTAACCTAATTCCTGTGATCTAAACTTTATTTGATGAAGTTTGTATTCTGACATATGTGATAGATCCTAGCAAAAACTTTGCTACTGGTGCTTCAAAACAGTAAACATAAAACAGTAAGGATAAAAAAAGCCTATATCAAATTCTTCTAGCCTCCAGGAACATTAGCTAGAAAAGAAAGAAGGATTTCTTGATATAAAACAGTATAACACTGTAGCAAAAATAAAATAATGCACAATCTCCATTTCTCTGGTACCCTATGATCATATGCATATCAAGTAGAGCCTCAGATAGCTCAACAGGCTAAATAGCCTGTTATTAACATTAGCTGTCTGCAGTTATTGCAAGTTTGAGGCTCAAGGTTGACTCAGCCTTCCATCCTTTCTAAGGTAGGTAAATTGAGGACCCAATTTGTGGGGACAATAAGCTGACTTTGTATAAAAAATATACAAAAGTATGAAGGCTATTGCTTAATGCATTGTAAGCTGCCCTGAGTCTCCAGAGAAGGGCGGCATATAAATCTAATTTAAAAAATAATAATAATAATTTTTTTTTAAAAGTGCAAGGGACACAAGCAAACAAACAATCTGCTTTCAACTAAAGCTAATGGGAAGACATTAAACTAGGCAGGTCAAAAGGCCTTCCTATAATTAGGGACAAAAATGTAAAAAAAACCCCACCTGTTTGGCCACCTTAAGTTACCAAGTAGATTTTCAAAGACAATATTAATTATTAAGTCTAAATACATCAATTTACTAATTCAAATATTGATGTAATGTCAAAATAAAATTAAATTACCATCTAGTATCCTACTTCTATAAAATGTGAGCCCAGGGGAAGGGCAAGTCAACTCACAACTTAATAAAGGCAAAGAGGCAATATAAAATTTAGCAAAGAATTCCCCCATGCATTATTAGCATGACAGTCTTAATTATTATTGAGTTATGAAATAAGTAAATCAATTTTTATTGAGTTATGAAAAGTAAAACAAATCATCTTGCCAAGGAAAACAGCCCAAGGACTTTGACAGAATAGCATATCTTCCCTATCTCTGCCAAAATTCTCAGTGCTCTCAAGGGAGATCATACATAGTTTGTACATGTAAAGCTTTTATTTCTGTTGTTGTTGCCGAAGTCCTTGTATTTAAGAATATATATTAAAATTTCCTATTGTTTTATTGTATTCTAAGCTGCCTAGACAGCAAGGATAGAAAGATGAGCAGCATATAAATTAAATCAATAAAAATCCAATAAGAAACTGCCATTCTCTCACCATTTTGCACATGCCAGGGATTTAAGTACATGAGGGACAATATATCTCTCGTACCGCAAAGAAAACGTAAGGAATGCTCTGAGAGTTTTGGCCCACAGGACAGAAGAAATGCAGACCTACTACTGTAGATAAGATTCAGCATAATTCTTCCAGACATTGGGATTGAAAGTGTTTACCAGCCTGCTTGGACAAGAAATGGACAAACAACTGTACTACTTTACAAAACGCACAGTTAAATGCCGCTTGCTATGAAAAGATGTGAGATTACCCATCAAGTGGGTTGTTTTAAACAAATGTAGACATACTTATGGATATAAATTTGTAATGCATACTAGTTATGATGACTATCTGCTCCCCCAGGAAAACTCTGAATGCCAGTTACTGGGGAACAGCAGTAGAGATCTACTGCCTTTATGGCTTACTTGTGATCTTTCCAGTGGCAATTGGCTGGCCATTCTAGTAAGAGGATGCTGGACTAAACAGGCAATTGGTTTCATCCAAAGGTCTTATGAGAAGAAGCTATGTCAGAAACCTGAAAGGGATGACAACACAAATCGAAGAAAAATACAAATTCATTATGAGAGTCTTTAAGAGATTTCAAAGAGCAGGCAAGCTATCAAAGAGCAAAGTTCAATTTTTTAAATATAAGTTATAAACAGTGGGGTAATGAGGAGTGAAAAAGCTCAGAGAAGCATTGTAGCAACAAGTCCAGCACTTTGACATTTTCCCTGTTGGCTGGATACAATATTTACTAATGACCACAAATTTACATAAAGTACCCTTGAAAGGAGAGTTGCTCTGAAACAAGATGGGTGGTGAAATAAATTTAATAATAAATAAATTAGTTTAAAAATATTGGCCTTTTAAAATAGTAAATGGCCAAGAAATGCCAGTTTACATGCATGACCAAATCCCATCCCTCCTTAAGTATTCAGATGTAAAAACATACATTGCGGTGTAGTTCATATTATGTAATTTTGGTTTGGGTTATTTCTGCACCATCTGTTTTGGGGAAACGGAAACCTGGATCAAAATATATTAACCGCCAATAAGGCTTTCTACAGAGCCTTATTTAAAAGAGGAACACTTTTCCAAAATATTCTTTATTTCATTTTCAAATTGTCAGAAATGAACTACCTTACAAGGGGAAAAAATGAACTGGGCAAGGGACTGGGGGAAAAACATTTTTTTACACAGATCAAAAACACATACTGTGTTTCCCTGAAAATAAGACCCTGTCTTACATTTTTTTTGAACCCTGAAATAAGCGCTTGGCCTTATTGCCATGCGCTCAAAAGCCCGATTGGGCTTATTATCAGGGGATGTCTTATTTTGGGGGAAACAGGGCATGTTGATTGCTCATCAATCTCAACATTATCACTTTGCATATTCTAGTACAGGTGGTCTTCGATTTATGACAACTGAACCCAAAATTTCTGTTGCTAAATGACAGTTGTTAAGTTAGTAACTCGGTTGTTAAGTGAATCTGGCTTCCCTATTGAATCTGCTTGTTGGAAGTCTGCAAAAGTTCCCATGACCCCAGGACATTGCAACCGTCATAAATATGGATCAGTTGCCAAGCATCTAAATTTAGATCACATGACCATAAGGATGCTGCAATGGTCATAAGAGTGAAAAACAGAAGTCACTTTTTTCAGTGGCATTAACTTTGAACAGTCACTAAACAAACTGTTGTAAGTGAAGGACTACCTGTATTATACATATCATACATGATCTCAGTGCTCTTTAAAAATGACTCTGGTGAAATATCACAACCCAATATTGAAAGTAGGCAACCTAATTTGGGGATCTGATGTTACTAGCTTGAAGGCACCTAGAATGTTAATTAAATGAGATCTGAAGCAGTGATTAAAAGATGCAATTACCGTAACTTGCACACACGTTCTCCAATAGGTTTTTTTTTTTTGGCTTCCTTTCTGATGTACAGTCTACAAGGAGGTTACAGTACAGAGACGAGCATCTCATGATAAAGGAAGTTCTCCTCAGGTTGGTAATCAGATCAATCCTAAAAATAACTCAGTTTGCCGTAATTCCCAGGGCTGTTGTAAACTGCGTAATTTCAACTCTATGAAAATGCTGAATAGATGCAGTTGCTCCGAAGTTAAAAAGAGACATCTGAAGAACGAGGATGTGAGAAGGGTAGAAGCACACTCAGATGTTTTGGAATATTTAAGTAGCACTTTAGGGGAAACAAAGTAAGGACATAATTTTTTAAGGAGAGCTTTGGGAGAAAATAGAGATTGAAAGAGAGCATACGGTTTGATTTCTTATAATGCATTGGCTTTAAATCTGCTGTAGCTATGCATACATGTACTAGTGTGCAACAAATTGTACAACAAGGTAAATGTACATACAGACCTGAATATGAATCTTATTCCAATCTAGAGTGTGTATCTTTATTTAAATACATATCCATAATATGTACCAGAACCATTTGGTGCGTCCCAAGCCTACTAAAGCAACAAATGTATAAATCTGAATGTGGGGACATGTTTAAAAGGGAGATGCTGCTATTGCACTTTATTACCACAATGGGATCTATCACAAGGTAGAAAAGAGGCAAATTATTACTGTCTTGTGGGCAGAAGGATCCGGTTATCAGGTTGTTTTTCTAACTCTCTAGAACGTTCCACCAAATTTCACTTCTAAGTCTAAGCTTATTTTGCTATAGGTACATGTACAGAATTACACAGGATGGCAAGGTAGATTCCCCCCTTTTAAAAATTACATTTTCTCTCCAAATCAGTTTCTATCTGATTGATGATACAGACAGCCTGAATATTTTATTAAAGGACATACAATCTTAGCTTTCGGGAGAAATTTCTCTCATATTTTTTGTGCGTTATACGCTATTATGTGAAGTACACAAAGGGAGTAAGAAATAGTAAGCCAAAAAAACCCTAAAGTGCTGAATTCCAAACCATTCACCACATCCAGAGGCCACCTAATACACCACCTTTTGCTCTTTAATTTTCTTATTTTTCTTGTCTTTTGGATCTCATCAACTTCATCCAACTTCCTCAGTCTTCCCATTCTTAATAACCCATTCACTACTTTGCAGCTGTATTCTCATTCATTCTCTATTTATGTCCAAACTACTTCAGACTACTGATTTTGTACTGATCGCATTTATTTAGCATCTATCTAGCCCCCTTCATTTTATCACATACTTAAGTATCCCATTCGCATTACGTATCAACTCTTCCACATAACAAAGAGATTAGAAGCATAGTCTTATGCACAGCCATTTTTTGCTTTTGACAAACACTTTTGACTACATACCTTTCTAACAGCATTTGCATGTCTTGAATTTTCCCATTCCATTTTCCTTTAGTAAACAGTCAACAAAGATATAAATCCATCTACTTATTTTACACTATTTGTGAATAGTATAATCATTTACCCTATTTTCCCAATTAAACACAAATACAACTGCAACAAAGCTAATAGAATCTGCCCTCAGCACTATTCTCTTAATTGACTGGCATATGAAACAGATTTGCATCTTTACTGCTTGATGAAACAATACCTCCCAAATATATCTTTTTCTCTAATAGCTGAAAATGCAAATCATTTGGAAGCCCAAATAATGAAAATCAGGGAGCACGGTGAAAAAATTGGGACTAATATTAATATAAAGACCAAACTAAAGACAACAGATAAAGCAACCACCCTTAAAATTTGACAGTGAAAATATTAAAGTGGCAGATCATTTTCTTTTGGTGTCAGGTAGCTATAACAAATCTAACAATAGTTTATCAATTTGTGTAGCACTCACCACACAAGGACAGAGATCAGAAGTATATAGGTAACGATTTTCCTCAGTCTATGGAAGTAAAAGTTAGATTTTGAAGTAGTAGAATAGAATTAGAATTGATGCTTTTGAATTTTGATGTTAGAGAATACTCTTGAGAATGCCACAGTTAGTCAAAAAAACAAAAGGAAAAACCAATCATTGAACAAGTCAAGTCAGAGTTTTCACTTGAGGGACAAAGATCAGGCTCAAATTATCTTACTTTGGATTCATAATGCAAAAACCTAACTGTCTGAAAAGTAGGGGGAAAGTGAAAGTGACAATCAGCAGCAAAAACAATGGATTCAATGAAGTGTGCACCTTTGAAAGACCTGGAGAGCCAGATTGGAGATAAAAGTTTACGGAAATGATCTATGTGGTTGTTACAAGTTAACATTAACTTCATAGCCCATAATCAATCAATCAATCAACATTGCCATAAAAAACATTGCCAGTATAAAGAACAAAGAAAATTAAGACTGGCCACTGTGCTTATTGCATGAGTCACCTTTGCTGGATTCCTGATCAGTGCAAATACCACTCAGAACAGTAGGGAATTCCTTTTCTTCAAAGACAAAGAGGGCTGCAAATCAAAAGTGAAAGAACCTTCAGCTACAGCTGCTCTTGGTAATTTAGGAATATCAAAAACCATTTAAAAATAAGAATAAGAAATTGTAAAAAAAAAAACCTGAGATGAAAAAAAAATACTCCAGAGCCAGAGACTATCCCAATATTTTTCATTGTTTAAACTTCTTACCTGAATATTGTCAAATTGACTTAACATGAAAAATATTTAGCTGGAAGAAAAGATAGATGTTGAATACCTCCACTACCCATCCTCCAGGAAACTATGTCTGGTATTCTTCATAAACAAGAACAGTAGGCATTTAACTGCCATGCTCTATTTTTTTTCTGCGCAATTTCTCCTGTCAGAATTGAAGCCTATAATTTCTCCAACCTTGCTAAAATATCCACTCTATTTCCCATTCCATTCTAAAGTTTTTCATTAAGTTGAGGATGAAAGGCTTTTTTTCTTCCTTCAGATGAATCCAATTTTCCAAGCATTAGTGACAAAACAATCTGCTTACTTCACCATGCCTTCTGGATTACAGGAGTACAGAAGGGCAGTTAATCATACGGGAAGAAAGAAAAGCAAACAAATTGATGCAAGCCAAATGTTCATTCTTCTCCATAAGATAGCACACTAAAATCCAGCTCTTCTTTAATATTTATCTATTGATGTATATGATTTATAAGTCTGGCCATCTCATTTCTGCAATTCTGGGTGGATAATAATCATTAAAATAATAATGAACAGATTCAAATACTAAGTACGCCCAGAACAATGCTGGTAGAAAATAAAGAACAACCTGGCTAAGCAAGGGTAACACTTAAGGTCTGAGCCTACCAGTAGCAATCAGGGCATCAAAACATTTAACATTTCTCCAATCTTACTGCTCAGCCCTCTTAAATGTGTCCTTTCCTCTTTGGGCTTTTCACTCAATACTTTTATTTTTGTGTGTGTAGATTACTATTCATTTAAAAAAAAAAAACCACTGCTACACTGATTGCCAGATGGTTTCCAAGTATGATTCAAGGTTCTGGTTGTCACCTTCAAAGTCCTATATAGTTTAAGTCCTTGATTATCTTCAGGACTGACTGTTTCCAGTACTATCTGCACACTACATGATCAAGAAGAGAGGGAGAGGAGCAGTCTTTTAATTTTCCTATTACCACTAGGGCCCCCAAAGCAGTCCTCCCCTGTTGCAATCCCCTTCCTATGGCATGGTGTCCCCATCCAGGATTCAAGCAGCTTCTCTGACCTTGGGTATTTGCTTGCAGACATTTCATTACCCAACAAGTAATATCATCTGTGTACTATTATGCTATGAACAGCCTTTGGTTGGTGCAAAAAGCCTTGGAGGTCTACAATGCATATGGCTCTCTGGAAGTTGTGATCTATACTGGAGAGTCTTTTGTCGGTGTGAAAAAGTTAATGATGATTGAGCACATGTAGTCGTTGACTTACAACAGTTCATTTTGTTGTGGCCCCGTCCTCTGAGCCTATCCCTTTGGAGGAAGGCAGCTCTGAGCAGGAGGAAGAGGAGCCAGCCAGATCTCCCAGCCCTCCCCCTCTGGCACCGGCTCAGGTGCCAGCTGAAAGAGAGCCAAGTAGTGGGGAAACAGGTGTCTCAGATGAGAGTGAGGGAGAGACGTCATTCCTGGACGCACGCCAAAGAAGGCGAGAGAAAAGGGTACTGCAGCTGCGGCGTATGAGGAAATCCTGAGTCATTGGATTGGAGTCACAGGATCAATGACTCACTGGACCACACCCAGAAACATATCTATATAAGACAGTACGGTGGGTCACGAAGTTCGTGACGAACAAAGCTAAACAAACGGAGCAACCTCGTAGTCTTGGAAGCTGTATGAACGGCAAAGCTACGTAGGTGATTTTCTTGTTTGTGTAAACCAATAAAGTCCTTGGCAGACGGTGTGCATATCGCTGCCAAGGTTGAGATAAGAACTGCGGAGTGTGCCAAGTGATTCTTAACCCTCGGCTGGCTGTGTTTTTGTGGGTCTCTGAAGGGGGGGGACAGATCATCTTGTTCGTCACCCAAAACTCCATTGTTAACCCACGATGGACCAACAGCTGCAGCAGCAGGTACAGCAGATGCTGGAGGCCAATCAACTTCTGCAACAGCAAGTAGCACAGCTAACTGCACAACTTGCTTTGGGAAATGCTCCTGTAGCAGCTCCACCTGCTCCCCTTCCCCGTCCAAGATGCCCAGTGAACATGCCAGATAAGTTTTCTGGACAGCAGGAAATGTTCCCGGCCTTCTTGGGACAGTGCCAGCTGTACATGGCAATGCGGCCGGAGGATTTTCCGGATGACCGGGTTCGGGTGGCCTTTATTATCAGCTCCCTCTCTGGCACTGCCGCCCGATGGGCCACGCCCCTGTTGCTGCAAAACAGCCCCTTGCTTCTGGACTATCAGGGCTTTTTGCAACACCTGCGCACCATGTTTGAGGACCCCCTCCGGGTGCAGACGGCAGCGAGGCGCATCAAAGACCTCCGCCAAGGCAAGCGCCCCCTGCAGGACTATATTGCGGAGTTCCGATTGCTAGGCCAGGATTCGGCCTGGAATGAGGCGGCGCTGATGGATGCCTTCCAGGACGGCCTCTGCGATGAGATGCAGGACGAGCTGGTTCGGGTGGAGGCGCCACAGACCCTGGACACGCTGGTGACCCAATGCCTGCGCATCGATGCCCGCCTACAACGGCGACGGCCCCGTAGGGCTCTTCCGGAACCACCGACAGTGCCGGCACCCCCGCGTTTCGTACCAACAGCGCCCCGGACCGTACCGCGTTTGGTGGCGACGGCTGAGGAGCCCATGGAGCTCGGAGCAGCCAGACCTCAACTGACGGCCCAGGAGCGGATGCGGAGACGCCAAGGGGGGTTGTGCCTCTATTGCGGCGAGGCTGGACATTTCGCCGCCTCGTGTCCCCGGAAGCAGAGTGGATCGCTCAAGCCTGTTCCGGAGCCTCGGCGTGACCAGCCGGGAAACGGGTCAGGCCTGGCTTAGAGGAAACTCTGGGTCAGGCAGGTGACCATGCCCCGCCGGAGGCGGCGGCTGTGGACTGTGAGCCCCCTCGGCACCTGATTTTGAACACCCGGGTGTTGTTGGCTAACCGGTCGGAGGGGCTCCAGGCGCACGTGCTGGTGGACTCAGGGGCCACCACGAACTTTATGGACCAGGCCTTTGTGGCCCATTACAAGGTTCCCTTGGTTCCAGTGGACCCTCCGTTGAGGGTCGAAACTATTGATGGGCGGGAACTTGTGGCGGGGCCCATCAACTTCGCTACTCAGCCCTTGCGCCTTGCCATTGGGAACCATGAGGAGGCGATCCAGTTTTATGTGACGGCGGACCTGCACTTCCCCTTGGTCCTGGGGATGGCCTGGCTTCGGGCGCACGACCCTCAGGTGGCGTGGTCGAGAAATGCCATCTCGTTCCCCAGCCTGCAGTGTGTCGACCACCTTCGCCACACCTGTGCCGGCCAGGACGTCTCTGCCCCGAACGTCTCCTTGCCTCCGGAGCTGACATCCTTCGCCGACGTGTTCAGCGAGAAGGAGGCGGATCGCTTGCCCCCACACCGACCCTACGACTGCGCGGTGGACTTGATGCCCAACGCGCCCCTGCCCTCGGGACGCCTGTACTCCATGTCGGAGCCCGAGCTGGCCGCCTTACGGGACTTTCTGGACAAGAACCTGGCCCGTGGGTTCATCCGGTCTTCGACCTCCCCGCTCTCGGCCCCAGTCCTCTTCGTGAAAAAGAAGACGGGGGACTTGCGCCTGTGTTGCGACTACCGGCGCTTGAATGCCATCACGGTACGGAATCGCTATCCCCTGCCGCTGATCCCGGAGCTGATGGAGAGGTTGCGGGAGGCCTCAGTTTTCACCAAGCTCGACCTCCGGGGAGCCTACAACCTGGTGCGGATGCGAGAGGGGGACGAGTGGAAGACGGCATTTGGCACCCGATACGGACACTTTGAATATACCGTCATGCCGTTCGGGTTGACCAACGCCCCCGCGGTCTTCCAGCACTTGATGAACGACGTGTTCCGGGACATGCTGGATCGGTTCGTGGTGATCTACCTGGATGATATTTTGATCTATTCCCGGACCCCGGAGAGTCACCTCCAGCATGTCTGCCAGGTCCTGCAGCGCCTGCGGGAGCACCAGCTCTATGCGAAGTTGGAGAAATGTTACTTCTTCCAGACTTCCATAGAGTTCCTCGGGCACATCATCACCCCCGAGGGCATCGCGATGGACCCACACAAGGTGGCGGCCTTGCGCAGTTGGGAACCCCCGCGTCGGGTGAAGGACGTCCAGCGTCTGTTGGGATTCGCCAACTACTACCGGACCTTCATCCCGGGCTTTGCCACCCTGACCGTGCCGTTGACCCAGCTCCTTCGGAAGAAGGTTTCGTTCCAGTGGGGGCCCCCGCAGCAGCAGGCCTTCGAGGTTCTCAAGCAGGCCTTTGTCACAGAGCCGGTCCTGAGGCACCCCGATCCACACCGTCCGTTCGTGGTTGAGACAGACGCGTCCAACGTGGCGATTGGAGCGGTGCTGCTACAGGCTCCGGTGGATGGCGGCACTCTTTTTCCCTGCGCTTACTACTCCCGGAAACTCACTCCTTCCGAGCGCAACTACACCATCTGGGAAAAGGAGTTGCTGGCTATCAAGGCCGCGTTCGAGGCTTGGCGACATCACCTCGAGGGGGCCCGACACCAGGTGGAGGTGCGGACGGACCATCGGAACCTGGAGCACCTCACCACAGCCAGGAATTTGAACCAGCGGCAGATCCGGTGGTCGTTGTTTTTCGCCCGGTTCAACTTCCACGTCACATACATTCCGAGCCACCTCAACCAGAGGGCGGATGCGCTATCCCGTAAGCCGGAATACTTTTGCCCCAAGGACTCCCTTTCCCCCCGGACAGTGCTGCCAGCAGACTCCTTGGCCGCGGTCCAGGAACCGGTGGACCTGTGGACTCAGGTGCTGGAAGCGCAGCGACGGGACGACTGGTCGCAGCAGCGGAGAGCGGACGTCGGCCCCGCGTCCCCATGGACCGTGGAGGAGGGCTTGCTCAGGCACCGGGGTCGGCTGTACGTGCCCACAAGTCCGCTCCGAGCCCTCGTCATGAACCAGTGCCATGACAACCCCGCGGCGGGGCACTTCGGCTTCTTTAAGACCTTGAATCTAGTGACGCGGACTTTTTGGTGGCCTCGGGTACGGCACGACGTGCACGCCTACGTGACGTCCTGTGTGCCATGCCGACAGGCCAAAGCCGCGTCCGGCCCCCCTCCTGGACTCCTCCAGCCGCTGCCGACACCGGAGAGACCGTGGGGAGCCATCTCCATGGACTTCCTGACTGACCTGCCCCTGTCCGCTATGTTCACGACCGTCCTCGTGGTGGTGGATGCGCTCACGAAGATGGCACATTTCATCCCGTGCCGCGGCCTGCCCTCGGCTCGTACCACGGCTCGCCTGTTCCTGCAACACATCTTCCGCCTCCACGGCCTGCCGGACCGGGTGGTTTCGGATCGCGGGGCCCAGTTCACGGCCCGCTTCTGGAAAAGCCTGATGGCTGCGCTGGAGGTGCAGGTGTGCCTGTCGTCGTCACACCATCCGGAGACTGACGGGGGCACGGAGAAGGTCATTGGCATACTGGAGCAGTACCTCCGCTGTTTTGTCAACCAGCAGCAGGACAACTGGGCCGAATACCTTCCCCTGGCGGAGTTCGCTTTTAACAACTCCCAACATACCTCCACCCAGATGACACCGTTCCATGCCAACGTCGGGTACCATCCACGGTTTTTTCCGTTGACCATCATGGACTCCCCTGTTCCTGAGACCCGGGACTTCCTCTCGGAGCTGCAGGCGGTGCAGCAACTGGTGCGGCGGCAGCTGATCTGGGCGAAAGAGGACTATAAACGGTTCGCCGATTGCGGCCGCCGGGCGACGCCACTGCTGGAAGTTGGAGATCGGGTGTGGCTGTCCACGAAACACCTCCCCACGGACCAGCCGGTGAGGAAACTGGCCCACCGCTTTATCGGTCCCTTCCCCATCGAGGCGGTCATCAACCCGGTGGCCTATCGGTTGACTCTACCCCGCTCCATGCGGCTCCACCCCGTTTTTCATCGGTCCCTCCTGGTCCCTGAGACTCCCACTAGCCGTCTCCGCCGCCCGCCGCCGCCTGCCCCCCCAACCGCAGCCGACGAGGACGACGCCTCGACGTATGAGGTGGACAGTATTTGGGACTCCCGTTGGCTGAAGGGGCGCTTCCAATACCTCATCGCTTGGAAAGGGTACGGGGCCGAGGATTTCACCTGGGTGGACGCATCTGCCGTTCAGGCCCCTGACCTGGTGCGGGCTTTCCACGAACAGTTCCCGTCCCGACCCCATCCCGACCGTCAGACCCGGGGGAAGGGCCCTGCGGTGGGGGATAGTGTTGTGGCCCCGTCCTCTGAGCCTATCCCTTTGGAGGAAGGCAGCTCTGAGCAGGAGGAAGAGGAGCCAGCCAGATCTCCCAGCCCTCCCCCTCTGGCACCGGCTCAGGTGCCAGCTGAAAGAGAGCCAAGTAGTGGGGAAACAGGTGTCTCAGATGAGAGTGAGGGAGAGACGTCATTCCTGGACGCACGCCAAAGAAGGCGAGAGAAAAGGGTACTGCAGCTGCGGCGTATGAGGAAATCCTGAGTCATTGGATTGGAGTCACAGGATCAATGACTCACTGGACCACACCCAGAAACATATCTATATAAGACAGTACGGTGGGTCACGAAGTTCGTGACGAACAAAGCTAAACAAACGGAGCAACCTCGTAGTCTTGGAAGCTGTATGAACGGCAAAGCTACGTAGGTGATTTTCTTGTTTGTGTAAACCAATAAAGTCCTTGGCAGACGGTGTGCATATCGCTGCCAAGGTTGAGATAAGAACTGCGGAGTGTGCCAAGTGATTCTTAACCCTCGGCTGGCTGTGTTTTTGTGGGTCTCTGAAGGGGGGGGACAGATCACATTTAGTGATCGTTCAAAGTTACAATGGCACCAAAAAAGAGACTTGTGACCATTTTTCACACTACCATTACAGTATCCCCGTAGTCACATGGTCAAAATTCAGATGCTTGGCAACTAGTTTACATGTGCAGTTCACACTAAACATGCTGCACGCACATGCACAATACGCACCAAAAGGAGGCTTGGGAAGATAAGTAGAATAGCGAGGGGAGCAATCAGCTGTGGCACACAATCTTGGGAACTTTTTTTTTTTACTTTTTTAAAGCATTTTTTTACTACCTATTCTCCCGAACCGGTCGTAAAAAAAATGCTTTAAAAAAGTAAAAAAAAAAAAAAGGTTCCGATGATCACGCAGCACAGCTGTGATTTTGGGAACCTTTTAAAAAACCTTTTAAAAGCATTTTTTTTACTACTTATTCGGGCGAATAGGTAGTAAGAAAATGCTTTTAAAAAATAAAAAAAAAGCTTGGATGATCACAGCTGTGCCACGAGACCGTCTAAGCCTTTTTTTAAAAAAACTTTTTAAAAGCATTCTTTACTACCTATTCACCTGAACCGGTAGCAAAAAACTGCATAAAAAGTAAAAAAAAAAAAAAAAAAAGCAAGTTCCGATTATCAGCTGAGCGAGACGTGGTTATTTTTTCACCACCAGTTTGGCGAACCAGTAACATTTTTTACTATCGGTTCAGGCGAACTGTCCCATACCGGTAGCATTTCACCCCTGCTCAATTGTGGCTATAAATCAAGGACTATCTGAATTGCTGTAATATAATTAAATCCAATTATGATTAGAGTATAGTGATGTGAAAAAGTATACCATTTGATTTTCTCTTACTTTTTCAGCATATTTCAACATACAAATATTTGATCTTCCTTTCAACAAATATCATGCATTATTTACACTTTGTAAACTACTCTGTAATTTAAATAAACATAAATGCAAATTTCTCATGTGGAAAAAGTAAGCACAACCCTACATTTATCCTTATCTCAAACAGCTAAAATCAGAAACATGTGCACCACCCCAGAATCAGGTGTGAATGGTAAGAATATTGTTAAAGGAGACCTGGAAGAAACCAGTCTTATTTAAACCTCAGCCATTATTGTTAGATTTGTTCTTTGTTGTTGAAGTGTGTGTTATCAGTATGCCTAGATTAAACTCAAGGTTTTTGGGAGGAAGGCTTATATATCTCTAGAAAGAGCATCTATAACTGGAAGGGATTTTAAAAGATTGCCAAATAGTTGGACATCAATCATTTCACTGTCTGAAAGATATATGTACAGAGGGAGAAGTTTTTCAACGATTTCCACCTTGCACAGGCCAAGTCATCACAGCAAGTTCAATTCAAAAGCAGGATGCGAGATGCTGAAAGAGGTCTCACAGAATCCCAGAATAATGTCACATGACAAACAGGTAGTTCTTGCAACTATTGATGCCAGAGTGCATGAATCTACCATTAAAAAGAGGTTGCACAAATTAGATCTACATGGGAGATACGCCAAGAGGAACTGTCCAAAAAGAACATTTATTAATTCAATTTATATGCCGCCCTTTTCCGGAGATTCAGGGGGGCTTACAATGCATTAAGCAATAGCCTTCATACTTTTTGTATATACCTGCTTAGTAGGGCTTTTGGCCCCCCTAGGTGGTGTTCTTTTTTATACAAAGTCAGCTTATTGCACCACAATCCGGGTCCTCATTTTACCTACCTCGAAAGGATGGAAGGCTGAGTCAACCTTGAGCCTGGTGAGATTCGAACTTGCCGTAATTGCAGGCAGCTGGTGCTAGTTAACAGCACTTTAGTCTGCTGTGCCACCAAGGCTCTGACATCAGGACAAGATTAACATTTGCTCATGAACACCTAAGCAAAGACAGGACTTCTGGAACAATATGATCTGGACAAAAGAAGCAAAGAATTATTTGGCTGCAGTACGTTTAGGCAAAAACTAAAGACAACATTTCACCAGAAGAACCTGATACTAATTATAAAGCAGGGGGTGGAAATGTTATGTTTGAGGTTGCTTTGTCTCATTAGAGCTTAGGCACAGAATCTACTATGAATTTTTGATTGTACCAGAGGATGCCTGAGGATAGTATAAGACTGAAGTTCAACTAAAAACAGAGCTTGCAACATGACAATGGCATTAAACATTCCAATAAATCTGCCAAAGAATGGCTGGGGGGGGGGGGGGGAAGAAGGGCTATCTTTATATTTTGTTTGAATGAACATAAAATGTGTTTGTCCACCTATGTTAGACATTTTTTTACATGGGGGTGTACTTACTTTTTCACATGGACTGTATATGCTGCTCAAAGACAGTTGCAACAAGTAATTTATATAAATGAACACATATATTTTACTTTTTAAAGTACAGTTTGAAATAAAAACTTCTGTAAATGTGAATTAAGGTAGAAACATTATTGAGCACTCAGCTGGCATTTTCAAACAAATAGCTACCACTTACACAAATAATAACTTTCTGAATGCACAGCCTTCTACTGTAAAAGCATATTAAGCCATCTGGTGTCATTATCCAGAACATGATGTGCTATGGAACTGGTAAACATGACTCCATCTTAACCTGCACAAAGAGTTTTTGTCTAAGATATGCAGCTGTACAGGTAAAACTCGAAAAAGTAGAATATCGTGCAAAAGTTCATTCATTTCAGTAATGCAACTTAAAAGGAGAAACTTATATATGAGATAGACTCATTACATGCAAAGCGAGATAGTTCAAGCCTTGATTTGTCATACTTTTGATGATTATGGCTTACAGCTCATGAAAACCCCAAATTCACCATATCAGAAAATTAGAATATTGTGAAAAGGTTCAATATTCTAGGCTCAAAGTGTCCCACTCTAATCAGCTAATTAAGCCATAACACCTGCAAAGGGTTCCTGAACCTTTAAATGGTCTCTCAGTGTGGTTCAGTAGGAATCACAATCATGGGAAAGACTGCTGACCTGACAGTTGTGCAGAAAACCAACATTGACACCCTCCATAAGGAGGGAAAGCCTCAAAAGGTAATTGCAAAAGGAGTTGTTGGATGTTCCCAAAGTGTTGTATCAAAGCATATTTGAATGAAATTTGATGAATGAACTTTTGCACAATATTCTAATTTTTTGAGGTTCACCTGTAGTTCCTTATCTGATTCAATTAATGTTTCAATAAGATTACTTGGAAACAGAGAAATACAGTAAGAAACATAATGAATTAAAATATAATAGCAAATCTTATTAAAAACTTCACATAAAAATCCAACATTTCAACCACATTTGCTATTATTCAGTTAAAAATTAAAATAAATGATTCTAGCAACCATATGGAAAATGTAAATTATCTATATCAGTAGTGGTATTCAGCTGGTTCTATCCAGATTGGGCGAACCGGTAGCGGTGGCTGCCTGAGGTTCCACCCACCTGCCCGTACATCATCACACCCCGTTTTTGATGCCCTGCGCATGCGTGGAAGGTCCTGCGAATGCGTGCGTGCTCACATTTGCAAACCGATAGTGAAGGTAAGTGAATACCACCCCTGATCTATATGGTCCAAATATCTCACCTTTGGGTGATACAAAATAATTCAACAACTACACAGTCTGTTCTCAACTCAGCTTTTAACACGTAATCCATCTGATGAAAAAAAAATAGATTTTATGTAAATGACATCTATGTCTTAATAAAAAAGGACCAACTAGAAAAACACATAAAACTATCAACAACATCTTCAAAATTCTCAAGGGAAAAAGAAAACAATAATACAGGTAGTCCTCAACTTATGACCACAATTGAGCCCAAAATACCTGTTGTTAAGTGAGACATTTGTTAAGTGAATTTTGCCCCATTTACTATCTTTCTTGCCTCAGTTGTTAAGTGAATCACTGCAGCTGATAACTTAGTAGCCCGATTGTTAAGTGAATCTAGTTTTCCCATTGAATTTGCTTGCCAAAATTCATATGATCTCAGGACACAGCAAGAGTCATAAATATGAACCAGTTGCCAACACCTTCTCATATTCATGGGGATGCTGAAAAGATCGTAAATATGAAAAATGGTCATAAATCACCTTTTTTTAGTGCCATTGTAACTTTGAACAGTCATTAAATGAACTTTGTAAGTCAAGGACTACCTGTTCTTATGGCAAATTAGAAGGAACATTGGAACTTACCTGCATATTCGTTCTATGTGCGCTGCAAGAGAGTCCAAGCAAGTGGTTATTTTCAGTTTGGTTGGCCAGAAACCTCTTGCTCCTGGATGAGCTTCAGTGTTTCGACGAAGAGGAACTGTAGAGGACATATCCGGAATGATGAACAAAAAACAGCTCCACCGGAACTGGACCGCCACATGAACTAGGGTGAGGTTGGACTCTCCTGCAGCGCACATAGAATGAACGTTCAGGTAAGTTCCAATGTTCCTTCTCCTGTGCGCTGCTTGGAGAGTCCAAGCAATGGGATTTACCCAAGCTAAGTATCCCTAGGGTGGGAGTCCAAGCGGTCCAGGGACGGTTCGCCTGGTAGAACCTGCTGCAGGACTCTTCTGCCAAATGCCGCCTTGGCCGATGCAAATTTGTCCAATTTGTAGTTCCTGATAAATGAAGTGGGAGAAGCCTGTGTGGCCCAAGCGGCCGTGGTGGTGGCACTTCGAGTCGAATGTGCCATGACATGTCCTGGAAGGGGTCTGGTCTGATGTTCATAGGCTAGTGCAATACATGCTTTGATCCATCTTCCTATGATTGAAGGGGACACTCTCTTCCCCATGGAGCTGGGCTGGAAGGATACAAATAATGTTTCAGTCCTCTTGAATGATGCAGTCCTGTCCAAGTATTTATGGAGAGTTCTACAAACATCAAGTGTATGCCAATGTCGTTCCTTGCAATGTGTGGGGTCGGGACAAAAATTTGGTAGCACGACCTCCTGTGCCCTGTGAAACCATGAATTGATTTTTGGCACGAAAGTCAGATCCAGGCAGAGAGCGACCCTGTCAGAATAAAGTCGTTACAAGTAGATAAGGCTGCCAACTCCGAAATCCTCCATGCTGTCATAATTGCAATGAGGAAGGCGACTTTGAAGGTGAGTATTCTGAGGCTGGCAATTCCCAAAGGCTCGAATGGAGCAGACGTGAGGACTTGTAAGACAAGAGGCAGATCCCACGTGGGATACCTGTGTACTGTTGGCAGTCATAAGTTGGAAACCCCTTCCAGGGAACTCCGTACCCTCGGGTGCTGCGAAAGGTAGTTGTGCCCTCACAATGCAGGACGGTAGCTAGTGCAGCCACCTGCTTGCGGAGTGTGTTGGCAGAAAGTCCTCGAGTAAGACCAGACTGGAGGAAATCAAGAATTTCCGTAAGGGAAGCTGAAGTGGGATCTAGGTGCGATTTTCGGTACCAGCGAGAGAAAGCTGTCCATGTGGCCTCATAGATCCTGGTGGTTGAAGGACAGCGAGAGGCCTGAATCATGGAATTGACATCATTGGAAAACTTGTCTTTCTTTAGGATTTCCTGCTCAAGTGCCAGACAGCCAACTGGAGTCATTGGGGCTCTGGATGGAGTGCGGCCCCCTGGCTGAGGGAAATCTGGTCTGGCAGAATCCTCCAGGGGCATGACACCAACAGTGATACTAGGTCCGCAAACCACACCTGTCTGGGCCAGTGGGGTTTGACGAGGAGGACTTCTGCTTCCTCCCCCAGAATTTTGCAGATGAGCCGTGGTAAGAGAGGTGTTGGTGGGAAGGTATACAAGAGGTCCTTCGGCCATGGCGATTGGAGGGCATCGTCGCCTTGGCCCCCAGCTTTGGGAAGCGGGAGAAAAATCACAGCAACTGAGCGTTCCTCTGGGAGGCAAATAGATCCATGCACGCTGCATCAGATGAGGGATGATGACCCGTGGTCCTAGAGTGTTTGAATTGTTTCTAACATGCCCTGTTTTGCCCAACTCAGGGACGACAATTGAATTAATATATTGGCAAATTGAATTGAATTCGCCCCCCTCCCCCGGGTCTGATTATGCTGTCTTGGTGCCAAACTACCAACAGCCTGTGAACGCAGTAGAAGAGGCACAGAGAATAGGGCTTTGTTTGCAGGACCGACAAAATGGCCTCTTACGCAATCTATAAGTATGTCCAACAGTGGGAAAATGGTGCGAGACCCACAATAGAGTGTCCAAGCCTCTGCAATAGCACGAAATTGGCACAGCAGATTGGTCTGTGCTGTAGCCAATCATCCGACTCATGTGGGGCCTCCCGGTTGCAGTCCTGGGAAGAGGCGGTGGTTCCGATGATCCCGTCAAACTTGTGGTTAGCGGGCTGATGTTCCTTGCCGTTAACTGCTAAATTGAAGCTGGGAGGGCATTTTTGCTAGCTGCCGCTGTCTAAGAGACCGCTCCTGCCTTTGCAATTGAATCGGAGTGGTTTTGCCTCCCATGTGGCTAGAAATTCACTCCGAGCTTGCCGAAGCTCCTTGGCGGCTGCCGGCCACTGCGCTGCATTGAAAACATGTCGAAATGAGTAAAAATAATAAAAGGCCGAATTGAAGTTTAAAGGTGTCCAATTTAGAGTCCAAATAATTTGCTGAAAAGTCCAAGCATTGGGAGTGAAGAAAAGATGAGTCTCTATAGGCCGACTGAGTTGGAACACTGAAGCTCATCCAGGAGCAAGAAGTGTGGCTATGCAAATTCAACTCAGTCTCTGGCCAACCAAACTGAAGATAACCCATTGCTTGGACTCTCCAAGCAGCGCACAGGAGAAACATAAGACTACTGAAAAACCGCCCATGCCAAACAAGTGCTCCACTACCAAATAACAACCCCACCTCCCACAAGAGAAGCTGTGTAAGAACACTATTTACACAAGCACAAATATATTGCAACAACCCAATCAGAAAAAGGAAACAGATCATCTATACAGTATCTTCTGACAAAGTGAATATCCATGGAACTTTATCACATAGTGTTTCATCACTCAACCTACTATAGCACAATCAACACAAGCTGTGAAAAGGGTAATGTCATACATCAAAAACATCTCAGAAACTACCAAAAGACTATTACAACCACATGGCATCAGCATAGCACACAAACCAGCCCTCCAAAACATTCTAAGAAAACCAAAAGACAAAACAGGAGTAATCTAAAACACAGCTGTTATACAGAACAAAACAGACAGAAGTCTAGCTGAGAGCATCCATGAACACCAACTAGACGTCAGAAGACGTGGTGAAAACTCCTTCATTTCACAGCACATGGACAGACATAACTGTTGCTTCAACTGGGAAACTGTGAGCATGTTAGATTAAGCCAAGTCCCAAAGTGACAGAGAATTGTTGGAAACCTGGCACTCAGACAAATCAACAGGCACATAGAGATAAACAACATCTACATACCACTCAAAAAGATAATAAAAAAAACAAAAAAGAAACAAGATCAAAACACCTCACCACAGAATCAACATCCATTGATTAATACTAGATCAACAATCAAAGTAAACAATACTCCAATCGAAGTACCAATGCAGAAAAACAAGTTAACAGTTAACAGTAAACAACAGCCTAATCAAGGAACTACCAAGACCACTCTCACCAACGCTGATAGGATAACCCAGTAGTATATAAAAATAAGAGTAAGCCCCATTCCCTTGTAGCACTGATAATGTTATCTAATTTGGTAATGAAATGTTTACAAGAAAAGAGAGCACCAAGGATCCCACAGTTATCCTGAACTACAGATATTCTCCTCTAACAGGTTTTATGTAGTTTTGTGAAACATGAGAGCCACAGACACAGTACTTTATAATTCTTTTGAGGAAAAAATGAAAGAAAATTGAAGAGTTTAAAATAGAGGATTGGCTTATTCTTGTAGATCTGTCATAATAGCATGACATATTGTTTTTTATTTCTTTCTATTTACTCATATATGGCTTGAGAAATGGTACTAAGTCCTTCAGGCAAATGATTGGATGAGTATGATTTTTTCACTATTTTCTATTCTGTGTGGAAGGAATCCATATTCTGTACAGTAGATTTAATGCCCAATTCTGATATCTTACAGTTTTCCATGAATTACTTTCATTGGCTACGGAAAGATATGTAGAGTTAAAGATATGAAGGGGCTGGAAAGAACTCTAGAATTTGTAGTCTTTGCTACTGGAAGAACATGTACTCATTTAGTAATCCTGCATCAATCCATTAATAATAAATTATAATTGTTCTTCTCTTATATGACAAGATAGTTATACTCCTTTAACAAAGAAAAGTACTTTAATAATAACCATGTGGCTTCAAGTGCATCTGCTAAATTCATAGAACAGAATGAATGTTTTCCAGTTACTCCAAATAATATCTTTGTTCATTCTATGTTTCACGCTTAGTAGTATAATACTGAATACCTTAGCAACAAGAGAAAAGATAATATATTATTATCATTATCATTATCATTATCATTATTCTAATTAGTTCAATTTATATGCTGCCTTTCTCTGAAGACTCAGGGCGGCTTACAATGCATTTAAAAAACCATTATAAAAACATTTAAAAATTAAAACATTAAAACCCATTCACACCATTCAGGCTGGATCTCGCAGAGAATTGGTGTAATGTGGGTGTATCTAGGTGCACCATGATAACTCGCACAGCTGCATTCTGGACCAACTGTAGTCTCCGAACACTTTTCAAGGGTGGCCCCATGTAGACCACACTGCAACAATCTAACCATGAGGTGACAAGGGCATGAATGATTGTCAGGAGAGCCTCCTGATCCAAGTAGGGTCGCAATTAGTGCACCAGGCGAACCTGTACAAAGCCCCTCGTAGCCACAGCTGTCAGATGTTGCTCTAATCTTAGCTGTGAGTCTAGGACACCCAAATTGCGAGCCCGTTCTGAGTGGGACAATTTCTTCCACCCACCCCCACCCCCAGAACCAAGGATGGACAATCAACATAGTCTTTAGGAGGCAATATCCACAGCCACTCGGTATTGTCTGGGTTAAATCAGAGCCTGTTGACTCCCATCCAGACCCTCAGAGCCCCCAGGCACCGGCACATCACATCCACTGCAACACTGAGTTGACGCGCGGTAGAGATATACAGCTGGGTATCATTAGAGTATTGCTGATATCTCACCCCATATTGTTGATGATCTCACCCAGCGGCTTCATGTAGCTGTTAAATAGGAGGGGAGAGAGGACCGAGACCTGAGGCACCCCACAAACGAGGGGCCTAGGGGTTGACCTCTGCCCTCCTACCAACACCGATTGTGACTGACCAGAGAGATAGGAGAATCACCGTAACACGGTGCCTCCCACTCCCAACTCGCTTAGTGATTCCAGAAGGATACCATGGTCAATGGTATCGAAAGCCACTGAGAGGTGAAGTAGCACCAAAATGGAAGAATGATCCCCATCTCGGGCTCACCAGAGATCATCCATCAGTGTGACCAAAGCAGTTTCCGTGCTGTAGCCAGGCCTGAAGCCAGACTGAAAAGGGTCCAGATAATCCGTTTTATCCAATGACCGCAGGAGCTGAAGTGCCACACTTTCTCTACAGCCTTTCCCACCTCCCATCAAGGTTGGAGACTGGGCGAAAGTTCTTTAATTCTGCTGGATCCAAGGAAGGCTTCTTGAGGAAGGGCCTTACGACCGCTTCCTTCAATGGTTGCGGGAAGGACCCCTCCCTCAAGGACACGTTAACGAAAGCCTGGAGCCAGCCTTGTGTCACCTCCCCGAGACCAGCCAGGAGGGGCATGGGTCCAACAAACAAGTGGAGGAACTCATCACACCTGCAGTCTTTTCTACTTCCTCAGGAGTCACAGGCTCAAACTCATCCCACACAATAGGACTAAGACCTGCCCCCGTCATCTTGGTCAGAATTGCCCAATCAGAGTCCAGGTCCATCTGAATCTGAGTGACTTTATCTGAAAGAAACTGCACAAACTCCTCAGCTCTACCGTGCAAGGGCTCCTCCACTCCCCCTACCTCAAGGAGGGAGCGCGTCACCCTAAACAGGGCGGCTGGGCACAAATCAATGGATGTAATAAGTGCGGAAAAATGCGAACATTTTGCCACCCGTATCGCCATTAAATAAGTCCTGATAAAGGCTCTTAAGAGTGTTCTGTCAGATTCGGAGTTATTGGTCCTCCAGTGTCGCTCTAGATGTCTCTTCTGGCATTTCATCTCCTGGAGCTCCTTGGTAAACTGGGGAGCTTTCCTGGATCCACCGCCATGGAGAGGTCACAAAGGCACAATCCAGTCCAGTGCCCCAGATGCCGCCCTATTTCAGGCAGCCACCAGGGTCTCGGCCGGACTGTGGACAAGGGAGTCAGGTATCTCCCCAAGCTCCTTCTAGAACCCTTCAGGGTCCATTAGGCATCTGGATGGAACTACTTAATCGGCTCCACCTTCCTGCGATGGAGGAGTGGTGCCCTGAAGTCCAACCTCAGCAGGAAATGATCTGAGCACGACAAGGGAGAAGCATCTATACCCCTTAATTCCAGATCATATCTCCACTGCCCCGAGAGAAACACCAGGTCAAGTGTGTGTCCTTCCCCCCCCCAAGAGTCGGATCCTGAACTACTTGGGTCAGGTCCATGGTTCTCATGGAAGTCATGAACTCTTGAGCTGCATCTGTGGGTTCGCCAAGTGATGGCAAGTTGAAGTCCCCCAGTATCCCCAGTAAGCCTGAGGAACTCCACCGCCAGCCCAGCTACTGCCTCTAGCAGCACAGGCAGGGCTGTTGTAACGGAGCTGGGAGGCAGGTACGTCAACAGCAAGCCCAACTGAACCCTTGAGTCCAACCTCAAGAGGAGAGACTCACACCCAAAAATGTCCAGGGCAAGGATCCTGTGAGGACAAAGACTCTTATGCCACTTCTCCACCTCTTCCCTGGAGTCACAGTTGATGCAATACCTGAAACCGGTCTGGCAGTTCCCGTCTGAGAGCAGGAACAACCCCCCTCCTGGCCCAGCCAAGTCTCAGTTATGCCTGTCAGGTCAGCCTCCTCCTCCAGGATTAAATCCCAAAGAGGGGGGCCTTGTTGACAATAGACCTGGCATTAAACAGCAGCAGCCTGAGGCCAGGACCCTGACATCCCAAGTCACCAGATATACGAGGCAAGCCTGGTGAACCAGAACCAAGGGGCCGGAACAAGTAATCGCTTTGAGACAGCGAGTCCTTGTTCCCCGAGAGAGGCCTACCCCTCGGCTTCCGCCATATCTACCTCTCCCAGTCATAACCACAATATTCCGACTCTCTAATACCCCAGAGATCCCCTCCCTCACCGCAACGGCCCCCCTCCTCTCTGGCAGGCAAGGCATCCCACTCACACTGAGCCAGGGGTCGTATCTGAGCCCCCATCTGCTTCTGTTTGCACACTCAGCAGGGGGGGCTCCATTTCTTGCCCCCGGCTCCCTCATTCCCCCCCAAATTCAGCCACTCCAAATCCTTCCATCCTGATACACTCACACACACACACTCCCCAAGATAAATTAATATCTCGAGCAGAAGGTGTCAAGTAAATTAAAACAAATCTAAAAATGCTAAAAAATATATCGAGCAGAAAGGTATCAGGTAAATTAAAACAACTCTAAAACTGCTCTGGAAACTCCACAAATGGCTTGTAAGGAGCTACGTATTGAGGTATCCCAAGTATTTGTCTTTCAAATGCTCCTCCTGCTTGAAGTCCTCAGTACTCAGATAGCGAAGGAAATTTCCACTCCACACTGAACCATCATAATTGCAACACTTTCTAAATGAATTGGCCTTCTCATCAGTCCCTTCCTATCTGTCTGCCTTTTCAAAGTGCTTTTGGAAACCCTATAGAATGACATTGTGTCATTTTCCAAATTTAGTAAGCCTCCAGTGAAATCCAACCCATTTACTCTTTTCAACAAGCTTACCTGGTACAATAGATTTTAGAACGACAAAAAGTTATGTTCCATTGTGCTATACCTTTATTTATCATAAACAATCGGAGGGTCTGATGGAATTCATGCTGCCTATCTAAAATGTTTAATAATACAGAAATAAACCCAACTTCAGGAGTCTCAATATTTTCAGGGAATTATGTAGCCATAGCTCTTTATATTATTTGATTACGTATACATTTGAGGATGATTTTTGGATTTGAAATATTACATTAAAATGTTCAAACAGTTTATGTAGGTCACAATTTCAAACCAGAACTGTTGTGTTAGAAAAAATGTACTAGGAATATTACATTATTACATGCAAAATAAACTGAACTGAAGAGTTCAGTTTTTGGATGAGTAGCAAAATTTTTCAAAGGAAAAAGATAAAAGAAGTCCAATTGCATTTTTGAAAAAGCACCTTTGGAACAACCATTGGTTAAGAATCTCCATAGATGTGCAAAATAAAAGTCAATGAAGTCAATTGATAAAATATCAAGATTTCTACCGTGTTTCCCTGAAAATAAGGGCCTACCTTATATTTTTTTGAACCCTGAAATAAGCGCTTGGCCTTACAGCCATGCGCTCAAAAGCCCGATTGGGCTTATTATCAGGGGATGTCTTATTTTGGGAAAAACAGGGTAGTTAACAAGAATAATAAGTATTAATCAGTTACTTATTTGATTTTGATGGCCATCCATTCAGTGATTTATGGTATTTCTAGTAAACCTGAATATATCTCCTATTGCTACCATATAACATCTTTGAGAGATTTGTAATTTTGAAAGAAAATGGACGTTGGCTTACCTGAATGTCCCTTTTCGGGGCGCTGCGACCACAATCCTTAGATGGGTTGTTTTCCTCTTGTCCTGACAAGAGGACTGAGTGAAAATTTTCCTTTAAATCCTTTCTTCGTGCTGTGACCACGCTCACTTCTCCCATGGTCCATCAGTCTTTTGACACAAAGGCGCGGCCACCTAGTAGAATAGAACTGCATAACAGAAATCAGTCACATCCAACACCCCAGCTCCTGAGCAGGAAGCCTAAAGGGGAGGGAATGGATTGTGGTCACAGCGCCCCGAAAAGGGACGTTCAGGTAAGCCAACGTCCGTTTTCCAGAGCACTGCTCCCACAATCCATAGATGGGATATACCCAAGCTAAGGTCCCTGGGCGGGAGGCTGACTGCTCCCTGATCCTGGGTCCTCAATGACAGTTTGTAACACCCTCTGGCCAAATGAAGCCTCAGCAGAAGCGTAAGTATCTATTTTATAATGCCGAATAAAGGGTGAAATGGATGTCCATGTAGCAGCCCTGCAGATATCCAAAACTGACGCTTGAGTAGCCCAGGCGGCGGTGGAAGATGCACTACGCATTGAATGAGGCAGAATCTTGCCGGGCAGCGGTCTGGTCTTAAGCTCATATGCAGCAGAAATACAGGCCTTAATCCATCGGCCCACCGTAGGAGCGGAAATCTTGAGTCCCATAGACACCGGGTGGAAAGACACCAACAGGGCCTCAGTCCGGCGAAAGGAGGCCGTTCACCGAATGTAATGCAGCAGAGCTCGTCTCACATCTAGCTTGTGCCAACGAAGTTCCTGATGGTGTTGGGGAGACGGACAGAAGTCCGGCAAAACAAGCTCCTGTGTCTGATGGAACAGAGTGTTTACCGTGGGTGTTGAAGCCGGATCTAACTTCAAGACTACAGTGTTGCCGTGGAAGATGCAGATGTCCTTCCGAATAGATAACGCCGACAACTCAGACACCCTCCTAGCTGACGTGAAGGGAAGAAGAAACGCAACTTTATAGGAGAGGTACTTGAGAGCGATGGAACCCAATGGCTCAAAGGGCGGATCGATAAGCACCTGCAGCACAAAGGGGAGATCCCAAGAAGGATAACGGTGCACTGTTGGTGGACACAATTTGGTTGCGCCATGCAGAAACCCCTTAATGAGAGGATGGTGAGATAAGGACGGATAAGGTGCGCAGGCCAGGACAGTAGAAAAGGCTGCGGTCTGTCTTCGCAAAGTGGAAGGCAAGAGACCTTTCTTCAACCCCGCTTGAAGGAACTCAAGGACCACAGGGTCATCAGCCAATGGAGGATCAACTCGATGTTCAGTACACCAAACACAGAAGGCATTCCAAGATGCCTGATAAATTCGAGATGTTGACAGTCACCTAGCCGCTTATATATTGCCAATCACCTTGTCTGACAAATGGTCCCTCCACATGATGACCCTCTCAAGTGCCAGACAGTTAACTGGAGCCACTCGGGATCCAGATGAAATATGGTTCCCTGGCACACAGAGTCGCTACGGAGAAATCTCCCATAGACGAGATGCCGACAGCGCCACCAGATCCGCATACCACTACCTTCGTGGCCAATTGGGGGCCACCAGAAGGAGCTTTGCGTTTTCTGCCAGAAGTTTTCAGACCACTTTGGGGATGAGGGGGATGGGCAGAAACGCATAAAGTAGGCCCGCAGGCCACAGGCACCTGAGGGCGTTGCAGTCCTCCGCTGTTGGATGTGGATATCTGGATATGAAGCGGGGAAACTGTGTGTCCAGATGGCTGGCAAACAGGTCTATAATCGGCATCCCGAATTGGGACGTGATCTCCTGGAAAAGACGAGGGTGAAGCTGCGACTCGGTCAGGTCGATCCTTTCCCTGCTGAGCCAGTCCACTTGGACGTTGGTGACCCCCGAAATATGGTCCGCCGTGATGGAAAGCAGATGACGTTCCGCCCAACGGAACAGCCTCTCCGACTCGAGATCAGTGATTTCGAATGTGTGCCTCCCTCACGGTTCACATGTGCTTTGGCGGAGTTGTTGTCCGTGAGGACCAACATGTGGGTGCCTTCCAGCGTGGACTGAAAATGATGGAGTGCCAGTTGAATCGCTCGCAACTCCAGCAGGTTGATGCTTTTCTGCCTCTTGACCGGTGACCACTGTCCCTGTGCCACTAGATGTAAAAGGTGTGCACCCCAACCTTGCAGACTGGCATCCAAGGTCAGGACCAGGTGGTCTGGCTCTAGGAAGTGACAACCGTGACTGATCGCCGGTGAGATCCACCACCGAAAAGAGAGTCGCGTCTGTGGAGGCAAGGTCACCTTGTGGTTCGATGTGCTGCATCCCAACCATTGATATGGGAGAAGATACCACTGTAGTGGACGATAATGCCTGCGAGCCCAAGGCACAATGTTGAATGCTGACACCATCTCTCCCAATAGTTGTGACAGAAACAACAGGGAGACAGACCTGTGATCGAGGACTTGATTGATGGAATCTGAGATGCTCTGGATCCTGTCCGGAGACAGAAACACCTGCCCTACTGCAGAGTCGATCACTGCCCCGAGATGAAGGATACGAGTGGACGGGAGCAATTGACTTTTGGGAAAATTGATTGTGAAGCGTTGTTGTTGAAACGTGGTGATCACCCGGTTGATGTTGTTGCAGGTCTGTGCATGGGAATTGGACAGTACCAGAATATCGTCCAGGTAACAGAGTACTCGAACAGGAACTGCTCGCAAAGTAGCTGCCACCAGTTTGGTGAAAGTCCTGGGAGCAGAGGAGAGCCCAAAGGGCATTGCACAATATTGATAGTGACAGCCTGCATATTCGAACCAGAGATAGCGACGATGGGAAGGGTGCACCAGAACATAAAGATATGCCTCCCGGAGATCCACAGAGTGCAAGAGATCTCCCTTTCTGACACACTCCAGAATCAATCGAAGGGAGTGCATCTTGAACCTGCGGTAACACACCGACAGGTTCAAAGTTTTTAGGTTGAGTATCCCCCTCCAGCCCCCTGAGTTTTGGGGGACTAAAAATAGGACCGAATAAAAGCCGGTGCCCTGTTGGTCCATAGGGACTGGTTCTATAGTTTTGATGGCTAGTAGATGGCAGATCTCCTTGTCCATCAGAAGCTTCCTGTCGGAGGAAGTCAGGACTGGGCAATGCACAAACCGCTGCGGTGGGTGTCCGGTGAATTCGATCAGTAGTCCCTGAGAGATGGTACGGAGTACCCACTTGTCCGACGTGGACTGCTCCCATCGACAATGGAACTGCTGAAGACGACCGCCGACGGGAGCTGGAGGCTGGGCGTCACTTGCCACGACGGAAGGGCTTGTAGCTCGACCCACGGGATGGCCGCTGGTTGGAGGGTTGGTATCTGCTATGGTCTCTGAAGTTTTGTTGCCGCTCCTGGAATTGATCACCTCCATATCCGGAAGAACATTGAACAAAGGACTCTCCTGGTCCGGAGTAAACCCAAAAGGGCTGCCGCTGAGCATAGGGAGTGTAACGTCACTTGGGTCTCCGGTATGAAGATGGCAAAAATTTTCGCTTGTTCTTATCCTCAATCAATAAAGGGTCCAGAGCAGTCCCAAATAGCTTAGCACTCTCGTATGGGGCAGCTGCCAGCTTCCACTTTGCCTTGGCATCCGCTTTCCAGTTGCGGAGCCAAAACAAGTGCCTAGATGTAACTGTCGAGGCCATCATGCGGGAAGCAAATTTCGCCGAATTCAGCGAGGCATCTGCAGAGTATTCAGTGGCAGCCACAATTTTATTAATATCTTGGTGCCATCTGGTTTCTTCAGGAGGGAGATGTTCCTGAAGTTGCCTGAGCCAAATCAATGCTGCCCTATTGAAAAATGACATCACCGTGGCTGTCTTGATCGCCCAGGCCACCGCCTGGTGCGCCTTGCGAAACGATAATTCGGACTTCTGGTCCTCTGATTTAAGACCATCCAATGAATCTGTTGACATGGTAGAGGATGATGAGAGACTGGCCACAGGGGCGTCTACGGCTGGCAATGCAAGAAGTTCTTTAAGTTCAGGAGCTGCACAGAACAGCTTTTTATCTAGACTGCTTGGTGCTGTGAGAGAGCCGGGTTGAACCCACGGATTACGAATCACTTCCGTGAAGAGTTGGCTAAACGGAACAAAGAGTCATGAGGCCCAGCCACCGATTGGGACTCAGAAGTTGAAGAGGCCTCTTTCCCGAAGTTTGTTGTTAAACGGGCCTTATGAAGAAGAGACTTGAACATTGACAGCCGAAATAGTCCCGTAAAGGCCAGTGCATCTGGTAAAAGGCCCTCATCTTCTGACAACTCTACGTCTTTGGGAAAATCCTCTCCCTGCTCCGACTCAGCAGAAGAAGCTGCTTCTCTACAATGTGGAGACTGAGCCTTCACAGATGTGGGTGCAGGAAGCAGGGGTTGAGAAGGCAGCTGTTGTGGGGTAGGAAGCACGGCTTGTTGCATACCTGCCACTAAAAAGGAAGACAAGGCTGAGGAAAACAAGATCTGCAAGTCAATCTGACCCCCAGACAAACTACCATCGGCTGCGCGGAGCCCCGCCGCCATAAATGTGAAAGTGGCCTCGGGTTGTCGATGATGCATGGCTAAAGAGGGAGCAGCGCCGACTGGCGACATATCAGGTAATGATAGCGACACTCCCCTGGTAAGATTAAGAGGAGTTCCCGCTGCTGCCTGACTGCTTTGTGCCATTGAAGATAATGGGTCAGATGGAGCTAAATCGCCCTTAGAAGAAGTTCTGGCTAGGCCAGGAGTTGGGCGCGTAGATGACTCAACTCCTAGTTGCAACGAGGCTTGGACCACCCTCTTGGCTTTATCGTAATGTTTTTCCAGTGCCCTGTAGCGCCGTAAAGCGTCCTTATCAGGGGCAGCTGAGGGCTTAGGATGCAGGGCCTTGCGGGTAGATGATGTAGCCCGCTTGCCAGTCGTCTGTTTGTGGGGCTTTTGAGGTTTAGGTAGACTGACCTCAAGTGGCTCCTAAGGTGCTGTTATGTCGCACAATTCTGACCTCCACTCTTCGCTCTGGTAATTTCCACCTCACAGCTGATGAATCCGACCTTAAAACAGTAGAAAATGGCGACCGGTTTGATTTCAAAATAGGGACTGCCTTTGATCACAAAATGGCAGCCGCAACTGTCGCCCTGCAAAATGGCAGCCGGAACGGTCGGAATGAAGGCGCCTCACTGCGAGGCTGCTCAAATCAAGCAACTCACATATCAGAGCCTGCACGATCTCGTGCAGCAACTCTGGAGCCGCAACTAATGAGAGCGATCAAAGGGCGGTGCGAGGAAGCGAGCCTGCTCACCAGCTGCTCCCTCTCGACACTGGTGGCTAATTAGGGCCTTTCGGCTCTGCCCCAAAGGGTCAGAATGCCGAACACTGCAGACGGAGCTATCATGAGAGGCGTGGGGTGGCCTGGAGCCCCAGGACCGCCTCGCGTGCCTCAGCAGCGGCCTGAATTCTTCTGTTCTCCACACGATCTCAAACTTTTCAAAAATAACCTAAAATTCCTAACAGCAACTACCCAAATCACAATGAAAATCAGCACGAAGAAGCACTACAGTCCTGTCAGCGACTGAGTGAAAAAAGACTAATGGACCATGGGAGAAGTGAGCGTGGTCACAGGACGAAGAAAGGATTTAAAGGAAAATTTTCACTCAGTGACTGTCAGGACAAGAGGAAAACAACCCATCTATGCATTGTGGGAGCAGCACTCTGGAAAAAAAAAAGCAACAGTTACCTTCTGCAAAAGACTGGCTCAATACTTATAAGGTATTTTGATCATTACAAACACATATAAAAGGCACTAATCCTATTATTGTACAGCTTTTGGTCCTATATTTCTTGGTTTTATGGTAAGATTTGGTTTATTTAATAAATTATATAGCTACCCACAACTCAGGGATGCCTAGATTGTAAAAAAAAAACGATAACCAGAGGAGAAAAAAAGAACATTGAAATGATAAAAAATGCAATAAAACATGCTCTGCAGGCAACTTCAAATCAAACAGAACAATTAAAAACAATCAACATGGATATCAGCCTCCCAACCCAGGACTCGGGGAAGGTGATACAGTCTTTAACATCCTTTGCATGATAAGCTGGGTTGGGGCCATCTGGATCTTGGATAGAATGCTGTTCACAGGTCATGTTAGACAATACTGCTTAACTAATAGGTAGAGATAACTGGACACAGATAGTCCTGCAGGTATCTAGGCCTTGTGTCATGAAGAACTTTGCAGCACCTTTAATGGAACCCTCAAGACCACCAATAACCAGTGCAGCTCACAAACTAGTGCAACTCATAACTATTTATGCCAGCTGGGCCAGTTGTAGCTTCCAAGTTGTTTTCAGGGGCAGCCCCATGTAGAGAATGTGTCATGATGATGATGATGATGGTTTTAAGAAGATACTTGGTTGATACCTAGGACACTGGCAGCAACCCGTAGCAACCATAAGCACCAGTCACTCATATTTATGACACATTTTTAAAAGTTCAGGTGACTGAGTTTCATGTTTAATGAATAATAGAGATAATGCTAATAATAATAGTAAAGCTAAGTAACAAAGACTAAGACCAAGGTAACTAAGACTAAGACAAAGGTTCCCAATAATGGTGGAAAGAGGGAAGTGCGATTCAGGATAGACAAAAAGAAGGTAAAATACTGAATTTTACTGAATTTGAGTTTCCAGGGCCAGATGAATGACATCCCTAAGTAATGAGGGAATTAATGGAGAATCACTGACTATAATCTTGGAGACCTGGAGAACTGGTGAGACCCCAGGAGACTGGAGGGGATTAAATGTTGTCCCTATCTTTAAATTGGGGAAAGAAGAGGACCTGAGAAATTATAGATCTGTCATCTTGACACCTATACATGTCAATATCCTCAAACGATTATTAGAAAATATTATCTGTGAACATTTAAAATTGTGATAATTTTCAAAAGCCTGGATGGTTTAGAAATAAGTCACACTAGACTGGCCTTATTGCTTTTTATGATTAACTTAATAAATTGTGGATTTATTGGATGTTATGAATATAAAAGCCCATTCAATGTTTCTCAAAATGTCTAACCCTAAAATATGGGTTAGAAAACAGAACTTTTAATGGATTCATAACTGGCTGAATAACCACACCCAGAAATACTAAATAGTTTTACATTAGACTGTACAGTAGTCTTGAGCGGAGGGCTGCAGAGCTGCATCATGGGTCCGGTGCTGTTTTTTCTATTAATGATCTGGATGAAAAGGTTCAGGAGATGACTATCAAAACAAGAAGTGGCCAGCACATGAGAAGATTTAAAAAATATAAATAGGCTTGAACAGGTCAAAATGAACAAGATTAATTTTAACAGAGAAAAATGTAGTCATGTATCTGGGAAGGAAAACTGAAAGATAGAAGTATAGGGCAGGGGAAATCTGACTTGGCAGGAGCATATATGAAGAGATCTGATTCTGCTCAAAGAACTCAAACCAATTGTGTGATATAAATACTGAAAGGCAAATGCTATTTTAGGGTGCACTAATAGAAACATAGAGTCCAGATTATGTGAAGTAATTGTTCCACTCTAGTCTGCCTTGGCCATGCCCAATTGGGAATATTTGTGTATAATTCTGGGCAACTAAATCTAAAAAGAACACAAATAAACTGAAGGAAATTCAAAAAAGGCCTCAATACTGTGAAAGGACTGAAAAACCATGTCCTATGAAGAACAAATAAGAAATTGGATGGACCATAGAAGAAAAGTCTGAGGGAATATAGGATAGTAGATTTCAGGTATCTAAAGGTTTGTCATATAAAGGAGGCAAGAGGTTCAGTCCCTGTGCCACCAGAAGATAGGACCAGAAGCACTGGTTCAAACTAAAAGGAAGTATATTAATTCAAGATATATATTGAAGAAGGAATTTCTTAAAAATAAAAATTGTCAACCAGTGAAACAGGTTATCTCATGAAATGGCATGTTCTCTTTTACTAAAAGTCCACAGAAGCTGGGTAAACACCTCTCCAAAAGTATATCCTACGCTAATAATATGGTTGAACTAAATGACCTCTGAATATCTTATACTCTGTGAGTCTATCTACTGGTGCAAGTTCCAATTTTTTAAACTCTTTTGTTGCGTTTTTATGCAAATCCTTATGACTTGCAAAGGGTCCCAACTGTTTTATGTTTTCCTTTGGGTTTTTTAGATTTCCACATCAATCATTTAAAACTACATGAAAGCAGAGTACTCTATAAATTTATAAAATCCCAAAGGTTTCTTCTTACAGATGTAAATATAACTTCGCCTGCATGCGCATAGACACACATACATATACATATCCAGGAAAATCATTTATATTTTTTTTGTTCTATGAGTTTTATTTTAATTGCTCATCAATCACACTTTCGGCAGTGTTCATACATAATAAAAATAAAATATAAATAGAATATAATGTATGATCTACAGTAATAACAGTTGTGGTACATTAGTAGATAAGATGTTACTAAAAATTTTTGAAAATACAAAAGTCTTTGCTTGAAACCAAAAGAGCCATAAATGTAGGTACTAAACAACCTTTTCTGGAGAGGAGGATTTAGAAACAGGATACCATTTCTGAAAAAAAAAATTATTTTGTTGGCACTCTCCGTACTCCCTAGTGTGGGAAAAACTGGAGAAGAGTTTTTGATGAAAGTCTTATTCATTTAGATTTTAAAATATGGGAAGAGATGCTTCCACAGATTACTTGCTCTAAAACTTTTATGATGACAAGAAAGTATAAACTCTGACACTGAAGGATTAAATAAAGATTATTTGCCAAATTAGTGTTAATATTTGCATAGTATCAAAACAGCACATCACTTCTAGTAGTAGAATTTCCAGCTAGCAGAATTTGTTTCCATGTATTGTAATTGTCATAAAAATAATTCTTGCTAGAACTTTATCATCTTAACCTAATAAGAATGAGTACCTACAGAATTGTTACACATTAATTTTACTATGTGACATAAAGTTTAAGAGTTCAGTTTTTAAATGCCTCTGTGAAATTCATCTACGTAGCAGTTTGTCTTTATGTTCTGCAAAAAAGTTAGAAATGGATCATTTTATTTTATCTACTGTGACATCCTGCAGCTTACCGAAATTGCTTATGTGAGCCCTGGGAAAAATGCCATCAGAAAAAATAAAAATCACAGCATATATAAATCATGTATTTTTAAAAGTTGCACTTCACTTTCTAAAGCACATGTATTGCATTTTTAAAAACTTTTATCAACATGTTTTTACGCCAAATTTTATTCCAATGATATATTTTGTTTCATATATTTAATAAATTATTTTTCCTCAATAAATTCCTTTTCTTTTATAGGTAGTAGTATGATTCCTGAGCTCTTGAACCAAATGAAATTTAGCATATGTAATTTTAAGTAAATTTACAATATTCATATTTGTTGAAATAATGTTGCATTCAATGGAACCTGTTTGTTGCTGAGGGTGTTCAGGAATGCAGCCTCAAAATTCATTTTTTATTTTGTTTACTTATGTTTCATTGGATTTGTAATGGATAATAAAAGTGGTTTCAGGCTGTATATTTTATAATGGTTAACTTCTATTATACGAATTACAATAAAAGATTATGCTTTTAATGTTTGTTTTTTAATGTACACTTTGCTGTCCAGTACTTTTGCATTCTGATCCATTTTTATCTATTAAGTGCATTATAACATTTGTCTATTTTACTATATTGTCTCTTTGCACGTTTAATCCAGAACTCTATTTTGACATGGCCACTAACCATTATAATAGCATTATAACTAAATCTAGTCAGCTTGCTGATGTCCAAGTATCCCATGCTAGTTGAAAATGTTTGGATTAGAAACCAAAACATCTGGAAGGTTTCACACATTGATTTAGAGACTGAAGGAGAAGGAATGCTTCTTCAGTTTCCTTTATTTTTTTATTGAAACAATAATACTTGTTTGGGGAATCCTTTGGTTCCCCAAATCTTGCTTTAATAAATTCACTGATTTTTCAAATAGCCTCCCATTTTAGCAGCATCATTTCTACACAGAAGAAAGTGATCTGGATTAGCAGTTTGTTATGCTACATAGCTTTCATCTAATTTTTTTTATTCTTCCCCAGTTTCTACAATAGAGAAGCTTATTTCACCTTCCTCTCTACATTTAGATGTTACAATACAGCTTGTCTTTGAAGTTTGTTCTTAGGAATACATTTAATTTTTTGCAGTATAAGCTATGTAAGGATTGCACTTGCAATTATTCAACATTTTTATTAACGATTTGGATAAAAGGATTGATAGGTTACTTATAAAATTTTGTGGAGGACACAAAATTGGAAGCTCTGGTCGACCCAAGAATTGACAAAACAAGATTGGATAGATTGGTAGGAACAAGATATCCTTCAACTGTCAGAACCTAAAGTACTATGTTTAGGAAAGGAAACAAAATTAGGATATATACTGTAAACAAGATGGTTGATTAATCAGTTGGAGGCAGTACACTGGAGCAGGGCTTAGGTATCATCACTGACAACAAGCTGAACAGGGGTATTGAGACAGCTGCTGGAAGAGCTAATATAGTTCTGGGTTGTATTAAAACAGAGGTTCCCAATCTTTTCTATATCCCGCCCCCCTATAATGCTTCTGATATTTTCTCACATCCCTTACAAAACTAAACAATTATATGCATATAATTATGCATATATATTATAATTTTGAAAGTTCTAAACCCAAGTTTTCTCAACCCCTGGAATATCGTCTCACACCCCTGGCTCGGAATCCCTGCATTAGAAGAAGCATTGTATCAAATATATGTAAAGTTCTTATTACTTTTTATGGTGCACTGGTGAGATCACACCTGGAGTACTGTGTCATTCCGGGAATCCCATTTCTCCAAAAAAAATACTGACAGGTCAGAATATATTCGTAGCACAAAAAAGATGATACAGGAAGTAAGTAGGGAAGTTCAGTCTGGAGAAACAGACTGACAAAAAGTATTATATCAATATTCAGCTATTTTAAAGGATGCCAGTGAAGATAGTCAAGAACGGTTTTCCATTGCTACAAAAACTAGGACCAGAGATAGTAAATATATGTTGCAGCTATCAACATTTCATAACGAAAAAGTTCCTGAAGTTAAGAGGAGTACAATGTGTTTGCATTTTTATCCACAGGCTGCTGATTTTGCTGCTGAAGTCTGTTTCAACTCTTAAATTGCAGATTGTATACCCATAAAGTAACAGAAGACAGAAAAGGCTTCTGCCTGAAACACTACAGATTAGTTTGAAAACAGAATAGCGTGTACTTTAACGGGGTACATGTATAAATAGCCTGATTTAGCACAATGCAAGTTTTATATTCCTAAACTAAGAACTTCTGCAGCAGAAACTACAAACCACCAGTTGAGCTATGAAACAATGTTCCTTAGCTGACAGTGTATGCTTTTCTGATGTGCCAGGAAAGATTTTTTAAAAAACTTACTTTATATATGGAGACAATACTATGAGCAAACTTAGTACTCTCCAGAGTATATGAAAATAAATGGGAAGGGATAAAATAGTTGCCACCAAGACTCAGAATTTAGATCCTGAAGAGGATTTATTTGTACAGTAGAGGTGAATATTGCAAGCCTGGCCAGCTGTATTTTTTCCAATGTTATTAGTCCTTTCTGACCTGCATACTCCAGATCAATCTGCATAATCTCTTACCAGGCCCAGGAAGATTGTTCTATATTTCGGAAAAGCTAAAATATAGCCACAATCTAAATTCATGGGCAGGTAACTTCTGAACCAAATTCCTGCTTTAATAACCATACATATTTGGAGGGGAGACAGTTGCATACAATTATATCTAATGCCATTTGAATTTGCATCTCCTGCCCAAGAAAAACTCCAGACCTTTTAACATGCTGAGCTTTACACATTAACTCCGAGTCAGAAAGGATGTATCTCCTCCAGATTCCTTCCAAGCAAGATTATAAACTGATTTAAAGCAAAGGGAGGGGAAATACCCATAAAGACTTTTACTTGTCCATGGGTACCTTGTAATATAGCATGGAGGCAGCGGAAGCTTTTGCTGAAGCTAGAGAAACCCACCCACCCCCTTCAAGCCATGACATCTTTGGTATTAACAGATGAGTTGCTGTGGCAACCAGATTCTTTTTTAGAAAGCCACATTAACTATCTGAAAGCAACATGTGGGAAACTGGAATTTTGAAAGCCTTCTGAAAAATGGGTCTCAAAAGAAAATTAGAATTAAAATTTTGGAAGCAGGTGAATCTTAGAATCAGGACTGGACAGGGCCTTGCTCAGTGCAGTAACCCAGTTAAAGCACCTACAATAGAAGACTGTTCATTTATCCATTAAATGTTCTGGCTCATTGGTTCCATAGTCAAAGTGTCCTTTCTGTGAGGTTTTTCTGTAACTTATTAATTTATATTTCAAATTCTAGGCCACCAACCTCTAATGACTCTGGGTAGCTTCACACATAACAAGAGCCAGATTTTTCTGCCTTCTTGTAACTTCCTTTCATGTGTTTGAAGAATATCTCCCTTCAGTATTCTCAAGATCAGAAAATCCCAGATATTTCAATCACTATTCGTAACATCCATTTCTAGTCCCTAATCATCCTTAACACCCTTCTCCAAATCTCTTCCAGATTTTCAAGTGGGCTTTGATAGAAGTTGAAGAAAACAGAAAATGACTTCCAGTGATTTGGCAACTGAACCCCTTTTAACATGTCACTTGCCTTTTCGGAATCTGTATCTTGCTGTTGTTCTGCGTTCAGTTTTAAATCACTGTTCCAAAATTTGTTCCAAAATTTTACCAAGCCAGGTGGCCCAAATCTATACTTACAAAATTTGATTTCTGATTCCTAAATGAGGAACTTGGTCTTTGTGAAGAATGATAGATTTCATCCTGTTAGCCTATTAATTCAAGCTATCAAGATGCTAAAATAGACATCTGGAGGCCCAGGTTCAATTCCCCCATTAGCCACAGAACCTCTCTGGGAGACTTTGGGTTAGTCACTCTCAATCCAGTTATTTTATAGAATTATTGTTATGGGAAAAATATGGGGAGTGCTATTTATACCACATAAATAAATTGGGGGAAAAACGTAGAGTAGGTAGATAAAGACATGCATCTTAGTAGAATGTTTGCAGATAATGGGAAAATGGATCTCATACTTGTAGGTTATACAAGTGCTGATTTAAAAAAAAAAGTGTTTTTTAGTGTGTTACAAGAAATGAAATTTATTGAAAGACACATAAAAATGCCTTTGCTTTAAAGGATGCTGCTGCCTATTTGTGATATTGTTGTTATAGTGTTAGATAGAGAGCGTAGATATGGATTCTAATCTTCCCTTTGACTTTGGTGACTTTGGATCAATCATTCTCTCTCAGCCCAATTTATTTGGCAAAGTTGTTATAATGAGACAAATAGGAAAAGGAAATATTGCCATGAGCTTCTGAATGAAAGATGTGATATAAATTTAAGTCTGTTGGGGGCAATAAGCTGACTTTGCATAAATATAAAAATATACAAAAGTATGAAGACTATTGGTTAACACACTGTAAACCGCCCTGAGTCTCCAGAGAAGGGCGGCATATAAATCAAATTTAAAAAAAAAAAAAAGAAAGTGGCAGGTCAGGAGAAGCATAAAAGCAAGCTCAGTGCAGCAGGAACTTGTTAGTTAAGAAGTATGCAGTGTGTAGCAAAACAGAAAGGTACAATGTCAAGAATGAACTGATTCTGAATGACTATAGATGGATTCTGATTGAATGCAAACTGGATGTATCAGTATAAAGCAATTATACTGAGATGGTTTGATCACGCAGAGGGAATAGAATGAGAATCAAACTGCAAAGCAGGTATGAGAAGGAAGAATGAATAAATTTAGAAGAATTTATTTTGAGTTGATGAAATAACTCAAAAGAAGGTTATTTGAAGAACAAAAGGCAATGTGTGAATCAATGAAATAATGTACGGATGTGGCGTAATCAAAGATGGTTTCCCAAGATATAAGTGTAGAGAGCTACAAAGAATGGTATTAACATAAGATAAATTGAGCAATATTTCCTTTTTGTTCTCCAAATTGTTTATATTTTTATATTACTATTTCTTTTGCCAAGCTTTGCATAATAACACTGTTCAACCTGAAAAGGAATGGCATGTTTAATTCATAAATATTTTACACATACAAGCAGTGGTGGGATTCAGCCAGTTCGCACTACTTCAGGAGAACCGGTTGTTAACTTTCTGAGCAGTTTGGCAAACTGGTTGTTGGAATAAATCATTAGGGCAGAGAACCGGTTGTTAAATTACTTGAATACCATCACTGCATACATGCACATGTACACAAAGCATGATCCTAATATGAAATCCTGTTTAAATTTTGCTTTGCTTTATTTATTTTAGATTTAAATTCCAGAAAGAATCCTATTTCTAGGGAGAAAGTGTATATATCAACCATGTTTTAAATGGATGTCTATAAACTTATTTCAGTATTATAGTATTTGAACCTTCTTTTAAAATCCCATCTTTATTCTTTCATATGTAATTCAAGATGGCATACATACATAATTCTGATTTTACCTAGTTTGGTAATGGATTATCTGTAAAAACAATAAAACAACAACCAAGTTCACAGTGCACCAGGGACCCCACACATTCTCCTTCCTCCTTCTATTTTCCTTACAGCAACAACTCTGTGAGGTAGATTGGGTTGAGAGAGAGTGACCGGCCCTAAGTCACCCAGCAGGCTTTCATGCTTAAACCAGGCCTAGACCTCACAATCTTCTAGTTAAAGTCAGAACTTCAGCCATTACAACAATCTGGCTCTCAGTGTTATCTCCTACAGAAACTTTTCTAGATTCTAATTAGAGATGAAAGTCTTTAATTAGACTTTAATTAGACAGAAACACTATTCTTTGTTTCTGATATATTTCAAAGTATCTGATTGTGTAAATTATGTAAATTTCCTCTTAAACATGCAAAAATGGAAGGTTACTGAAAGCCAATAGTAGAGTGGAAATGAGTTGTGGGGAGCAAATGTTATTCAGGGTACTTTAAGATACCCTTAAACTTAAAACCAATATCTATACAAATATTTACTGCAAGCGGAAAAAAAGCCACTGTAACTGTACACAGAATAGGATTATAATTTTCCAAATCCAATGATTATATCGATATATACATTGTATTGTATTATAGTCATAACTTCTTTGCATACAGCAAACTAAAAAAAAAATCTTTTAAGAGAAATCTGCTATTCATCTGCTTCATTCACTGTTGCTCACTGATCTTTTATTATTTTCACATAGTTTTGTAAGCATTTTGTACCATTTTATTAAAAATATATTTGCCACTTCTCAGTATTATTCAATAAAAATAATTTGCCTGCACATACTGCCAGACAGAAGAAGCATATTAGCTGTGCCAAGCTAATTAGCATGCTGAACTACAACAGTTTGAAAATACAATTTGAAATACAAGAGAGTTGCAGCATAGTCTAACTGTTTAGGATGATGCAAAGCTTTCTGATGTATGAAGGAAATTGGAAGGACAACCAAATCCCAGTTATCTATAATTTAAGGAAGAAAAACTGGTAAAAGAGGAAACGTTCTTGCAATTTTCCATCTTACTAAAATGGCTGCATCCTATTCAATCTTCACTGGATACTCTATGCCCATTCTGGATCTACCAAGCTAGAAACATTTGTGATTTTTCTAGAATAAGGAAGAATTAGTAGTAAGGGCTTACTATTTCATACAATATTAATTTGTGCAAAAAACAACACAAGCATGTTCTATGTATATGTATATGTATATGTATATGTATATGTATATGTATATGTATATGTATATGTATAAGTCTGATTTGCTACATTTTATAACCCAAACAATAGACTGCTTTAATGTCATGGCACATATTCAACAAGTCAGTATCTGAGTTGAAAGTTTTATATATTATGACTCAAAGATGTGGAAGCCTTCTCAGTTGCTTTTTTATACCATTTAAATAAGTTTGAGGCAAGTTCATATGGCAGAAACACTATTCACAGACATATTATTGAATTCTTTTTGAGAAATTTCCTCTTGGAATGTACACAAAATCTCATGTTACATTTGAAAGGAAGCTTTATATTCTCTAATATCTGCAGTATTTTATACTTCTAAGTATAGCAATAAGTTTAAACTAATTTGTACTTTTCACCTATCATTCTCTGTGTGAAAAATATAGGCAAACTGCAGGTGCTTATATATTTCTTCCCATGGATAAAATGGTACAAGGAAAGAGTCAGATCAATCTCAGCTCCAGATTTACGTTCTAATCAAATTAGCAACCCCACCTGAAGTTGCAGTTAATACAACAACAACAACAAAAACCACCTTCCAAAACCTAGGTGGTTTTACATCTAGGAAAATTTTGTTACACTAGTATCTAACAGGGGTATCAAGAAATAGGATTAGAGTTAAGATTAACCCTAACCCTAACCCTAACTCTGACCCTAACCCTAACCACCACAACTGTATATAAGATCAACAAGCAAAATGTAACTCAATGCTTTTAAAAATTGCCTCCAAGCCATAAAATACTATTGCAATCTTTAATGAGATTTTATGTCATAAATCTAGACAGACGTGTTTCAGATTGTTGGCAGTTTGGAAATGATTCAGAAAGGGAGCAGCACTAATCCAGTTTGTATTACAAAGATGCATTATGATTATGCTGTACTTTCCTCCTCCTTTTTTCTAATTCCTGCATTTTCAGTTACAAAATTTTGATGAGTTAGCATTCACTTACTTACATGATTGTTCTTTAACAAGAACTATTCATTTTAAAAAGTCAACCAAGGAGAAAGACAACCACTACCATTTAAAAGGATAACCAAATAAACCATTCAAGTGATCTCTTGAACAAACCAGTTTACAAATAAATAATATCCGCCCAGTGGAAAACAATTTCACTTCATCAAATGGTTTCCATATTATCATCAGAAAGTAACAAAACGGAATTATATTTAAACACCAGATATATTTCCAGCTGTGCATTTTAAGAGGAAAAATTGAAGTTGGATAAATTATTTTAGATAGGCAGGATAGTGTTCATAAGATGAAATTTTAAAATCTGTGTAAACTTTGCCCTGCATTGTAAGCCTTACCCCATCAGTAAAATATTAACTCCCTTGAAAGTCTTTTAAAATAAATGAATTTACTCCATCAGCAGTAAAACTATGGTAGAACAGAAGATATAAAAATGATCATTTTAATGCACTTTGAAATATACTATGTACTATACACTATTTACCTATCATTATAACAGAGACACTTAAAAGCTGCTTTATATATGATTATGTCTCTACAGTATATGCGCTTAATTACTTTATTTAGCAGAGGATTTCATTTCTGAAGTCTACTTCACATATCAAAGTAAACATGTACTCCCCAATATATTATTGAACAATGATAAATGAACTTTACCATATAATATAGTTTTCAACAGACTGAATAGCACACATTTCCAGTCAGAGTTTCTAAATACATTGCAATTTTTTCACTAGTTAAACTAGAGGAGAATATTTGTGGCTAAAGGTTGAAATGAGGCGGTCTCTGATGCCCTCTGAACTTGGTGTTTTCTTGAAGATGTTTCATTACCCAACCTAGATAACATCATCAATGCTAGTAGAAAGTGGGATTTGCTCTCATTCTAGTGGCTTGCCTATCAGTGTTGTTGGAAGTGGTCTTGGTGGTTCTTTGGTTTATGTTTAGCTTGTCTGGTAGTTCCTTGGAATATTGTTTGCTTCTTGATTGTTAGTCTAAAGTTAATCTTGGTGTTAATCTCTGCTCATTTGAGTGTGGACTGTTGGTGAGGCCATGTTTTGGTCTCTTTATTCCCTTTTTGGCATGTTGATTATCTCTTTTGGATGGTATATATACCATTGTATATATACAATGTATATGGTATATATACCATTGTATATATACAATTGTCTATGTCTATGTATCTGTTGATGGCTGATTTGTTCAGGAATTATCTAGCATTTTTAGACTTGACTTGGTCAAGGATGGTTCCCAGTTGAAACTTATGGTTAAATCTGTCTATGTTGTGAAATTATAGAGTTTTCATCATGTCTTCTAATTGCTAGTTGGGGTTCATGGATGTGCTTTGCTAACCTTCTGCCTATTTGTTCTCCATAGTGGCTGTTGCAGTCGTTACACTACATGTTGTAGGTGACTAATCTTTTTTCTTCTGGTTTGCTGAGCCTTTTGGTTTACTTAGAATGTTTTGAAGGGCTTTATTTGATTTGTATGCTGACGCTGTATGGTTGTAATTGTTGGTTGGTGATTTCTGAGATGTTTTTGATGCATGATAACATTACCCTTTCCATAGCTTGATTTGTTATTCTATATTGGGTTGAGTGCTCAGGCATTTTTTTGATGAAGTTGTGTGGATATTCGTTTTGTTGGAAGATGTACAGATGATCTGTTTCCTTTTTCTGATGTTCCAGGTTGCTGCAATGTATTTGTGCTCCTCTCAATAATATTCTTATTTATTCAAAAGAGACAATCAACAAGCCAAAAAGGGAACAAAGGGACACCCAAATGAGCAGAGATTAACATCAAGATTAACATTAGACTAACAATCAAAAAGCAAACAATACCCCAATCAAAGAATTGTCAAACAAGCTAACAGTATATAGCTCTCCAAGACCATTTTCACCAATATTGACAGGGCAAGCCACCAGAATATAAACTGAGAGCAAACCCCATTCCTTACTAGCACTGATGATGTTACCTAGTTTGGGTAGTGAAACCTCTGCAAGAAAACAACCAAGCCCAGAGAGCATCAAGGATCCCTTATTTAAATTAGATTTTACTCCATTCTTTATATATTAAAATTGTGGGAATTGTTAGTATGTACTGTAAAGCAATGGAAAGTTCACTCTTGATTTCAGTGGTAAACTCAACAGGAGAAGACATGCTTATCAGAATAAAACTAGTCAAAACAAAGTATCTTATGTTACAAGTAATTATCTCAGAATAAATTAACTTTCTGAAAGGGAGCAAAAGCTTTGATCTCATAAAATTAAAGTAGACTTCAGGCATTCAAGAAAAGTACCATCATCAGTTCTAAAAAAATGTTGGTGCTGAGAGAAATTATAGTTTGGAATATATACATGTTTTCTTCATGTTTATTTAATCATCACATGTATGGTATTAGAAAAATGAAAAAAAATAGTTTTTTCTGAAAAACATACTCTCTATATATTTAAAAGCAAAAACCACTCATGCATCATCATGAAATCTCCAGAACCATAAAGCCTACAAACTTAAAATTTAGCATGTATGTTCCTCTTGGCTTCTAGGTGCTCGCTAGGAAAGGATTTTTCGAAATGATTATCAGATCATTAGTATTTCTTATATTAACACGCATTAGACATTCTACTCCCCCCCCATCTGAAAAGAACTCTGTTCCAACTGCCAGTTGGGTGTGGGTGTGGCCAGCGCATGACTCATCTGGTCTGAGGTCTGGGAGTTTAGACATTCTACTCCCGCTCCCCACCTGAAAAACGCTCTGATGCTAAAGACTTAGACTGAGGGAGGGAAGGGGATAAGATAGGAGAGGCCTCTGTGGGGCAAGTCTGAGGGAGAGAAGGGGGATAGGAGAGGCGATCATAATTACTCATTAATTTTCAAGCTGTGTCAATTTATCAAGCCCGATCACATAGTTTTGTAACGGAGCACGGGTATCTAGCTAGTTTGCAAATAAGACTCATATTTCTGCAAAATGTCTTTAGAATGCTAAAAGCATTATTGGGCATTCATTGAAAAGGTTCAAAGAAAGAAGAAAAGAATTTGATTGAAGATTAATCCAATTTCATTATTTTGTTTGTGCCACATTTTTTAACTCCAAGAATAAAGATTAAATTATTTGATATTAATGGAAAATCCATGATGATTCTATTTTACTGAAAAAGAAGTTGGGGCACCTAATTTTCTCCAATCCCCTAGCTACCAATCTCCCGAATCCTCTAGCAAAACTGCTGATTAGTGCTTCAGTTTAAGTGAACAAACATGCTTTGTACTAAGGCAAAGCAACCATTTGATATAACACATTATTTGGGTTGACTAAAGAGGAATAAACTGAACACCAAAAATCTCATTTTGATGCACAGCTTCTCCCTTTCAGTAAATTAGATTCAGTTTATTCACTATCAACTATCCTACAAATATCAGCTGTCCTACTATATTTCTCCAGCTATAAAAAAGGATGAGGGGAGAGATGGGGAATTTCTATGCATAAAAAAATATTACATACCTATAATTACATTCTCACAGACAAAATCAATATTAAAATGAATAAAAGTAAACTAAAAAAAAAACCAAGAATGATTCCTGACATATTATCACATCAGCTAACATTTTTATTTCTGCCCTTTTTAATCTGAGCATTCTCTCTATTGGAAGCATTGCCTCTCAAATAATCTGTCTTAAAACTAAATACCCAATTTTAATTTTCTAAACTATGGCAGCAATGCATGTGGCATTCCAACTGCATGGAAATAAATTAACACCATTTCTAAGAAGGGCATCGATAAATAGTTTAATTTATTCTATTTGGCATAACAACTTAAAACACTTTGGGAAAATAACTAAAGCAACTATTGAAGCGCCTACACTGTTTTTAGAGATACCATGTTCACATTTCCAGACAAAAGTGATTAGCCAAAATGTTGAGTAGTTCCATTAATAAGAATTATTGGACATGACAGGGACTTTCCAGTTACTATGCAGTTTGAATGAGTAACATATGGCTCTGCGAGTAAGTCTTCCTGAACGCTTTTTGAAGAACCTTAAAATCACATACTTAACTATAACTTTCCCTTGAGTCATCTGTCCAGTTCCAGACTGCTCTAATTTTGTTCACATAGTAGAGAAAGATTTTTTGGTAAAAAGCCATCTGTCAAGAACTTGGGTAGGGAAAACTGGATGAGGCTGGAACTCTGTTATGCCTCAGCTTTCTCAAAAAGGAGATCACCTGAGATAACAGAACACTTAGCAGAATCTCAGCACAGTTATGCACATAGTTACAAATTTTACAAGTAGCCCTCACTTAACAATAGTAATTGGAACCAGAATATCCATCACTAAGCAATGCGGTATTAAGCAGTAAATCACATGGTCCTGCTATTTAACAATGGCTGTTCTAGTACTCCCCCTGTTACTATCATGGCAGGTCATTAAATGAGGATCTTGTGCAATTGTAACTTCTGATCTCTTGCTGGCTTCCCCACTGACTTTGCTTGTGAGATACCGGCAGGGGAGATTGAAAATCATGATCACATGACTATGCTGCTGTAAAAACTGGAAATCTGGCTGGTTGCCAGATCACAATCACGGGAGCATGGGAGTGCTGCAATGGCCATAACTTTAACTGGTCATAAATACCACTAATTCAGTGCTATCACAAGTTCAAACAGCAAACATGCTGAATGAATGGTTGTTAAAAGAGAACCATCTGTATAAATATTTCCCTCCAAATCCTATACTTGTAATGCCCCAAAATAAATTAAAGCAACTGTAATGGGAATCACAGAATGTATAAGTACTTCAATTTACTCCACTGGGCCCTAGAGATATGTATCAGAACACTCCAGCCACAACAATATTACATAAATGCTTCCACTGTATTGGCTGCTTTTCTCCAAATAAATGTTCTCTGTCCTAGTTTATTCAGGAAGCGGTAAGAGATAACTATTCCTTCCTATAGTAGTTCCCTAAATGTGAAACTATGCACTAGAGGCTGATTCTTTTCTTCAGAATGAATACCACTTAAGAATTCAAGTCTTTATTACAAACATATATATCAAGGTTAAAAAAAAAAACTAGAAGCAAGTTGTAGCGCACTAAAAGAGAAAGGGGGAAAAGGAGACAAGATGAATACCTGCTTCTGGGAAGACTATTCAATTGTTTCTTTAGCCCAGGAACTCACTCATCACACAAAGAGATTGAGATCAAGAAAAAAATTAAAACAAAGCCACAAGAATGCAGATCATTGGCTATAAAATACAGTAACATCCAACGTTAGTCGAGTTTCATTGATCCTAATGGGTAGTATAGAAACTCCATCTCTGTTGGACGATTTTTAAGGAATGGTGCTTCTTTTCTTACCTGGCTTTCAGCTAGCTTACAGGGAAGAGAAGCCTTACTCTTCATAACAGAGATTAGACTAAAGACAAAATAAAGATTATACCTTGCTCCAAACTGAAAGGGGAACTGTCATTCCTAGTTGGTTCCTTAGCATTTGATCTTCTTCAGCATCAATTGCCTCTATATACAACTAGGATTAAATACTCAGTCAGTTTTTGCTTGACTCTTTCTGTGTTTGAACCTCTAGGAATGAAATGTCCCCCATTCACTACAACAATTTTACTTTTCTTGGTTTCTTGAGTGTTTCCTCAATAATTGCAATCGTTATTGTTTATGTTCACTTTTTGATTACACACATTTTCGAATGACTACCAGAGGAGATTTTGCTGAGTCTGCTTTCAAAGAAAAGAATCATAGCTGGAGAATATATAATTTACAGATAGTTGGGTCAAAATAACTGGAAATTCTGAACACTGAAATGTAATCATCAAGGTTCCAGAACAGAGACAGTTGTCTAGCAGAAAATGTAACTGAGAAAGTATATTAATTGTATCTGTGGTTGACTCATGCAATTAACTGATATTTACTGATAAAGATAAATGTGAAAATGTGAAATTTTTCACGAATGTGAAAATTTCTGGTGTAAAAATACTAATAGTCACTATCATAATTATTTTTTCTTTACTTTTTGTTGAACAGTAATTAACAATTACTGATTGTATATATAAATGTACAATGACAATTAAGGAGCCTGGATAGCTCAGCAGACTAAAGCCTGTTATTAACATTCAGTTGTCTGCAATTACTGTAACTTCTAATCTCGCCAGACTCAAGGTTGACTCAGCCTTCCATCCTTTCTAAGGTAGGTAAATCGAGGACCCAGTTTGTGGGGGCAATAAGCTGACTTTGTATAAAAAAAAAAGTATGAAGGCTATTGCTTAACACATTTTAAGCCGCCCTGAGTCTCCGGAGAAGGGCGGCATATAAATCTAATTTAAAAAAACAAAAAAAAAACAAACATTATCATCAAGTAACTTAATCATCAAGTAACATAAATACATGATGCATAGAAGAAAATGTGCTGAAAAGTAAATATAAATACAAACAATAAAAACATTAATATTCATCATATATCCTAAATATGGCTGTTGGTAGATCTGATAGTTAAAATCATATATAAAATCCACTTCAATTTTACATAATTGTAGTCCTGCCTCTGACCTTTCCCATTTTAACTTTATTTAAAATCTAGAAATGGAAGTTAAGCCTACAGTCTATTTTGTAATGTTTATATTATAGGAACTTAGAAATCCAATGTCTTCTTTTTATATTATCCATTGTGTAAATTCTTAAAGTTTTACTGTATGTACTAATGATTTTTCTATGAATTAATAAAAAGAATCTATGTTCTAATTAGAAAAGGATTATTATACAACAGTGGCTTGTACAGCGATGGCCCTTACCTAAGTCTACTGAAATAAAGATGGCTTAAAATACTATCGTGTGATTAATGTATCCAATTAAGTTAATAAAATTTATGAACAAGTTAACATAAGTGGATTAGAACCAATAGCTTTTCTGTATTGCAAATACACTGCAGAATGCAATTGTTCACGTCACCACCCGGTGCTGTTGTTGATTCCATTCTACAATGTTTCAAGGTGAAATATAGCCTATAAAGTTGCAATGGTTTTCATCGGGGATGCTGTATAAGGTTACTCTACTTTCAGCAACAGCATCACAAACAAGATAACCAAAACTGAGCAAAATATTTAGCAATTCAGTCTGTTCAATTTATTTCTATAGGACCAGAGGAATTGGCTGCAATTATACTGGGAAAAACAGGATTTCCCCACATTCAGTGTTTTGTCATTCCTTTTCCCTTTTATATTAGTTTGTATTTTATTGTATGACACTATAACTTATTATAAAAAAGGAAATATCCTACATTCTCCTACCCTTGTTAGGGTAAAAATAAAAGTTTCTCCTGTCCAGTCATGTCTGAATTTATGGGGCTGTGCTCATCTCCATTTCTTAGCTGAGGGAGCCAGCACTGTCCAAAGCAATTTCCATGGTCATGTGGCCAGCATGACTATATGCAGAGGTACATGGAATGCTCTTACCTTCCCACTGAAATGGTACCTATTTATCTACTTGCATTTGCATGCTTTTGAACTGCTAGGTGGGTAGGAGCTGGGGCAAGTGATGGCAGTTCATCCCATCACATGGTGGCTGGGTCTCAAACTTGGGCACTCAGCTTTCCAGCTGACAAGCTCAGTGTCTTTAACCACTGAGCCATCGCAAACCCACCCTTGTTATTAACTAATGACAACTAATAATGGTCAGGAATCAGTTTCATATTTAGAGTATTATTAGTCCAGTTCCTCTGTATCCTTCTTGAGTTTATCATTCACAAAGTTGCTCTTTGTGGACAAAATAAAGTGAGATGCTACCATGACCTCCTAGAAAAAATCTGGGTCATGCTGGACAAATTTTCCTTCCACTGCAAAACTCACGATGAGGTCCAAGATTGCTGAACAATAGTACCACTGATTCTCCTGCAAGATACCCCTCTGAAGTAGTACTACTTACAAGAATGCTTTCCAACTGTCTACCTGAACTTATCAGAAGAAGCACTACTACAGGTATATCCAGATATAGGCTTCACCCCCTCTCCCAAGTTGTTTACTGTTCAAGAGGAATCCTATCTTGAGTGGACTGGCACTCTGTTATTTTATTCAAAGAGTTATTTATTTTACTCACTGCGTTCAGCCTTTGTATATATTTCCACTGTGAATGTAGCATTAGCTGACAAACAGCTGGATATAGCCAACATATTGATGCAACTGAATGTTCTGAATATCTTTTCTTTATATACTTGTCAGAAGATAAGAAATTGTATAAATACAAATATACAAAAGTATGAAGGCTATTGCTTAACGCATTGTAAGCCGCCCTGAGTCTCCGGAGAAGGGCGGCATATAAATCAAATTAAAAATAAAAAAATAAAAATAAGAAATTGTGAAGCATCTCAAACAGATTAAGACAATAAACTGTAACCTATCACCTGAATATGTTTGGTTAAATAAGAGTAGAAACATCAGAAAAGTTCATTCTAGTCATATTAATTAAATAATATGATAGGATATCTTTCTCAATTGTATCAAATGCTGCTAAGAGATCCAGTAATACAAAAATCAAAGACATATAACCCTTATCCATTTCTTGGTGTAGTTCATAGATCCAGATAGCTGAGACTGAAACATATTGAAATGATTAGTTTTATTCTAGAAAAACCAGAGTATGGTGTCTCTGACAGTTTGGAGCTTTCAGAGGAAAAAAAGGTAAAAGTGGATTTTTTATTTCATGGATATTTGAAAACATTAGAATACCAAAGAAACAAGAAATGGGGGGGGGGGGGTAGAAAAGAGATTTAAAAGATATATAAAACTGAATAAAAAGTTTCAAATTAATATTTTAGTAATTCAGTTAAATATATTCTTTATGTGAATTTAATATTTTAAAAATGTTACAATCAAATTTTCAGGAATATTCAGAATTAGAATTGTAGCCAATATAAGATTTATTAATCATAAAAAATATTTACCATACTTACAATTTTTATTTACTTTACTTTTATTTTCTTTTTTTTCTAATTCCAAGGACAGGTCCATATACAGCCATCTTGCAGTAATCTAGATCTGACCATGGACAGAGCTTTGATCCAGAAACAAGATGCAACTGGTACAAACAATAGATTTGGACTCCCAGACTATGTATCGATTATACGTCAGGGTGTGCTATCCCATTCAGAGTTATCGATAGAACAAAGGCCATGTGCAGAATTATAGCCTGTAACTGCCTTATAAACTAAATTTAATTCAGTATCACTTTTTAAAAAAATAAACCAGCTTGATTATTGCAGTATCTTTTAAAACATAATTTTTGCCTCCTACTAAGGCAGCATTTAACATCCAGCTGCCTGCAATTACTGCGAGTTCAATTCTCACCAGGCCCAAGGTCGACTCAGCCTTCCATCCTTTCTAAGGTGGGTAAATTGAGGACCCAGTTTGTGGGGGCAATAAGCTGACTTTGTATAAATATACAAAAGTATGAAGGCTATTGCTTAATGCATTGTAATCCGCCCTGAGTCTTCTGAGAAGGGCGGCATATAAATCAAATTTTTTAAAAAAAATTATCTAGTTTGGCAATCAACACAGGTGTAATATACCAATAACTAGTAATTTACACCAATGGAAAAAACATCTGAATGTAATATCATCATAAATTTAATATTTTTCTTCCCCTGGAATTCCCACTGTTGCATACAATGTTTGACTTGTTCAGTTTCCGAATATTTTAGTAACAATTTATAAAAAATCTCCAATGAGCAGCTTTTCTAAGTAATGGTGGACATCAACCAAATGAACATGTAGCTTGCCTCTTTCCACTCTTCTATCTTATCTTTACTTTCAAATAATACAAATTAAATTCATCCATCTAAATTATGCAAAGTGGTACTTCAGTCAACTGTTATTAGTTTCACTGTAACAAAAAAATTAAATCAAAGCTGGTACTAAAGACTTTTCTTATAAAGTATATGTCAAATCTAAAATAGTAGATTCAGGAAGTTTTCCTTTCTATCCAGCTATCAGTGTGCAAAGTTCCCTTTACCAAAAAACAAAACAAAACAATAATATTATAGAATTTTGTTTAGTGTCTTTATATAGTAAAGATCTTAAAATGGCTTTGACTGATATTCAGTTGCATTCACTTTGCAAATTTATTAAAATGTGTCACCACCCAAAACTTACTGGAAATTTAAGAAAATTCAGTTCAAGATCCCAATCAATCTATCATAATCACCAATTCAATTTTTTCACAGATCAGGTTTGAAGATTGAGATAAGATTGCCAGCTTTAATTCATGATTCATTTGTGAATAAATGTAACAATTCCCTACTATTACAGACACTTCAATCCCCATGAATGTAAGAGATCCTATTTGATGGTGATCAGTTGATGATAATGTTAAGTACAGGTGGTCCTCATTTAACAGCACTGTTCAAACTTGCAATGACATTAAAAAAAATAGTAATTACAACTAGTCCTCAAAAGTTTTAGTCCTCATATAATACAATCTGGCATTCATCAACCAATCAGGTTTTTGGTCATGCAACCTGATTTGCAAGCTTCCCTTCTGGCTTTCCACAAGCAAACTCAAGCTAGCAGAAAATCAGAAGATCACATGGGGTCCTTGATTAACAATGATAACTGGGAACTGACAGAATTGATACTAAGCTATGTGGTCATGTCACACAGAACTTTATGAGTACATCACTTAGCAACAAAAAATCCTGCCCCAATTACTATTGTTAAACTAATCTACCTGTACTTTTAAACCTTCCTAAAGATCCCTATATGCTAAATGGCAACTATTAAGTACAGAATGTACATATAGTCTGCCACAAATACAATCCCATATTCACTGACACACTGATGCTTGACATGGATGAAATCTGACTCCTAAACCTCCCAAGGTAAGATAGTGTAAATTTTAAAATCCTACCTACAGTCAGATTAGGGTGAATTGGTACCAATACAATCTCTCATAGTTCAATCAGGGAAACAGCTGAGGAGTGTGATAGGGAGTGTATCAATAGAACCTGCCTACTGTTCTATCATTAGGCAAATAAACTCAAATACTGGAGATTACTAAGATTATGTAATACTATAAGAAAAAGGATTCATGATACATGCTTGTCTACCAGATACATAGTTGGTCATAAAAGGGCAACATGTAATAAGTTACATCTCTTCATGACTTGCTTTATCCAATTTTCTCCAAAGCCTTAAACTTCAAATAGGGTTACTTATAAGAGAACATATCAATCTGCATTCCCTCTCTATTCATCCTGCTTTATATTTCAGTACAATTATAAATTATGTTTGCATATACTTTGTTAGGGAATGGCTATTGCCTAACTGGTTGGGCTGGCAATATATATAAACCATGCATGTTTGCAGTCAAATTGTAATGTATAGCTTTAAGAATGTAATGCTGTATTGCATCATACTGTATTCTGATTGGCTAGCTCTGTAGCCAATGTACTTAAGAGGAAGCTTGAATCATGGCTTATTTTTCTTATTACATTATTATTGCTACCTCTGCTCCTCTCTGCCTGTTCTCTGTGCATGATCACTGCTTGATCATTGCTACTTGTTGTTTTCTATTGTTTTAATGATTGTTTTACTGCTGTACTTGTTCCTGTTTGCAGCTCCAAAAAGAACTGTTTTATTGCATATGACTACAACGACTGGTAAGAAGACTTTGTTCTTGGAATATCCCTGGATTGACAATTTAACTACCTTTATCTGTGTAGGACCTGGATTGTTTATTGGACTTTGCTTTGTTTTTTCCTAAAAGTAAAAGAATATCACAACTCAGTGTGTCTGTGTATTAACAGTGCTTATTCACAATCACCCTCAGCCATTTCTCATTGCACAACCTTGCTACTCAAGGGTTACTCTGCGCATATTCCTTAACATACTTAACAGCTGAGGGCCATTTTATTTATAATTTTCATAAAAGTATAATGTACACATTCTCAGATTTCACTCTCATTATCCTTAACCATCATGAAGGATCTAGCTGAGTTACCATGGTCCTATTTTGACTTCAGTGTCAGTTGTCCATGTATAATACCATGCAGCACAATATTTAGTCTCTCAATATAAATGTAACTATTCTAACCAAAATACCAGAAATTATTTAATAACTACAATCAAATCTTATTCCAAATAAATGTTATAGGTATCAAAAAAACCTATTACATTTTTTGATTTTGTTTCTCTAAAAGTGGTTTCATTCATTTTCTATTTCTTAACATGAGTTAATTTAATATACAGATTTTCAAAATTAATTCCTCCACAAGAAATTATTGGCATTTTAATTATCACAGAAAAAAGCAAGCAACAGCATTTGTTTTAGTGTGTATAAACAAAATTATCTTTGGGCTTAGTTCTAAATTTTTAAAAAAGATGCTGATCTGAAGGAATTCTGGAATCTGAATATTCATTGGTTTTGCTATCAATCCACATTCCAAGCTAAAATAACTTTTGACTCTGTGGCTATGAATTATGGCTGTGCTAGTTGTGAATTCTAACACCTCTGGAGAGCCAAGACTGGGAAAGGCAATTTAGAATTTCTAATATGAATACTTTATTACCTAGGCCTCAACAATTGCTTTTAGCCTAGACATCAAATAAGGAAAATTAACAGCTAAATCAGGATGAATCATCTGCTACATACCTTTAAAGCACATTTCCGTCCTGTCACTTTGTGAAAACATTCCAATACTTTTCCATTAATACCAAGGCCCAAAACCCGTTTAGAGATTTTATAGTCATCTGTAACTGCGTATTTCTTTATTTCCCCTTTGACAGCAGCAGCTGGGCTAGGCAAAAGTCTTGTGTTGCTTTTGCTTTCATCTTGAATCTCTGATGAGGATCCTTGTTGATTCTCACTTTGTTCCATAGCAGGAAGAAGCTCAATTTTTAAAAAAAACTGCTGTCCCAATCTTCAGAAAGATTCTTCCATTAGGCTGTTGAAGCAAACATTTCAAAGAGACTAGATCCATTTCCTAGGATTTCACAGAACATCCTCCTTTAAAAAAGAAATGTTAACTGTAAGGCACAGATTGGACTATTTACTACACCTTCTTTCTTGGTTTTATGCTATAGCACAGAATTTATAACATAGTTAGGAACATAATTCACTCAATAATCTTGTGATATACCAGGAGTGCAGCATTAAGATTTACTGATCACTATCATATTTTCATTGGAAAAGGTGCCTGTGCCTCTATAAGTCATATAACATTAAGCAATTTAACACACTAAGCACTGACAAATATTATGTAAGAAACTGGGCTGTTAAGGACTTTAGATTTGAAGACAAAAAAGTGCTTTGGAGCCTGGAAGTTGCATGAACATAATACCTATCTGCACACTTTAAAGCAGCTACATCTTTTCTCAGGATTCGGTGACTGTCTTCTGTTGTGTGATCCTAAGAAAGCACACATTTGGTTTAATAAGGTGTAAATACAAACTGCATTCATGTCTCCAAGGACTCAGAAGCATCTTCTTGCTTTCAATCCAAAGAGCTTGTTGTATAGTTATAATAAGAATTGCTGTAACAAAGAATTTCTAACATTGTGCACTTGCTTGAGCGAAAAAAATGGCAGTCCTGGATTGAAAACTAAAAAACAACAATCACTTAAAATCACGTTTTCTTATTTTTTTAAATAAAAATTCAACTTTAAGATTTGTAAGGAGGTTCATTTAAGCAATATTCAGTTCACCTAACTAGGAATAATTATGTAGGCATGTACTAAGAACTGTACTAAATCATCCCCATAAGCAAAGCCCTCACAAATGAAATTGCTTCCAGTGTATGCAAGAACTAAATTAATGAAATAAATCACTGTATTTAACATTTTGTATAATAGTTGTATTCTGAGCTTCTCTGAGTAACTAGCAAATAAAGACAAGGTGTATATATAATACTGATTACTTGGAAGCATATGATTAGCAGCTAAACTGGTAATTTTTCATCAAAACAAAATAAAAATTGGTAACAACACGAGGCTCCATTCCAATCAGTGTGATTCCAAATTAAAAATCCTAGCAAATAAAATTTTAAGACGTTCCTGCTCAATTCCCCATATTGGTGCTAAATGCAGCTCAAAATTACTTCAATAATGTTGAAAAGGCCTCATGTGAATTACAAGCATTATAAAACCGCAGCAAAGCCAATGAAAGACCACAATTCATGGATACACTCCCACAATCCTTCTTTGACCCATATCTTTCCTTTTAATTTGACAAACTGTGTCATCTGCACAACTAAATTGCAGGGCTGTGTCTTGATAATACAAGATGTTCTTGACTTACAAATACAATTGGGACTGGAATTTCCATCGCTAAACAATGCTATCTTAAAAGTGACTTGCATCCAATTTTATGTCCTTTTTGCCATAGTTGTTAAGCAAATCCAGCTTGCCCCATTAACTTTGCTTTCTGGGAAGCTGACAAATGGTGAACACGCAATCTTGGGAACACTGCAACCATTGTAAATACATGTTGGCAAGAGCCCAAATGTTGATGTGACTACCGTGACAGTCAAAGTGCAGGACCAGCTGAAAATTACTTTTTTTCAGTGCAATTATAACATTGAAGTTATTAAACAAATGATCATAAGTCGAGGACTGACAGTATTTGGTAAGACATTTGGAGACTTCCTTTCAGCCATGAGTCTGCCTACTCATATTTGCCATGAACCCAAGATGTGATTTCATGGTCAGAACAAGCTTTTGGGGGGAAAAAAAGTTACCATTTATATATTAAAGGTACTAATGAAATTTTAAAATCCAAAAACAAGAGCCAACTAACTATCTGGATTGGCAAAACACCGGAAACAGAAACATTTTTCAAAGAAAAATACTTTACAACAAAAACAGCAGTTGCTTCCTCATCTGAGGCAGAATATCTTCCCTTTAAGGAAAGAAAAACACCCAACACATCAGTCTACCCGTTCTTCTACAGCACCTGTGATCCCATCCTTTCTGGCAAGCAAATGAATAGGCGGAAATTTACAGCTAACATTTGCCCCACTTGGACCACCATCTCTCTCTGACACGGATGCAGAAAATGAGGGGTGTTTTTCCTCCCCTCAAGGCCATTTTCTTATGAAGGGCACTTGGTTGAGTCTTCCCTTCTGGGAAACTCTTGGTCTAACTCTGAACTGACCAAAGAGGTGAATTATTCCAGAAGAGAGGAGCTGCCCCGCTTCAAGGTTGGGTGGAGGCTAACACAACCCTCTCACACAACCCGGCAGCAACGTTTGGGGAGTGGGGTGGGGGGTAACAAAACCCCGCGACAGAGCCGCGGAAGATTCAACGAGGGAGGTTACCTTCGTTGCGCGCATGCTCCTCACAGGTGGTCGCTCCGCCGCTGCTCCCTCAAACCTGTGGCTAGCCAGGAGGGGAAGGTGGGGAGGAGGGAGGAATTGGCGGCCATGGGAAGCCTCGCCCCCGCCAGGCCCAGCCGAAGCTTTTCGCCAACCGAGCAGGACAAGCTCAGGCAACAGCTCATGTGACTCTCCGCCCCGTCCGGCCCAACCCGGTCCCGCCATAGACAATTGCCAACATGGAGGGCGGGGCATTGTAGGCGGGAGAGCACGTGCTCCGGGGTACCTGGCTACCCGGCGCGGGAGTTGCGTGGTATCCCCCACTTCGCTTCCAGCAGCCGGGCTGGGTGTATCACCGCTTGCCCCGTCCAGCTGGCGAGTCACAAACTTGTATTGTCGTCCGAAGCTAAAAGGCACTGAAAGAGGAAAAGTGGGGCGGGGCAGAGCTGCTGAAGCGAAGGGCGAGCAGCGGCCCTCAATAGTTACAGATAACTACAGTGAGAGGCGAAATCTCGCCGATCTGGGGGTGGGTTGTTAGCAGTGGGTTGACTTTAGGTCGTCTATCTTTTGCGATGACGTCCGGGCCGAAATACCTTGTGGTCTCTCTGAAACGCCCTACCCTTTCTTTTCGTGCTCATCTGTCTCTTTCCCCAGACGGCGAAGCTTGTGCTGAGAACAAAGGGAGCCGGAGGGGGGTGGGGGGAGGCTGGGAACCGCCGTCTTTCGCCGGAGCCCCAAAGACTGGAGAACGACGAAGAATCTTTATATAGAGAGACCATTGAGGCCGTTCGACAATAATTCGACAGTTGAAATGTCTTTTGAGTATTAGTAGTATATTATATTCGACAGTAAAAAGAGCGGATGTAAGCTATTACAGGAAACGAATCTGACCGAGATGGTTCTGTAGATTCGGATTTCGGAAATGCGGTTGTTTCTCAACTACAATCTGGTATCAGGGCAACACCTACTGGTGGAAGGAAGGTTGGATCGACAAGACGGGCTGCGGGAGCAATATTTCCGCTGTGGCTTGGAAAGGGGAAGAAGGAATGCATGTTCAGCCTACGGTGCTGTGCTAGACACGTGTGTGCCTGTCTTCTAGTTGTAAAGAATCAATAAAAGATGAAGTGCACCTCATAAGCAGTTGAGTTTTAAAGCCAGATGCGGAGACTCAAGGTCACTTGATTGTATTTTGTAAACTGCATGGTTGGATATGTTCATGGGTTGAGGAATCCAAAGGTGCTTTTTCAAGAGTCAACTGGACTAAAGAAGTTTATTTGGATGAGAAGCAAAACATCTTCCAAAAAAAAAAACCAACCGCCACCCGGAAGTCCAGTTGCCTCCTGAAAAAGCACCTTTGAGACAACCATGATCTGGATAACTGAGAATCTCTATAGAATTTGGATTGAGGAATGTGAATTAGAGAGGGCTTGGATGCTCTTTGCTTGTTCTAAAATGTTAAGCGTGGCACTGATGACAGCTTCACTGTCAGAATCATTATAAGCCTCAGTTCACTTGAACAGCCTTCCCTGCAGTAATATATAGTAACTTTGAATGTTATTTACAAAATACACTTTTCTATCAATAGAATATTTGCAGCTCAGGATTAAATTGTGAGGTCTTTGGTGGTTTTCTTGCAGGTGTTTCATCATCAGTGCTAGTAAAAAGTGGGGTTTGCTCTCAATTTATATTCTAATAGTTTGCCCTGTCAGTGGGAGTGGTTTTGGTGGTACTTTGGTTGAGCTGTTTATTGCTACTTGTTTGGCTAACAATAAACTCTACTTGTTTGGCTAACAATAAACTCTAAACTCTTTCTATAACAGCAGTTGCTAGACTTTGGACATGCTACATTGATAAATACAAAAACTGCCCAAGTTTGATGTGATTATACCATGCTATTTTAAACAATGAACTGTTAATTAATCTTAAAAGACTACTTTTACATAATCCATCAGGTTTCCTTCATTGCACTTCCCATTTAATTATTCCCGTTTATGTAGTTTTCTGATTGTCCCTGCCCTAGAACCAAATTATTTCCAAATTCACAAAAAATATGAACTGAGAAGTGTTTGTTTTTTGTGTGACCATATTAATGCCCACCCTTGCTTCTTAAATTATGTGAATACTGTATGCAAAATGCCAACCTTTATTTAGTTTTGATAGTTAATTAACATTAATGGCTGTGTTGGAAAATTAGTTTTTACCACACCCGTTGATGCTGAACACATCCATATACAAGAGAAAGATACTAAAAGTGACATAGAAGTAAGATCTCTACTTTTTTATGAACAAACTCAATTTGTCACTGTATAATTATACATATACTGTATAAGTTCATATGCATAAACATTTGTGGTTATAGAATTAGGACACTTAACCAGCAGTCCTAATTTCATTCCATTTGTATAGTATGTTAATGTTGCTTAAAGTGCTAATGGCAGACTTTAAGACACTATGCTAATGAGAACATTATAAAACCCCATTGAGCATTCAATTAAATGCCTTGGGAGTCAAACCAGAATCTTCGCATTGCTAGTTACATGAGGTGTAATAAAATTTACAAACAATAATACATCTTTCCTTGCACTATTGAATATAATGATGAATGAATAGAATAATAGAATAGAGTAGAAAATAGAATAGAATAGAATAGAATAGAATAGAATAGAATAGAATAGAATAGAATAGAATAGAATACAGTTGGAAGGGACCTTGAAGGTCTTCTAGTCCAACCCCCTACTTAATCAGGAAACCCTACACCACTTCAGACAAATGGTTATCCAATAGTCTTCTTAAAAACTTCCAGTGTTGGAGCATTCACAATTTCTGGAGGCAAGTCGTTCCACTGGTTAATTGTTCTCACTGTCAGGAAATTTCTCCTTAGTTCTAAGTTGCTTTTCTCCTTGATTAGTTTCCACCCATTGCTTCCACTACCTTTGGAGAATAGCTTGACTCTTTTTTGTGGCAGCCCCTGAGATATTGGAACACTGCTATCATGTCTCCCCTAGTCCTTTATTTCATTAAACTAGACATATCCAGTTCCTGCAACCGTTCTTCATATGTTTTAGCCTCCAGCCCCCTAATCATCCTTGTTGCTCTTCTCTGCACTCTTTCTAGAGTCTCAACATCATGGCGACCAAACTTGAATGCAATATTCCAAGTGTGGTCTTATCAAGGCGTTATAAAGTGGTATTAACACTTCAAGTGATCTTGATTCTATCCCTCTGTTTATGCAGTCCAGAACTGTGTTAGCTTTTTTGGCAGCTGTTGCACACGACTGGCTCATATTTAAATGGTTGTCCACTAGGACTCCAAGATCCCTGTCACAGTTACTACTATTGAGCAAGGTACCACATATACTGTACCTGTGCATTTTGTTTTTCTTGCCAAAATGTAGAACCTTACTTTTTTCACCATTGAATTTCATTTTGTTAGATAGCATCCAATGTTCAAGATCCTTCTGTATCTTAAGCCTATCTTCTGGAGTGTTGGCTATTCCTGCCAGTTTGTTGTCATCTGCAAATTTAATGAGTTCCCCATCTATCCCCTCATCCAAGTCATTGAGGAAGATGGTGAAGAGTACAGGGCCTAAAACAGAGCCTTGGGGTACTCCACTGAAATGAAAAAAGATCAATCCTGTAATGGTATGTGGGAAAGATCTTGGAAGAGAGACAAAGAGCAAAGAGACACTCAAGGGAATGGCTCTTTGTCATTCCCTTGACAAAGAGCCAAGGGAATACAAGTAGTCCTCGACTTATGACCACAATTGAGCCCAAAATTCCTGTTGCTAAGTGAGATATTTGTTAAAGGAGTTTTGCTCCATTTTACAACCTTTATTGCCACCGTTGTTAAGTGAATCACTGCAGCTATTAAGTTAGCAACATGGTTGTTAAATGAATCTGGCTTCTTCATTGACTTTGCTCATCAGAAAATCGCAAAGTGGGATCACATGACCCCGGGACACTGCAACAGTTGTAAAAATGAGTCAGTTGCCAAGCATCTGAATTTTGAACATATGACCACAGGGATGCTGCAACAGTCATAAGTGTGAAAAATGCTCATAAGTCACTTTTTCCAGTGCCGTTGTAACTTCAAATGGTCACTAAATGAACTGTTGTAAAGTGAGGAGTACCTGTAGTCAGATGAAAGGGCAGCAAAGCCTGCAACTGGATAGTGGGTGGGGGCAAGAGGCTGAGAAGAGACCTTCTCTAGTTTCTCAGGCTGTAAAGGAGATGGTGGGGAGGGATTGGTCTTTCAAACTTCCAACATTCTATCAATGTAGCTTTACGATACAGTAGAATTAGCTCATCTGGTTGTAATTCCTGTATGGTTTACCCCGAGAGGCCGACAAGTCCTGATACTGACGTGATTCCTGTTATGAGTAAGCTTTGTGTGAAAAGAAAGACTGCATTGTCGTATCAGTTCAGTAAAGCAAGAACTATCTAGTGGAATTATCTGATTGAGACGTGCTGTAGTAAAGGAGTCTTCTCAATTTGTAAACAGAAGAGATGTTACATAATTTCCTAAATCAGTAGTGCAATTCTGTAACGTAATAACATATTTTGTGTAAAATCTTTACATTGTTTTCTTCTAAATAGTGCCCTGCAAACAAACGTTCCTTTTTTTAAAAACACCAATAATTCTGATGAATTATTTGCAAAATTATCTCTAATGCAAAATAAAAAACGTGCTTTTAATTCAGAGCGAACAGATGCTGTGAGATTAATCATTAAAATGGGTCATGTAGAAGAGGTGTTGCTCTGATTATAAGAAAAGGAATGCCAAGTTAATTGGTCACATACCACATACCTAAAGTAAAAAAGTGTATGTTTAAACACACATACACACTATCCTACTAATATAATTATTTATTATCCTTCCCATGACTCATAGAGGCATAAAAAAGTAAGAACTATGAAGAATTTTTATTCTTAAGCTATATAAATAACTAATTTGATTTTTGGCTTTTGTGCCTTTGTGTCTGCGTGGACCATTCCCTGCCATTGTCTTCACAAGATTTTGGACCTGACCTGCCCTTGCCTTCCTTGGCTGAGAGAGAAGGACTGGCTAAAGGTCCCATCTGAATTCATGCCTAAAGCAGGACTAGGATTGATAAGTCTCCTTTTTTATATTGTAACCTGATGCCTTAACCACTACACCAACCTTCTGATTCTCTGTAGAATAACTTCAATTTCCATCCCCACTCATATGTGACAAACTAATACAGTTGCCTCTCAAATTCTCTTTAGCAATGTATATGAAGATTAGTTTTGTTGTGTATCACTCTACATCTTAAGATATTTATAGTGGCATGTAGGGCATATCTTCATTAAACATTAAAGCTGTTCCTTTCCTGTGCTTGTGCCAACTCAACTCTAAAAGGATGGAAGAATATCTTCTCTGGACTGAATTTTTTTTTTCCAACAGTTTGCAAATGAAGAAACAAAAAACAGTCTACCACATCCTCCCATCAGACAGCTCCTTCACTGCTATGTCTTCCCAAGTTTTTATTCCTGGAAAGGAATTGTTTTCTTTCCTCTGCGGCACTATCAACAATCTGACCTAAGAATAAAGTGCCATAGAGGTCAGAACCAATTTGATGTAGTGGTGAAGGTGCTAGCCTAGAAATCAGACTTGAGTTTTAGTCCCACTTTAGATATGAAGCCTGCTGGGTGACTTTGGGCCAGTTACTCTCAGCCCGATCCACCTCTGAGGGTTGTTGTTGGGAAAATAGGAGGAGGGAGTATTAGGTATGTTTCTTGTAAAGTAATAAAAGGATAAACAAATTATTGTAAGAATAGAAACATGTCTCACATGTCAGAATGTGCTCCTCCAGTTCACTATCTGTGTGAAATAGGAATTCTGAAACATTTACTCAATTAGCTTCTTGGAATGGGCTTAAGCCCCTTTATCTTATTCTTGCCTTGGTATCATAGTGGCTCTTTCTCCTGTACTTTGCAGTCAGTCACTCATCCCTCTATATCTTACTGGAAATATATGCATATATATTACAGCGTATATATGTAATGTAAAAAATTAAGTTGCAACTATGTGCATTTTAGGACTTCAATTTTCTACATATAAAGTCTTTTTTTAAAAAAAATATTTTTATTTTTAAACAAGCATTAGTCAATCAGTGTGTCATCTGAGTACAAAATTTTTGTGTCATCATATTCAACATTTACCACCATTTTCTTAATACATATATGTCTTTACTTTTACATTTTACTTTAATTTATTACATGTTCTTCCCAGATTTCTTAAATTTTATACAGCTTATTGTCTATATTCAATCTCTATCCATTGGTAAAATTTCCCCCATATATTGTAATATTCCAATTCTTCCTTCCTTTTAATTGCCATTGTTAGTCTATTGATTTCTGCACATTCTAATATTTTCTTAATTACCTCACCCTTTGTAGGAATTTTTTCTGCTTTCCAATTTTGTGCAAATACAATTCTCGCTGCAGTTATTACATGTATGATCAAATTTACGTTTTCTTTACTAAATTTCTCTGATAAGATACCCAACAGGAACAGCTCCAGCTTTAAATCAATATGTTGCTGTGTCATTTTCTTTAACCATGTTCAAATTCTTGCCCAATAATTTCTCACTTTTGGACATGTCCACACATGTGATAGTACTATCCCGGTGTCTGGTGGCATTTCCAACGTTTAGTTGATTTATCTTTAACCATTTTTGCCAATTTTTCTGGTGACATTTGCCATCTATAAAACATTTTATACAAATTTTCTTTATATGCTGTAGCCATTGTTAATTTGTAGTTTCTTTCCCATAATTGCTGCCATTTATCTAACTCTATTGTATATCCAAAATTTTTCACCCATGCTATCAGTTTCTTTTACTTGTTCTTCTAATTTAATATCAAGTAAATAGCTATACTATTTTTTAATCATTTTCTCTTCTGTTCCTGTGAGTATCTCATCCAATTGTGTCATTTCCAAGTAAAAACCATATCACTTAACATTTTTTCGTATCTCATTTGCATTTGCAATTGTGAATATCAAACCATATAATCCCTTGTTCTTCTAATTCTTTTTTTTGTTTTCAATTCCCCCTTTTCTGATAAAATATCCTTATATCTAATAATATTTCCTATATTAATAACATTTGGATGTACTAATGCTTCCACTGTTGAAAGCCATGCTGGTATTTTTAAATAGTGTTTTTCTCTAACTTTCTCCTGTAGGAAGAAATATCCTTCTGGGTTCAGCTCCAAGTGGGGAAAAGAAACATGGAGGCTGCTTGGAAAGATGGTTTAATGGTAGACAGGATCACATGATTTGAGTTCCTGAACAGAAAAGAGCCGAGATGCAGTGAGTCTTCGGTTTTATGCCCTCTCTGGCTTTGAACTTCCTGGGGCCCCGAAAGAGTATCCTGATTGGTTGTCAGACTCCCAGGGGGTGGGGGACTTAGCTAGCCTTGCTGGCTGATGTAATCTTCCCAGGTGCCATGTGGTGACTTTCTGTTGCTAGATGGATCCTATTGTGTTGCAGATGATGGTCCATTGACAAAGGTTGTGGGGAGGGCAGGAAGGTAGGAGCTGCTTTGTCTTTAAAACATGCTTCTCCAGTTCTCATACAGGGAAACATAATATTCTGCCTTTTTAATATTTCCTAAAATATTTCATTCTTCTAGGAAAGGGATGGGTGCTAATTTCCTACACTCCCATACTAATAATAAAGCATTTCTTACATAGTGTCTTTGAAATTAACTGTGTATCTTATTTTTCTCATACTATAAAAAGGCATGCTAACCCAGTTGTAAATCATGTCCCTCCAAAGTCAGTAGCCTTATATTTCTTAATACCATCCATTCTTTCATCTATGATAATGCTGCTGCCTGATAATATAATTCCCAATTTGGTAGTCCAAACTCTTCTCTAAGTTTGCATCTCGTTACATTTTTATTTTAATTCTCGCTTTTTTCCTTTGCCATATAAATTTCATTATCATTTTATTAAGATTTGCAAAGTATTTTCCCCCAATGTTATCAGTATTGTTTAAAATAAAAACAACAATCTAGGTAATATATTCATCTTAATAGTCGCAATTCTTCTCATTAATGATAGTTGTAAGTTTTTTCATCTCTCCAAGTCCATCTCAATTTGTCTTTTCAATTTATAATAATTATCTTCCTTTATCATTACACATCTTGCTGTTAGTTGAATTCCTAGGTACCTTACCTTCTTGATAATCTGAATATCTAATTTCTCCATAAAATCCCTTTTCTGTTTTTCTGTAATGTTTTTCACCAATATTTTGCTTTTTCCTGTTCTTTGCGGTCAGTCATTCCTCCCTCTATATCTTACTGAACATATATGCTTATATGTATGCATGCAGCATATATATGTACTATAAAAAGTTAAATTGCAGCTATGTGCATTTTAGGACTTCAGTTTTCTACATATAAAGTTTTAAAATGCACACATTTGCAAGCGTAGCAAGCTGCTTTTTCAATAATTGCTATTTGTTTCCTACTTTTCCTTGTATTTTTTTAAAATTCAGAGACACAGCATTTCATCATTTTTCAAGTCACACTCAGTTCCCAAATAAGTTCTACTGCAGTAAAATGATGCACATGCTGTATTCCCTTTTTATTTTTTAAAACTCTAAGCTATAGTAAACATTGATTCACTTGAAAGGGCATTCAAGCCTCTGTAGAGTAAACAATGAATTGCAAGGGTTAATGTGCAACAAACTGAAGTACGTTATCAGAAACAAGAATGCTTGAGGCAACATTAGAATTATGGTAGTGAGATGGGCATCCAGATAAGCTATTTAATAAATAATGCATTGTTTAAATAAATAAACATGATATAATGTCCTTCAGAACTACAGCAGAAAAACAAGGCATGAGGTCACTTGGACAGTAAATTGCAGATTAATAGAAAGCAACACCATCAGTTTCTGCCTTTCACTAACAGTGGAAGAAGTAGAGAAATTTATATTTCATGTTTTTTCTTGGAATAGAGTTTTGCTCATAGCTGGTCATTAAAATTTTGCTGTTCTTAGTCCTTGTCAGGTCTTGTTGTATATGCTTGGCCTGCTATTCTAATGTGCTGGTCATGTAATACTTTGCCTTGCTGTGTTTCTTTTCTATTCTTTATTTGGTCTTTTTTGTAGGCCTGTTTGGTCTCTTCAGTACACAGTAAGCCTTCATAGTATACTAGCTTCAGAGCACTCTCTTCAGTATCTTTCAGATATTCTTCCAATGCCTTCCATTCTTCCAATGCCTTCCATTGTGCCATTGATCTTTGCACAAAGCTTTTGATGTTTCTACTTACTCCTGTGTTCTGACCTAGGCTTCCTGAGTCAGTAAAACACAAGAGTAGTCCCAAAAACCTCTTTTATTGCAACAGCTGTGAATTCTGTTCATTCACAGATGAGTCCCAAATAGTTATAAAGAGTCCTTCTGAATAAGGCTGATAATCACCCACCTTTATCTCTCTTGATACGCTGCCAAAGACCTAATTGGCAAAGCCACACAGAGTCCAGAATCAAACACAGCTTCAGACTTTAAACTAAACAGAATTAACAACGTTGCTTCCTGCAAAGGCCCATGTGCCTTTGCTCCTCTTTTAAGTCTTATGGGAGGGGCCAATCATCTCCAAGCCCTACTCCCAAGTTGTCCCTTTTGTTTTAGCTGTTCTTGCCTTCTGGCAGCTCTGTGCATGTGCACACTGGGAACAAGCTCCCCCTATTCCTTTGCCTCGGTGAGGTCTGACTCTGGAGGCTCTGGAGGCATCACGTACCTTCTGGATGGCCCTTTGCCTCTTGACACAGAGCCGTCATCCAAGCCTTCCCCAGACTCTAGGACTGGCTCATGTTCCTCCCCAACCTCTGCCCAGTATGGTTGAATATTCTGGAATAGCTCTCAGCCTCCTCAGAGCATGCAAGTCCCTTAACCAGACCAAGGTAGTGCTTCACTGGGGAAATTATTATTATTTAGCTGACAGGTTCTGTTGCCTGAGGTCAAGGCAAGGTAACCCTAACCCTTGACTTCTGATCATTCAGTTTGGAGGCTAAAGACGCAGCACTGCCTTCTCCAATTTGAAGAGACACTTGTTTGGCAGGCTGAGGCAAAAAGGCAGTCCCAGAACCAGCGAAATCTGGGGGCTAGGCAGGGGACAGAATGGATCTGCCCTCAGTGTGGAAGGGACTGCCACTCTCGGATTGGCCTTTTTAGTCACACCAGATGCTGTTTTAGGACCTCTTTCCAGAGCACGATACCATAGTCTCTTGAGACTGAAGGTTGCCAATGTGTATGTATCTGTTGCCTGAAAAGGCCTAATATAGAGTAACAAATCGGTTAGAAGAAGGTGTTATAAAGGCAGTCACTTGCAATGCATAAAATGGAATTAGTTTAAATTTGTTCTTGATTCTATAAGCGATAAAAGGGTGGTATTAGTAAAATAATGCCATTGCAGATAACCCAAAGAATCTGGCTGAACAGGATTGTGGGAGGCAAAGTTGCTTCATTGTCTGATTCCCTTTTCCTACTCTAAGAGAACTAAAAATTGAAAAACAAAATAAAAAATGTTGAATATTATGTACTGTTGTATAAAGCTTATTATATACAAAGCTGAGTAAACCTTAAGTGCAAAATCTGCCAGTTAACCTGATGGTTGGCACAAAGTAGAGGAATAAAACTTTTGCTCACACTGAGGATCAGTGCAGTTGCCTGGCTGGTGCTCCAGTTAAAGCCTCCAATGAATGACCTGAGAGCCTGACTGAGTGTCTGCTTCTCTTACAATGAACAGCCTGGTTGCATAAATCACCAAGGTAGGCCCTTCCGAAAATGCTGCCCTTGGCAGAACCTTGACTGTTGGCAATAGGGGAATCTGGTGCAATTCTCAGGAAATGGCAGGCAATCCTCAAGGAGCCAGATTGGGTCCTGTTTCCCAGTGTTTAGCAAGATAACAAAAATAGATCTCTTTTCCCAAGAGTTTAATTGTTCATCATTTTAATAATTGTGTTGGAAGAAGTATCCTTCTGGCTTCTGTTCCAAGTGGGGGAAAAGACACTGGAAACATGGAGACTGCTTGGAAAGATGGTTCAGTGGTGGACAGGATGACATGGCTTGAGTTCCTGAACAGAAAAAGGGCAGATTCAGCGAGTCTCTAGGTTTTATGCTCTCTCTGGCTTTGAACTTCCTGGGGCCCAGAAAGAGTATCCTGATTGGTTGTCAGACTCCCAGGGGATAGGGGTCTTAGCTAGCCTTGCTGGCTGATGTAATCTTCCCAGGTGCCATATGGTGAGTTCCGTCCTAGATGGGTCCCATTGTGTTGCAGATGTCCTTTGACAAAGGATTGGGTTTCTGCCTCTGACCCATTAACAAAGGGTATGGGGGCAGGAAGATGGGAGCTTCTTTGTCTTTAAAACATGCTTCTCCATTTCTCATCCAGGGAAAAAAAATATTCTGCCTTTTTAATATTTCCTAAAATATTTCATTCTAGGAAAGGGGTGGATGCTAACTTCCTACAATAATTTTGTTTTTTTATTTCAGTTGCATTGGTTTTATCTTTTAAAAACATTTTTATTGTTGTAAGCCATCTCGGGTGTTGATCGATACAGAAAAGCAGGTTACAGATTCTTTAAGAAAAAGGGAATAAAGAAAATTCCAAATCTTTATTAAGACAATGTAATCTCAGGTGGAGGGGAAATCACATTTTGGAGCTCTCCAGATTTCTGAGGTCAGATAAGATATGAAAAATACATGGACAAGTATGGGAAGACTTTTAAAAAGCTAATTGAAATTGGAATAATAAAAGTTAGCATAGCTCTTAGATCACTGTTTGCAGTCTTCATCATGATTTATCTGTGATCTGCAGCAAATCATCCAGTCTTACTTAGAACCACAACAATAGCTGTTCTTTTGGTGACATGGCTAATATGTTTTTCCCAATAAAAATAAAATTCCCCGAGCCAGTTAAATTTGTATGACTTCTTGGCCAGACCTGTTACTGTAGGTCAGAAATCTCTCTGAGCTAGCATTTAGTCACTATCACTTGACAATAGAACTATATAGTCTGCATCCCCTAGGAATATTCCTTACAGATACTTACAGTCTTAAACACAAATCTGTTTTTTAAAGAAAAACATTTATTATGATTCAAAGGGACGTGCTTTTAAATTTCTTTCGTATTTGTAGTGCAGCTCTTGTGAAAGGCTGATTGTAAGGACATGGTAATAAGTCCAAAGGAGTTAAGAATACCATGGGATCTCTTCAATCATTTGAATTATATTTATTTATATTTCCTTTGTTTGAAGTTCTGAAAGGCCCAAAATTCAAATATTGCTTTTCATTTGTATGAATATGGAAATTAAATATTAAAGTTTAATTAGCTAAAGACCTTGAATGTACTACTTCCAAACCATAAATCTGTTTCCCTCATATTCATATAAGCAGCTTATTACTGTACTTTATCAGTAAGTCCTGAGAAACAATTAAACCAGAAAATCAAATATATGCATAATGGAAAGTGTGGCTTTGATACAAAATGTGGCTTTGATGACAAAAGAATCATTATTGATTTTTGCTTTAAGGAATGTATTCTTCAGTCATTTTTAGAAGAGTTAAATTCTCTGTTAGGAATGGTAGAATTCTGCTTTAGTGTCAGACCTGCTCTGACTTAGACATTTAAGAAAGAAAGATTCTCGACTCCATTTGGTTAAAATGATAGGTCTTTTTCTAAAGTCAAGCCATTTTAGGGAAAGAAAAGCTAGATCTGAGTATTCCTGTGGAAAGGTTACATTTTTTCTCTTTCCCTGTGTTCTGTCCCCAACCCCACGCACACACACCAACAGACGTTTAAGAGTTAAAGACCAAACCAGCCGGCAGAATCCTTTTCCTTAAGATAACGGAACTTGGCAACAACCTAGTGGCTGCCTGCCAAGAGTTTATTATTTACAAAGAGGAGAGATAACTTCTCCCCACTTCTGATACATCAAAAGAAACAGCTCAATAATTACGGAGTCAAGTCCAGAGATAATCCAGCAAAGTCTATAGCCAAAAGTCCGACAATGCAGAATGGTGTGGAAGCTTTCAGCTTTGTTTGTCACAAGGTTTGACTGGCCACCACACACCCTTTTATATCCTGTGGGGTGTGGTCCAGTGACTCAGCTAATCTCTGGCACGCCTTCCCCACTGCTGTGCACACTTCTCTCTGCGCCGCTGCCGAGGATCCAGCCAGCACTTATCTCCTTCGTTGCTGTCCACCTGTGGCTGCGGGGACGTGCTTGGCTATGGGCCTATCTCTTGCCCTTCGGTGTCCTCTGAAGGCATTGCCAGAGAGGAGGGTCCTGGAGAGGGAGGCCTTGCTAATTCCTCCCCCTCACTCTCAGAGTCTGTATCTGCCGATGACACAGGCTCAGGCAATGGAGCCACAACATCTTGGTCCTTCCCCTTTGACCAATTCAGTAGTGTCAAATAGTATTCCGTTTTGATGTTTTGGGAACCATTTTGGTGCCTTTTGATGTAGTTTCACATTCTGTTCCCAGGCCATGTGTCCTTGCTGGCTGGTTGATTCCAGTTTGGCACCTCTGGTTCTTGTCCGATTGTCTCTCCCTCTCTCCATTTTTCTTCCCTATGCCAGCTCAAGCTTAACTTCCCCAAATTCCTTCCCCCCACACTACTTTCAGTTTATGGCTGGATGCCAATGAAGTGAAGATGCTGAAGATGGCAGACCTTACACTTAGTGACAAATACATGCAAAACATTACTTGATTGAAATGAGGGGTGTAAAAAACTTCTTGTTCTGAGAATAAAACAGTCTATTTCTTTTCTTTTCCAGACTCTAGGCTTGATGACAGTAGGAGAAAGGTCTTGCTAGTGGCTGTTGCTTTGCAGAAGAACTGCAGGTTATAATACTCTTTCTACTCCATCTACAATCTACATGAAGTTGTTGGATGAAATAATCCAATAGTATGGAATGAGATTTCATCAATATGCCAATAATGCCAAACTTTGTATCTCCATCCCAGGCTGTTCAAGTGATGCGGTGGAGGATTTTTTTTCAGTGTCTAGAGATCGTGTGGATTTGAATGGGGCAGTACATTAAAGTGTGCCACCTGGCAAGATCCAGAAAAAAAGATTTTTCCGTCCTTTTACCTTCTCTATCCTTTCCCAAAATGAGATTGGCCTCGGCTTGGTTAACCTTTTCTAGGCCCTGAAGATGTGGAGGTATTCCTGCTCTTTGGAGTCAGAGTGTCTGTTGGAGCCTGTGAATTAGTGTTATTGCAACATTTGTATTGGGATTTTTAAGGCATTTTTAGAAAGATCTCAGCTGCAGATTGTATATTATTTCTGGTTTTTGTTGTTTTGTGCTGTTTTTTAATTGTTGTTAGCTACCCAGAGTCATTTGTTTGAGATGAACAGATAAATTCATTTAATTTAAACTTGTTTTGAGCTGAATAAATGAATCTCTTTAGCATTTGGACAACCGCTGTCCTCTTGGTAAGGTTTCCCAAGAATTTCTACTGAACCTATTATACTAATGCATCATTCACTACATACATGCAAAATTCTTTTTAAGATAAAAAGTCACAATCTATTTTTAGTCTAAGCTGCTGGTAGAGAAATAACATTCCTATACTTCAGTAGCTCTTTTAATCTTTTCAAATTGCAGCGTGTTTCATGAACACTTTCATTAACCTTTGGTTAATAAATACTAATAGTCTGTTAAATAAAACACCTAATTCTCTAATAAAGGAAGCAAGGATATACTTCAAGCTTGTAAGAAACATTGAAGTAATGTTGGAACAGCACATTGAGAGAAATCAAATTAACCTCAGCCAGCAGTATGTTTTTAAAAAATTAACCCTGCATGAAGTATCCATGGAAGCAATTCTGATTATTTATATCCAAAATACAACTTTTCTACTCCTGATAATAATAATGATATGGTACTGCAAATGAAAATGTATACTGTCTCTGATTTTCTGAACTGTTCAATTTTATCTAGAAATTTTATCTACCTATAAGGAGATAGCTGCAAGAGAATTGCTAATTTTGATGTTAATTAATGTAATAGTGAATTCAAAACATCTCTAGTTATGCAAATCTACACCAATCTTCCATGTTTGTATAACATACAGGCTATTGAAATGCTCTAGGTTGGTGCCATACCAAACTACTATTATTGAGAAAATGACTTCTTTTGTAAATTGCACAGGGAGAAATAATTTCTAGGCAGAGGAATTATTGCAAACTTTGCAGATCTTTTCTAGTCTATAAATTGGAAGGTCAAATATGGAGTAAAACAATTTCATTATTTGTTAATGCAGGCATGTGAAAAACTAGATGTTTTTTGGAGAGGTCTAGCAATTACTTTCTAGATGAGGCTTGACCAAATTTAACTTTGACATCTTCCTGGCAAGTGATGTTGCTGCTATAAAGAAGCAGAATCATCCCATCTAAAGGACAGAATTCAAGGGTAAGCTAGTATTAATGAAATAACAGGGCTGCCTAATTATGGTATCTAATACAGAACCCAATTTATTTTTTGACATACTGGTAGCCTGAAGGGGCCTTTTATTATTTATCAAACTTATATCAGTGTGGCTTAAAGGTTTTGTGTCTAGGCTGCTACTGAGCTGGACACAGGTGTGAATCAGCAGAGAAAAAAAAAATACTTCCACCCCCCCACCCCCCCAGAAAGGGGTAGAGGATGGAGAACAGGCTGAGGTATGGCCTTGAAATGCAGCTGTGCTGTTCCCAAGGGCAAATAAGCTGCCCAGGCGACTAACCAGTGTGTGATCCCATTGCAAACCAGTAAAGGTAAGTAGAACCTATCCCCGAACACAGGGCTGTAAAACAAAAGCAACAAAATGAAAGTTCAAAATAAACAATTGGATTGGAAAGGAAGAGTAATAATTTACAAATGGATGTTAGCAATTTGAATAATTTGCAGACAAGAATATGAAAATGTTTACCAAAATGTTTACCTCCTGTATGGAATACTGCAATGCTCTCTACATGGGGCTCTCCTTGAAAAGCACCCGGAGGCTCCAACTGGTCCAGAATGTAGCCGTGCAAGTGATTATGGGTGCATCTCGTTGCGCCCATGTAACACCTCTCCTACGTGAGCTGCACTGTCTCCCAATGGTCAAGGTGTTAGTTATCACCTTTAAAGCGCTCCATGGCTTAGGACCTGGGTACTTACGAGACCATCTTTTGCCACCAATAGCCTCCCACCGACCAGTTCGTTCTCATAGGGAGGGACTACTCGGTACCATCAGTCAAATTGTGCTGACTGGCGATTCCCAGGGGGAGGGCCTTCTCTGTAAGGGTTCCAACCCTTTGGAATGAACTGCCCCCTGATATATGAAACATCCCTAATCTCTGTGCTTTCCGCTATGCCCTCAAGACCCAGATGTTCAATCAGGCAGGGTTAAACATGTTAACTGGGAATGATTAAAATATTATCTAATTCTGGGTTTTATTTAATTTGGGCTAAACTATGTTATAATTTTAATTACCAATTTTATGATGGTTATGTATCTTTTATTTTTTCTTGACTGTACACCGCCTTGAGTCCTGCAGGAGAAAGGCGGTATAGAAATAAATAAATAAATAAATAAATAAATAAATAAATAAATAAATAAATAAATAAATAATAAAATGATATAACCTAAGAGAAATGAAAAAGACTGAGAAGAATTTTTAAAAAAATTGAGTCCTGGCTATTTTTTTAAAAATGAAGGATATGAAGGTAGAAAAAAACCAATTTGAATAAATCAGCAGTTTTTTTTAAAAAAAGCATTTGTTTTATAAAACATTGCTGGAACACATTACAAATATAGACTTGACCCTGATAAAGATAAAATATTAAAATTTTGGAGTGTTATCTAGGATAACCAATAATAAAGGTCAACATGGATAATGGAGATTGGGAAATGCATTAGATCAGTAAAAATAGACAATGTGGTCATAACATCAACAATGATTAAAAAGCAAACAAAAGATATTAAGTAGAGTGCATCAGGAAATGATGAACTACATGGATTTTGGCTTAAACATCTGATGACTTTCCATGAAAGATTGGCTACTTGGTTTAATGAAATATTATAGATTGAAAGCATTGAAGAATGGATAACAGTTGGTACAACATTTTAATAAGCCAGAGACAAGCAGGGTCATTAAGTTTTCTACACGTAAATTAGCAACAAAAGTTAATTGCCAAAATTGATTAGGAACAAATGATCAGAATATCCTATGGTAAAAAGCTCCACTTAACAGTATCACAGTATTTCTTTCATGCTTTGACCAGTAGGTGGTGACACTTTGTTTTGAAATCCTGGATGGATTATTTAAGAATAGCTCTCCTTTTTTGAGTTTTCTGGCAATGCTACTTTGAGCTTCTCAGAAGGTTGATAATAAAATTTCTTTCTAATGACATATGTTTGAACTATTGACCACAATTTTAATGTAGTAAAAATATGAAATATTTATTCTTTTTTAAATTTTGATTTCATCAGGCAATGTAGCACAAAAAGCAGCAAATAAAGAAATAAATAATCCCAAATTAGGCCAGATCTTTTTTCATTTTGAAAAAGAAGACAACAAACTGGAAAAGATAGTAAGTAAACAATCAGGTTATGAGAGTATACTTGGCAACTTGGGTCATTCAATGGCGCAGGTAATTCCCAAATCATACTGTTCTCGGCATCAGGTATTGAAACAAATACGGAATTGAACTAAAATCTGTTACAAAATCTGACACTGCCATTTCATTCTGCTTGATGAACACAAAAGCTTACATTCTTTAATTAGAGCCAACAGAAGGTGGGAGGTTTCAAAATCAGATAGGAATCTACTCTGAAAATAATACCATCAACCCCAAAGTTCAGTTTTCATTGGCTCTACTAAAGTTTCAGCTGTAATCAGTACTGATATCTGGATTTATAAATACTCCACTTGTACTTAGAAAAGACATTTTTTCAGATTTTTACTTCTAAATGGCATTTGGTGGCATGCCTAGAAAATATACAATGGTAACATGTTTTTTTTCTATCCATAATTAACTGGGATGATCGTAATAGTAAGGCATAATACATTTAAAACTCAAAATATTTACTTTGAAATGAAAACTGTGATTGGAAGTTATGTTGAGCTTGCAAATAAATTGCAGTTGCAGAGCTTGTAATTAAATTCACACAGACCTTTTTCCAACTGATTAGTCAGATCTTTTTCTTTTAGTGTGAATATTTAAAAAAAAACAACAAGCTAATTTGCTATCTAATTGAGGTTAAGAGAAAAGAGCCCCAAATAGAGCTCCAGGAAATAGTAAAGCTCTCTTATGTCCTGGCTACATAATCATTCTAAGCTGCCGGTTTGAGTTCAATAATAAATTGTTGAACAACTAATCTCCCGGATCAATCTGGCCATACTAAGTCATATCTGTTCTAGTTTATGAGAATATCTTGTGTTTAACTAGACAGATAACATTAACTTATACTACCATAATATTTTCTTATAGTCCTAAATCAATATAAAGAAAAGTAATTAGCTAAAAAAGTACAGTGTCTTCACTGGTGCAAACAGCTGATTACCACATTTCAATAATGGAAGGACACTGGACAGCTGGTGCCAATAGGGTTGGGATCTTCTAGGGTAGGTTAAATAAGGACCAGAAGATTTTAGGATTTAAGCGGCTATGATGTACATTGGTTGGAGCCATTATTTTCCATCTGGCTATATAAGTGGTGTATCTCTATAATTTATAATACAGAGTCAGAGAAACATGCATATTTACGGGCATTTCAGGGCAAAACAGGCTCCATTTACATTCAGCAGCTTGTGTCACTGCATAGGACACTGTCTGGCAAAGCTTACTTCATTAATTATAGTTCTCCTTCCTACTTGTACAAGATTATTCATTATTTTTTCTTCCAAAGTTTAGTTTTTAGTTATGGAATTTAAATCCATGCTCCATGCAACAAGACTCATAAAATAGACAGTTCCCCATAAACACAGAAATACTTTGATCCCAACCTGTGCTGGACACTGAAACCATTACCATTACCCTCATCTCCAAGATTTCAGATTGTAGTTTGTTGTGTGATACTGTGTGACGGGCACTTTTGGAAGTGACTACTGTCTTGGAATCCCTGAAAACTGACTTGTTAATAGAAATTTATCATTAAAAGGAAAACAACATCCTACTGTATAAAAACTGTTAATCATTCACACATAGTAAATATCTAACTTTTCCACATCAGGGAGATTGGAACTCACAATCCCATGAAAAACAACTAAACATGTCACAGCCTGATGCATAGTAGCAATTTGCTTTATGGAATCTACAACAGAGCTACTTTTGAAGCACCCATCCCATACTTCAGCCATTCTTAAACACTTGGGTTCAATCACCTCTTTCCCCCTTTTGAAGACTCTCAAAATCCTTCCCGACCCCCCACCCCCGCCATCAAAACCCAGGGTCTTGTTTTACACAAGAGTCTTGACAGCAACAATTCTTTACCAGAATTTGTTAGAAACTACTTGGGTTGATTCCCTAAATTAAGTGAGAAAGTACAATCCCTTTCAATTTCTTTTTTTTATTTTTATTAATAATTGTGGCCTTGAACCTTGAAGAGGATCTGAGAGGGAATTCTTGTGGTCTTTAGCATGATCTGGGAGGAAGAATGTCCTAACTGAAGTCCAGCTAGGAAACTGAAGGAATCCTTTTGAGAATCCTGCCTTGTGATGAGGGAAGTCATTGGATAGGGAAGAAATAGGCTGGCATATTTTGCCTGCAACCAATTGTCCTTGAATTGCACCGTGAAATACACATAGTGCAGGATCGTAGAATTGTCCTGTGGTGCACCATATTGAATTTATGGGATGTCTGGAAAGAAAATAGCCTTAAGGTTCCGCTGTGAAGTTAGCAGGGTAGGGCTATCATTCCTAATTGTTTTTCTCAGAAGTCCCCAACACAGTCACTTTCATTTATACGAGCTATCGAATTATTCTAGCATGTTCACTCCTTCCTGGTTTTTCATCGTTTTTAAAGATAAAAGGATAAATGAAAATAAACTCTGGCTGTATTTCTAAAGAGAAGGGTGCGCTTTTTGCATTCGGGAAGGAAGGAAAGGCTGCTTTTCACCAGCATCTCTTCGCTGCAATGTCTCCATCCCACCAGAAGGTTTGACATTTATTTTTGTTAAACTGAGAACAATGGGTGCCAAAAACTTATACCCGATGAGAAAAGTTTGCAGAGGTGGAGGAAGGCTGTCAGCCCTAAAGTAGCAGCATTTGTTCTCCTGGCCGCCAAAGGCGGGCGATGGTCGGCTCCGCTGTTGCCCGCCCGGATCAGAGTTTTTGCCTTCGAGCGGCGGACGCAGGAGAGTCAGCGCCTACCCTCCCCGGCCATATGGCGAGCGGCGCCTCGAGGCTTTCTGCTGATTTCAGCTCCCCCACCCCACCACCGCCCTTTCCTGGGACTCAGCACCGGCCTGCGGGTTTCTCACTTAACCCTACTGGGCCTGGGTAACTGCAGCATCGCGCGTCATCCGTTCCCGATTGGCGGGCCTTCGGTCGTCCGGTCCTGCCCTCGTTCACTCCGATTGGCAGAAGGAAGGGAGCCCGCCCCGCTTTCCTGGAAAGTTCTTGGAAATCTATCAAAGGTATTTCCTTGAACGGAGAGAGCGAGCGGAGGCAGCGCTGAATTAAAACGAAAAACACGCAAGTTTTCTAACCATTCGTCGCAGATCTCTCAACACGCTTCCCTTTCCACCCGAGAGATGCGTTTTTTGAGGGGGGATTATTTCTGACCTTAGAAGACCGTAAACCTGAAACGAAGGAGCCTCGAACGGCCCCTTCTATTTATACTTTTCTTTCTTTTTTGTGTGTGCCTGTCGGAACACTGATGTGAACACAATACAATTCCAGGAATCCACCACTTCCTGGAATAGATTAATAGGGCGCAAACAAAAGATTACGGAGTAGTGCTTCTCCCCTTCCGCTCTCCGCGATCCACATTTCTTCAAGAGCCGGCGTCGAGGCGAACGGCTGCTAGGTGTCCGCTCTGCTCTTGTCCCCGAACTTTTTTTATTTTTTGCTTTTTTACGGCGGGGAGAGGTTATTTATTCAAACAGGTATTTATTATTATGTTTAATTCTAGTTTTTATACGCGGCGACTTTCCACGCCACCGAGGAGATTGTTTTAAAGTGAACGTATTGCCATGTTTTAAAGCTCAGCCGAAGCTTACAGGGAAAGAACTACTACGAGCCCGCGGATTTTTCTGCTGGTAACTTGGTGCTGGGAGGACTTCTCTGAAACTACCTGCAGCTTATTTTCTGTAGGTGATTCTTGAGTGCGTTTCACAGAAAGCTTGTTGGGACATTTCTGGATTTCTGGTAACTTGCGGACGGACCGTGGCAGCCTTCTGTTTGGGACCAAAGAAGAAGCGTGGCTTTCCCCCATTTCTCCGAAGATTTGATGCTCTTTCCTGAATCTTGGAGTGACATGATCCTCTGCGTTCAAGGGTAAGTTTCTTTACAAACAATGACTTTTTAAAATATACACACAAGTGGAATCCTCTAAAAGCTTGCTCCGAAGTCAGTCCTGTTTTCAGTGAGAGTTTACTCCAGCTCCCTAGGATTAGACAACCACAAGAGAAAGACAGCAGATGGATTCTCCTGCCCTGGTTTTTGTTTGTTTGTTTGTAAAATTATGGGCTTCCATTCAAATAAGTGGCTCAGATGGTCATTTCTAACCTATCAAAAGTCTTCACATTTTTCTGTACTTTTTCGTTTAAAGCAAAGCACCTTAGTGACTAACTGTGTGCACCACCACACTTAAGAGATCTTTGAAAATGAGCATTTATTAGGTAGTTATAAAGAAATAGAAAAATAAAAAGGCCTTCCCATATGTATGTCTTCTAAAGTGAAATGTCTTTAAATCTAACTAAGCTGAAAAGAAGGTGGGGCAACCATCAAGAAAAGGAGAATTCCAGATCTGGACCAGAGCACTTTGCTTTGAATAGTAAAGATACCCGATTTAAAGTGACAAGCCATTATGTTATTTGTTATGATAGAATAAACCTACACAGATTATTAAAGTGGATAATAGGCGAGTGCATATGTGCCAGAGTCAAATTTACAATGGCTACATGTTTGTTTCAGGTGACTATTCAGAAGTCAAGGCCATTGAACCAACTTATAAATGAACATGTACAGAAATGCTGCCCTTAGGATAATACACATTGGACTAACTGGGTCATTTTTGCCTTCAGTTTAATCTTTTTCAGGTTCTTCTCTTACTATTATAAATGTTTCTAATCACCAATCCTGTGTATTTATATGTTTACCCAGTCTAACATTTATTGTTCCTTCGGGTCATTTATAAACAAAATAATTACATTGGTTCATTGAATCTTATATGGCAGGTCCAACAAACTACTAAAAGTTGTTGGCTATTTAAAGCTGTTCTAAATAAGATATTAGTATTTTTTTATTTCTTAAATGTTAGAAAAATTGGATTTTTCCTTTGGGTTTTTGTTTTATCATCATATTAGACATACTGCAATCACATTTGTTTGTTTTTTATATTTGGAATCCATGTTATGCTTTTTATACTATATCTGCTTCTGAATGCTGGATTAAAGTTATAAATTTATACACACCATCCTGAAAACACTGGTGAATTACATCAGGCTTACTTAGGCATGTACTGTAAAGTTGTCTTTTAATTATGGTAGTAGTAATGTTAATAAAAGGAGTTACATGATTTCTGTATGTCCCTCTCTTGCTTCATCATTTAATTGCTTCTTGAGCTAATGTATCATTTTGGATGCATTGCACTCTCTAGAACTGGATTTCTCAACTTTGGCCATTTAAGATGTCTGGAGTTCAATTCCCAGAATTCCCCAACCAACATGGCTGGCTGCGGAATTCTGGGAATTGAACTCCAGACATCTTAAAATTTTCAAGGTTGAGAAACACTGCTCTGGAGTGATACTACAGAAGGCCAGTATCTTATCACAGTGAAAATGAGAATGGCCTAGTAACCTCCAGTAAACTTTTTAGCTGCACTGGGATTTGAATGTGAATGTTTTTAAGGCCAACTTTGCCAACTGCAGCAGACTTTTTTCACTCTGATGTACATACTTTTCTGGTTCTTTCAATCTTCAACTTGACAGTTCTCTTTGTTATTCAGCAGCTTGTCCTGAAGCTGTTTTGGCTGCTGTGGAGTCTTCCCCTGGAAGGTTCTCTTACTCTAGGTGCATAATTCAGTATTGATAGCCACTGTGTCATATAGTTAAACTCACTCTATGATGTTTCCTAACGTACAACTCTGCAGTCTCTTTCATATTCCCAGTGGATACTTCTGCATATACAATTTCCCTCTCACAACTTCGTTATGTCCTGCCATGTAATGAAGAACAAATCTTCTCTTTCCCTTTCCTCCTCCTTTCCCACACCAAAGAACCAACTCCCACCCCCAAAATAACCTGTGGAGCTATTGAGCCCCAAGAGGTTCATTGCTTGCAGCATATAGATCAAGATCCTAAAAACAAAGAAAACATACAAGAAACATCTCATTTAAGCCCCTCATCCAAAAAATAATTAAAATGAACTTGTAACTAGTTTGGTTTTAGGAGTAATACAACTTTTAACTCCCTTATTTGACAGTTACATGAGCAAACAAGAGGCTCTTTGCCCTCACTAGTTATCCAGAGTTTTTACTCAGAGAATCCCCAGCCAAGAAATTTATTGGAAAAAATAAGATGGTTTACAATGGCATGTGCCCTCTTCTCCTCTTGGCAAGGAAGCCCTGAGATTGCCAGTGCCAACCGCACTACTTGCCTCATTAATTGTGGGAGTGAGACAGTATAATTACTTCATTTTCCACTTGTTCATGACTATGAACATTCATTTACAGACCAGCAATAGTGATGGAAACAACAATGACTTTAAATGGTGTACATGATGAGTCCATGTTGGTGGTGGGGAGGGCAAATGACACTGAAAACCCACCGATAAGAGCAGATTCAGGATTCTTCTGGTTCTTTTCTTCTGCTCCTGAAATATTAGATGTTAAGCAAATGAAGAAGATTTCATTGAAAGATGTGCCTTGGTAATGTTTATAGCTTTAGATATTTATCAGTAATAAATGGAGACTATAATGAGTAAAAAAAGTCAAGACATCTGAAATAGACCAAAGTATTGTAGAGGATTAATAAGAGAAAAAGGTTAAATTTTGTCTCAGATATAAATTTTGTCCTCAGGGACAAAAGGGGTAAGGTTTAAAGCCTCAGGTGAAAACATGATTGCTTCAAAACGACAGCATCAACATAATGTCAAAAACCGCAAATTCCCAAATATCCTAGGAATAGAGCAGTTATCTTCATGGGTTATCCTTTGTAGGATTATTTGTGGATTAGTGATGGTCTTTCTGAAGAAATAGTCTGGAAACCATTCATCCCTACTGTATATTTTGTTGACTCATTTGCAAAACAAACAAAAACCCTAAAACGTCACCCTCCCAGTGTTATGTCTTGTTTTCTTGCCTGTGTATCACACCCACTTTAGAGAACTAAAGTTAGAGGTGTGTGTGTGTGTGTGTGTGTGTGAGAGAGAGAGAGAGAGAGAGAGAGAGAGAGAGAGACCTAATTGCTCGAGTCAATGTAGATTGGGGTGTCCAATGAGTGATGTTGAGCTGGCCACACCCACCCCAGCCCCCCAAAAGCAAACACAATCCTGATGTGTCCCTCAATGAAATCAAGTTTGACATCTCTGATGTAGATACTTTTCCTAAAATCAGCAACAGAATCAGAAATAGAAGAATTCTTCTGAATAGAAGAATCAGAAATAAATAATTAACCCAATTAGGATACTGAATACAGATATTATTTCTTAAATAGAAAGGAATCTATATCAAGTTTGTGGACACAAGCTGAATTTCAGGTGTACCATTTCAATTATTCCAGATTTTATCTAGAGGTTGATTTTTAAGCATATTTGTCATTGCATCTCCTTTCTCACTAGACACCAGGTAGTGTTTCCTAGAAGTGATTTTTGAGTTCTCATTTTCCATTTCCATTTTAGTGAGATGAAAAATCCTTATTGGTCAGGAAGTGGTAAAATTTAATTTCTTAATAAGAAAGATTTCAGTTCCTAATGGATGGTTTTACTTTATTTCTGCTTTTACTTGACCCATAGTTGAACTTGAGTATTAAACTGGAATAATTGCAGAGGAAAGAAAAAGGCTGAACAGAGGGTAGGAAAAGAAAATAGGAGATAGCATAGCTTAGAAATTTAACCTTAACCCCTGTTTTCATTAGTAGCATATTCATATTGCAATTGCACACGATCAGTACTGGGGTATTATTTTAACTATTCAAAAGAGAAACTATACTGTTAAGCAAAGCAGAAAGGTATAGTACTGTTACTTGTGGGCCCATTATGTTTACAAGGTTGAATGATAAGTAAACTGGGCGAGTGAATGATCAAGTTTCTATTACTGGAAATATTTCCAGTTTTGTGAGCAGTTGGAAATAATTGTTAATGCATTTATCAGGTAGGAGAGAAAGCGCCAGTAGCAAAATACAACTGTGTGAAAATCTTTTGAAACTCAGTGCCCAAGAATATCCTGTTACATCTTAGAAAAAGTTACAGATTGGCATTGTGTAAAAAATACTTATTTAAAACACTAAAGCAGTTTCACACAATCTGGAATGTTTAAGTGGCTCCTTAAAAGTCACCATGTGGCAATGTGTTTGCCTGAGACCAGATTGTCAAGCATTCATCCGCAAAGAGAGCCAAATACTACTCCATAAGGTTGAGTCTTACTATTGAGGATTGACAATGGTCACCTGGTTTGGACAGTACAGAAAACCAGCTGTTCGTGTAGTTGGAACCATTATAGGGTTATCAGGGTACAAAGGAGGCCTATATAACTGGTCTATAAAATGCCATTTCATATCATCCCACGAGAGCGCCATTTGACCTTCATCTTTCATTTACACTCTATTAAATAGTCACATTTACTTTAATACCAATTTTTGAAGGAAATCCTACCAGTATATCTATCATAATGTTATACTTTCTTATTAAATTAAATTTAGGGGATTATCTTAAAATTGCAGAGAAGCTAATATCACCAAAAGTCCAATGAAAAATTTCATTGATCTAAGTGGAATATCCTTTGGAAGAAATATGCATAACCCTGCACAGCGGGAAACCAGGATAATATAAAATATAGGATGATAGTTTAGCATAGAGATATTTTTTGACTTCATAGTTGGCTCACACATGTTCCTACATTTGTTATTGTGAATAATAAATTTACTGGTTGTCTGATTCAGGTAAGATAGTCTTTTAAAAGATCAGTAATTTTAAAATATAGGAAACAAAGAATTCAAAAAAAAATTCCTGGGAGGATGGAGTGTTTTCTAAGAATCTGCATTGTGTTCTTTCTTTATCTGTTTGTAGTACCGTACTTGCAAAGCATCAAGATGGATTTTTAAATTTGATCCAAATTTTACCTATTGTGTTGGAAAACACTAAAACTCTGTCTCATTTTAAAAATAAAAGGACTGATAAGCGAAAAACTTATCTAAGCATAAAAAGAGCAAAGAATCCTGAGCCCAGTAATTTTTTTGCTTTGCTTTTAAATGGGTTACTGACATGAATACAGTTGCCTTGTTTGTGGAACTGAACTCTAATGTAACTGTACAATTCAATGTATGTGTTCTCAAAAATACAAAAGATGTTGTGCTCAGTGATACATCCATTTCATCCAGAAAAGGAATAATCCAAAATGCTCTTCTTTTCAGATCCTATCCTTTGGTATCAGAGGAGAAACTCCGGAGGCTACCTGTTGAAGGCCTTGGAGTGGATGTGTCAGAACAGGTCATGCAGCCTCTCTCAGTCACATCCTTCCAAGAACAGTCTGCCCCTCCCTTGGTAGTGCCCAGACTTGAAAGCAACTCACCTCAAACACGAGACCCAGAGGAGGATCTGCTATGCATTGCCAGAACATTTTCATTTTTGAGAGAATCTGGTAAGGATCCAATTGGTACTTTTGACTCTTGGAATAAGAACTTATTGTATATTGTTAAAGTGCCCACTTCCTTGCTGATGAGGAAAGTATCTATATCTCCTTCAGGGCAGCCTGGATTTTAAAGAGCAGAATTCCAAAAAGGCAAAATGATTTCCTTTTCTAGTTGTCTAGGACTGCAATTCTGTAGCTCTTTGTCTGCAAACAAGTCCCACTTAACTCAGGGACACTTCCACAGTTCCTTGAATATATCATCCCAAAGCTGACTTCATAAATGTAAATGTAAATATCTATGATACTTCCCCTTATGATAGTGACTAAACAATATTACTTAGGGAAGGAGTGTACAATAACTGCCACTTGAGTTCACAAATATACATACGTACATGTTAATAAAATAGAAAATGAATCAATAAATGTTTCTTTTCCTGCTTTTTTAAATGAATAGTTTGTCCTTCTTATCTATGTCTTTTCTGGGATTCTCTTCTAGGCTGGTATTGGGGATCTATTACAGCCAATGAAGCCAAGCAGCAGCTCCAGAAAATGCCAGAGGGGACTTTTCTAGTACGGGACAGTGCTCACCCCAGTTACCTGTTCACACTATCCGTAAAGACCAACAGAGGCCCTACCAATGTACGCATTGAATACGCCAATAGCAAGTTCCAGTTAGATTCCAATTGCCTCTCCAAGCCTCGGGTTTTGGCCTTCCCAGATGTGGTTAGTCTCATCCAACATTATGTTCTTTCTTGTACTGTGGAGAGCAAGAGTGATGCTCCCTACCCGCCTCCCATGCCTTTGCCTCCCGCACAAAAGGAGATGATCGCATCGGCAGTACATCTGAAACTCATCCAGCCGCTCAGCCGCAAGGACATTGCCCCCAACCTGCAGCACATCTGCCGACTACAGATCAATCGATGCACTGGAAAGACAGACCAATTGCCTCTACCAAAGAGAATGAAGGATTATTTGAAGCAGTACCCTTTTCAGCTTTAAAGGCAGCCAGTCTGACTGGGACAAGCAACCAAAATGATGTTGAAAAACATCCAATTCTGGCAACTTATTGACTTTGATCCATTGATGGGGTTATGTTCTTAAGTGGGCAGGATATTTTAAAGGAAGAGACTGTTTTTCCCATCATCCTCTCCCTTATTTTTCTCAGTTACCTAAATTCATTCTCATGCCATGGAGGAGGCAGTATGCACAAGGTACACAAATCCAAGGCCAAAAGCTCAAGAAGGCACTTCTCTTCTTTCTCTACAGAAAGGAACTACTCTTGGCATGTGCAGACTACTTGAATTGGCAGAATTGCGCCAGGAATGTTCAAGCCTCAGAACTGTATTATTTATTCCCATGGTACTTTTTTTTTTCTTTTGCTATTTCTGTGTACATATAAATTGAATATCCTTCTTTTGCAAGCAAATTATTTAAAGATGGGCTCAAACCATAACTACGTAAGACTGTCTTGCGGTAGTTCATTATGGACTTGAATGAAGTCTTCTGTCCATTCTATACTCTATAACCTGTCTTGATGTATTCATACTCAGATATAAGATAAATATATTGGAAGTGTATATAAGTTTGTTTCCAGTTACAATCAACATCCAGACTTCAGTTCCCATTAGATTGGCAAAGAGATAAACTTATTCAAGCTTATTTGAGCTTGGATTAGTAAACCCTCTTTTCTCTCCCTTTTTGAAGAAGCTATTCCTAATTTGAATCAGTTAAATCCAAATGATTTTTTTGTTAAAATTACCCAGTGAAGATGCATACGTATCTGTCTTATGAAGCATAACATTGTCCTTGGAGAAATGGTCACATCATGAAAGTTCATTTCTGTAGCATCTTGTTTATATCTTTTGGAGGGAAAATTCAGGAAATGGGCCATTTTTCTCCTATTACCGTATTGGTGTCAACTTGTTAGCTGAAATATTAACTCACATTATTGCTGTATTAGCACAAAGGAGCTTCAGGGAGAACACAATACTGATACATTATTTACCACCATTTTTGCTTGTGAGTACTTGCCCTCTTTGATTCTGATGCTTGTCCACAGGGCAGAGAAGATAGCAGGAATTAAGTGTCACTCCAGCTTCCATCTTTTCCAATTGCTCTGATGCACCTTATATTTGTCAGGTAGGAAGCTAAGACACTACAGTGTTGGTTGTGTAAGGGTAAGAAAGCATTATTGGCATTAATTCTGCCTTCCATTCCTTCCTCTGTCTTACAATAACAGTAGCTGAGGATGGAAAATTTGTGTTGTCAAAAGACTGTCCTTCCTTATATGTCAAATCCTCAGGAGAGTTATACATATTTTCATGGTTTTATAGTTCAACAGTGAATACCTCTGCTACATGTGTGAGCTCCAGGAAGGGATAAAATTCTAGGGCAGTCTTTTCTAACCTGCCAGTCTTTGGATGCGGGACTACAACATCCTGAATTATAATTGGTCCTGCTGGTGGAGAATTCTGGGTGGTATATTCTCAGCATATCTGAAGCTGCCCTAGATACAACTTGAAACAAAAAGAGCAGTATGCTCCTTCAGCAATCCAACGTGGCTTGGTATATTTAGTCAGCGTCCATTTCTTCTCATGTTTTTTTTCCAAAATTTGTTGTATGTATGATTTTGTTTTAGATACTTTGATAACTGACAGAATGTGTGCGTGTGTGTGATGTCTGGTTTGTTGATCACAATGCTCTCCATTTCTGGAACAAGGGCAAATGAATGGGAGAATATATATTAAAAACAAAACAATAAAACAATAAATGATATTTTTAAATACTAAAAATGTTTTAAGCATTATTTTCTTCCAGTTGCATGCACAATTAATTTTTAGCCATTTCTTGGAAGTATAGAAGTGAGTACATCAAATCATCTGCTAATCTTGCAATTTTAAATATTGCCACTGATGCTTTAAATAGTGTTAAATTGACATTAGCATAAAATTCCCACCCTTTTGCAGCATTAGGATTGTCCCTCACTGAGTCTTACAATCACAGTGTTTCCTGTTACCTGAGGGAAAAAAATTGAGAGGTGCTGCAGTGATCCTCAAAGGGGAGAATTAGATCAGTGACCCCTCTGTACACATGGACTGCCTGCTGTTGCTGTGCATGAAGTAAAGGAACCAGATATGAAAAACACCAAGGGATATTAGCAGCAGAATGGCAACCCAGTACCTTCCACACAGTCTGGACTAGAACTCCCTCAATCCCACACTATCAAGTAGGGTGGATGGCTGGCTGGAAATGGAAATGGAAATCCAGAACAATAAGGCTAACTTGGTAATTCTAGCATTTATGATGATGATACAAAGGTCCTCTTTTCACAACTGGTCAATTTTGGTGGTGTTGGAGGGATTAAGCGTGCTGTGGGAATACCAAAATGATTGGTTAACGGATCCAGTCAACCAACTTAAGACTACAATTGATTAAACAAGGTCAAAAACAAGGTTACACTAACTACATAGCACTACATTGTGCTATGGGGACACTTAAACTCAGTCATCATAGACCTGGACAGAGAAATGGCTGAAAAAGTCCCATACACATCTAAAAAGCACTGCTGAAACAATGTTCAAAACTTCCTAGTACCTACAATCTGCAAGGGAACCAAGCCATCCCCTTCAGATATGATCCTTGCAGATATACTTCCAACAAAGCAAGAAATGGAGAGGAAAATGAAAAATGAAAAAGAGACACAAAGACTTGCATGTGCTCCCAAATGCCAACAAACAGCCATCAAACAGAGCTGTTGTACCCCCAAATTTTAAGTAAGGAAGTCTTCAAACTTGGCAGCTTTAAGACTTGTGGACTTCAACTTCAACTATGCTGGCTGGAGAATTCTGGGAGTTGAAGTCCACAAGTCTTAAAGCTGCCAAGTTTGAAGACCTGCTGTACAGTAATAAACCAAGACTAACTGCAAGCTACCAACCTAGTCTGGGAAGATTTCTCATCCCATGATGATCACAGAAACTTCACATATGGACATGAATTAGGTAAGACCAGGATATCACGAACTACATGGGATACTAATGAAATAAATTTCCACAAGCATCTATCTCTTGCCAGATAAGTGTTTAACAAAAGCCAGACAGCCCATCTAATCAGAAGGAAGCTAGCCAAGAGTAGCAGGGCCCAAAGCATTCCTCACCTGCCCACCACCCTTCCAGTCAAAATGTCTTGTTAAAGTGGAGCTGGAGGAGGAAAGTGATCCCCCTCTAGCATATCCTCATCTCCCAGGATATGCAGACTAGAAGCGTTGAACAGCTAAAGCAGGAGAAAGGTGGGAAGGCTTGAGCCACTAGCTTAGGAGGCCCACTCAGCTAGAATTGAAGGGAAGCCTTCTCGTCATCCTTTCTAATAGGGAAATTCTTTAGACGAAGACTGAATTTCCAAAGCAGGTAGAAGCAAAACAAAGTGGTTAGTTGGTGGTTAGAAGTGAGAGATGTAGATGCAACTCAGGAGGCAGCTTTGGAGAAATGATGGTCAAAAGGGCATCAAGTCAAACATTCTTTGGCCAACCCTTTTAAATTTGTACAAGGCTAAGTTGCTTTGAATACATAGCTGGTTTGGATACTGATGTCCCTGTTTGTATGGTAAAAGCTTCAGTATGTTTGGAAAGAAATTCTAGCAGGGTTCCTAATTACTAAAAGATTATGTAGACATTGAAGAAGCAGAGCCTAAACTGTGCTTGTGTCCCAGTTTCTGCTCTCTTCCTCACGTTGAAGACACAGAGCATTCATGACACTAAAAGTGTTGGGTTTCAAGAAAAGAAAGAAAGAAACTAATATTTAACTAGTGCTATAAAAGACAGAAGTTAAATGTCTTTTTAGAGATTGGATTTCTTACTTGGATGCATTTAAGAGACTTCTTGTATAAGCACCCATAAGTGGTTAATGGCAAAGTATAAACATAATAAAACTCACACTCAGAGGTGTGTGCAGAACTGTTGGCATGAAGTCAAAGCCACTTTTAGAAGAGAGTAATAGTTAAGAGAGGACAGAAAGGATGACTTGTAGGCGTATACTGCTTCAACTCTTGGTACCTACTCCTGTACAGCAGAATTGGGGGGGGGGGTGTTGAGAAGCCCCCTGGTTAGTTATTGTGAGTGACATAAGAACCTCATTCTCATAAAGAGGGTTTGCTTTAAAAGATAGGTAATTGCTGCCGAGGAGGATGAGAAAGGATAATGATGTATACTAGAGGTGGTAGTTCATTTTTCAGATGGCCACTGTATAAATATTAGGTGTCACGTTTGACAGCAGAAGCACTGATGGGATATAGAACTGGGCTGAGAAGCTTATGCTAACTATTTTCATTGTCTCTGGTAGTTTTGTTTTATTCCTCTTATTTTTTTTATTTGTCAATCTGTATGCTGCCTCAAATCACAAAGAGATAGGATTAAAACTTTAGTATAAGCAACTAAAAATAACAAAAGCCACAAATTCAATACCTGACACAGCAAGTTGGGATAGAAAGTTACTTCCAGTCAGCTGCAGGCAATAAGGAGCTACTTCAGATAAGTGCTGTCTGTTGGCAGGGCCTATTTTAAATGGAAAACAAATAGCAAAAAGGAATCACATATAAACCATACATTTTTGGATATGCTAAAATATTTATTTAGTACATCACTTTAGACTACATGGATATTCCTCTGGGCAGCTAACAACACATTAAAATCATTTTTTAAAATAGCGGAATAAAAAAAAACCCAACAAAGATGAACCCAAGAAGATAAGAAGAAACCTCCTACAGCAGTGTTGGCAATAAGATGTATTGACTTCAACATGCTGATGTGGGAATTCTGAGAGTTGAAGTCCACATATTAAAGTTGAAAAACCCTGTTCCAGAGCATAAAATAATTGTCCATTCCTGTCCATAGCCTTTGGTTTTTTTTTTTTTTTTAGGTATTCTGGGTTTATTCATGTGCTAACATGATAGAGATTTACCAGTAAGAAGACAGGTTGAGCAGTTCTATTCATATGTCAGTATTAAAAGATACTGTGATTTCCATTGTTATATTTGAGTATATTTTGCAGAGGCAATCTTTTTTGTGGTAGGAGGAAAATGAGGAGTTACAGCCCAAAGTGAATTTATTTATACAACTGCGCTATAAAGAGATGTGTATGGATACGAAGACAGAACTTTAATTATAACAGCATGTTGTCCTTTGCTGAACTCTAAATTTACATGGTGCAATGAAATAAATTGGAGTGGATCGTCACTTTCTACATCAAAAAGTATTTACAGTACAGTGCACTGGGAACATGTACAGTGTACATCTCTGGACAATTCAGAGTTAGTGTGATTGCATGTCTAAGGTAAAAAAATAGTTCTGCTTTATAATGAACAACATTCACAAGTTTGAATTGAATTAGCAAAAATCTCATTACATTTTTGCACCTTATCATCCCACCACTTGACAGACCTGTTCAGTCAACAGTTAGGCAATGATGGACACATGGTAGTATGCACCTATTGGTGACTGGTGGGTTCTTCTTGTTAAATCTGAATCAAAAGCAATAAATGTGTTATATAGATTTAACAAAAAGAACCCACCATTCCATGTGTACCTATTTATGTACCTCCATCCAGCTATACAATGTAGAATATATTAAAATTATTTTCTATTCTCAGCATCAAAATAAGAGGAGAAACAGTAGAAAAAACAGGAGTGATCTAGCTATGAAAGACAACTTGAATGTAAATTGTGATTTATCCACTATGACAATAACTGTTTCCTATGGCCAAGGCTTACATATTAATCTCCATATTTTTATTTAGGTATCTTTGAGTCAGGGTTTTTTAACTCGTAATGACTGCCTTGACAAGTGCCTGCAGTTTTCTTTGCAGAGTTTTTCAGAAGTGGTTTGCCCTTGTCTTCTTCCTATGGCTGACACAGAGAGAGACTAGCTCTCTCTTTAGGCTGATTTTGTGCTTAAAGAACTCCCCGACTCCTGGTTTTAGTCTGGTGCCTTAACCACTATAGCAAACTGATTCAATTGCAGGATTTATCCTATCCAAAACAAAGTATTAAAAACTTCTTTTGTTAAGAAAAGCCATGTGTTCCTGAAGCTGCCAGAGAACTTGCTGCCATTCAGAGACAGAGTTTTAGAACATTGGGAAAGACACTGAAACTAACAAGGTTTTTGAGATGGAATGAGCAGACAATATAATATAAAGTAGATGTATCTTGATTGCTTTCACATGCTTTGGACTTTGAATCCCATTATTTTAGAGCTGATGCAGTGAAATGGTTAAAATATTGGCCTGAGATCTGAGAGACCCAAGTTCAAATCCAAACTTAGCCAGGGAAACTCATGCAGTAACCTTACACCAGCCATGTTTACTTACCATTAAAGTTTCTTGGGATGGTGATGGTGGGAATGGGAAAAGAAAGTATCATTATGTTGCCATGAATTCCTGGAGGAAAGGCAGGATATAAATCCAACAGATAAGACAGTCCCCATTATCATCATGTTGGGTTAGGCCAATATGAAGTTAGCTGCAGAAACTTCAGCTCTATGATTTCAAATACAGGCTAAACATTGCAACATTTTAAAAATTCAGGACTATAGAAAATGGAGTTAAAAGTAAAGCAAAAGAAGAAACCTGCCACAGTCCTTAGAATAAATTTCAGTTTAATCAAATAGTCCTATCATTTTATATTTTGCCATGTTTTTCTCAATTCAACCAAATTCTTTAGAGCAAATATTCTTGGAACAGAAAGTGTTATCAATTTATCAGTAAAAGAAACAATGCTTTTTCACCAGGAGAATTTATATTTTGTCCATTCATTTATCACAATATTGGGATGCACACAACTACTTTCACAAATTAGTATCTATCTGCTAATAGATATTCCAAAGTCTTTTTTTACTTAAATGGTACTGAAGGAATAAAATATACAATTATTTCCAGAGCTTTATACTGACATTATCCTCAAGTGTTAGGGGAAATTACAATTTAATTAACACAGGCTGTTTGTAGTAGAAAGAATGGATACAAAAATGCTTTTCTGACGGTTTGTGAATGTAAAATGCATAATATCTCCCATTTCAGAATCACAAAGAATTTTAAAATGAGCTTGTAACCCACCATTATTTTGGCAGAGGTTAAAACACACAGATTATGGTTTCAGCTATGGATTGTCAACTTCAATTGCTTAAAGTACTTACTGCTTGAAGGAAACTGCAGTTTCACAATAAAATACAAGTCAATATTAATTAACAACCCAGCCTGCAGCCATACATAACCATAAAAGTCTGTGAGTTCATCTATTATCAACTTCATTTGTAGACTGAATTAAAGTAGGAGGAAGGAACCATTGGACCAAAGAATATATTTGGAATTTTGAGAACAAGTTATGGGCATTTCCAGATCAATCTCTCAAAATGGCTGCTAGGTTGAGGCTTTATAGACAATAAGGAAGAGGACCTTGATAGAGTTGTAGAAACTTAGCATCCACCCATCTCTTAGAAGAATGAAGTATTCTAGGAAATATTAAAAAGGCAGAATATTATATTTCCCTGGAGGAGAAATGGCGAAACATGGTTTTTTAGGCAGGAAGCAGATTCACTCTTAATAGCTGCCACCCTCCTTAATATCCCACAGATGTCAGCACTTAAGAGATAAAGAGATGTATAACTAATGACTTCATCAACCACAGTAGATCATATAGTACAACATACTTCCCCACTCCCCAGATTTTCACTCATACTATACAGGATACTCAATTTCATGGAACCTATGAGAATTAAAAAAAAAGTTGATCTGTGAGGGTCCTCTAAGAGGACCAGAATATCTCAACTCAAAGCTCTAATCTTGTGGCAATGGTCCTAAGTATTTTGCTGACCTGCCCTAGGATGCAAATTTATCATCAATCAATATTTACCACTTTGAATTTGCAGTAGTCACAAAATGACAACTTTTCTAGTAATTGTAACAGTACTATAATTCTGTTATATACGATATCCATAGTTCTATTACATTCTATTACAAACCATAAACGTAACTACCATACTCCCCGTATGCTACTAAACTCATCAATCACCTGGATGCTTTTGCAATCTGAACAAAATTTCACTGCATCCGAAATCAGCATTAGCTTCCAATTATTTGTATTTTGCAATATAGTCATTTCCCCAGCACAATGATTTCACACTGATGTTAAAAAAATCTAGTACTATATACTATTTCTGGTACCGTATTACCTTTTTTGATGAGCAACAAAATACAGAGCATACATGCTAAAATTTTATGGAATGTATGAATACGCTTATGAAGGGCCTGTGATCTGCTGTATAAGAATTACATAAGAAGAATTCTGCTGGATCTAACCAAAACTAAGCATGCTGTTTTCCACAATAGCTATCAGGATGTAGTATTGATTGGAAATCAGCTAACAGACAGGTGATCCAGAGCACCTCCCAATAGTTAACAAGAGAATCCAAGCTGTTCTGTTGATGCCCAGGCTGTTTCTATAGTGAGATGTCCTATATTTATTTTTAAATCATTCAATGATCTTCCAAATTTGCATCTATATTAGCACATGTTAGCAAACAGCACTCTAGTCTTTCAGTTACACATTTTATGGTTGTATCTTTACCTTCCTCTCATTCTTTCAGATAACAGTGTGTCATGGTATGTTTGCTTACTCGTAAGCTGCAGCACCCATAAGAATTATAGAAATGTCTGGTTTGCACATTATCAATAAAAATGTCCTGAATATGTGAGGCCAAGGACTAAAGATTAAAATGCTTTACTCTTTGGTATCTTTGATTTACATGAAGAAAATGAAGACTGATTTTTAATTGAAAAAAAAAATAGTAGTGAGGAGAGGGGGGGGGGAGAAGTAACAGATCAAGCCATTTTTAACCATCTTGATAGACTGCTGGAAGAACTCTTGGAATCTGTATCAGTGATATAAAAAATGGAACTGGCTAGTTGTTTAATGACTTTGAGAACACACACTCACTCTCTCTGTGTTCGAGAGAGAGAGAGAGAGAGATGAAACGAATCACTGGGTGTTATGTAAAGAGAACAGGAAGGAGACATCATGCTGTTGTTGTATAATTCAATTTTCCAAGAACATTAGTCAGATGTCAGTTAAATAAAGATAGGGTGGAATATAGAATTTGCCTTTGTTATATTATGAAAGGGCGCGGCTACTTAATAACAGACTTAATTTTATGGGAGAAGCTGATTATCTTTTAAAGGCTTTTGATCTCTGCAAGTACTTTGAATGCTGCAAAACATGAGAATAGAGAGAGATTTCCACAACAGTTCTATTCACCACAAATTTTTTAACTGCTTTTCATAAATCTCCCTGAACAGGGACTGGCTTTTTGTATGGAAGCAAAAGGTAAGATTAACAAAAGAAATGATATTTTGTGTCTATGTTGGTGGAAGTTTGGACTGATACTCATTCAATTTACCAGAAGAGATATCTCAACAGAAAGCCAGAACATATTTTCAGAGAACCATGACATGGAATAATGGCCTAAGTTACAGAACAGAAAATTCCAGTTGAATGTTATGAATGTGTTTTCAGAGATAGGGCAGTTTAAAAGTGGAGACAATTTAATCAGGATAGATTATGAACTTCCCTTTGCTGGATGTACTCAAGCAGAAGCTGCATAGCATATATATCATAAATGCTTTGAGCTATTTTCCTATACTACAGGTAGTCCTTGACTTACAACCAATTGTTTAGTGACAATTTAAAATTACAATGGCATTAAAAAAGTGACTTATGACCATTTTTCACATTTAGGACCGTTGCAGCATCCCATTCAAGTACTTGGCAACTACTTCATATTTATGACTATTGCAATGTTCCAGGGTCATGTGATCAACCTTCTTTTTGCAACCTTCTGATAAGCAAAGTCAATGGGGAAACTAGATTCAGTTAACAACCATGTTACTAACTCAATAATTGCAGTGATTCACTTAACAACTGTGGCAAGAAAGTCATAAAACGGGGCAAAACTCATTTAACAACTATCTCACGTAGCAACAGAAATTTTGGGCTTAATTGTGGTTGTAAGTCAAGGACTACTTGTATTAGGGAGTAGAATTTGGAGGCTAATATGATACTTTCAACTCTAAGAGTCTAAATCATATCTGCTATTTTATACAAGACAGAAATACGTGTATATACGGTAGCTTTTCCAAATGTGATTGAAATGTGAATAGAAAGTGTACAGTATTTGTTTGGAACTTTAAGGGGTTTTTTTGCTCTAAGTACATTGTTCTTCCTGCATTGTATTTCCACACATTTATGAAATAGTGACAATAATGGAAAGGTTTGGTTCCACTGTAGTTGGATTTCCACACTGCAATTATATACTGTAAGTTCAGGAATTTTCAAGAAGTGTATCATAGCCATACCTCTTGTGCCCCTTGGCAGTCTAGTGACTAGAACCACAATAATGAAGATAATAATACTTTTTAAGTATTCTGTCTCTATTCATAAAAGGTTTAACTTTGCCATACTAATTTCTTCTGCCATACCAGTTCTTAAAGCTTTATTTTAAGACAATTAGAAAAGGTCATTTTTGTATGTGGAATATTCTTATTTTGTTAAATTTTAGAATTGACTGTCAGCCTTAGCCCCTTGCATATTACGTTTTGATTTTTGTTTTGCTAAGTACTAATTAGAAATAACAATAGCACTGAGACTTATGTACCATTTTACAGTGCTTTACAGCCATCTCTAAGCACTTTACAGAGTCAGCATATTGCCCCCAACAATTTGAGTCCTCATTTTACCCACCTAGGAAGAATGGAAGGCTGACTCAACCTTGAGCCTGGTGAGATTTGAACTGCCAAATTGCAGGCAGCCGGCAGAAGTAGCCTGCAGTACTGCACTCTAATCACTGCACCACTGTGGCTCTTATTATTTCATTTTTATTTTTTTTTTAAATTATATGCTATTCATGCATTTATAATTGTCTGATTGCCTCTCACAGGGCAAAACTGAAATGAGTTAAAAACAAGAAAGAATGGAATCCATCTTTTCAAGAAAATACACCAGTTGTATTTATGTTCTGATTGGTCATCTTTCCTAACTTGCTGAACTCCAGATGAATTGAACTACAATTCCTATAGTCTTCATCTCTCTTCTATAAATAAGGCAGAGAACAATTAAATATTAGGGTGGCCTAATATGAACTTCCCCTTCAGGACACCGACAAAGCATCCTGAAAGGAGAGAGCAATTCTAATGTTAGTTTGAACATTCAGAATGACACCCAAAATGGGGAGGCGCAACATATGACATCTATAGAAGAAATTTCCATTTATAATTTTTTTGTTATAAAAACAGATTAGAGGACGTATATCAATTTTGACACCACAGATGGTTCTGTGCTTTCAGAGTTGAGAAGAGGAACCATTTTCTTTGTTCCTGAGTATTTGATGTAAAGAAATATCAACACCTTCCACATACAATGCAGATAGTCTATAGTTTTCATTTTAAGACTGACTTTAAATTAGAGACATTGCCTGTAAACCTGGTGAATTCTAAAATTTGTTACTACCATTTCTGTGGGCGTGGCTTGGTGGGGGGAGTGTTTTTCACGTTTTTTTTTCTTTTAAATGCCTCTGACGATCCTAGCAGAGTTGCCTGATCAGCAGAGGCTTTTTTTCTTTTAAATGCCTCTGACAATCCAAGCTGAATTGCCTGATCGTCAGAGGCATTTAAAAGAAAAAAAGTCTCTGCCAATCAGGCAACTCAGCTGGGATTGTCAGAGCCCTTTGAAAGCATTTTTAAACAACCTCTTCGCTCTGAAGAGGTTGTAGAAAAAAATGCTTTAAAAGCCTTTGACAATCCCAGCTGAGCCACGCTATCATCAGAGGCTTTTTTTTTTTACTTTTAAAAGCATTTTTTCAGCCGAAGAGGTTGTAGAAAAAATGCTTTTAAAAGTAAAAAAAAGCCTCTGATAATTGTGCGGCTCAGCTGGGCATGAGGGGGGGCAGGGATTTTTGCTACCAGTTCTCCGAACCACCCGCCTCCATTGCTACCGGATCGGGCGATCTGGTCCAAATCGGGAGCATTTCACCCCAGCTGTAAACTTAACTTAGGTTAGAGACTGGCTTCTTCCCCATGTCTTTCTTTTTGCTAACATCTTGCCTGAGGAATACTTCTAGAAAGGTCAAAAGAAAGTTTGCATATTCCATTTTCATTAAAGCCAATTATCCAGGACTCAAGGCCACTCTGTCTTGGAGAGATTCCCATCTTCATTCGAAATCTGACAGCACCCAGGTCAGCACTTCTACTACATTTTTGTTAGGAGGCCAAAATATATAACTGGATATACTCAGCATAATGATGATACCTGATCCCATGCTGACAGTTGACCTCTCCGGGGGTTTCATGCAGTTATTGGAGAAGTGGAATACTAAAGTGTAGAACAGACATCTCTAAGTAGATCTCTCTTTCCTCTCCACCTTAGACTGGTTTTGACTTCTTAGGAGAAAAGAGAGTTACCAAAGGCTACTGCCATCGCTCCAATTCTTTGATCCAGAAGGATATTATGGCTGAAAGTATGACACCTTTGAAAGATCAAAGAGGACAACAGGTTTAGCTTGAATCTGAGTGATTTTGTCTGCCAAAAGTCATGAGAATTTTTCATAATGGTTCTTCAGGTGCAAATTCAATGTTCTTGCAAATTCTCCTCATCCTTACAGGGAATAGGTTGCCTTAAAAAGGGTCAACAGATGCAATAAAAATGACAAAATATTATCTTTTTGTCACCTAAGGTCCCATGGCATAGATTCAAACACACACTTTGCCACTGATCAGTAAGAGTCCTCCAACAGCATTCTAGATACCTCCTCCGGTTAGTAGGAAGATCTAATCACCATCAGTTTTTTGGAAATGAATTTTCCAGAAGAAGAAATACTTCTTAGAAAATTATCTGACTATAACTGGATTGATGCATCTGGGGAAAAAAAATAACATGAACTTTCCCTGGAACATCTGTCTGTATTACACTGAAGTTTGCACACAAATATCTAGAACTGTTGAACTTGACCAAATATTGCCAATTCTTTTCCATTTATAAAAGTACTTCTCAAACTTTACTGTTCCTAGCCAGAGGTTTCTCCAAAAACAAAGGAAACAATTAATAGAACAATTGAATTATAAACTGCCTAGAGTCATTGAATAAGATGGGCGGCTATAGGAAACAAATAAACAAATAAATACATAAACTTTTTCCTGAAATTATGTTGCCAAAGTTTAGGAAACATGAAATGTTTATAGGAACTGCTGAAATATGTTTTTCTATTTGTTTATATAATCTGTCTTGTTTGGAGTTTCTACTGTCTTTATTGTGGAAGCTAAAAAAACTTCTGGATTAGTGTTAAAGGTTAAGCCCTGAGGATTTCCAGCTACATAGGATAGATTTTTAAATATAATGAACTGATCGCATATGAGCAGTTGCGTTTCTGCTGTCAAAGAAAGTATACTTGCTAAGTATGCAGTTAATAATTACATTAGATCAGTTTTGCTGAATCAGTCAAGAATCATTTTAATCTGGTAGAATCACTTCAATTCAATTGCTTGTTACCACTCTTAAAAACTCCTCTAGAAGATCGGTAAGGCAGGATTTAACTTTGCAAAATTCATGCATGTTTCCTTTTATGAAATTTGTTCCTCATATACTTATTTTTTCTTTATTACAATTTCAAGCAATTTGCCTCAAATAGATGCTAATGTTTTTTAATGTGCCATATTAGCCACGTTCCAGTGCCTGGTACTCGGTCTGATTTGAGGAGCATATTACATGTTTCCACTAAGAGGCCAACAATTTCATACAGTGCAGTTCAAGGAAAAGCTTTGCTGTTGAAGAAAGGCAATGAATGCACATTTTGTATTATATTCCTACAGAATATCTTACACAATTTTTTTCTGGAATTCCTCTTGGGCAGTATGACATTTGGACCAATTTAGGCACCACTATGAAAGTCAATATTAGTTACTGAAAACTCAAAGTACAAATAATTGTTTCTGCCAGAACACAATTTCCAATTGCATCATAAAATCTCTAAAACTGCCAGAGAAAAAATTAACAACAAAACAAAGTAGAATTAGTTCCTGGAAAGAGCTTAATCCCATATACTTTGCCATATAATTAACCAGGAACATTTGCATTTGAGTAGTCACCCTTACGCCAACATAAATTAAAACATAGTAACATTAAATGACCTGCAAATGAGGATATGCCTCATCGAGAATGTGAGGAATGTCTAGGAATCTTCCTATTTCCATTACTCATAACTGAACCTAATCCTGCAAGATTGGGCAGCCAGAAATTTCATATTACAATCATAATAGAAAAAGAAGACAATGTTTTCTAATAATCAGAATGCGTTTAGATAAGACCTCTTTGTCATATTAAATTATCTTTTAATCAGTCTTTGCATTAGATATTACATTTTTTTCCTTTCAGAGTGGCAATGTTGGGATATTCTTAGTTTATATTAGTTTTGCCTCAATAAAGATAAATCTGACACAACATCTACGAAGGCACCTTGGAATAGACGGAGTTTGCAAAATAATAGTATTGATACTGTTTCCCAGATTTCTTATAGCTGAGTCATAGCACATTCATTTTGTTTACAGTAATACTTTCTTCACTTCCTATTCTGGATCATTGTTTTTTGTCTGTCTGTCTATCTATGATAAAATTTTGCTATTATAGACTCTTATAGGCAGAAGAGAAGACAACTGTGGATCAACTTTTGAGTGAATGATAATTTTGGGACTATCATAATTTCAATTCCAATTTTTAGCTTTTGTAGCTGGGGATTCTGGGAATTACAGTATGGCCAAGCCATGTTGTGGAGTGATTTAAAATCAATCATACCAAACCTGCTCAATAACCAAAACATTTTCTATAAGGAAGCTGCCTAAAAAGCAATGGTGAAACAATTTTGCTACCATTGTAATTTGCAATCTATCCTCTTCTAAAGAGCTTCTAACGTATTATAAACAATAACAACTTCATTCAATAATGGTTAATTTCACTGTATTTCCAGGGGAATGAAATATATTTAGTGCTTGGGTTTAATTAACAGGTTTTTTTTACCATGAAATAGACATAGAGCAGAGTTTCCCAACTTTTTTGGCTTTGTAGAAGAGTGGGGAGGAAGGAGAGGGGATGATTCCATGTAAGTGGCAGGCAAGCACACACACACACACAGAGCTCCATTTGTGTGACTGGTGGGCACATGTGTGGCCCAGTTCCAAATGGCTCAGGGCCCGGTAGTGGGACATGGCCCAGGGGTTGGGGACTCCCCACATAGAGTAAGCAACAGCTAATCAAATTAATGGTTCATTAAATTTTGCAATAATTTTCACTAAGGATGGCAGGGCTATTTAATATTAATAGGTGGAAATTTTGGGAAGTATACTTTGGCTAATTAAGAAATTAGGATGCATTTTCTAATGGTAAGAACTCTTTCAACAGTTTAACTGTTTACTGAGGGTGGATTGTGTTTGAACTGAAAATGTTTAAGCAAATATATATATATTGGACAATAATTTTTGAGGAATGCAGCTAGACGCCAAGTTCTCTTTTAGTTCTCATGGTGCTATGGTGTATGTCATTGATATAAAATGTGCTATTTTTCAGAACTATAACACCCTTTAATAAATGTTTCCATTAGTTCAATTTCTTTCTTCTGTTCAATTTTAGATTCTTGGAGATTTCTGGACAGTCCTGTAGTTTTCTTGACAAGGTTTTTCAGAAATCGTTGCCTTCTTCCTAAGACTGAGAGAAAATGCCTTGCCCAAGGTCACCCAACTGGCTTTGACCCTCAGATGGGAGTAGAATCACGGTCTCCTGGTTTCTAGCTGGATATCTTAACCATTACACCAAACTAGCTCTTGATTTAGCATCATTAATAAGTTTAGAACATAGTATCTTCTTCAAGTTGAAATTGACTTCCTGTGACTTCATGGTCATTTCTCTAGTTTTTTTGTAGCAGTATAAAAATATCTGCCATTGTTTTCTTCCAGGATTTTTTTTTGACTTTCTAGTCTATACTTTAGCTCAAATATTCCTGGCTGTTTCTCATTCAAATATAAACTTGGCCCAGCTTAACTTTATTTTGAGGATATCAGCCAGGGCTAGAAAAGTGCTTCCATTTAACAAGCACTATTAAAACATTGCAAACAATTTTTCTTTTGCAACTATGGATTATACAATTCTCTTTTTTGTGGAATATATTTAGCCACTTCTTTATAGTCTGAAATATAAGTAATCCTCAATTTACAACTCACAACAGTTTGTTTAATTTCAAAGTTACAATGGCACCGAAAAAAATGACTTATGACTGTTTCACACTTAGACTGTTGCAGCATCCCATCGTCATGTAAGCAAACATTTATATTTGCTCTAGCAAGGGATTTATAAATATGTTGGGTAAAGCATATACATTTAATTTCAAAATAGGGGAAATAACAAGGGCAAGGTTTGAAAAAAATGTTTCTAAATAATATTAAATTATTTAGAAAATTATTTAATATATTTATTAATGAATAAGAAGTTAGAAGTTGTTCTAAGATATGCAACTTATATCTCAGTTTCATTAAATCCCCTTGTATTCTGAGAAATATGTTCCTTCCTCTTTAAGTCAAGAAGTCTCTACCACTGAAGAGGAAATGACAGTTAGAAATGCCTCAGTGAAGACATAGTTGATAGAGGAAATTGAAAAGTTACTGAGGGCAAGAGTCTCAGAATTTGTATTGTGAAGTATTTAGGGATTTCTTTGTCCTTAGCTTTGTTTTAGTTACATAACTAGAAATATAGCTAAAATGTGAATGCAACCTTTTCAATTCAATTCAATTCAGAATAAACATTGGAGGTCTTCTAGTCCAACCTCCTGCTCAAGCAGGAGACCCCACCATTTCAGACAAGTGACTTTCCAGTCTTTTCTTAAAAACCTCCAGTGATGAAGCACCCACACTTCTGAAGGCTAGGTGGTTAATTGCTCTCACAGTTAGGAAGGTTCTCTTCAATTCCAAGTTACTTCTCTCCTTGATCAGTTTCCATCCATTGTTTCTTGTCCTGCCCCCTGGTGCTTTGGAAAATCAGTTGACACCGTCTCCTTTGTGGTAGCCCCTCAAATACTCGAATAGTGCTATCATGTCACCCCTAGTCCTTTTTTCTAGACTAGCTATACCCAGTTCCTACAACCGTTCATTGTATGTTTTAGTCTCCAGGCCCTTAACAAAATTAAGGCCACAACAAAATTATGTTTAATTTTTCTCAGTACATATACGACATGGTTAAATAGATTTTGTGTATTTAGCGCAGATCCAGAAATAGCTGATGTATTATATTTATTTTTCTTCCAAATGCTTCCTTGTTTCATCAGCAGAGCCAATACAAAAACATATGAGAAGTTGTGGAGTGACTAAAAATTTGTTAGAGCATTTTGATAGCCAGGTGCTTTCACTTCACCATCTTGATTGTTACTATTAGAGATAATTTTGCTTTGTTCATTCTATTTGATGTTTTTTTAAATTGATCAATGACCAAAATAAAATTTTGGTCTGTCTATGGAGTGTTATTTATTGTTATGCATAAAAAAAGCTGTCCATATGATTAGTATTCAACTTTACCAGTTTGCATTTGAGTCACCTGGTGACATTAGTTCAGTATAAGAATCTGCATTTGTTCCATTTGTGTCTAAGAAGCACAAATAAAATTGTGGCAGGAGTATGGTAGCTTTGTTTTGCTATGATTACAACTTTTAAAAAAAAAATATTGCACTTTTAATGGATGGGATTGTGCAGGAGCAGGAATTTCTGTTACATGGCATGTAATTAGCCTCATGCAACAATTTCTACTAAGCAAATCTGATAGATACCTGTAACTATCCTGCAATTATAAAACCATGTAATTATAAAGTCAAAACATAAATTATACAGAATTATAGAACTGGAAAAGGTCATTTAGGCCATTGAATCCAACATCCCTCCTCAATGAAGCATTCCAAAAGAACAGCCCTAAAATGAATACATCCACTAAAAGGCAGCCAACTAACTCCCCTAGTAATAATATCCCTCTTCACTTGTCTTTCCACAAGGTAAATATATCTAAGGGATATAAGGGATAAACTGAGACTTCATTAAAATGATGAAAAGTGTAGTCATGTCATAATGCAAACTTGTCTCCCATATATTTGCATACAATCTTGCAGTCTAAGAGAAAGAGCTTGTTTCATGACACCACAGTGTATGTTTTGAATGCCCCTTGTGTGAGCATCCATGATCCATGTAGAAATAGTTCATAATTTGCAACATTTCTTGTGGTTTTCTCAAAAACTGAAACACCCACATATAATTAGGTATTTATATAGTACCCAGAATCTCTAGAACTGGAACAGTATATAAACAGGTGAAAATGCATATATACACAAATAACACATTCTTCCATAATTCACATGAATGTTAGGAAAGGAAGGAGTCGGATTATGACATGCAATTTCATGAGGGAGTGGGTACTTGTATCATGACATCCCTGTCTATGTGTCATCATTCTGCTACTGTTGCTTCTGTAAGCCTCACACTTTGAGTAAACTCACCATGAGACTCTGGTTTATAGGAAGATATGTGTATAAATATGGCATTTTTATAATTTTACAGTTACCAGAACACAGCTCTTCCTAGTAATATCCTTCACCTTCTTTTACAATTCACTATCTTTCTTTTCACAACTTTCAACTTCATAAAAAATATGAGAATATGAGCTGATTTATAAAGGTCAAAGTAGCAAAATAAATTGAAATTTAATAAAAGATGGAAAATACCATTTTGATGATTACATTATAAGATATTTTCCACTGAGAGCCTAATATAGGCTACAAACACATTATGGGTAATATTGCAATTGTAATTCTTTTTCCTTGGGTTTACCAATGACATGACATCTGCCGGTTTATAAGACTGTGCTATTAGTAGAAATTACATTTTTATGCAAAAGTTTTCAATTTCAACTCTTAGCATCTGTAGGCTGTAGGAAATCTGTCTACTGCCACTTTATATTTTAAAAAATCCAACTTAGTGCCTTACAAATGTGTTAAGACTATGTCTCCAAGAATTCTTATCTATTAACCATGTTAATTCAGAATTGTAATTGCAACTATACTTCCCTAAGAAACTGGAGGAGGCATAGAACATACCAAGCATACGTTGGATGCCTTAGTTAGTACATGTAATCCTCATTTAGTAACCAGAACTGGGACCATCAGTACACTGAGTAGGTGGATAATGAAATGTCTGCAAGCAAACAATCAATTTCAGAGAGCACCAAGGACTCCCTATTTTTCCTCTAGCATCTCAAGACAGCCCACATACTACCTCCTCCCTCTTTTTTCTTCAGAAAACTAACAGCCCTTTAAGGAAGCTTTGGGTGCAGAGGTGACTTCAAAATATTCAGGGTGTTTTTATAGATGAAGGTGGATTTGAACTTAAGTTAGGATCTTAAACCAAGCAACAATATTATATCTCAGGTTAAGAACTGCTGTAGGTTTGGGTGAGGTATGCATGTGGCTGCTTTCTCCTTCTGCCATTTAAAAATCCTTTGTTTTGTTCCCTCATTCTCACTTTTACTACAGGTAGTCCTCAATTTATGGCCACAATTGGGCCCAAAATTTCTGTTGCTAAGTGAAACATTTGTTAAGTGAGTTTTGACTCATTTTACCACCTTCCTTGCCACAGTGGTTAAGTGAATCACTGCAGTTGTTAAGTTAGTGATATGGTTGTTAAGTGAATCTGGCTTCCCCATTGCTTGTCACAAAAGGTGATCGCATGTTCCCGGGACACTGGCACAACAGTTGCCAAAATTGTCTGATTTTTGATCCTGTGACCATTGGGATGCTGCAATGGTTATAAGTGTGGAAAAATGATTGTAGGCCACATATTACAGTGCTGTTGTAACTTTGAACTGTCACTAAACAAATGTTTCAGTTTAGTTAAGTTTAAGGACTACCTGTAAATGAGTTAAATAAGTGAAATAAATGAGAACCTGTGAAATAGGGCGAAGGAAGTGAATCAGAGATGGGTTTCAGCAGGTTCTGATCAGTTCTGGAGAACCTATACCAGAAATTTTGAGTAGGTTGGAGAACCGGTAGTAAAAATTCTGACTGGCCTGGCCCCCATCTATTCTCTGCCTCCTGAGTCCTAGCTGATTGGAAGGAAATGGAGATTTTGCAGTATCCTTCTCCTGGAGTGGGGTGGGAATGGAGATTTTACAGTATCCTCCCCCCCTCACCCAAGCCAAGACACGCCCACCAAGCCATACCCACAGAACCGATAGTAAAAAATTTTGAAACCCACCACTGAAGAGAATGTATTTTCTTGAAATATACAGTGTAAATATTTGCTGTAACTCGAGGACCACCTGTATTTAGTCAACTTTAAAATGGGGGGGGGGGTAGGGATACAATGCACATACAACATAAACCTCATTACTGGCACGGCCTTTATGCTGAGCTCTGAGAGGGAACGTACTGCATTTGTGTGTGGGCTCGAAAAGATTAATGCCGCTCTTGGCTGAACAGAACCCGCCACCCGAGTTCACCTCTGCTTGAGCTTGACAGCCGAACGGCGTCATCCATTAAACTGACAGATATCCCATTTCCAAGTCCCGTGGCAGTTAACTCCTCCTCCTCCCCCTCCTCCTCCTCGTCGGTTTCCCACACTTTCCCAGCGGAATGAATCATCTGTATGCCGATCCCGACAACCAAAGCGATTTCCTCGCCTCTCTCCCCTCCTAGCGCTACCGGCGTCCTCGTCTTCAGACGCTCTAACTAAGGTCACGGCGAGAGCGCGCTTGCCTGTTGCATTCCTCAGAAGGAGCCAGAGGATTCCCAGAAGTGCCGCTCCAAGCCCAAGCAGCCACGCTTCCAAGAACTGGAATCGACAGCTGCTGACTCCACAACCCTTTTCCTAGAAAAACAGGGCCTGTAATTGCCTCGGGGAGGGCGAGGCAAGGAAAAAGAGGGAGAAGAGAAAAATCCCCGTCCTGAGCAAACGAGAGTTCACGGGCGGGGCTTCTTAATTACAGAAAGAGAAGGAAGGACTTAAAAACAGTCAGAATTGCTTCTACTACAGTATAGGCTGTATGTGTTTCTTCCTTTTGCACCTAATTCAGACCCAAGTAAAATATAATTTCTTCCCTTTTCGTATTTAGGTCTGGATTCCTCAGAAGGCTGAGGAAGTACAATTAGTCGGTGACTCAGTCCCATCCTGGATCTTGCAAGATATCCCCTTTTTCATAATTCTTTTTACTGGAGAGGACTTTTTTCAGAAAGGAGAACTAATGGTGATAATACTATGGTGAGGCAACTTAAGTATTTTTAGAGCCTAAATTTAACAGTATTATGGTCCTACACTCGAATACTTGCATATACTGCTCCAATTGTGAAGAAGAGTTATCATTGTATTTTTAAAATCTCTTTTCAATGAATCTACTGTTTTCAGCTTCTGAACACGAACAGTTTTTCATACTTACTTGAACTTTAACATTCTAGGTCAATAAAATAGAATTTGTCCTAGCACTGAAGAAAAAGATCATAATAGCCATCCTTTATGCATTAAGAGATCCTTTTCTGTGTTCCACTTCTAAACTTGTTTTCAGGAAAAAGTAAAATAGATTTCAGTGAAAAGTATGAATTTAATTGGCTTTAAATCAAAAGGATTTTAGACATGATGCCAACATAGATGCTTACTTAACATTTGTCAGTAACACAAATTAGACACAGGCTGGAAGAATATTGAACAATATCTGGGTATTTGTCCTTGGTGTTTGGTAGACTTTTTCCCCAATTTGGCTTTAGTTATTTTTTTTTTAAAGAACTGGGTTCATTCAAGGCTTCATACCCCTATAAACCATGGATCAGCATGTTAAGTGAACACAGCCTAGATATTAAGAAATTGGGTGTCTAAGCAGTTTTACGGTGAATAGACAATGAAGAAGGTTTGGGATCATTTCACTTAGGGAAGCCAAACATTAAAAATAATTCAACTTCTTTTCCTCTTTTTTGTTTCTCTGAAAATATCAGTTGAGTTGAATATCAGATGAGTTGAAATGTGTTGGTGAACTGAAAGATCTGGAACTGCATTGTAACTCCATCTTGTTCCCTACGTTTTGTAGTACTGTACTAGATGATAGATGATGTATGGCATCATCAATCACCTAGAACAGCAAGAAGCAATACTGTAGGCTGCTTTACTCAGATGAAATTATTAATTAGGAGGCTGTGTGGGAGAAAATGAGATGAGACATCATTTGTATACGTTAAGGTTCTCTTGTAAAAAGTTCACCTGAAATAAACCTGATGCATAAAAGCCCTCCAGTTCAGCTATGTCCTTGTACTGATGCTACAGCTGATGCTTGTCCTGGAAACCTAAAATTTATTGGATTACTATTCTTCTAGCTTCCCTTTTTATTTTTTTTCTTACAGAGTAATAAAGGTATCCCTGTTGGCCCATAAGAGAAATTTGTATTAATAACATGAAAGATTTTTATGTTTTGAAGAGAAATTATGGTATTCTCACAAGTTAAGCTAGATGTCCCAAAGATGCCTTTTCAGGAGGCAACTGGAGTTTCTTGTTTTTTCTTTTGAAGGCATTTCGCTTCTTCAGCTCTGACAGGATAGTGGGAAATGAAGGATTTATATTCCTTACAGACAGGAAGCTTCGGTCCTCAAACTTTTAAAACAGGGAGCCAATTCAATTCATCAAATTTGTATATCACCCTTCTCCCGAAGGACTCAGGGCAGTGAACAGCCAAAATTAAAATACATACAGTATGAAAATTAAAATAATTTAAGACATAATTAAATCAATTTGGCTTCCCCAATTTAAAACCCCTTACCCATAAAATTAATCCGTTAAAAATTGCTTAAGCCAGACCGGCTTGCTGAAATAAAAAAGTCTTCAGGGCCTTGCGGAAAGTACGGAGGTCTGGGATCAGTCGTATCCCTGGAGGTAGCTCGTTCCAGAGGGCGGGTGCCCCCACAGAGAAGGCTCTCCCCCTGGGGGCCGCCAGTTGACATTGCTTGACTGACGGCACCCTGAGGAGACCCTCTCTGTGGGAGCATATTGGCTGGTGGGAGGTTATCGGCAGAAAGTGGTCTTGTAGATACCCAGGCCCTAAGCCATGGAGCACTTTAAAGATGAGAACCAATACCTTGAAATGCACCTGGAAGACCACCGGAAGCCAGTGCAGCTCGTGCAGGAGTGGTGTTACATGGGAGCGCCATGTCGCCCCCACAATCACCCGCGCGGCCGCATTCTGGACCAGTTGGAGCCTCCGGGTGCTCCTCAAGGGGAACCCCATGTAAAGAGCATTACAGTAGTCCAGGTGAGAAGTGACGAGGGCATGAGTGATTGTGCATAAGGAGTCCCGATCCAGAAAGGGCCGCAACTGGCATATCAGGTGAACCTGATAACCCCCCCCCCTCGGCCGTCATATGCTCTTCTAAAGACAGTTGTGCATCCAGGAGGATGCCCAACTTATGAGCCCTCTCTGTGGGGGCCAATGACTCGCCCCCAATAGCCAGTGAAGGCACCAGCTGGCTATATTGGGATGCCAGCAACCACAGCCACTCGGAATGGTTGAGTTGGAGTCTGTTCCTCCCCATCCAGACCTGCACGGCTTCCAGGCACTGGAACATCACTTCCAGGGCATCATTGGGGTGGTCTGGGGTGGAGATGTACAGCTGAATATCATCAGCATACAGATGGCACTGCACCCCAAAACCATGGATGATCTCACCCAGCGGCTTCACATAAATGTTGTACAGGAGTGGTGAGAGGACCGACTTTTGCAGCACCCCACAAACAAGGTACCTCGAGGTCGACCTCTGCCCCCCTGCCAATTCATGGTCCCTCAGACTATTCAACTGGGTGGTCATGTAACTGGGTGGGCATGGCCAATTTAGCAGTTCAAATAATACAATTTGTTGTATTATTTATAACAAATTAAATTTAATTTGTTATGCTCCTGAGGGTGGAAAGCAGGTTAGTGAAGGGATGGGTTGACCCATCAAATAACTGGAAATATTTTTCTGAAGGTTGAATTTATTTTTCAGCAAAGCAGCCAATTTCCCAATTCAGATTTTTTTCCCCCTTTTGCTCCAATATACCTTTGAACCAAAAGTGGTTTCAGCAGATTCTGACCAGATCTGGAGAACCGGTAGCAGAAATTTTGAGTAGTTCAGAGAACCGATAGTAAAAATTCTGACTGGCCCCGCCCCCGTCTATTCTCTGCCTTCTGAGTCCCAGCTGATTGGGAGGAAATGAGGATTTTGCAGTATCTTTCTCCTGCCACGCTCACCAAGCTATGCCCACCAAGCTATGCCATGCCCACCAAGCCATACTCACAGATCCGGCAGTAAAAAATTTTGAAACCCACCACTGCTTTGAACCGGTTATTGACGATGTTAATCTAATAGGTCACAAATAGCCTGATTTATGATGGGTTTCTAAAAATTCCGTAATAATGTTAGCAAAAGGGTCTCTTAGAAGAAATAAATCCTGAAACAGTATTTCACCATGCTGCCAAATTCAGCTGAAAGCCTGTGGGAACATTTGGGCAAATTTTAAGGTCAATATGCCCCAGAACATATTACATAATAGTCATTTTTGAGAAAAAGAAGAACAAACTCAAAATACATGTGGTACAGCAAATTGGGTGAAAAGAGTGACTTGTGGATCCTCTGGAGATGGTTGAAAATGTAGATAACTGAATTAATTGATAACAATGTCAAAACCCAAAGTATTGTTTTTTTAGTTTACTTTTAATTTTCCTCTGAACTTTGTAGGATCTTTAAAACGGTATTTGTAATTTGCTATCATTCAATAAAATCATTTCTCTGAATTTGATTTTTAGAATGTATTACTATGTATTTTAGAATATACTAGTATAAACATAAATATTTAAATAAAAAATCCTTGATGCACAATTGCTGTTCACAATTGTTTTGCAACCTTGAAAAGAGCTGAAAAAATACTGCCATCTTATTTATTTATTTACAAATGTATAAGACTGATGTAGAGGGTAAGGAAGATGACCATCATGGGAATATTCAGAAACTATTACTTGGACAAAAGGCAGTGGATTTTTTTTAAAGCCCAGAACAATGCGGTAATATTTGGAAGCGGCTTAGGCAGATCCCTCCCTAAATCACTGGAGCGTAGGGAGGAAGAAATACAGAACAATCACACTTGCCAAATTTTGTTACTTTAGCTCATTGCTTTAGAATACTTTAGCTCGTTACTTTAGAATAGTTTTAACAATTGTATGGATTTGATTTTATGGTCTGATGATCTACCTGTTGGGGCTGATAGCTGCCCAAGTCTATAGAGACTCTGGGAGGCATATCTTAAAAAAGTAATAAAATACAAATTTAAAACTCCAAGCCCTAGGAAAAAAACAACTATGAAAAAACAAACATACAGAATCCATCACTCTCTCCTACCCTTGAAGAAGGAGCTGGGTTTTCAAGGTTATTTTAAATATCACTAGGGATGTGACCAAATATATCTTGAGGGGATAGTGTTCCAGAAGGCTTCCTGTCCCATCAAGTGGTACTGTTTAATGGATGGGACATGGTTACTGCTTACTTTGCCCTATTGTACAGGCTGAACTGAAGCCCTAAAAGGTGTAGCTTTAAATAATTAGGCTCTATGCTATAGCTAGCTATAGAAACCCAGGGAACTGATCTTGAGGGAAATAGGGAAGAACTGTTATATAACCCAAGAGGACTGAAACATTCCTTGAATCCTGGGAAACAAGATAGTATTTGAAAGAGATTCAGGCAGGCTTCTCCCTGATTCTTTTAACATTGCATTCATGCTGCTATAATTTTTATTGCTGCTTTTACAGTACTGTTACTGTTTAAAAGTTTGTCATGTTGATTTTATACTGTATATCTATAGTGAATTCTGTGTTATGCATGTATGTATGTATGTATGTATTTTATTCGATTTTTATACCGTCCTTCTCCTACTGGACTCAGGGCGGTGAACAGCCAAAAGTAAAAACATCACATACAAAATTTTAAAATATTTAAAAGAAATTAAACAAGAATTGGCCCAATAAAATTTAAAACACCCCTATTAAAACCAATTTACAATTAAAAATATCTAAGGGGGAGGTCAAGCTAGCCCGGCTTGATTAAATAAAAAAGTTTTAAGGGCACGGCGAAAAGCCCGGAGATCTGGGATCCTATGTATTCTTGTCTTAATATATGATTTGATTAACTAACATTGTTTTTCATTAATTAATGAAATTAATTAATTAATTGTAATTAATTTTACAATTGTCATGATACAAATACCCCCCCCCCCCCCATATAATTGCATGCCATAATCCGACTCTTTCCTTTCCTAACATTCATGTGAATGTGCTACATTATGGAAGAATGTGTCATTTATGTATATATGCATTTTCATCTGTTTATATGCTGTTCCGGTTCTAGAGATTCTGGATACTTATTTATTTATTTATTTGTTCAACTTGTATGCCGCCTTTTTCCGAAGACTCAAGGCGGCTTACAATGTATTTAAAAACCATATCTAAAAACATTAAAAATTAAAACATTAAAAACCATTAAAACCCATTCATAGCATTCATGGCCGGATGTTGCCAGATCGCAACAGCGAGATCAATGGCCCCAGGCCTGCCAGAAAAGTCAGGTCTTCACCACTTTTCGGAAGGCCAATAGGTTGGGGGTGGTCTGGATCTCAGGAGGTAACTGGTTCCAGAGAGCTGGGGCAGCCACAGAGAAGGCCCTCCCCCGCGGGCCCGCCAGCCGGCACTGTTTAGCTGATGGGACCCAGAGGAGACCAACTCTGTGGGATCTTACCGGTTGCTGGGAGTTATGCGGTAGAAGGTAGTCTCGAAGATAACCTGGCCCTGAGCCATGTCGGGCTTTAAAGGTAATAACCAACATATAAATATAGATACTAAATGTATAAATATATCTGTAGTAGTGAAGTTAATGGAATCACTCCTGGAAAAAAAGGAGTAACTAACATTTAAAACTGCACAACGTGATGGACCCAAAGCAGCATGGCTTTATTCAGGACAGATCATGTCAAATTAATCTGATTTGACTTTTTAAATTATGTCACAAATATATTGGACAAAGTAGTGCTGTGGACATAGTCTACTTTGACTTTAGCAAAGCATTTGATATAGTTCCACATTATGAACTCATTAAAAAGTTGTACAGTCTAGGAATTAACCACTGATCAATTGATAGGAAGTTGACTCAGCAATAGATCCTAGTGTATAATGGGACATTGTCTAAACAGATACCAGTCACAAGTGACATGCCACAAGGTCCTGTTCTGACAGAAAAGGATGTAATAGAGCATTCGCAATGGAGGTAAGTTGTTCCACTGATTAATTGTTCTAACTGTCCGGAAATTTCTCCTTTGTTCTAAGTTTTTTCTCTCCTTGATTAGCTTCCATCCATTGCTTCTTATCCTGCCCTCAGGTGCTTTGTAGAATAGCTTGACTCCCTCTTCTTTGAAGGAAAAGGGGTTACCTCACTGAAACCTTTACATATATTAAGGGTATGAATATGTTCTAGAAGATGGTATTTTCAATATTAAGCAAAAATAAAAAACACTGGGTATAACTTCAAACAGACAGGAGGGAAATTCAAAAGTAATGTTACAAAGTATTACTTCTCAGAACGAATGGTGGAAGCTTGGAACCAACTTCCAGCGGAGGGTCATAAACTGAGTTTAAACATGTTTGGGATAAACAAGATGTCTATTATTTCACAAAAATTAATAAATACATAAATATAAAATCAATAATCAAAATTCTATTCTTTGTTTTCAGTCATTCTATATTTGCAATGGATAAATACCGTATTTTCCGGCATATAAGACGATTAGGCGTATAAGACGACCCCCAACTTTTCCTGTAAAAATATAGGGTTTGGGCTATACTTGCTGTATAAGACGACCCCTCTTCCAATGCACACCAAATAAAAATTAAAAAACATCAACTGGCTCACCCACAATGTAAAAGCAGCTGTGCTAGACCCAAAATGGCCCCTGCAATAAGCAGGAACCTCACACAGCCACAAAAAGCCCAAAAAAACAACTTTTACATTGTGGGTTTACACACACAAAATTCCACATACAGCTTTGTGAGATTTTGTGTGTTTGTGTAGTTAGAGTGAAACACTACAGAAACACATTAAATCTCAGAAAGTTGCACACATTTTATTTTTATTTATTTTTATTTTTATTTTTATTATTTTTATTTTTATTTTTATTTTTATATGAAAGCTAAATTTAAAACTTCCTAGCCTAAAACTTAGATCTAGCCTTTAAATGGCTAGGTCTAAAAAAGAACAACTAAAAAACCCCCCAATTAACTATTTTTTTTAAAGCTCCCAAAGGGGGAAAAAAACTTACCCAATAGAACAGGGGTCTCCAACCTTGGCAACTTTAAGACTTGTAGACTTCAACTCCCAGAATTCCTCAGCCAGCTTTGCTTTGCTGGCTGAGTAATTCTGGGAGTTGAAGTCCACAACTCCCTGCCTGCTTGATTGCAGGCAGGGAGATTTAGTTGCTTACTGATGCAATGGATTGCAGGCAAGGCAAGGCAAGCGTTGCGGCTAGCAGCTAAGGTAAGCAAGCTGGAGGGGGGGGGGATTTTTGCTACGGAGCAATTAGCAGGCAAAAATTAGCAGCTGGGATGGCCAGCGTTGTGTAAAAGGAAAGTTTTTCCCTTTTACAGGGGGCTTGCGTGTAACTCAGCTGATTAGCGGCAACTCAGCAGGCAATTCAGCTTGGCTCCTTAGAGCCATTTAAGGCTCGTCAAAGCCTTTCGGGCTGGTCTGCCTGGTTACAGGAGAACGACACCCGGCGTATAAGACGACCCCCAACTTTTGAGAAGATTTTTGTGTGTTAGAAAGTCGTCTTATACGCCGGAAAATACGGTACTTTTTTTTCCTAGTAGTTCTGCAGCTCCTGGCGCTGGTTGCCCAGCCAGCAATCCTGAGCCCCATAACCCATTTTTCACCAGATATGGAGGAATTCCAACATCTACTGCAGACCTTGTTAATCCGGGCGACATCCGAGTCAGTATGGGTTTTTGAAATTTATGTCTCACTGTATTTTTTTAAATGGGAGAGTAACTCTTTGTCTGACTCCTCTGATGAGACCTGTTCAGTATGGCTGAACCTCTGGTATAGCTCTTATCTTCCTCACAGTACAGAAACCCCACAACCATATCAAGGGATTCAAATACACAGGCAACTGCCACATAACACGGCAAACCTAACAATTGTCAAAGACAAAAAAAAGTCTGGATAGTGGATATGGCAGTATCTGGAGATAGCAGAAGAGAAGAGAGAGAACTGGAGAAGATAACAAAATACAAAGACCTACAAATAGAAATAGAACAACTGGCAAAATCAAGCAAGGGTAATAACAATTGTAGTAGGTGCCTTGGGTGCCATCCTAAAACAACTGCAGCAGCACTTCAACACCATGGCACTGACAAATTCGCCATCAGTCAATTGCAAAAGGAGTCTTTACTTGGAACAGCTTCCATCCTGCAACGATATCTGTAACACCATCAAACATTCAGATCTGCCTATCCCAGGTTCCAGGTAAGGACTAGATAGGTAGAAAAAAATGCGAAACCCAGCCTGAACATCTGGCTGACTGTTGGATGAACAACAACAATAATAAATTAAATAAAAATAAAGTAATAATTAAAAAAGGACTTTGAGAGCAAAAAACCCTACAATCAGAGTGTAACCTGTCAATATGTTAAGGTAGAGCCATGGTTATCATGGCAGCAGTGAAATGCCGAGCAATTCCAATATAAATATTCAAAATAACTTTTAGGACTTCTCAATCCCATATTCAAGGCCACCTCTATCAGGTGAGGAATGGGAACTGTTGGGTACAGGGTAGGCGATACATCACCAGAATCTTCAATTTGTCTTGAGTGTTCAATCAAAATTGTAATTTGTTGTGTTGAATGGACAGGAATCCTGAGGAGAGAAATAAACAACTTATTTATTAGACTTAAAATCACCATCCTGCAAATGGGGGGAGACTGATAAGAAAGAGATAGTGACTTGATTATGGAATGGCCAGGGGTGGGCTTCAAAAATTTTAGCAAAGCGTTCTCAGCCCGGTTGTTGGGTCGGCATAGCTATGGTGGGCGTGACCTAGTCAGCCTCCTGCACCATGATGGGGGATGTTTTTGTCCTCCCCAGGCTCTGGAGGCTTGCCTCAAGCTTCTGGGAGGGTGAAAATGGCCTCCCCAGGCTCCGGAGGCCCTTTGGAGGCCAGAAATGGGCCCATTTCCATCCTTCCCAAACTTCCAGTAGGCCCGTTTTTCACCTTCCCCGAGCCTCTGCCTGGGCCCTGCGCTTACCTGCATCCAAAACAGGCTGCATGGGGATTCCTGAGGAGGGCGTGGCCAGCCAGGAGTGGGATTTGGGGGTTCTACGAACTACACAGAATCTTAGCTAGAGGTTCTCCCAAACCCCTGCGAACCCCCAGCAGCCCACCCCTGGGAATGTCTTAAAGGAACTGGATTACCTAGTTACTTCTTGTACTGTGATTCCAATCCAAGCATAAGATGGATGGTCCGGCTCACTCCAATGGATGACCTTTGTCATGACCCAGTTGAGGGGAGGGAATGTGTTGCTTCTGGTCTTAATTTTCTCAGCAGCATTCACTACTGACCATGGTATCCTTCAGAATTTTTGTGGAATCAGGCTGAAGTTGCCATGGAAACCTTGATCCAGGGCCTAGATGCTGTTAAATTCGAAATGAGAAAAAGCAGTCTCAGTCTGAATCCTTTCAAATTGCTGTTTATTTAGAAGGGCTCTGGCTATAATTATAGAGGGGGTGGGACTATACAGGAAAAGGTTCTTAGGTGCTTGGGGCTTTTCTTAGAATCATAGCTACTGTTTCACAGGCAAGTGAAGGCTATGCCCAGGAAGGCCTTTGCCTAATTTCAGCTCGTTGTGCCAGTTACAGCTCTACTAGGAGCAGGAGGCCCTGACAATAGTGTTCCATGCTTGTATCAGAACACAACTGGACTCTTTCTCTGGCACTTTACAGTGGACTGCCTTTGAAGACCATTTTGAAGCAGAAATTGACTTGCTGACAAACAAGAATAGCCATTTAGCTCCTGGTTGCTAATAGGTTTTCAAGTGCAATTCAAAGTGTTGTTGATTTATAAAGCCCAATATGCATTGACTCCTAAGCTTCAGAAGTACTTCAGGACTGACTTCTTTAGTTCTCTGGTGTGCAGTCCCAAGTAAAAAATTGTTAATAGTCTCCCATTATACAGAGAATAAGGGGGGATTGAACTAACAGACAATGTTTTTCTATGGCACTCCATCAATTATGAAACAGCTTCTCTCTTGAGAAGACCATTCTAATGGATTCTAAAATAGTAAAAATGAAGCTTTACCAGAGAGCATTTGGAGAATGATGAATGTGCACAATTTGTATTGCTGTAATGTATTATTATGATATATTTTATTATTATATATATTTTGGTCTTAGATTTAATGGTTTTGTTGTTGTAAACTGATGGAAGTGTGCACAAATCACAATATGGTACATAAATGGCAGAAATAAATAAAACATACCTAATGTACAAGAAACACATATAAAACAAGATCATGTTAACTTGGTAAAGCAAAACAAAACAAAACAGGACAAATATTCAGCAGCAGGAAAGGCAAAGAAAAGTGGGGCAGTAATTTATCTGAAATCTTCTTGGGAGGTACTGGAACCATGAAAAGACAAAGAAGGAAGAATTTTAATTTTGAAATTAAGAAAAGAAGATAGAATTTTAACACTGCCTTCCATCTATGTCCCACATAAGGTCCAGGAATAATTTTAGGAAAGTTTTTGCAATAATACAAATCATGGAAGTAGAAATAACCATTGTTGTAGATATTAACAGAGTGCTAGATTTGAATGTAGGCAAATCATTTCAAGGAGGAAAAAAAGGAAAACATCTGAGAAATGTTTTCAGTATATGAATATATTCTTTGATAAATGTTGGACATAAAAAAAAAAATCCAGAAGAGGCAACCCATTCTCAGAAAGACATCAAATGTACGCAAGAAGTGTTTGCTGGGTCTCCAAGGCTCTCACACATTCCACAGGGAAATGAAGATACTTTCAATGACGTATGTAATTTTATTATCATGGTTCCAAGGGGAATAAATGGCACGTAAAATGGTACATAAAGGAACAAATGGCACGTAGTTACTCCAAGGAGGTATATTAGAAAAATGTTATGAAAGCAGCCATCTTCATCAGGATCCCAGCCTTCTCTGTGGAAAATGATTAGCTGTCCTGCTGTTTTCTTTCTTCCTATCTTAAAAAGTAAATATCCATGCTAACCTAATTAAGGTCAGAGCCACCCCATAGATTGGTGGTAATGACTTAGCCCCTTTCACCCCAGATCTACAGGGGACCTAAAAAAACCCCAAACGAATCAGAGAAGGACTGCCTCAACGGCTACTCTTTTCACAAAGCTATTCTGTATGGTACTCCTGTTTCTCACAGAAGTATCACATTCTGGAAGAAGGGTTAACACTATGTTAATAATCTTTCCATGTCTCTGGAAATTGATCAGCAGAAGATCTGTGTAACCTAATATTAAACAGAGCCTGGCTTGGGTTAGAACTGAGTCCTAACCCATGGATGATTGGGTTTGCTCTATGCAGGGCATATCACCCCTTCACCCATCCCCACATTCAGCATTTCTTATCACTGTTTCTTTCTTTATTAGTTTATAGTATAAGATACAAAACTACAAAAATACATAGTAGGGAAATAGGGAAGGGAAAAGGGAAGGGAAAAGTGCAGAAAAGAAGGGGAAAAGAAAGAAAAGGCGTTCACTTGCGACTCCCTTTGGTGCAGTAAAATAAGACAGTAACATCAAACCTCAACATTTTACATTTACGTAGTATAAACTAGCCATTTCTATATCAATTCTATCTATTCATTCAGCATTTCTTATGAATGAGTTCATCATGTTTGATTTTCTTTCCCTCTGTGCTGAACTTTATGTATTATGCCTTTTATCTGTTGAATTTCTACCCTTGTTTTCTCCATCAAAGCAGCTTACAGTGATAAAAGCATCACAAAGTCCAAAGTAAACACTGATATAGAACTAAAATTAAGTGCTGGAATAATTTAAAGACAATATTGGAATAAGATTGGCATGTTGAGTTTGATATGACATTTGGAAGCACTAAACTAGCAATGATTTTAAAAGGCTATGGAGACCCCCTCCCCAATGTTGTGGGATGAATGTCCTGCTAGCAGCTGTCTGCAAAGGCTGTACAAGAATATGAGCTCCAAGAAGTTTCTCTTCTCAGCCAAAGTTTCTGTCACCAACTTGCTTCAAAACAGGGTGTCCATGCCCCGCTCCCTTTCACTTGTGCTTCAAAGCTTCCAAGAAATTAGATAAGATGAGAGCCAAGCCACTCCTTGAGCAGCTGTCCAATAAAGCTGAAAAGAGCATGATTCTAAGTAGCATCAGATTCTCTGCAAAGAAACAGCTGCATGATGATACTTAAGGCTCTAACTTCTTGTGTGGTGGGAACTAATACACAAGGTAAGAGCTTTTTTAAATCCAGAAGGACATAAGGAAGGCAGGTTCCGAGAGAAGTTTCCAGCACAGTTAATTGTGAAGTGAGAATCCATAAAATGCTTTCCTCAGAATGTCTAAATATATGCAAAGTTATTCCTTCCTACTTCTTGACACCTAACTCTGACTTGTTTTGAAGCTCATAGGCAAACTAGTGTTTAATGCTAACACACATAATAGAGGTCTGTCAGATACCTTTTTATTTAATTTAAAAAAAGGAAAACTGTTTCAATAGATAAACCTTTTCTGTATGAACATGGCAACACTATGTAACAAAGAATTACATAACTCTTTAACTGGTCAGTCCCTCTGGAGTTGTTTTTCCTATCTTTACATAAGATTGTAAATAATTACTTTCTAAAACCAAATGTATAGTTGAAACCGCATAGGCATTTTGAAGCAGAGTGGTGCAATTTGGCCATTAGAAAAAAAGGTTTACTTCTTTCTTCCACTCAAAATAGTCCTTAAGCATTTATCTTTCGCTTTTCTTAAAAAAGGCATTATTTTAAAGAAATAGTTTTATGATTTCTCCAATAATCTGATATGAATTTAATTTAAATATGATAGGAGCCTCAGGACAATTTGTTTGTTTTTTGTCATTGGAAGCAATAAAATGTTATCTGATATCCTGATCTGGTCCCTCTTCACAGCCAGATTCTTCCCGTTTTCTACATCTGCTTGGCTTCCTCATAGAAATAAAAATAAGGAGATGTGCAATATGGAAGGCAGTGGTTTTTTGTTTTTTTTTTAAGTCAAGCTGGTATCCATAACTGCATGATTGAAACCTTCCCTTCCCCACCTCCGAATATTCAAGGCTGCACAGATTCCATTTCTCTATTTGTCCCCCTCTGAAGCAACAAAAATCCAAAGTAGGTTGTTCTGAGTGATAATATTTGGCCTATGGTCCACAGAAAGCTTCTAAGGCCAAGAGTAGATTTGAATCTAGATGCTTTTGCCCCAACCCAACACTGATTAAAGCTTAAGATATAGGCCTATATATTCTCTGCAAAGTCCTTAAGTGGTGGTTCTTTCCCATCCACGGAACAATATTCAGTGACAAGGACCTCCATGATGGAAAGATACATGCCATTTATTTATTAATTTAAAACATATAGCTGCCCATCTTAACCAATTTTGGGTGACTCCCAATCAAAGATTTAAAAAATCTTACAATGATTTTAAAAACTACAAACACAACTAATTAAAACATTAAAAAAAACAACTTTCCCTGTACCTTGATTTAGTGATGGCAGCTGTTCTATTCTGTGTCACCCTTTATTTCTTTTATTGATTTATTTATTTTGTTGAGTACATATTAGATAATATATATAAGTATGAATTGAATACATAAAATGAATACAATTAAAGGGAACATTAGGACAGGGACGGTAGGCACACTAGTGCTCTTATGCACACCCCTTTCTTTCCAGTGAAAGAAAGAAAGAAACAAACAATGATCTTCCTACCTTAGTATAATCAGTCTCTGGATTAGGCCACTGCTATCTGTTTCTGCCTGGTTGATGTCCTGCTTCCTTCTGACTTCCTTTGTTTTTGTTACAACTTAGATGCTGATTCACAATGAATTCAGAAGGATTATTTATTATTGAAAGTATTTTGGCTGATGGGGAATTCATAGGAATGGGAATCTTAAATAGGAGGAATGGGAAGGGGCAGAAGTCAATCATTGTGGAAGAAAATAGAATGATCCAATGGCTCAGAAGATTTACTGGGCTGAAAAGAAAGTGGGCCCAAGCAATGTGGCCAATTTAACCTAGTTTTAAAAAGTTTGCAAAAACCACAATGCTATCTACTTTCAGTTATGTGTAAGTGAAATATTCTCAAGAACTTCTGCAGGTTACATTCAGTTCAAAAGAAAACATTTCAAGCTATGTGCTGACACACAAAAATATATCCCGCTGCCTCTTATGATAGTGGAAATTCAGGTAAAATGTATATCATTGGTTGGAAATGATTCTGACAATCCAAGGGTCTGAAAACTGGTAACAAATGGTGTTACTAAACTATTAGAAGGGCAGCTTCTTTCCAAAGACCTATTGCTTGAATGTGGGGAATGAAAATAGTACATAATTTTCACAAATAGGATCTATAGGACCCTCTCTCTGAATCACATTCAGACAACATACAGAATCAAAGTACAAGAGAATTAAAAAACTGTTAAGTAGTTTTCAAATTGTGTGAATTTGTTTTTTTCTGCAGATATCTATGGCAGATTACTTTGTCTGAGATAGTGGAAAAAACAAATGGAACATTAAAATGCATTGGCAAATTGAAAAAAGTGACTTTTTCACATTTGTGACCACTGCAGCATTCCCATGATCTGCTTGGGGATTTGGATGCTTGACAACTGATTTACATTTATGATGGTTTCAGAGTCCCAGGGTCATGTGATCACTTTTTGCAACCTTCTGACAAGTGAAGTCAATGGGGAAACCAGATTCACTTAATAACTGTGTTACTAATATAGCAACTGCACTTAACAAATGTGGCAAAAGTCGTAAAATGGGGCAAACCCCACTTAATAAATTTCTCACTTAGTAACATAAATTTTGTTACTCAATTGTGGTAGTAGGTTAAGGAGTACCTGTGTACATCAAATAGGGAATGAGTTCATGTTCTGTTAAGCCATGCTTTATTTAACTATAACTGACTAAATGTATGACTGGATTCACATAGCATCCTAAGCAAAACACAAGCAAACATTGACCATAATGTGTGAATCCAAATGTACCCATCAAAGCTACTCATCAAGAGAAAGGTGTGGGACAGTTTCACATCCTTCCCCCTTGTGGTTTCTGAAAGTAGATATGCAGAGCAACAATATCTATATAAACCTCCTAAAGAACATTCAGTTTTCATCATTAAAGAAACATTAAGACAGATAAATATTTCGTTGGGAATGTTGAAGTTTGGATGCCAAGTAAAAAGTGCTACTTGCTAATTAAGTTTCATGGAATTGGGGGCCTTTTAATGTGGCCTTGCCAGTTCTGAGTATTAATTAATGAGATGGCAGGAAAGGAGATAACTGCATATTGGATTGCAATGTATTTGTCAAAATTGCTACTTAGCTACTGTCTTATCTTTTGATTGCTTAACCATGCTGGTGGGAGGGTTCGTGGGATTGAAAGATAGTGGCACAATGACTAAATTGCTTGGGTACATTTCCTAGAATATCTCAACATCTTTGCATTTTATCAAATTTTAATTGAAGGATAACCATTAGGCTATCAGAATATCTCCAAACAAGTATTTCTCCATCATAGTCGGAACTTAAAATTAGAAGAGTACATTCAGAAATGGTTTAGAAAACAAACAAGGAGGAGGCTAGTTTAATATTAAGCTTTATTGCAGGCCTGTCAAACTGGTGGCCTGTGGGCCGGATGCATCACGTGCAGGCCACGCCCACCCCGGCTGTGCAAAGGCAAAAAATGTCACAATATGTCACATGAAGCAATCGAGTTTGACACCCGTGATTTATTGGAATAACAACACATAAAAACAGTCCAAATAAATATGTTTTGGATATTTATACTGTATATTTCAAGAAAACGCATTCACTTCCTCCACCCTATTTCACTTCTCATTTATTTAACTTATTTAATTCACTTACAGGTAGTCTTCATCTTAAAACCATTCATTTAGTGACCGCTCAAAGTAGCAACAGCACTGAAAAAAGTGGCTTATGATCATTTTTCACACTTACAACCAGCGGTGAAATTCAGCCGGATCTATCTGGTTCACGCGAACTGGTAGCGCTGGTGGCGGGAGATCCTGTCCACCCGCTGGGACATCATTACATCCCATTTTTGACCCTCTGCGCTTGCTCTGTGCATGGGCAGAAGAGGCGCACGTGCTCACTCTCCCAAACTGGTAGCGAAGGTAAGTGCATTTCACCACTGCTTACAACAGTTGCAGCATCCCCATGGTCACGTGATTAAAATTCAGATGCTTAGCAATTGGTTCATATTTATGATGGTTGCAGTCATGTGATAGATCATCTTTTGCTACCTTCTGACAAGCAAAATCAATGGGAAAGGCCAGATTCACGTAACATCTGTGCTACTAACATAACAACTATAGTGATTCACTTAACAACTGTGGCCAGGAAAGTCATAAAATGGGGCAAAACTCACTTAACGAATGCCTCGTTAGCAACAGAAATTTTGGGCTCAATTGTGGTTGTAAGTTGAGAACTACTATAGTTGGTTGAAAAGTCCTTGATTCAGTAAAAGCCCCCAGAGATGAGACTTCTCTAGAGTCTGGTGCTGACTGAAAACACCCCATATTGAAAACATCCAAATTTGGATTTTGGCCTGCAGCTTTTTCTGCTGGCCATAGAGTGCAGAGGAGTCCTCTCATCTCAGGAGCTGGCAGAAAAAGTTCCATGCTGAAATCCAAGCAGTGCAAAAACCAGCTCCATATGGCCCAGATATGTGGTGCAAGGGGCAGTTTTGGTGTGCTGCGGCCTCTTTAATCTACTTTTGCATTTTCTTTTTCATTGTGCACATCCAGCCCCGTAAGTCCAGAAGCCAGGTCTGCACACATCTTGTCAGTAGTGGGGGCAAGAAGGCAGTGGCAAAAGTCACCTAGGGTGGTGGAGTGCAGAGAGGTGAGGTGGGGAGGGTTAAAAGGAAACAAATAGGGGGAACTAAGTGAGCGGGGGAAGTTGCATCAGCCCTGTGATTGTACTTGAGGGTGGATTGTTAAGTGCCTGGATTTTGATCATATGACCATGGGGACACTGCAACAGCTGTAACTTTGGCCATGGGCCACAAGTCCCTTTGTGTAAGTTAATTTTGTGTAACTTAATGTAACTTTGAACCATTGCTGAACAACTGGCCATAAGTTGAGGACTACCTGTATAAATGCAAGCTGAAGTAATTGTATTAGTTTAGCGTCATGCTTTATGGTTCATTATGGGTCAAGTAACAATTGCCGCCTTTATCAGTTGTGTTGCTTCAAGCTTTAAACTCTATGAATTTGCTCACTTTTTAGAATAATCAGATTTGATGTCATTAACCCTTTCTGTTTCACATGAGGAGTATCTCCAAATTCACATGAAAGAGATTTAGTGTTCTCCTGTAGCAAAGCCACTGACTTAAACCACCAGTTATCTGCTTTTCTTGCTCATTTTAATATTGGAGCAGCAGCTGGCCTGCCACAAAGTAGGTTGATTTATCTTTTTAAACTGAGAGATGCATGATATGATTTGGGAACCAGAACTAACTTGCAACCTTCGAAAGTCCAACCTGCCTTTTCTGTTCTGCTAACCTATAATGAAACAACACTAGGAGGAAGTGAGTCAGATAACTCCACACTGCTTTGAGGGGGAGTATGATTCACTGTAGCATTGGCCTTATTCTCCAAGAGCTTTGCAGGAGATGATAAAAAATTGTGTAATTCACCAAGACAGCTCACTGTACATCCTAAATGTGGTGTTCTTCCCATGGTAGGAGACTCCTACTTGGTACTGTATGTGAGCAGATTTCTTGGAAGAACACATTTAAGCTGAGTGAGCTCATTCAGTTGAAAGTTTTGGTGCTGGCTGCCTGCCTGTACTGACATCTGAACTAGAAACCACAGAAGTATGAGATGAATGACAAGCTCAGCAATGATTTGGCAGAGGCCTTGTGGTTAATCTCCCCTTGTGTCCTGTGTACAGATTAGAAAGGCTAAAGAGATTCATTTGTATTGACTAAAAAGATGAAATAACAATCAAGTTATGTTACCTTGGAGACATGTAAAGAATAAACGAGAAAGCAACAAAGGAACAAGGTCAATAGATTCCTTTAAAAATTTCTCTGGTTAATGGGATTATGTTTTAATTTTGAAGAAAATAAAAATAGGGAAATAGTGCCACTCCCCAAACAGTGACAGCTGTGACAACATCCTATGATGGTTTAATGTAAATGTGACTGGCAAGATGGAACCTTGAGGGATGCTAGTCAGAACCCAGATTTTGAAAAGCAATCACCTAGGATGCTGGTCAGTCTATATGTAACAGCTGTGGTGGGCTTCAGCCAGTTTGGCCAAATCGGGTTTCAATTTGGTCAGCTGTCAGCAATTTGAGCTGTCAGCAAAAGGTGATAAAAAGGTGATATGCAGCAAAATCGCATAAACTGATTACAAAGCTAGACACAACCGAGTTGCTAAATTAATCCACTGGTCATTATGTAAAAAATATGCCCTACCTGTATCCCAAAAGTCATGGGAACATAAAGTGGAAAAAGTTGTCGAAAATGAGACGGTAAAGAAGATCTGGGAAGCGGGACTTTTGAATACAGACGGATTGTCATTTGGAACACAATATGCTAGATATCACGGTTGTTGAGGGATGAAACGTATAATTTGTTGATACCGCTGTACCAGGAGATGCCAGAGTCGAAGAAAAAAAATCACAAAATAGCGCGAAACTACACGGTTATGGATGAAACATGTGACAATGATACCCATTGTCATCGGAGGACTTGGTACCATGTCCAAGAATTTTACAAAACATATCAAGAAATTGCAGCTTCCTGCAATAACACCAGTGGAACTGCAAAAAACTGTGCTACTTGGAACATCATGCATTTTAAGAAGATACTTGATTGATACACTTGGTTGTAGGATGCTGGCAGCAACCCGTATCAGCCATTAGCACCAGTCAGTGGTACTTGTGACACATTTTTAAATGTCCAGTTGACAGAGTTTCATGTTTAATGAAAATAATAATAATAATAATAATAATAATAATAATAATAATAATAATAATAATAATTGACTGGACCCAGATGGAGTTAGACAATTTGGACAGAAAAACAAGGAAGCTTATGACAATGAATCATGCCTTGCACCCTAAAAGTGATGTTGACCGATTATATTTACCAAGAGCAGAGGGTGGTCGAGGACTCCTACAAGTAAAGCAGACTGTGGAAGAAGAAAAATGCAGCTTGAATGATTACATCCAGAAAAGTATGGATGTAATCATCCAGCTTGAATGATTACATCCAGAAGAACCAATGATAAAGGAAGTAAATAAAGGAGGCCTTTTAAAGACACCTAAAACAAAAGCAGAATATAAGAAAGAAGTAATTGAGCAGCGAGCTGAAAATTGGAAAAGCAAAGCTCTGCATGGCCAATACTTGAAAAGTATTGAAGGCAAAGATGACCAGAAACTAACTTGGAACTGGTTAAGATCAGGAGTACTGAAAAAAGAAACAGAAAGCTTTATTTTGGCAGCTCAAGAACAAGCCTTAGCCACAAACTGCATGAAGGCAAAAATTCAACATGTTACCACCAACAGCAAATGCCGCCTCTGTAATGAGAAAGATGAGACAGTCAACCACCTGATCAGTGGATGCAGCAAAATTTCACAAACCGACTACCTACAACGCCATGACCGTGTTGCTAAGATCATTCACTGGAAATTGTGCCAGAAGTTTGGATTTGAGTACAGCAAAAACCACTGGGAACATCAGGTTGAGAAAGTTCTAGAGAATGAGAAACTCAAGATCTTGTGGGACTTTAGGATTCAGACTGGCAGGCACTTGGTCCACAACACACCTGACATAACGGTAGTTGAAAAGAAAAAAGTATGGTTCATTGACATTGCAATACCTGGTGATGCACGGATTGAAGATAAGCAGCAAGAAAAAATCACAAAGTACCGGGACTTGCAAATCGAAGTTGAGCGACTATGGAAAAAGAAATCATGTGTTGTTCCGATTGTAATTGGAGCCCTTGGAGCAATACCCAAAGGGCTACCCCGCTATTTAGAAATTCTAAATTTACCGGACTTGAATATTTTGACTCTACAAAAAACCACCTTACTCGGAACAGCTTACATCCTCCGACGATACCTTAACAGTTCCTAGGTCCTTAGTTAGGACTCGAGCTGCTGAGCTATTAGCCAGCCTCAAAGGCTGTGAATCTCACTACAGATTAACTAATAATAATAATAATAATAATAATAATTTAAAAGGCAATGAAAACTTGCATTTTTGTCTCAGCTTGGATGCTGGAGCTATCCATCCGGAGAATGTGATTTCCTGGTCCCTTATTAACAATTTAGATTTTAATTGAAATAGTTCATTTTTTTTGTTTTAAGTTTATTGTACTATAGTACAATACTGTAGTACAATAAATTTATGTAGATTTACAGCAAATATGTGAACAACAATGGCAATATTTTGAAAGGAAATTTTATACGCTTTGCAAATAGAAAATGTGCTGCAAAAATTATTGCTTTGTCTGATATAGGGAGCTCTATGCATAAACCTGGGCTTCCTATGTGTATAAAAGGTGTAAGATACATTGGAAAGTACCAAATTGAAAATAACTTTGCATTCTTGCCAGGCCAGTACCAGTATTCTCACTAAGCACTGAACTGTATTAGGTCACATGTGTCTAGAATACAGTATAGCCCAGAGGATCATTCAGATGTCTGAATGCATGATAAACCACACCAGTCTAGGGGAGTTCTTTATACTCTTCCCAGCTATTCTTCTAAACAGAGGACATGATCCACAGCTCATATTTGGATTCATGGATGATTCCCATGTTGTTTTTCCTACCCCAGAACCATGCTGGAGCATTAAGCTGCATTAGATGCAGTCTACCACTTGTCTGTGAGAATTATTCAATCCCATTTCAGTGATGGGTTGCTACCAGTTTGCCCCAGATCGGGTGAACTGGTAGCAGCGGTGGCAGGAGGCTCTGCTTGGCCACTTGGCCGCTTCTGCGCATGCACAGAAGGGTTGTGAGCGCGTGTGAGCATGCACATGCCCACGTGCATGCCCACAAGCAAACTAGTAGCGACGGGTTTTGAAACTCGCCACTGCCCCATTGTATATATTCCAATTATATAAAGAGAAGCCAACCATGACAGATTCCCAGCCATTGCTGTGGCTGTCATTTCCCGTTTCACCTTCCTCTTACCCTACCCTAGCTAATCATAAAGGATGAAAAGTAAAATGAGCAGTGAGACATTATTCCTAGAGATCCCATTTTTGTGTGGCTATCCTAGGACTTAATCTTTCTGCTAGCATTTTAATTCTTATTTCAACAACATGGCTGATCAGGTGAAGTTAAAGCTCAAATATTGCAACGCATTGTACATGGGGCTATCTTGAAAAACAATTGGAAGCTTCAGCTGGTGACGCTGCCAATGCACGGGCAGTTTAGCTACCATTCTGCCAATGGGTGCAATTCAAGCTCACTTATCACTTATCTGCCATAGTTTCTGCTTGCTTGGTATGTGTCAGTAGAGCTGGAGCACTTCATTCCCTTCAATTAAACAATGCCAATGCCGAAAAAGCCCTTTGAATGAGATATCTCCTGAAACCCATCTTCCTCCCACTCTATTGGCATTTTAGTCTTCAAGATTTGATTGAGGTGGCAGGGGCCCCATAGGTGTGTTTCTTATTTTTGGTTTCTGTCTGTATATTTTACCTAGATCCTATATTGTTTTGATTTTTTGTTATATAACTATTTAGTTATATAACAATAGTTATATACTATTAGTTTTATAGTTATTTTATAACTAACTGTGTAAAGCAAGTATTGAAATATGAGGCCTTCATGGTAGAAAGAAAAAATGGAGAACATGACAAGGGAAACATGTCATTACAAAATATATGCTAAAAACTGAAATTCCAGGGCCAACTAAAAGATATGAGAGGTGTGGGCAACTTAAGATATGAGTCCATAAGCAGCCCCTATGTTCCATTTTAAAAGAAGACCTGAAGCATTCATTAATGATTTTCATGATATTGAAAATCAGTGGTATAGTTTCCCACCATTTTAAAGTGAGAAGCACCCAAAAACAGTCCAAAAGTTTCTTCAAAATTTAAAATAATAACCCAAAGTTCATGACACGCGTTGCTGTGCCATTTTCTATAAACTCAATCTCAACCTCAAAATAAAGAGCCTTGGTGGCGCAGCAGACTAAAGTGCTGTTAAATAGCACCATCTGCCTGCAATTACTGCAAGTTCAAATCTCACCAGGCTCAAGGTTGACTCAGCCTTCCATCCTTTCGAGGTAGGTAAAATGAGGACCTGGATTGTGGTGCAATAAACTGACTTTGTATAAAAAAGAACACTGCTTAGGGAGGGCCGAAAGCAGTGATGGGATTCAGCCAGTTTGCACCACTTTGGGAGAACCGGTTGTTAACTTTCTGAGCAGTTTGGTGAACTGCTTGTTGGAAGAAATCATTAGGGCAGAGAACCGGTTGTTAAATTACTTGAATTCCACCACTGGCCGAAAGCCTTACTAAGCAGGTAAATACAAAAGTATGAAGGCTATTGCTTAAAACATTGTAAGCCACCCTGAGTCTCCGGAGAAAGGGCAGCATATAAATCGAACCAATAAATAAATAAATAAATAAAATAGCGGGAATGGCTTCAGCAACAAAAAGTGATGATAAAAGAAAAGTCCCAAGAAAGAATCAATCAATTCAACTAGCAGGCTTGCAAGTTAACAACTAGAATGGAATTCTGACCATAGCATATCCTACACAGGTGTCATTAGGTGAGGAGAAAGTGCAGCTAAAGAACCAAATATTTTATCCTGACTCAAAGGACAAAGACAAACCATTATGTTGAAGGAAAAGGCAGCCAATTCTTGAGACTGGTTAGCCAAAGTATATCTATTCACTCAGAGCATATATATACCAGAATGGCCAAAAAAACTCTGAGCTCTTCACTGAAAAATATGAAGTTTAGTTTAGTTTAGTTTAGTTTAGTTTAGTTTAGTTTAGTTTAGTTTAGTTTAGTTTAGTTTAGTTTAGTTTAGTTTATACTTATATGCCGCCCTTCTCCCAAAGGACTCAGGGCGGCTCACAAAGATAAAACAATAAAACAGTAAAATTATGACTAAAATACTCAATTAAAACCCTCAAAAGATTAGTTAAAACTCCCATCAGATCAGCAAAGGTTCTATTTGCTGTATGAGCTTTTGGAGGGAGCTTTGAGGGATTTTGAAAAAAACCACTGCTTCATGATAAATAAGTCAAAGAGACTCTTGTTCCATCAACAACATAGCAGTTAACAAACAATTTCCATGCTTTTTAGGTCCAGACAGATAAACATCAGAAAAACTGGGGAAAGGACAGTAGAGGAGAGAGGGCTGAAAGACTAATCTTTTCCATTCAGCAGCTTCTAGCTACTGAGAATGTCTGTTTCCTGATATAATAAGCCTCACTGACTTCCAGGAACAGAGAGTTAAACTCCTCTGTTTTTCCCAGCAGCATATGAGGGAGTGGCTAGAGACTGCACAATTATGTTCTTGGAAAATCCAGAAAAATAAACCCTTGCCAAGGCTACAACATTTCTCTTTCCCACTCTCTGTCTGCCTGAAAGCTTGGCAACTCCCTCGGCAAAAATAAGCTTTGCTTAATTTTATCAAATAAACACACAAAATGTCATAGGCGGTAGTGAACAGTAATTGCTTAAATGAACAAAGACTAAAATATGAAGTGTATTATAGTGATTCTCCTAAAATCAACAGTTACATTTTAAGTAGTTTCCCACTTTGGAAATGTATGGTCATGTTAGCTTTCATTTTTATTATAAGATCAGACATTTTAATAACATAAGAACAAAAACATAATTGTTTATGTAAAATGATACAGGCACAAAAGATTAAATGCAAACAACTTGTTGGAACATTAAATAGTAGTTGGTTGGGCCCAGTGGTGAAATCCAAATTTTTTTACTACCGGTTCTGTGGGCGTGGCTTGGTAGCAGAGGTGGGTTTCAGCAGGTTCTGACCAGTTCTAGAGAACCGGTAGCAGAAATTTTGAGTAGTTCGGAGAACCGGTAGTAAAAATTCTGACTGGCCCCGTCCCCATCTATATTCTGCCTCCCAAGTCCCAGCTGATTGGGAGGAAATGGGGATTTTGCAGTAACCTTCCCCTGGATTGGGGACGGAATGGAGATTTTTCAGTATCCTTCCCCTGCCCTGCCCACCAAGCCACGCCCACCAAGCTACGCCATGCTACGCCCACCAAGCCACACCCACAGAACTGGTAGTAAAAAATTTTGAAACCCACCACTGCTTGGTGGGTGTGGCTTAGTGGGAGTGACACGAGAAGGATACTGCAAAATCCCCATTCCCTCCCCACTCCTGGGGGAAGGATATTGCAAAATCCCCATTCCCAGCCCACTCTGGGGCCAGCCAGAGATGGCATTTGCCAGTTCTCTAAACTACTCAAAATTTCCGCTACCGGTTCTCCAGAACCTGTCAGAACCTGCTGGATTTTACCCCTGGCTGGGCCTGAATGGAAATTTAGGTGTTTTTATTAGAAAATATTTTCAAAAGCAGTGGCACTTGCTTTTGAGTAGAAAGGGGCTTCCAATTGGCTATAAATTGTAAATATTATTATTGGGTAGACATTTTAAAACCTTTTTTTTAATTTTGGGACTTCAAAGACTGGAAGTCAAGAGAGAACCACAGCATTTTATATAACCTCAAATACAGCTGAGTTCCTAAGTCCCTTAGGAATCCTACATAAAGCAGTCTTTCGCAAATTTGTTCAGATATAAGTAAGTATATATATATGGGATTCAATCTAAATATAAGAGTTTGTTTCAAAAGTCTCACTGAAAATGATCTTTGAAATATAATCATGCTTATGAAATCCCTATGTAAATGAAACATTTTTCAGTAATGAGATCCCTGCTAGTCCATGTTGAAAGTGCTTTATGATCAATGTATCATACCAGTTCCCATCTTCAGAGTAGATCCCTTCTGTAGAATTAAATCAATTTTTTTATTAATATCCTATGGAAGAGTCAGAAAGCATTGGCCTCCTCTGGTTAGAAAGTAAAACTGAACTGTTTAACGAAAAAATCCAAGAGGCTTCTATGTTATTCTTGCTTAAAGAGATAAAATGGGTGTGTATGCTTCATCTTGAATTTGAAGATTTCTGAAAACTAAGCTGAAAAAAAGAGCCTTATTGTGGAATATTAGTAGACCAGGCAATCCTCTCCATATTTCTAAGTAGGTACAAATCTAAGGCTAGAATTTAAATATGCATATGCTATACTTGGTGGAGTTCTGAATGAAAGGCACAATATGTACCTACAAGTAAACATGGATTGCTTCCTTGCGATGATGATCACCAAGAACAAATTCATGTATTTTGGGCAGGACAGTCTAAAAAAAATGACTGCTTGGCAAATTGAGAAAGGTCAAAGAGAAAAAAAAAATGGAAAAGGTGAATTGGTGGAATCAAAATAAATTACACTGTCCTTGGAAGAATTACAGGTTATTAGAGAAACTGATTGAGATGGTGTGCATTTGTCTATAAAGTCACCAGGAGCTGAGCTCACATTTATCTCATATTTGTCTAACTAACAAACTGGTATGAATGGGGTGGTGTATGTAATTTTATTGTTGCAAAAGCATTGGCAATATGGAGCACTTTTTAAAGGTTTTATAAAGCATTACACAGATCAGAAGCATGGACACAGCATAAGCACATTGATTTTTATTAGCCTTATCAAGACATGGGTATTGCATAACATTACAAACTTGCATAATCTGTCAGTTTCTATATCTGTACTGTAATCATGTCTTGAAAGTAAATACCATGAGTGCTTTGAAAATGGATCTGACATCCAAGAAACAGAAATTTTTTTTCAGAATGTTGTGAAATTAAAGCTCTAGATGCAACATTTTTTTCTTTTTTTGCAGTCTGCAAGAGGTTGTAAATCATTCTTTCTTTAAAATGTTCCAGTACTTCTCTGTCAGTAAATGCTAATAATAAATGTGAGGGGTGGGAGGAGTTCAGAATTGCCAAAAGTGCTTTTCTTTCATAGCACCTTGACCTGTGAAATATGGTACCCCCCTGGCCACAACCTTGCTGGCCAGGGGTCATAGAAGATCAGGGTCTTTGTCAATTGTTCCATTTTAGATTTTTCCATGATGACCATTGTAGGTTTTTTATTGTTTGCTAATAGCAGTTATTCTATTGTTCTATCGAGCCACAAAGAGTCACATTCACAAGATAGGCAGCCATATAAATAGATTAAATAAATAAATGGAAAAGCATCTCCTATACATTTATAAATCTCACAATTTCAGAACATTGAGAGGCCAAATCAGTAATTTGGAAGAATATGATTACATCTCTTACCTTTTAAGATAACACCAATTTTTTCTTATGTCTGAAATACTAATAATGAGGCTATTAGTTTTTATAGTCATGTAGCAGAATATCATTTTCCTCCAATAAATATGATCCAAGTATTAAATATTGCTAGGTCTTTGAACTGCATTGGTTCTATAATAGTAATACTTTATTGATTAGCCATATTTGGCTATATCAAAATACAAAATGTATATTAGAGAAGAGCAATAAAGTCATGTTAAAAACAGACTAAAAATAATTAAAAGAAAATGCAGATCATTTTTCTGTGTCACTCCTACAGTTTACCCCAATCATATCTACACACGCAGTTTCCAACTGTACCGTTTTGTTCAGAAAAATGCTGCTTATATGTAATTTTTTATTCTGACTGCACAAATATATGTTTTAATATAAGGATCCTAGTATGCCGTTCATCTAATGTACAGTCTCTCTCTTTCTTATACAATTGACATTCAAATATATATGTGTTGTGTCTTCTGTCTCTTGTTGTTGTTAGTTACGAAGTAATGTCCGACCCATTGTGACCCCATGGATAATGTTCCTCCAGGCCTTCTTGTCCTCCACCATCCTCTGGAGTCCATTTAAGTTCATGTCTACTGCTTCAGTGACTCCATCCAGCCACCTTGTTCTCTGTTGTCTCTTTCTTCTTTTGCCCTCAATCGTTCCCAACATTAGGCTCTTCTCCAGTGAGTTCTTCCTTCTCATTAGGTGGCCAAAGTATTTGAGTTTCATCTTCAGGATCTGGGCTTCTAAAGAGCAGTCAGGGTTGATCTTCTATAAGACTGACTGGTTTGATCGCCTTGCAGCATACAGCAATATGTTGCAATGTCTGCTAAATGCCTTAGGCATGTGTAATTCAGGATCCTTTATTACTACTTGTAGGTTGTTAATGTGTAGACTGAATGGCAGTTGTGCAAGTATCTACTCTTGTCCCTTTGTATCACTCCTACTTGTCATAACTCCATTAATCCTAAACTGTACTCTCAAGCAAGGATTTGTGTGTAAAGGGCTTTGATCACTGCTAACAGTCTGAGTTCCATAATGAGGGCAATCAATTTCCTCCATAATGTCTCTTTATTTACTATGCCAAATGTTGCATTAAGGTTTATAAATATGTCAAAAAGATCCCATTTAATGATAAATTTTATAATAAGATGTTTCAAGACAAAACAATTGTTGATAGTGGATCAACTCTATCCAAAGGCAGCTTGTTATTTGGCAAAAATGTACTTTCCAGCTACCCAATTTATAATTCTATTCAAAATGAATCTGGTCTACATTTTAGACACTATTAGACCAGTGTTTCCCAAAGTGGGGTACGCGTATCCTCAGGGTTACGGGAAGAGTTTGGTGGGGGTACGCGTTGCACCGGAGTTTAGTGGGGATCATGTGGGAATATCCACTGCACCATGCTTAGCTGCACCCACAGAACAAAGAAAGAAATAGGCGCGTACCCCAGTTTTTACACGGGAACTGGGAAACTGGGAAACGGGAACAAAATAACTTTCGTTTATTTTGTGTATGTACCAAAAAAAGAAAAAATAAATATATTTTGATTTTTATTAAAGCATATGTTTTTTATGAGGGTTACTCAGCGTTACAAAGTTATAGAAGGGGTACACATATGTCAAAAGTTTGGAAAACACTGAATTAGACTAATGGAGCTGTAATTGCTAGAGTCCTTTTTATCCTCCCACCCTTTTGTATATAGAAACCAGTTTTGCTATTTTGCATTCAACTGGGATATATCAAATATTAGTTATATACAGTGGTGGGATTAAGCCAGTTCTCACCACTTCAGGAGAACCGGTTGTTAACTTTCTGAGCAGTTTGGCAAACTGGTTGTTGGAAGAAATCATTAGGGCAGACAACCGGTTATTAAATTACTTGAATCTCACCACTGGTTATATATTTGAATAAATCCACTGAAGGAAGGGCCCACCATTCGGGGTATTTTTTTAGTAGCTTGGCTGGTAGAAAACACCAGGGGCTTTATTGTTCTTCAAATCCTTAATGAAAGAGATTTGATCTTGATTTCTAATACTGATGGTTAGAGGAGTGAGCCTTTGATAGGTAGTGAATCACTCCCTAAGAACTGTTCCCAGGCTGGTTCTGAGAAAGCAAATAAAATACGATAATAGTCACCCAAATCCCCAGCAGAGACAGGTGTGCTGAATGCAAATCACTTTTCTTTCAGGAATCAGTGCCAGAAATATCACCTTTTTATCACCTTTTGCTGACAGCTCAAATTGCTGACAGCTGACCAAATTGAAGCAGTTGATTTAATGAGTTTCCTATATTCTTTTCTTAGAGATAGCATCTTAACTTGAATATGTACAGAGGAATGCCTCCGAGCAAGTCTCATAGCTGCCTTTAATTTCTTTTTCATCTAACATTCATTGTCATGAATGTTAATTGTAAACCATGGAGGTCTACCTGTAGGCAAAGTTTTGAAGTTATTAGTTTAGTTATTAGGTAAAATTTTGTGAATGCATTGGAGAATGACTGCCAGTCAGCAGTGTGGGGATTGTTAGGGATAAACTTTGATTTGGGGCTATTCATAATTCCCTCATGATCTACTTTGGACTATAATAACCTTTTATTCTGATCCACCTCTGAATTTATTCAGAATTTTATTCTGACCCACCTATCAGCCAAGTTATATGATCTTTAGTGTGAACAGCCTAGGAATTTCACACTCACTGGCTAATCATCACTTTCTCCTGTTGACTAGACAATGACCTCTAAGAAGAGAGTGGTTTTACTTTTCAATACACAAATAAGATCTAACACACTACTCACACAGCCTCAGTAGAAGCTGTCTGGGTTCACATAATTATTATCCTTGCCTTCCACAATATAAAGCTTACATTTAAAAATCAGTGACACCAAGTATACACCAGCAGTATTATTTTTTGTTATCGCTTGAAAACCAATATGGGTAATTATTAAAACATTCATTCTGGAGACTACTATATTGAATGAAAACATGAAAAGATTGGCCAAGTGTCTCATTCAAAATTACCAATAATTATTGCTTGGATATGTCAAATAACTATTTCTTCCAGTATTATTTCTGAATGTATCCAATAGTCAGAACTGTAATAAGCAGCTGCATTTATGAGAATATAAACATTTACTACTATAAACTCAAAATTTTTATATCCTAATTTCACTGCCAGTATTATGCAGGTTACCCTTGTTACATTATTTCTCACCTGCCATTGCAATTCTTCCATAACTTTCTACTTTTAGAGACTGGATTTAGCAGCATTTCCACAGCAAAGCAGCTAGAAAGAGATAAGGTAGAAAGAGACTCAAGTTGCAGTTTTGGCTGATTGCAACATAAGTCAAGCTTGCTTAAGATCAATTGTCATTCCTACGGGGAAAGATGGCAAATTGCTGAGTTAAATCTCCCTCATCTTCCAAAAAGTCATTTGAAACAGCTATCTCCCCTTTAATTAAATCTAGGGCATTTCTTTCTCTTTATCTTCTAATCCTGACGTTAAAGCAATTCTCCGTTTTACATATAGTGGATGGTTGTGATTAGAAGCTCTAGAACTTGTATTGCCCTCCCTCTCTGACTTGGCTCTCTTCCCAGAATTTAGCAAGGGCTTCATACAGCTGCTATAACAAGACACATATTGGCAGAATGCAGAAGCTCCTTAAAAAGTTATTCAGTCTAAAAAACATCCATGGAAAAAGAAACTGGCTAAAAGTAAGCATTATCCTTTTTAGATCTATGCCTAGTAAGAAGCCAGGAGTTTTCTGTAAGCTCATTAAAGTATATTATACAATAAAGAAGTTGTGAAAGGGAGCATATATTGCCTGTCTGTTGTGTCATCTGCCTTCATGCAAAGGAGTATCAGCAATTTAAAGCAACATCCTGTATCTCTGCAAAGTTAAAGTGGCTCCTTTAACTGGAAACTTTTGTACAGTCCATTGAGGTCAGTTTTGAAATACAGAAGCTGCGGTTTGATTCTATCAAATAGCTTCAATAGTTTTCTATTAAAGATTTTAACTCATCTATTTTTATTGGAATCCAGAAGTTGATTGAATATAGTAACAACTGTTTGAGCTGTTAAAAGCAATTCTTAGCTATCAAATCCAATTCTCCTTTCAAATTACTCCTAGTCTAAGCATCCTCCTCCTTTGTATCTGCTATCAGAGCCACTTCTTCAGAGGAAGAGCAATTGCCAATAATCCACTTCCTAGTTGAATGAGGAATAAGAATGAGGAATAAGAATGATTCATGAAGAGGGGAGGGAAGACTTTCATGCAGTGTCCTTAAGCAGGAATAAGCCCTCTATTTTTGGTTGCTAGAAGTCATCACAGTCTCGTCTTCTTTGGGATTTCCTCTGCTGAATTTTATGCTTCGGCTTCCCTTTGATCTTCTTTTCAGGTTCTTGTTTGTTCCTGGTATATAATTTTGCGTCCTCAGTTAGCATTTGAAATTATGTAGAACAATCTAGGATACCAGGAAATCTTATTTCTAATTACAAAGAATTAAAAATAAAAATGAAAGGGTAATAAGGAATTGAACCACCACCCCCCAGGAAAAATACTAAAAGTACTTTATTAAAACTGCGTAAAAGAACTAAAATGAATAGAAAATCAGGAGCTCTTTAAAGAGCTGTCACTCTTTTGTCATCTAGAGTGGGAGTTTATCTCCACTGCATCAGTTCTATAACAATTACAAATAGGTTACCCTACTTAAGATAAGATTTATGTTATTGACTGGAGCTAAATATTTCTTGAATATAAACTGTTTTTGAAGGCTTACTATTTAGTTTTTCCTCTTAAAAATCAATATTTTTATCTCAGTTTTTAAATTATTAATTGATTGTATTTCATAATTTTGTCACAAAACCTTCAGGAAATTTAGAATTATAATGTTGGGTCTGGGGCTTAATACCCAAATAAACATTGGGATTCTCTGCAGACCACCTTATTATTTTTTAAAAAGTAAACAATTTCCCTTTTTTAAAATATTATTTTTATTTTCCCTCCTACTCTTGAAGCTGGAAATAGCTTGTTATTTTAACCAGAACATTTAGATTCCTCAATAACTATTTCTTAAAAATGGGCTGTTTTCTGTTATTCCCAGATTCAGCACATACCAGTTTAGCTGCTACTTACAAGTTGTTATGAATTTTAACTTAATGTTATTTGGACTCAAACTATGGAATTAGTTTATGGCTTATGTCACCTGATAAAATTGAACTAACTAAATCAATCATGTGAACATAAATAGTGTGATAAAAATGATGGTCTTATAGAGCCCTTATTTTGGGTTATGCAGAAGTGGCTGCTAGTAAACTATGGCTCTCAGCACACAATAATTCTAGATGATGTAAAGGAAAATGTTACATTTTTGTTTTCTTTATAAAATTATTTTCTAGATTATATAATTTTATTTTATTTTATTTTTATTTGATTTGATTTATATGCTGCCCTTCTCTGGAGACTCAGGGCGGCTTACAATGCGTTAAGCAATAGCCTTCATACTTTTGTATATTTTATACAAAGTCATCTTATTGCCCCCACAAACTGGGTCCTCAATTTACCTACCTTAGAAAGAATGGGAGGCTGAGTCAACCTTGAGCCTGTTGAGATTCGAACTTACAGTAATTGCAGACAGCTGGAGTTAATCACAGTGCACAATGCATTAGTCTGCTGAGCTATCCAGGCTCTTATCATCATATAAATGATGATATTATTGTTGTTGATGATAAATCCACATCAATCCTCTGCAACTTTAGGTTATGGACCAAAAACCACCATGCTAGTCTACTTCAACTGCTGTAATATATTAGCTCTTATCTATTTAGGTTGACATGTACAAATACAAGCCATTGAAAACTAACAGCTATTTTTGAAGCCAGTGGAAGATAGGAAAGTGAAAGGGGTCTAGGACAACTCACTATAGACAACTTGCCATAGCCAACTCGCCACGGGACAACTTGCCACAGGACAAAAGTTATATAACATTGAAGAAAATGGTGAAATAGAATCATTAAAAGAAAGGATGCAAAAGGAGAGACAAAATGAAATGTGAATGACAAAAATTAAAATAATTGATTAATTATTTTAAATAATTAAAATTGTTGAATTGTCCCATGGCAAGTTAGCTATGGTGAGCTGGCCACGGTGAGTTGGTCATGGTGAATTGGCGGCAGTGAGTTGCCCATGGCAAGTTGGCCGAGGTGAGTTGTCTCATTCCAAAATGAAAGGAAGTTGAACTTTTTAAATAAGCTAAGAGAGACAGCTTCAGGAATGCTTTTTCTCTACATGTATGTAGGTGCAAGGAGAGAAGAAAGAGTATTTGGAAAGTGATGGATAGTGTAAGAATAAAAATGACAGAAATACCCCAAAGCATCCTGGATGATGAAATATATTGGGTTTTCTGTGTGTGGAGGGAGAATAATATATCTGCAACTTTTAAGTTAGGACAGAAGATTGCTCAAGATCCTAAGAACACCCTGATTTCTAGGAAACTAAAGAGACAGATGGCCTCAGATGGTGCAAGAAATTTAAATTTTCATTTCACTTCTGTATAGAATTTGATGACAACTATTAGTTAATCTCTATATTTATTTTATTGTATTCTGTGTGAAGCAATCAAAATAGATAATCTAGTAAGCAGTTAACATAAAGAAAGGTATTGATTGCTTTGTTGGTATCAAAGAAGGTGGAAAGTTGATAGTAATACACTTTAGCTATAGTCACTTAAGCATAATTTCTTCAAGCCATACACAATTTAATTGTGGCCAAAAAGATCGGTGGTTAGGATGAATTAATGCTTATATAGACACAGCAATGTGTATTGAGAGTTTTGCCTCATCTTGGGCATTCAAAGAGTCAGTTTCATAGCTCCCATAATAGATTTCATGGAAAGTGTAAAAGTTACCAGTTTTATGAATTGTCACAAAGAACTACACCAGACAGTGGAATTTTTATAGTTTCTTAAGTTTCCTGGAAAGTTGTCTGCCGGGTCACGTGAACTTTCAACATATCATTAAGCCAGTTATTCAATACACCGAATCATGGAGTTGGAAACAACCTCAGAGATTGAATTCAATATCCTGCTTAAGCAGGTTCTGTTAATGCATTTCAGAAAGATAACTATCTTGCTTTGGTTTGAAGTCCTCCAATGAAGGAGAGCCATTGAGAGACAGTTCTTGTCAACAGAAAAGTAGTTATAATAGTTAATCTGAAATTATTTCTTTATAATTATATTATACTTTGATTCTGGTTCTGTCCTCTTGGGCAACACACAAACATTTTCAGTCCCTAATATATATGACAACTTTTAGAAAACTGAAGAGTCTTATATTTGGTCAGTCCTTTCTTCTGTTGGCTAAACATATTTTGTTTTTCTTACAACTTGGCTTCCATATCCTGCATTATCAGGATTACCCTGAATTTGCTCCAGTTTGTCAATGACTGAAGTTCCGAGAAATGGACATAGTATTTTGAATGGGGCTTGGCCAAGGTAGAGTGGAATAATTTATTCCCAGGGATTCCGATTGTATCAATGAATTCCAAACTAGTATTTTCCTTTTTAATAACTGGCTCTCTTTACCCAATTTTCCACAAGTATACCCAGATTTCTTTCACATAGAATCAACTACCACCAAGTCACTTTGTCCCGATTATATAGGGTTGATTTTATTTTTCTTCCCTAAAAACAGGACATTGCATTTATCTTTGCTAAATTGCAGCCTGTTTTTTGACCAACTCCACAAGCATGTTTAAATAGTTTGAATCTTTTCTTTCTCTTCTAAACTGTAGCTACTCCTCCTAATTTTGTATTGTCTGAAAATTTGACACTCTTCTCAACCCTCATGTAATTAATCCAATTATTGAACATCACAGGACCCAGAACAGCTCTGTGGCATTCTACTAATGTGAAGCCATGTTATTTCACTTAAACTAAGCCATTATCCACTGGGAAAGAAATAATTCTAAGAGAAGAAAATGAATCTATCTGTGTAATTATCTTGCAGCAGCTAACTAGGTGGTTTATTGTTTCTTCAGCTTCTTTGTAGAGGTGGCATTTGCTGTCTGTTGCTGTCTTCTCAGTTTTGGCTTTGCATGCATTTGTTGAGTCTTCCTTGTCGATAGCTTTTCTTTTCTTTCAAATCGATACACATGCAATTTTGGGAAGACAGATTATTGGGAAGAATAATTAAATATAATTATTTTAATTACTTTTTGGGTTTGTTACTTTTAATTCATTTTATTTACAATAATATTCTTAGTTTCTTTCCCACTGTATCAATACCTCATGTGGACCCTTTTCTTATACATTTTATGGAAGAAATAACTCTGATTCTAATTAAATGAGAATTGACTCAGTAGTTAGAAGTTAAAATATGGAGAGTAATCCTTCTCTGTTTGTGTATGCTGCAATTCTTATTTGTTTACATTCCTATAAAACTAGATTTCAGTGTGATCTGAACAGATTCTAAATGCTTTAAATTCTGATGACTCAGTAATTTTCTAGTAAAAAAAATATGCAATGTGTGAAGAGCTATGTAAAAATTGTGACATGCACACAATTGTTAGCACGGTCTTTTGCTTTAGAATCTCTTGTACTGTGGGCAGAGGTGGAGAATATAGCTCAGTTTCTAGGTTTCTGGTTGAGTTCCTGTTCAAAAAAATACAACATACTGTCTAATTAAAAAGAGGCAAGTTTAAATCATGCAATAAAAATGATAAGGGCTGGTTTCATCACATTGGGAGGATCATTCTTTAATAAACTGAAAGTTTACGACATGCCAGTAATTATTTTAATATGAATTCAAACTTACTTCATGAAAGTTTCTATTATCTAGTGGATAATGGAAGATCTTACAGTGGTAAAACCAAAGACAAAGTTTTCCAGCGTAGGCAGTTCTAATTGGTAAAAGAAAGAGGAGACACACTGACTCTCTGAAACCTAGTTAGTTGTTGTACTTGTCAATACAGTATTTGTCTGAAGGATAGAGGAGGTAGGGTCACTCTCTGACAGACACCAGATACAATCTTCCCTTACGAATATCCATTTTATATCTACAAAACTATAAACTGAAGGATTTATATGAAGACATTTTATATAGCAGCTTTTACCTATCCTAAGGTAATTAGAGAGTAAGAGTAGTAGTTGTAGTAGTAGCAGTTTTATTTGGACATATTATCAGTATGTAGGTTATCACTTTTACTTAGAGTTCTGTAAACTCCTACTTGTTTCACACACCCATGCTTCATATTTCAAACACTATAAAGCCTTCCTCATCATACAGACTGATGCAACAGATCAGTTAAACAAATGGGTTAACAGTCTTTCCCAACCAAATATTATTTAGACATATGAAGATTGCAATTCCCAGAATTTCTTGCCAGCATTACTGAAAATGCACAATGTTATTAAAGCTGAGGTATACAAAGGTTGATTAAAAATGCAATTAGTTGTCACTGAAAACATGGCTTAAAGTTCTGGTTGAGAACTGGCTTAAAAAAACGTGGCTTAAAGTTGGTAGATACCATTAAAAATATTCAGATGGTAAATTGGAACCTGATAGCTCAGTTAATGGTAGTTATAAAAGAAAAATGTCTATAAAACAAAAAATAAAATATTTATTTTAATTTTTTTTTTTAAAAAAAACCCTCACTGTCAGCGATACTGGGCAGCTTACAAAAATGTGTATGTTATGTTTACTAATAGTACTGTCTTTTTGTTTCTTTAAACATGCTTTAAACGATCCTGATGAGATTACTGGAGTAAACTATATATGGGTATTTACACCGTATGTTCGTATAAATGTGATTTGAAGTGAAGCAACAGATGTTTAAAGAACACTTCAAGTTTTTATTTCAGCGCTATGAAAGGAGTTATTGTGATGAATGTTTTTATTGATCTACTTTGATCCACCAACAGCAAAACTTTGGATCTTAAAAGTCATTCTTAAATTATATTCTGATTAGAGTGCAGACTGAGAGTGGAGTGGAGTATATCAGCTCCACTGATGCTTGTGGAGAGTATAAGATATGGGGTCTCTTCCATTTCACTATCTAGGCATGGAGAGCATCTCACTACAGGATAATACCAGCTGTACTAGTTGTCTATTCATTTTTTTTAATTGAAAAAATTAAAAAAAAAATTACAAATATATCCAAATAAATAAAATAAATTTTATATTCCTTACCCAAATCGTTTCCCATGTTTCCATCATTACTGGTCCTTCAAAGCTTTGTGCCCATTTTATCATACAATCTTTAACTAACTCTGTTTCTGAATCCATTTTTATCAATATGTTATACAACCTTTTTATATGCATTTGACTCTGGTCCCTGATTTGTTTTAGCAAATTATGCCAGCTGTACTAGTTGTCTATTCATTTTTGTATGCAGTACTGCTTTTTAAAAATTCCTTTAGTATATTAGCGGATGTTTGAACATAGATGAGACTGTCTGGACTAAAAACTGGTGGGGGTTTTTTTTTGAATGTTCAGTATTTTTTCATAAATATGACCTAACATATGATCTGTTCTCCATAGAAATCTTAAAACTGGGTAAAGAAAATCCAATTAAATGAATCAAAAATATATTGTTCATAAATACAGGAAAACTATCCAAAGCTGCATATTTGTACGTGGTAAAAAATAACAGGTGAACCTTTGCTTTCAATAACAAGTGTGCTCCCCTCCCCAGGACAGCAATAATTGGAACTAAATGTTTCCAATAACTGTTGATCAGTCCTGGGCAAATATTGGTTTAGTTTAGAGAAATTTCAGCCCATTCTTTCTTACAGAACCGCTTCGAGAGTCAGGAATGCTGGTAGATTTCTTCGTTTCTTCATTAAATGTCTTCTGTTTTAATAATTCTTTGCTTGTCCTTCATAGAGGTTTGGGCAACAAAATAGGATCATATATTACAAGTCATTAGACACAGTCCTCAACCTATGACCACAATTGGGTTTAGAACTTTAATCGCTAAGTGACGCACTTGTTAAGTGCGTCTGATTTTATTAAGCTTTTTTCCTCCATGAACATTAAGCAAATCTGGCTTTCCTCTTTGCTTTATTTGTCATGGGAATGGCAATCACATGACCCTGGGATGCTGCAACTGTTGTAGATGCATGCTGGTTGACTGTAATAATGCTGCACTGGTTGTAAGTGTGAGGACCAATCATAAGTAACTTTCCTGGGCAGTGTCATAACTTTAAAAGGTCACTGAACAAATGGTCATACAGTTGAAAACTACCTGTATATTACCTGAGGACAGTAATTATCTAAAGCCAAGGAGACCATTTCAAATATTTTCTTTTTTTTAGGTTTGTAGATATTTACTGATTTGGAGATTACATAATATAATTGTATTCGTGTTGTTGCCTGTTATATGATACTGGGCCAGTTTCCTCTTAATTTCTTTGATGTGGAAGGATATTAATCTAAGAAAAAGAAGAGAAGATATAATTAACATTGCATTATCTCTACCATAAAGCATGATGGCCTCTGGAACTTTTGACTCATGTCTGTAAGGAAAGAACAGAATTACTTATGATCTCTAAGCCTAAAGGATGGGACGGTAACTCTAGCAGCACAGAGGTCTATTGTAGCATGGATATATTCATAACATGAAAGGTACGAGGTCTCAAATGTCCCCCTCCTGGCTCTACATTCAATGTTGCTCTGGCTCTTGTGGTTTAGTGACTTAGTGATTACTCTTGGTACCACCTCTTCCAAGGACACATCTCTCCTGTTGTTTTCCCTGTATCAGTGGCACCTGAGAAAGTCTGGGCTCCCATGAACTATACTGCTTTCCTGGTAATTACAAAATAAAGGTAAGATAAGCTAATTGCAGTAGTACCACTCCTAGCTATACAGTGATTAGGATATTAACCTTCTTCCTCTCCAACACTTTGGAAGATAGATCAAACTCACAAGTCATAAATAAAACCAAACTTTATTTAACAATAATCAAATGTGAAAGCCTTGTTTAATTTTAAACATTAACAAGCAAATAATCAAAGTTAAATGATCATATATGCTGAACGGCTTCACAACTATTAATTTTCAGCCAAAGAATATACAACCATGTGCTGAAGCTGCCAAAAAGCCAATGCAGTTCTAGGCTGCATCAACAGGGGAGTAGTATCAAGATCATGTGAAGTATTAGTACCACTATATACTGCCGTGGTGAGATCACACTTGGAATACAGCATCCAGTTCTGGTCACCATGATACAAAGGCCTCCAAGGTACCTTCCAACTATGTTATTCTGTGGTCTAAGCCAGTTCTAGTAGGAAAGGTGATAAACTGGCATGTTGAGCACTAATGTGTTGTTGCATAGATAGTTTAAATCCTTGTGTCCTGCATTCTGGATAACAGAAAACAGATCCGTTGCAGTTTGTTTGATCCTTCTTAAAATGTAATACCTGGAATTGGACATAGTGCCTGGGGTGGGGTCTGACCAAAATATACAGTAGAACTACTGTAAACTAAAATACAGTAGAACTACTGTAACTAAAATATAGTAGAACTACGTCTTCCTATTCTTTGGAAGCTACACGTCAATAGTGCAACTTAAAATTGCATTTGGCTATTTTAGCCATATTTTTGCTGATCCATATTTAGCTTGTGATCAACCACTACTCTAAGCAATTTTTCACACATTTTATTACCAGGCCAAGTATGTTCTTCCTGTAAATGTGCATTTGATTTTTCCCCATTACATCTGATTCTGTTAAATTTAATTCTGTTATATTTAGCCAATTATAATTTTGAATCTTGTGTTTTTAGAATATTAGCTGTTCCATCCAGTTTTGCATCATTTGATAAGCCTTTAATCCACCTCTTTCTCTGAATCCTTACAGAAAGTGTTGAAAACTCGGCTCAGAATCAAGATCTATGTCATCTCATGCCAGATTTAGGGCGAAATCACCTTTCAACAATTTAAGTATGATTTTTTAAGCAACCTGTGAATCCATCCAATTATATGCTATCCAGGTAATATTTAACTATTGTGTTAATCAAAATGTTGCTATTTGGTATAATGTTTTTCTGAATTGCAACATGTTATGTCTACACTAGTCCTACTAAGGAAATTATCTGATGAAAAATGTAATAAGATTGAAAGAGATAGAGACTTTCTTAAAAGTAAACAAAAAGGAAGACACATCGGCTCAAAACCTTTGGGACACACTAAAAGCTTATATTAGAGGGGTGATGATTGCATATACGGCAAAGAAAAGGAAAGAGAAAAGGTCCCAGCAAAACAAACTACAGGAAGAGCTTAAAAAATTAGAAGATTTAGAAAAAGATCCCCAAAATAAAAAAGTAAAAGAGGAAAGGGGAATAATTAAACACAAACTAAATCTGATAACCCAAGAAGAAGTGGCATTTAAAATAAAGATGGCAAAACAAAATTATTTAGCACGCAAATAAAGTGAGCAGGTGGCTGGCTTATAAACTAAAAAAGGAAAAAGATAAAAGAACAATACAACAGTTGAAAGATGAAGAGGGGGAAAATTTGATATAAAAGAGAAGACAAGAAACAAATACATACTTTTTTCTCCAAATTATATACTCAGGAGGAAACGATAGAAGCAGGAATCAAAGAATATCTAGAGAAAACAAATGTATGTAAACTTACGGAGGAACAGAAAGAAGTACTGAATAGACCAATCTCTGAAACAGAATTTGGAATTGCAATAAAAAGGCAAAAAAACAATAAGACACCAGGACCAGATGGAATACCAACTGAATTATACAGGAGTATACAAAAACAGATAGGAGGATTAATGCTAGAAATATTCAATGAAGCACTACAGGAGACAAAAATACCCAAAACATGGACAGAAGCACTAATCACACTTATATACAAGGAGGATTCAGACCAGCAATTAGTACAAAATTACAGGCCTATCTCTTTATTGAATTCTGATTATAAAACATATATGTCAATAATTGCTAAAAGGTTAAATATGATTCTAAACAAACATATACATTCAGATCAAAAAGGTTTTTTGTCAGGACGACAAATTAAAAACAACACACCCACCATAATCAACATATTAGAGTTTTATGAAGCACACCCAGAGAAACAAATTTCACTGATTTTCCTTGGTGCCCAAAAAGCTTTCGATAATTTGAATTGGAGATTTATGATACAACAATTTAAAAAAATGGAATTTGGCTCAAAATTTGAAAAAAATGATTGAAAAAATATATTCAAAACAAACTGCAGGAGTAATTATGAATCAAGATATGACAGACGGATTTGAGATAACAAAAGGAGTGAGACAAGGATGCCCACTTTCCCCACTTCTCTTTATATTATCATTGAAGCCACTCTTAAAAAAAATTAGGGAAGATCGAGAGATAAAAGGGTTGATAATAAAAAATGAGGAATACAAATTGCAAGCTTTTGCAGACAATATGGTCTTTATAATTGAGGAACCTCTAAAATCAGGCCCCAAATTGATTAAAAAAATAGAAGAATTTGGTGAAGTGGCAGGTTTAAAAATAAATAGAAATAAATCCAAATTGCTAACCAAAAATCTTACAAAATAAACAAGAGATAGAATTAGAAAATAGTATGAATATTCAGATAACAAATATATATATATATATGGGTCTTTGGTTATTCGGGTCTTCTCCCGCATAAAATTGGAAGTATCTTGGCGATGTTTCGACGAAGTCTCATTTGTTATCTTCAGGCTGGTGTTCTCGGCTTCGTGCTTCCAGGAGCAATGTGAGATTGCAGCTGTCTCTTCCTTTTAACTGCTAGTGGGGGTGGGAGCTGATTGTGTGGGAGCTTGGCTTTTTTCTGATTGGCTGGAGGTGTGTTCTGATTGGTTAGGGGCTTGGCTGTGCTCTGATTGGATGGGGGGTTGGTTGTGCTCTGATTGGCTGGGGGTGTGTTCTGTTTGGGTGGGGGCTTGGTTGTGCTCGGCTTAGTCTGAGTTGCAGGGGGATTTGAGCTGGTGAGCTGCATTGTTGTTGTTTGGCTTCGTGTTTGTGGCCGTGAGAGCTCTTCATGCTGGTGTTGTGGCTCCGTTGCCTGAGCCTGCGTCATCAGCAGGGGAGGACTCTGAGAGTGAGGGAGAGGAGTTGGCAAGGCCTCCTTCTCCAGGACTCTCCTCTCTGGCAATGCCTCCGGAGGACATCGAAGGGCAGGAGATAGGCCCAGAGCCAAGCTCGTCCCCGCAGCCACAGGAGGACATTGACGAGGGGAGTGAGTTTTGGTTGGATCCTCGCCAGCGTCGGAGAGACAGGAGAGCCCAGCAGAGGAAAAGGCGTGGTCGTGATTAGCTGGTGGACCACGCCTCCCAGACTATATAAGAGAGGGATTGTAGCCGTATCTTTGTGACGAACAAAACAAAGATTCGTGGATCCCGGTTTTGAATCGGCCCTGCGTCTCAGCTTTGGTGGTGTGTATGTGACGGACCTATTAATAAAGACGTTGGCAAGCAGCTGCGGATTGCTGCCGACCTTTATTATCAGCTTACTTAGTTGCCTGCCAGTTCATTAGACTCTGATTGTCTGAGGGGAGGTTATTTCTGGGCACGGGGCCAGAACAGCTGGGTGTCAGTCTGCTTCATGTATGGATTGGAGGGGTTTAAAGTGGCTAATGATGCAGCTGCGGTCTGGCTTCTGGTCCTTGGTCATGCCTCATTATCAGTGTGGGTTTGAGTCTGCTTTCTGCGTGGATGTGTGGTGGTGACATCCTGGGTGGCTCTTGTGAGTGTGGGTCTGGTGTCATTCATCATGTTAGGGGCTCATTTGTCAATAAGGGCGGGTTTCCAAATGGCTGGTAGGCGGGAGGTATCGTCTTGTTTGTTCATGCTGTGTGGGCGTTTTTCTATCTCGATGGCTTCTCTGATTATTCTGTTATTAAAGTGTTCAGTTTTGGCGATAGTTCTGGTCTTTTTGAAGTCAATTTCATGTCCTGTGGCTTTAAAGTGTTGGACCAGGGAAGAAGTTGGTTCCTCTATATATATGTAGGCTTTTGGTTATTTGGGTCTTCTCCCACGTAAAATTGGAAGTGTCTTGGCGATGTTTCGATGAAGTCTCATTCGTCATCTTCAGGCTGGTGTCTTTGGCTTCGTGCTTCCTGGAGGCAAAGAAATTTTGGGCTAAAGTTAAAAAGAGGATAAAGGAAATAATTCAGAATTCAATAAAGGGAGAACCTGAGCAATTTCTACTAGAGATTTCCATAGAAAACCATACCAAGGAAATACATTATTTAATATTACATACACTGACAGCAGCCCGCATAGTCTATGCGTAAAATTGGAAGAAGGAAAACCTACCAACAGAAGAAGATTTAATTAGAAAAATTTTAGAATGCGCAGAGATAGACAAATAAACGAAAGAACTCAAGGAGAAAGAGGATACAGAATATTACAAAGTGTGGTGTAGATGGTATGAATAGTTGGAAAATAGGAAAAATGAGAAAGAGGAATAAAGGAGGGGGGAAATGTTGAAGATCAAGGAGCAATGTAGACGAAATAAAGAAAGATAGAAAATAATTGTTGTATAAGCAAAAATAAAAATATGTGTAAATAGATGTAAATAGCAAGAAAGGATCACCTGGAAATAGCTGAAGGAATAAGTGATATGTATATAAATGTTGTGTCTTTATGTTTTGTTTTAATGTGTTCAAAATAAAAAAAAACTTTTTAAATAAAAAAAAGGAAAAGAAAAATGTAAAAAAGATTAGCCTGACTAGACCTGTTCTTGACAAAACCATCACAGATACTAGCTATTATTGGATTATTTTCAAGTTGTTTACAAACCAACCACTTTCTAATCTTTTCCGTAGTTCCCTAGATCCTTCTTACCTTGCATTTGTCATCCTCTAGTTATCTGGCATGTCATCAATTCATGAGTTTTTCTTAGGTGGATTGGATCAGCAAGACTGAAGCTCTTGGAGATGTGAATCCCTTCAAGGTCAATACATACTCCCTGACTCTATTTCTATCAAACACAGGCTACAATCTCTCTTCCCCACCAGCGCTTCAGGACTGTTCCATGGGCACATATCCTCTTTTGAGGTCTTTTCATAGAAGAGTGAAGATCTCATTCTTGGAATGTAAAAGGTAAGAATAACGCAGGGGGTGGGTGGAGGGGCGGGGGGGGGCAGAACCGGTTCGGTGATGTCATATCGTCACTGTTACCGGCTCGGGAGAATCGGGCCGAACCGGGAGAAACCCACCACTGGTCGTGGGGCACAGAATTTCAGTACAATGTTGAATTAAGGTAATTGTGGGAAAAAAATGCTACAAAGAAATGGTGAGGTCAGCCTGTACTTCCTTGAAAACAGCCAAAACCAATTACAGGTAGTCCTTGATTTACAACAGTTCATTTAATGACTGTTTGAAGTTACAACATAATTGAAAAAAGTGATTTATGACCATTTTTCACATTTGTGACCACTATGACCATGAGCATCCTCATGGTCATGTGATCAAATTTCGGATGCTTGGCAACTGGTTCATATTTATGACAGTTGCAGTGTCCCAAGATCCTGTGATCACCTTTTGGGAACTTCTGACAAATAAAGTCAATGGGGAAGCCATATTCTCTTAACAACCATATTATTGGAGCCTGAGTAGCGTAGGGGGCTAATGCCTCCTACTAAAGGCAGCAATTAACATCCAGCTGCCTGTAATTCTGCGAGTTCAATCCTAGCCAGGCTCAAGGTCGACTCAGCCTTCCATCCTTTCTAAGGTGGGTAAATTGAGGACCCAGTTTGTGGGGGCAATAAGCTGACATTGTATAAATATATACAAAAGTATGAAGGCTATTGCTTAATGCACTGTAAGCTGCCCTGAGTCTCTGGAGAAGGGTGGCATATAAATCAAATTAATTTAAATAAAATAAAATAAATAAATATTAACTTAAGCATTTGAATGAGTCAACTTAACAACTATGGCAAGAAAGTTTGTAAAATGGGCCCAAATTCACCTAATGACTGTTTCACTTAGCAATAGAAATTGTGCTCATAAGCGAGGACTATCTGTAGTATGATATTTTTTATCCTTTAGCTAATTTTTTTAAAAAATCCAGTCAGTTAGTGCTTGTGGGTCTGTAACAAAGTAGGATTGAATTATCATAAGTGAATGTTCTCTGGCTTTGAATCAAGCACTTCAGGTAGCAGATTTAGCAGAAAATACAAAACTATTTTATATACAACCATTTCAAGAGTAGCTAGAATTTCAAAAAAGTTAATTCAGTAACCATATAATAACTCTGTCTTGGATTCAGTCTGAAAATGCAACTTGGATTGCATTTTTTGGATTGCTGCTTAGATTGCAGTCTTGGATTTAGTCTAAAAATGCAACTGCCCTTTCAATTTGATGGTTTAGACTGATGTTTCTCAACCCTGGCAACTTTAAGACAAGTGGTCTTTAATTCCCAGAATTCCCCAGTCAGCTTTGTTTTGCTGACTGGGGAATTCTGGGAGTTTAAGTCCACCTGCCTTAAAGTTGCCAAGGGTTGAGAAACATTGGTTAGATGAAATGAACTGAGGATATCCAGTCTCTCACTTTGCCCTCTTTGCTGTTAGGTCAACCAATCTTTGACTTTCAAATAAGGAAGTCAGTCAGGCTGAAACTGAACAGAAGCAGTTAACAGGGCAATATTTTGTTGCGGTATTCCAATCCTAACTCTGCGGTATTCCAATCCTAACTCTTAAGAAAGCATAATCCTTACATGGTCTCTTAAGATTAGGCCTCTGATTAGGCTGGAATTTCATTTGCAGCCTTGGAGTAAAGCATCTCTCCAAGTCAGAAACCACAGCAACTTTCCATCTCTACTTAAGCTCCTCTTGATAATTACAGCCATGTACCTACCACTGGAAGCACTGTGCCACCACCTGGCACCAAGCCCATGTTATTTCTAAGAAAACTGACACTTGAATAGCTATAGTAGTATACTCACCCTAGAGAAACCCATCTACTAGCAGCTGCAGGGCAAACAAAACCCAACCTCTGCACATTTATTGTTGAAAAACACTATTTACTGTACCTTCTTATCCTTAATTCTACAAGGAACTTTGATATCTGTGCCAATTTGTACCAACAGCATAACATGTCATGTAAAATGATAAAACATTATTATTACCTGCCTGCAAATTTACGACACAATTACTAAGTCTTAGAGAGTTTGTAGTTAAACTACAAAGGCTTTCCTTGTTAGAACCTCCCCTCCCCTGATGGGTTTGGGAATGTCACAGCACTTATAGGCTGCCATGTTAATATATCTTATGAAAGGCATCTGCAATCTTTTGCCAAAAGTGCATTAGATGTAATGGTACACACTGTAATGAAAAGACAGGTTGTTCTTTAACAATGCACTTTGGCAACGAATCCCATCTTGTGCAAGAAGAAATGGCAATTCCATTTGTGTCCTTAAAGCAGGGTCAGCATTTGTGGTATCACTTTACAGATCATTGGCACAAGGTTGAGGAAATGAATGTCACCAGAAGGAAGAAAACAGAAGAATGCAGTACAGTGATACAGGCAGCATGTACCAGTGGAAAGTTATATTTGGATCCAGCTCCAAATAAGCAATGAACATATTGGGCAGATTTTTTAAAAATGTAAACAGCTGAATACAAAAGAGTGCTTTTTTCATCCCTAAAATAATGCACTGGAAAAAAGCAACATGCCATTTTATAATAGTATTTACCAAAAGGAATATTAAGCAGCAAAATTCAATACTGATACATTATCAAGCATAGAGTATACTTTGAAGCTTCCCTCTGATTTGCACTAATTACTGATACATACACACTTCGTTCTTTTGTTCAGCAAATTCAATTCTTGCTTCTCAGTACCTGGTTTACAGATCAAAAACTCTAAACAGGCAAATACTTAAATAGCAATTGGAGGAAAATGGAAAGGAAAGGAAAAATAATCTCTAAGTTTCTCCTTATGATTTAAAAAATGTTTCAGTGTCTCATGTTTCTGTAAAAGTATTTTATTCTGTATTCATAGTATTTTATTCTTAACTCCATTCTATACTCTTAAATTTAGGAATGTAAAGCGATTATAAGATCCAGAACAATAGCAATTATACATTGGATAGAAATGCTATGTCTCTTACGTAAGAACTGGAATAATCACAAAATAACTTGAAAATTTGAAGCAAATCATCCTCAGCAAAATGTAAGTTAGCAGATGTTATCAAGAGACATTTGGCTTTCTGAGAACATACCCTTAGAAAGCACTGTAAACACTTCTAGAGCTGGGAGACAGAACTAGTCATGATCCTTCGCCATCTTCTTTCTTATGTTTTTGAATATGCAGAAACCTCGGTCTGGATAGAAATAAAACAAACCACAACATTAAATCTTATTAAAAAGAGTATAGAAGTTAAAAAGGGAGCTTTGTAGCACTTTAAAGACTAGTATATTTTACAGTATGAGCTTTCTTGAATTTATTAGATGTTGAAAGTTTTATAATCCCTTAATAATATGTAAGAATGGTTTTAACTAAGAGCTGTAGGTTACAGAGTCCATTTTAAATCCCCTAGTACAGGGTGTGTCAAACTTGATTTCATTGAGGGCCACATTGGGAAGCCAAGGTGGGCATGACCAGCTTGAAGTCACTCATGTTGGGGACACCTATGGGGCCCAAATGCTCTGCCAGTGAAAATGGGCTCCTGAGCTCCGTTTTCGGCTGGGATGGCTTCCTGCAACCCTCTGCAAGTGAAAACAGAGTTGCGGGGACCACACACGGCCCTCCCAAACTCCATTTTCAGCTGGGATGGCCTCCTGAAACCCTCTGCCAGCGAAAATGGAGCATGCAGCCCTCCCAAGCTCCATTTTTGCTGGCAGAGGCACCATGGGCAATCCTTTGTTGTTTCCAGGGAGGCCCCGCAGGCGAGATCTAAGCACTGCATGGGCCACATCTGGTCCGTGGGCCTTGAGTTTGACACCCCTGCCCTAGTATGAGATTGTTTGTATCTGGAGACAAGGATGTTAATTAATTTTTTCATGATGTAAATAAATTTCCAAGCTATTCTTAAGTTTCACAAGAGTCCTTTTACTATTCCAAGTTTTCAGTGAAAAAAATAAAGTACAATATTTTGCCCAACTTCTGCATAATAAACAAATAAACTGAAACACATTCAACATTTCACCATATTCTATGCAGAAAGCAACATCTCTTTTCAATGTTTCCTATTCTTCCATGGAACTGTTCAGTGCACAGCATTTATATACTTGCCTCAACTTTGGCTTCATAACATACAGGTAGTCCTCGACTTACGATCACAATTGAGTCAAAAATTTCTGTTGCTAAGCAGGACATTTGTTAAATGAATTTTGCTTCATTTTTACGATCTTTCTTGCCACAGTTGCTAAGTGAATCACTGTAGTTGTTAAACTAGTGACATGGTTGATAGGTGGCTCTGGCTTCCCCATTCACTTGGCTTTTCAGAAGGTCACAAAAGGTGATCACAGGATTTTGGGACACAAATATGAGTGAGTTGCCAAGCAAATGAATTTCGATCATGTCACTATGGGGATACTGCAGTGTGAAAAACAGTCACAGATCACTTTTTTCAGTGTCATAGTAACTTTGAACAGCCATTAAACGAATGGTTGTAAATTGAGGACTACCTTGTATTGTGGGTTGCCTATAGAACTTGGTACAAGAGTTTTATAAGAAGCTTGCTGTATAAAGAAACAAGAAAAATGAAAATCTAGGAATCCTCCACATCTTACTTTCCATAGAAGTCCTTGTGTGTAGCAGATATAAAGAGGAACATATCCGGATGGCTGGACAGCCAATTTGTTACCATTTTGGGGTGCCTGGGGTCAACCTCCAAATACACACTCCTGAAAGAAGAAAAAACAACCATCTTGTTTAAAACTTAAAATTTTTAAATACACAAATTAGCACGCTGTGAATGTGATCCCAGTAGACTTTTGCAAATGTAAAAACATATTGGGGTGTTTTTTGCAACAATTCAAAGAGACTAAACTTCCAATTTAACCATATTTATGGTTTGCTTTTGGCAGCTTTTTGGTTTTATTATGAGCAGAAGTTAAATGAAAAATTGGATAAATGCTGATGCAATCATATGCCCCTTAGGGTTAGGTCTCACAGATCAGACCCTCATTATGAGAAAGAAATCTCCCAGATCATCATGCAGTAGATCCTACATTCTTGTAGAGAAAGATCCATTTAATGCTGCATGTGAAATCCATTTTTATTCAACTCTTTCTTTTATCTGAGGAAAGTAAACTCTATTTCCTTTATTATATAAATTAATGAATATTTATATGAATAGTACTGGTTTAAAGTTTGGTGAGGTCTGACCCTCACAGGGATAGCTTTGTCCAAGTGACTTCCCCATTTTTTGTGCCAGATCCTCCCTTCCATCAAAGCAGTTCAAGCATTTTTAATGTAGTTCATTTCCTCATTTATAGAAATGTCTTTTGTGAACATGATTATGCAGTCACATCATTGTATGTTTTTCAATTTTTGGTTTTACCAGCTTTACTGTTTCTTTTATTTTTCTTGTTGCATATATTGATTTATTTTGGGGTTGTAAGCCACCAGAGATTTCCCTGGAGATCTCATTAGCTCATCCTCTTTTATCTTTATAACATTTAGAATTGTTTGCATCTTTTCTTGTCTTTTTGTTCAACGTTTTGTTCTGCTGAATACATTGCCTTTGCACAAGTGCTTTACTGACATCCCATATGATTTTACTGTCAGTACGCTTATTGAAATTATTCTCAAAAAAATTAAGACTCTTTTTACATATTCCACTATCAATTTATATTGTAATACTCTTTCATCTGATCTCTATCTATAAGTCCCATCTTCCATATTAAAGTCACTAAATTATGGATAGAGAACATTTTTGGCAATATTTCAACTTTGTTATCACAAGTGGCCAAATTTTGATTCTATTCTGGAGAAAGCTCTATGCCTTTCTGAAAAATACGTATATTCTTTAAAATCACCACTTTTAAAGAGCCTGGTGGCGCAGGGGACTAAGTGCTGTTAAAGTAGCACTTAATTGCCAGGTGCCTGCAATTACTGCAAATTCAAATCTCACCAGGCTCAAGGTTGACTCAGCCTTCCATCCTTTCAAGGTAGGTAAAATGAGGACCCGGATTGTGGGGGCAATAAGCTGACTTTGTATAAAAAAGAACATCGCTTAGGAGGGCGGTATGTGTGTGTGTGAAAGCCCTACTAAGCAGGTATATACAAAAGTATGAAGGCTATTGCTTAATGCATTGTAAGCCGACCTGAGTCTCCAGAGAAGAGCGGCATATAAATCGAATAAATAAATAAATAAATAAATAAATAAATAAATAAATAAATAAATAAATAAATAAATAAATAAATATGCCTCCATATATTAATTAATTCAAGATTATTCATCATTTTGAAATATATTTTTGGTAGTTTATGTTGCATCATTTAAATTCCCTTTACTGATGATCTATTTCCATGATGGTGGACCTATGGCACACGTGCCACAGGTGGCACACAGAGCCCTCTCTGCGGGCACACGAGCTGTCACCCCAGCTCAGCTCCACTGAGTGTGCGCGTGTGCCTCCTGCTGGCCAGCTGGTTTTTAGGTCTCTGCATGCACGGGGGGGTAGGGGGGAATGTGCGGGGTCCCTGCAAGTGGGGGTCACACACACATGCGGGGGGGAGTGTGGGGGGTCACATTTACATGTGTGTGTGTGTGGGGGGGTCACGTGTGAATATGCAGGGAGAACGTAGGGGGGTCACGTACACATGCATGTGGGTGGAATGTGCATAGGCGGTTGCACACACATTGCATTATGCGCTTTTGGCATGCAATGATAAAATAGTTAGCCATCACTGATCTATTTCGTTGTGGGCAGACTACTCAATTCCAGTCTCCCACTAGGCACCGGTTTACATATGACAGCTCTATTAATTTTCACTTAACTCCATTTAAAAATGTAGCTTTATTTTAGTTTGGAGCATAAATTCCCACTAAAAGGATCTCATCTTTATTTAAAAGGTACATGTAGTCCTTGACTTACAACAGTTCGTTTTGTGACTGTTCAAAGTTACAATGGCACTGAAAAAAGGGACTTATGACTGTCTTTCACACTTAAGACCATTGCAGCATTCCTATGACCACATGAACAAAATTTGGATGCTATGCAACTGGTTCATATTTATGACGGTTGCGGTGTCCTGGGGTCATGTAATCATCTTTTGCAATCTTCTGACAAGCAAAATCAATGGGAAATCCACATTTACCTAACAACCGTGTTCCTAACTTAACTGCCATGAGTCACCTAACAAATTTTGCAAAAAAGGTCATACAACAGGGCTAAATTTACTTAACAAGTGTCTCACTTAGCAATAGAAATTTTGGCTCAATTGTGGTCATACGTTGAGGAATACCTGTACATTCTTATTTGTAAGGGCTATCCAAAATTTTGTAGTCTACAAAGTGAAATGCCTTGAAATATAAACTGGGGGTGGGTGGGTGGGTGGGTGGGTGGGTGGGAGAATCCTCTTGATTTTTTTCATTATTAGATGGTACCAATATATTCTCAGGTGCCTCTTTTGAAAGTAGTTTATACATCTGGCAAAGTTATTGTTCCATGTATTATTGAAAGTATGGGTTGCAAAATCATGATCATTCTTATACTAGCATAGAAGATAAATGAAAGTGTTCTGTACTTAAAGCATCCTTCAGCACTGATTTTTCTAGTATTGGGATATAAATTCATCCTTGTAATGAGTTATCCATAACTGCCTACAAACTGCTTACCAAAATGAACTGCATCAACTATAAGTTCAGCTGGCATTGTCAGAGCGGCAATCAGCCCCGTTACCTTGCGTGGGGTAATAGAAGTTAATTGTTTAGTGTTCCGCAGTCACTAAATCAACTATCTGTCTAATTAGCCTAGACGGTCATGATCAAAAGTAACAAGTCAGGGAAAGCCATAAATTAACCATCCTCCTGCTGCCATTGTCAAAGCGGCAATCAGCCCCGTTACCTTGCATGGGGTAATTGCCCTCATTTTGACTTGGATCGTGGCTTTTATCCTGTTGCATACTTTGATCAATAAAACCGAAGAAACATCTTCTAATTAAACTCATATTTATTGTAAGAAAATAAAAACATCTCACTATCTAAATTAGATTACATGTTGGCAAAGAATCCCCAGCCTGACCTTAGCTGGCTGGAGAACAAAGGAAAGTTTCTAGAAGAAGTACAAAAGAATGCAATGACATGCGTAGTAGGTGCTGATAAGGAATATAACTACGGTAAGTCTGATAGTCCAGAAATATTAGCTCTGCTGGTAAATATAAAAACGCAGTGACAGGCATTTCATCAATTCTCACAACGTTGCTGATAGCAATTATTTTCCTAGGAATAATTTTATTTTATTTTTCAGAATGTCTGCTCTAATTCAGAGATCAAGCCTTAGAACCTTAGAACTGTGCACCCATGTGGCTGCAAGCAACCACTGCACAAGAATCTGTATTACTGAAGTAATTATACTTGATACACTGAGATGATGCACCAGCAAAGGAAGGAGAGATAGATAGAGAGAGTCCCAGAGAAAGAGGGAGGAAGTGGAAAGGAAAGCTTTTTGCCCAGCCCTTGGGAACTAGGTGGAAGTATGCAGACCTTCTGTTGTCATCCAGGCAAAGAAGGGACTCTGCTGTAGCAGGAAGAGGGTTAAGTTCTTGCCCAGTATTTAAGCTGAAACCAATGATGCAATAGGTCAATAATGTAAATTTAATCACACAGATGTCAAAGCAAGTAGTTCAAAGATTGGTGCCAGATTATTACAATATATTAAGAAAATTGAAAAGTGACAAGAAGTTTTAAATTATTAGGGCTTCGTGGCATAAATGAATTAGCTTAAACTAAGGAAAATTCTAAATGCCTGCCTGAGCAAGTTCACTAAATATTTTCTTATACTGAAACGAGATGTAGTATGCCTTCAAGTGTAGAAATCAAAATTTGTTATGATTTTGCTGATGGAAAGCTGTGAAATTCATGGCAGTCTGAGTACCTGAATAGACACTCAGTCAAAAAGCCCATCTTTTTGCACCCCAAGCAAATTATGAAGAATTCCAGAAGGCAGGGGGATAAATCACTTAAGAACAGAATCAAAACTAATAGGAAAGTCTAAATTGCAGCCGATGATGTCGTCTCATATAGACCATTCAACAAAGTTAGATGGTCATTGAGTCATCTTGCAATGAAAGAATGAATTAGAAATTAGAAAACACTACTTCATTTTTTCTCAAAGGAAGTTGAGGATGGGAATGATCTTGCAGCCAAGTACTATTTGACAATATTGCAGAATGCATAATGGTCTGTTTTTTAATGGCGCTATATGTGCCACTTGAGATTTTTGAGCTTGCTAAGGCCAAGATAAGAAAGCTAAAAGCACAATATTTGGGATACTTTGCTCGCCTTTTTTTTTTTTTTTTGCTAGTATGGTAACCAAAATAAATAAAGATAACATGCCACAGTATTGAACCATCTGGCAGGCAGATTCCCAGATGGTAAAGTGGATTGCACTTGAAATATTAATCCTGCAACAAAATAGTATTTTTGGGCAATGAAGAAATCCAGTATCTGGTTTGTAAGTACTCAAACATTCTCATAAAACAAATTTCATAAAACAAATTTCTGCTATAAGAAAGACTTACAGTAAGTAGCAAAAATAAATATAATGAAAAAGATTTAGGTATTAAACTGCAACCTGGCTTAGCTTTCACATTGAAGCCTGTAATATGGCACACAGATTTAGTAAGAAAAAAATAAATATGAACTTTGTATAATTGATAATATAGGTCACAATGTAAGTGATTGATTTTAGGATGCAATTTTTAAAAATTTCCTGTATAATGAAACTTTAATTTGCTTGTACCCAGAAATTATTATCTATTTCAGTCACTTTTTAACATTGTTTTGATGCGTGTGTATTGTATAAATAACATAGTATATTTATTGTTTTTATTTTGATAAAAATATGTAAGTTCTCATTTGTTCAATAATTTTGAAATTTACATTTTATACACGTAAAGTATATTATGTGCTTTTTTTGAAAATACTTTAGCAAGGATAAAGCAACCACAAAATGCACAGTGATGATGACTTAATCATTTTGTAACCAAACTCATGCCTAAACTGACTGCATTTTGCAGTCCACAAAATAAACAACGAAAACAAAGTAAAATTTTTCCTGTTTCTCACCCCAAACATTGAATCAATCAGGCTCAGTTAAAGTTACATATGGAAGAAGTTCACATTAGTGAGAGAAGGAAATTTTTCTTCTGTGCTGTTGACTTCTCTATCCTGGGAAGAGAAATATGAGAAAAAAAATGTTTTTTGAAAAAATTGAGACCTTGGAAAATGATAGTTAATGATTCAGATTACAAATGAAAGTTCTCTCAAAGTTCTTTCCTTTAAATTGGTCTTCTAAGAGAGCAGGAAAGATCTTCTAACCAGCTTTTACTCTATGCTTTAGAAAGGGCTCTCCAACCCCCAGTCCGCGGTATGCCAGCAACTGGGAAGTACCCAGTCTCATCCGCAGGATGCAGGAAGCATGGAACAAAACCATGCCCCCTCTGGTCCATGGAACCGGTCCCTGCTGCCCAAAAGATTGGGGGCCACTGCTTTAGAAGAAGCACTGTATTTTCTCTTTGGTGGAAATTATTTGAGATTTTCGGTCTTATTCAAAGCTTGACAAGAATTGTCTGTGTTGTTTGATTTTGATTTGATTTTATCAAATTTATATTGTGTTCTATGTTGCTTGCTTTTTTTGCAAATTACCTTCTGTTCTTCTTTATATAGCATATAATAGAATAACTATAATAAAGATATTGGACTGAAATATAGCAAGCATTTTGCCTGCTGGTTTGAACAGAGTTTTACTTGTAAACAATGAAACCACCTAGAATTTCTTATCTCCCAGCCTGTTTTCATGCAGATCACTAGCAGCAGAGCAAGGTTTTCTGGTAAATAGGTGTGTCCATAATGACAGAAAGATACACCAAAGCCAAAGCACAGGATGATTTTGGGAGAAGCAGCTTTTATCTTCACCAAAGGAGCTCTCGCAAATTGCTATAATTGTTTATGAACATAGTCCATGAACATACAACACTTCCATCCAATGGTTTATCCTCTTTTAATGTTTCATTTATAATTCCAGCTTTTCCACTATAATTTTCTTCAATTATATAATTCTTAAGTCTCAAAGATCCACAAGCATTCTTGGAAACAGCAGTTTCAGTCAATATTACCGGTAGTTAAGGGCTATGTGAGAAAAAAGTTATTTATTCTTATAATTTCACATTTTTAAAATTGCCCAAATTCTCAATGACTCTGGACAAGAAACCATAGAAACAGAATAACAGTAGTCAGCAGATAAACAAGATAGTCACCCTGCTGGAACAGACATAAGAACCACTCATAAAAAGAACCTAAATCTTGTCCTAGACTAATGTCTGGGGGAAAAGCCTGTTTCCTGGGTCTCATCAGATGACATTGTTTAATGAACAGGACCCAGAGCATGCTGATTCCATTTAATCTTGTAGGATGGGCAGAAACCAGTGGTGGGTTGCTATCGGTTCGCCCTAGTTCAGGCGAACAGGTAGAGGCGGTGGACATAATCAAATATGGTCTGCACATGCGCAGAAGCTTCTGCGCATGCGCAGACATGGTAGCAAAATCAACCGGTAGCAAAGGTTAGTGAAACTCACCCCTGGCAGAAACAAAAACAGTGAGAGAGAGATGGTCCCTCAAATAACTAACCTGATGTCATACAGAGGTTTGTAGGTGATACCTAGACTTTAAATTACACTCACATGTCTATCAGTAACCAGTGTAGGTTGCACATTGTGTTGGCGATAATTTTCACACTATATAACTTATACACAGAGTAATACTTCTGAAAACAAAGTCAATTAATATAATTTAATAGTTCGCTCATCCAAGATATATAGTAATATAAGGCAGAGGAATGACAACTTGTATGTTTGTATTTATAATATACCTTCCTCCTCCCATTTTCTGCACAACAACAACCCTGGCTAAGGTGGGACTTGAACTCACAGTTTCTTGCTTTCTAGTCTGTTGCCTTAACCACTAGATGAAAGTGACTCTCATATATGACTTTATATGACCTGCCAGTAAACATGTTTTTTCCTCTCCTTTCCTACTCAAAAGATGACGGAGAAGAGACAGAATTCTACTTAGAATTTAAAAAAAATAGTTTCATTCTCCATCTCTCTTCTTTCTGATTTGCAGATTACTAAATAGGAAGACAAGTCAGACTTCTTGGACATGTGGGAACATTTTCAATTCTGGAAGTGGGATAGAAAACCTTCCCATTCCAACACTCCACAGAAGCATGTTGGAGGCATCCTCATAAGTGGATGTCATATCTCACCCATTCAATAAATGATTATCATGGAGGACCGGAAGCGTCCCGGCGAGACAGTTGGGGAATTAGCGGGCTCTGATGAGCTCTGTGAAAACCCGGACTGACGAACCGCTGCTGAAGAGTCTTCGGACCAGAACTGTCCTGTAGGGATGGGGAAGAAAGAGGCACCTCAAAAACCCAAGAGGAACAGGCAAGTTCCTCGAAGGTCAGAGGAATCTCTATTCGATTTGGAGGTGGAGACTGCAGTTGTCAAGAAGCTGTCAAAGAACCGGATTAAGTATTGAGTAGGAGGAGAGAATGCAACAGAGTTTTTGAAGCCAGGTGAGTGACAGCCAACCCACAGGTGAAATAACAACAACAACAAACATTTTAAAACCTGAAACCCCCAGTGTAAAACTAGCGGCTAATGGTCATGAGGGAAGAAAAGAGGATGTAAGCAGAATTTAAAGGGACAAAAACCCAAAAAGAAAATTGATTTTAGAATAAAATTAACTGGAAAATTTTAAGAATTAGAAGAAACAACCCCAAAATTGGCTAAAGGATTGGAAAGAAAATAAATAGATCCTTTCTTGTTGAAGACTAAGAAAAATAAAAGACAACTGGATATTAAGCCCAGCAACAGAACTGCTTTATACCTTAAAAAAAGAGGGGAAAAGTATTGTTTAATTTGGACTGAACTATAAAACTGATCTGGTATTTTTAAAGTTAGAAAGAAGGAGAAAAAAGAAGCTAGATTGTTAACAAAGATTGATACAAAATGGACACTCTGTTAAACAAGAGAATTGTGGATTCTAGAGAGACATCTTCAGGAGAAAAAAAAGCATTGCAATTTGGAATCTTTGTTTTGGAAAACTTTGAACTACTGTATTTTCCTGCATATAAGACTACTTTCTTACACACAAAAATCTTCTCAAAAGTCGGGGGTCGTCTCCTGTAACCAGGCAAACCAGCCCGAAAGGCTCTGACGAGCTTTAAATGGCTCTGAGGACTGAATTGCCTGCTGAGTTGCCGCTAATCAGCTGAGTTATACGCCAGAGCCATGTAAAAGGAAAAGTTTTTTTTTCCTTTTACACGGTGCTGGCGATCCCAGCTGAGTTGCCTGATTAGCAGGCAACTCAGCTGGGATCGCCAGAGCTTGGATGTCCAGCGCCATGTAAAAGGAAAAAACTTTCCTTTTACATGGCTCTGGCGATCCCAGCTGCTAATTTTTGCCTACTAATTGTAGCAAAAATCCCCCCCTCCAGCTTGCTTACCTTAGCTGCTAGCCGCAACGCTTGCCTTGCTTCACTTGCCTGCAATCCATTGCATCAGCAAGCAACTGCATCTCCCTGCCTGCAATCAAGAAGAATTACTCACCCAGCAAAGCAAAGCTGGCTGAGGAATTCTGGGAGTTGAAGTCTACAAGTCTTAAAGTTGCCAAGGTTGGAGACCCCTGTTCTATTGGATAAGTTTTTTTCCCCTTTGGGAGCTTTAAAAAAATAGTTAATAGGGGTTTTTTTAGTTGTTCTTTTTTAGACCTAACCATTTAAAGGCTAGCTCTAAGTTTTAGGCTAGGAAGTTTTAAATTTAGCTTTCATATAAAAATAAAAATAAAAAAAAATAATATTCGTGCAGCTTTCTGAGATTTAGTGTGTTTCTATAGTGTTTCACTCTAACTACACAAACGCACAAAATCTCACAAAGCTGTATGTGGAATTTTGTGTGTGTAAAGTGTGAAAGTTGTGTTTTTGGGCTTTTTGTGGCTGTGTGAGGTTCCTGCTTGTTACTGGGGCCATTTTGGGTCTAGCACAGCTGCTTTTACATTGTGGGTGAGCCAGTTGATGTTTTTTAATTTTTATTTGGTGTGCGTTGGAAGAGGGGTCGTCTTATACAGCAAGTATAGCCCAAACCCTGTATTTTTACAGGAAAAGTCGGGGGTTGTCTTATACGCCCAGTCGTCTTATACACCGGAAAATACGGTATATCAGTGATAATAGCCATGAGAACTTTCGGGGAAGATTGTTTTGTCTGCAAGCGGTTTGACTGTGGGGTGGGGTGGGGTGGGGTGGGGGGAAGGAAAACAATGGAACTTTTAAATTTGGAACAATACTAATATAGAAAGAATAAAATGGCACAGGAAATTAGAGAAATGATGGAAATGATGTATTTGTCCTGGAAAGCGGAAATAAGAGGAATAATTATGATGCTATATGGAGAATCAAAACTTGAGGATCCAAAAACTGAGAGAGAGCATGTTCAAGCTGACAAGGAAACAAAGATGGAGAAGCAAGGCACAGAGATTGAAAACAAAGAATAAGATAAAGATAATGAGATTAATTTTGGAAAACTAATTGAATATATGGATAGTAATAATAAAAAGGAGGTTTTTAGAGATTACATTGGGATTAACAATGGAAAAAACAGAAAAGGCAGAAAGAGACAAAGAAGGAGAGAAGGGAGAAATAGAAAGAACACAAAAAACTTAAATGATTACACTGGGATTAACAGTGAAAAGAAAAAAAAGAGAGGAAAAGGATGGGAAACAATAGGAAATGCCGGGCAAAATAGAAGAGTTCAGATTTGTGAAACACAGAATGATTACACTGGGATATACAGTGGGATAAATAATGGGGAAATAAGAAAAGGAGAAAAGAGATGGGAAACAATGGGAAATTTAGGGCAAAAGAGGAGAGCTCAAGATTTCAAAGTACAAAAGAAAAAAAAAGAAATGAAAAAGGTAAAAAATAAAAATGGGAGGGGAGAAAAAAAATGAAAGAGAAAGATGCTATATGTATTTAGAATTGAAATCTGAATTGTAGTAAAAAAATGGGAAACCATATGATTGCAAAAATAAAATGAATAATAATTGGAATATTTGTATTGTATCTTTGAAACTTAGATAATGAGAAGCTTTGTTTTTTTTATTTCATTTTTCTTTAAGAAATATGAATAAGTTTAAATTGTAACAATTGAAATACCTTTAATGGTATATGGTGATGAAAGTAGAAATGATTAATTGTAATAATTGAAATACTTCTAATTGTATATCATGTTGAAAACAGAATTGGCTATAATTAATTGATTTGTAAGGAATTGGACTGCATGGAAGTAACTGGAATATTCATGTTTATATTGATTAATATAAAAAAAGATAGTTATATAACTAACTGATCTATACTAAAATGTTGGATTTGTATTATCAAAGAAAATGTACATTATAAAATAAGCAGATTTATTATTATCATAAGAATTAAACTACTGTAACATTACATAACTAACCAAGGTGAGGAAAGATATACAAATAGATGACAATGGAAAAGAGTATAATATAGAATAGAAGGGAAAACTTACTATTGAATTGAGATCAATTCTATCTAATTGAGATCAATCACAGAATAATCATTTATGAAAAACCATTTATGTATACCGTATTTTTCAGACTATAAGATGCACCAGTGTATAAGAAGCACCAAGATTTCGAAGAGGTAAGTAAGAAAAAAAAAGTTTTTGCCCTATCTGGCCCCCAGGAGCACTCTGCAGGCTTCCCAAACCCTCTGCGCACCCTGTTTTTTGCAAAAACGGGCCCATTTTTCAGAAAAATGGGATGAGCAGGGCTTTGGGAGGCCAAAATCGATGTATTCGGTATATAAGACGCACCAACATTTCTTTTTTGGGAGGGGAGAAAAGTGCGTCTTATATTCCAAAAAATACAGTATGCCTCAATCTTGAAGTGTGAAGTTTCTGTACAGTATACTAGCTGTTACCAGGAATGCACTCTTCTGCACAGAGAGATCTGATGTTGTTCCTGGGATCTATTGGAGCCATTCTCCCAGCTTAACAGTTACAGCCCAGAGATGGTATTCAGCAGGTTCTGACCAGTTCTGGAGAACCAGTAGCGGAAATTTTGAGTAGTTTGGAGAACTGGTAAATACCACCTCTGACTGGCCCTGTCCCCATCTATTCTCTGCCTCCCGAGTCCCAGCTGATTGGGAGGAAATGGGGATTTTGCAGTAACCTTCCCCTGGAGTGGGGAGGGAATGGAGATTTTACAGTATCTGTCCCTTGCCACGCCCACCAAGCCACGCCACAACTGGCATAAAAAAAATTTGAATCCCACCACTGTTAAGCCCCAACTGCTTCTACCACCACTGGAGCCACTTTGGCCTTTATTTTTTGCATCCTCTAGGTCTGGATCTAGGTCTTTTATGGTACATTTCCAGGTGCTCATACTCTTTCCAGATGTTGCTGTTTCTTGGCACTGCTGTATCTACCACCACCCTTGACTTCTGGCCCTTGTCTATTATCATGATATTTGGTTGATTGGCTAGTCCCTTCTCATTTTACACTCCGCCACTAATGTGTTGGAGTGTCTCTGAGGCCTTTCTGCATAGTTTGCCCCTTAGGTCCTGTCTGGTATAGTAGACTCCCCATGTCTATGGTTCTGGTGTTTAATATCAGGTGTAGGAAACCAAAAGGTCCAGATTAGAGTTCAAAAGCACTACAAGTTTATTTCCTGCTACATTCACAAGGATCTGATCTAGTGAAATTGGTGCCAGATAAGAATCAACAGGCTTCAAGAGGGGGCTGGTCATTTTTACACTTAGTGCCTGTTCTTCTACTGCTATGATCACTACTTAAGAGCTGTCTTTTAGTCCAGCCCTTTTCAGCCACTGGTAGGGTTTCCCAATGCCTGCCACCTCAGCCATCTGTCAATGGTATATCTCATTCAGGATCTTATCTTGCAACGACACTTCCTTTGTTTGATCTTCCTTCCCTGTCTGCTGCTAGCCCAGTCGTTCACTTAGCAGCTCATCTCTGGCTGTCATTTTATTGATTCATACCTGATTGCTCAGTGTTTCGTCCAGAACAATGGATTTAACACCGTCTGCTCTCTTTCCGGTTGGTGTACTATCTCTAAGTTTGGACATGAGGTGTAATCTCTGTACATTGTGAAGCTTCCAGGTTTTCATATCACAACTTCCATGTTGTTCTTTGGCCAGCTCACTATACTGCCAGGGAATCTGATGGCTGGCAGGGCATATATGCTGATGGTGTGGACTTCGTTCTTATCATTGAGCTGGCTCTTCAGGACATGTCTTATCCTTTGGTGGTTCTTGGATGTTGTTGTTTTATTTGCCTCCTCATCGTATTTCCCATATGACTCTGGGATACCAAGGCACCTATAGTTGGTCTCTATGTCTGCCATGTGGCCTGCTGGTAGATTCACCCCATCAGTCTTAACTACTTTTTGTTTCTTGACTAGCATCCGGTCACATTTCTCCCGTCCAAATGACATCATGATGTTCCCACTGTATATCCATATTGGGTAAATCAGTGAACCAATGTCTTGTTCACTCTTAGCACACAATATGATGTCATTCATATAGAGGATGTGGCTGATGGTAGTTCCACTCTTTAACTTGTATCCATAGCCAGTCCTTAAAAATTTAAAACTACAAATCATCTTTTTTTTTTTTTAAAAGGTGAGCCAGGAAACTCAAGTTGCTAAATGCCACTAAACATGCTGGTATCCATAAGCACTTTGCTTTTTGGGATTTGAGTGCACTAGTAAAAATAGGATCTATTCCATCAGTTATGTACGATTCCCGATCTCTGTACCTTTCGCCGGGCCCTTAAGACCCTGCTATTTCAACAGGCTGGCCCGGCTGACTAAAAATTTGGACAGGGTATTTTAAACTATGGGTTTTTAACTGAGAAGGCCAAATTTGTTTAATTCTGTTTTAAATGGGTTTTAAATGTTGTATGGTTCCTTGTTTTATCATGGCTGTACACCGCCCTGAGTCCCTTGGGAGAAGGGCGATATATAAATCTAATTAATAATAATAATAATAATAATAATAATAATAATAATAATGTACATTTTTTCTATTTCTTCTCTCTCTAAAATTGGGAAATGACTGGCAGAAAAAAGCAGAAGTTGCTCTCTGATGCGCATGCTTCTATGCAACTCTGTATAGATGATTTTGGCTGCAAAGTACAAGGCAGAAAACGTCATCTCCATTTCCTTGATGATGCTCTCTGTTCAACTGTGCCTGATTCTTGGCAATTCAATGGATGAGCTCTATTTTTTCTGACCTTGAAGGGCTTCTTTCAGTTTGTTTAATGTTCAGGCTGATGTCGGCTTTTATAACGTCCAGCCACTGTGTTTGTTTGGCAGCCTCGCTTTCTTTTTTCACAGAATATTCTGAGCATAATGCTTTTTCCAGTGAGTTTGAGCACATATGGCCAAAATAAGTAAAGTGAGATTTTGTGTTTTTGCCTTCCAGTGATATGTCTGATTTTAGTACTTGCTTATTTGTCACCTATGTTGTCCAATGAATTTGTAGAAACCCTCTCTAACATAACTGCTTGAACGTTGATTTTCTTCTGTCCTGTGGACCAATTCATGGTCCAAAATTTGTAACTCTAAGTAGATATAAACGTCTGTAGATATTCTCAGTCATCCAGGTCATAGTTGTCCGAAAGATGCTTTTTCAGCTGGACTTTCTTGTTTTTCTTTCAAGACGTTTTGCTTCTCATCCAAGAAGCTTCTTCAGCTCTGACAGGATAGTGGGGAATGGAAGGATTTATATTTATGTTCCTTGCAGACAGCTGATCATTTGCACTTGGAGGTTTATCCTCAGGGTCACAGGAACAGGAACCAGAAGCACTACTCAGGTGACTCTGAGGACACAGAGAAACCTCCAGGTGCTTCAATGACCCCCTAAAGGGATGTAAATGACCAGCTGTCTGCAAGGAATATAAATCCTTCCATTCCCCTCTATCCAGTCAGAGCTGAAGAAGTTTCTTGGATGAGAAGTGAAATGTCTTCAAAGAAAAAAAATCTCAAGAAAGTCCAGTTGCTCACTGAAAAAGCACCTTTGGAATGTCTAGGTCAGTGATGGCGAACCACAAGAAGAGACCCGAACACCAGCTGGCCGGTGGGAGGCGGGGCATCTCAACACTGGCAGCGCGGCAAGAGGTAAGATCTTTTTCTTTCATGAGCTTCTGTTTCGTCATTTGCAGGGAAACAGAAGCTCATGAAAGAAATGCCACAGAGATCTGACCTGGGGCAATGGCATGCGTGGCAGCAGACAGGGCTCCACGTGCCACCTCTGGAACACATGCCATAGGTTCACCATCACAGGTCTAAGTAGATAGGGGAACACAATAATGTAGACTAATCAGCTTTTAGTTGACAGGCTAATGTACTTGTTTTTCTGTACTCTATTTAAGCTCACCATTGCTGTGTGATTCAATTGGATGGTTTATTTTTGGATTCACTGTTTTTAATCAATCTGCATTCCTAGAATGGGCTTTGTCTTACCTGAAAGCCCTTTCTGATTGTGGTGGGTCCGGTGGTCATCTGATGGGAGGTGCTCTGCCGATGATATGGATCGGGTCTGATAGCTGAGAAGCTCCTCCCCTTCCTCTTGCTTCCCAGCTTTCCGAAGAGATTCGATTTGTGACAGACCCACACGGTGAGCTGCAAAAGAAGGAGAAAGAAAGAACCCCAGGACCACGCCAGCCAGCCTCAGCGTCAACGGGAGGGGCTGACCACCGGACCCACCACAATCAGAAAGGGCTTTCAGGTAAGACAAAGCCCATTCTCATTGATCGTGGGTCCGGTGGTCATCTGATGGGACATACCAAACCTGTGTACTACTGGGCGGGAGACGCCCGGGCCGGTGGGGTGGACCTGTGGGCAACTTGCTGAAGGACCCGATGGCCGAAGGCCGCATCCGAAGATGCAAAACGATCCAGCCGGTAATGCCGGATAAAGGGCGTTGGGGAGGACCAGGCCGCAGCCCTGCAGATCTCTTCTAGGGAGGCCTGTGTGGACCAGGCGGCCAAGGTGGCCGCACTGCGAGTGGAATGGGCCGTGATTTGATGGGGAACAGGCAGTGCTTGAGCCCCGTATGCCGTGGCTATGGTAGCCCTAATCCACCGCCCCACTGTGATGGAAGACACCTTCTGACCCATAGTAGATGGCTGGAAAGAAACCAGAAGGGACTCAGACCTTCTAAAACTAGCCGTTCTGGTAAGATAGATCTTAAGTGCTCTCCTGACATCGAGGGAGTGCCAGGCACGTTCCCTCGGGTGAGAAGGCCGGGGGCAAAAGTTGGGGAGGACCAATTCTTGGGCCCTATGGTAAGGTGTATTAAGCTTGGGCATGAAAGTGGGGTCCAGCCGGACGACCACCCTGTCTGGGAGAAAGACACAGAGGTCCGCCCTCACGGAGAGAGCAGCCAACTCAGAAATCCTTCTGGCCGAGGTAATGGCCAGAAGAAAGGAGATTTTGTAAGTCAGGAATCGGAGCCCAACCTCCCGGAGGGGCTCAAATGGGGGCCTGGTCAGGGCGTTTAAAACCAGGGGCAGATCCCAGGAGGGATATCTGTGGATGGGTCCCGGGCGGAGGTTGGAGGCCCCTTTAAGGAAAAGGCGGATGAGCGAACGGTCCGTGAGGGATCGTCTGGCCCCGCAGCAAAGGATGGTAGACAGAGCGGAGACCTGTCTCCGTAGAGTGTTCGGGGCCAACCCTGCCTCGAACCCCTCATGAAGGAAGGCTAGTACCTGCACCGTGGTAGCCGCCGAGCGGTGATGGACCGACGGGAACACCAGGCCGAAAAGGATCTCCAGGTGGAGTTGTAGATCCTCGTGGTAGAGGGTCGTCGGGCTGCCTGGATGATGGGAACTACTTGAGCGGGAACCCTTGCTGCGGTCAGCAGGCGCCGCTCAACCTCCACACGGTCAGCTTCAGCCAGGCGGGATCTGGATGAATCAAAGGCCCTTGGCGCAGGACCACTGCGTCCGCCGGAAGACGCCACGGATGACGAATGGAAAGAGCCTGAAGATCCGCGAACCACGGGCGTGGTGGCCAGAATGGGGCAATCAGCAGAAGCTCCGCTCGGAGGGACAGCATTCGCCTGATCACTCTGGGGATGAGTGGCAGGGGAGGGAAGGCGTAGAGAAGCCCCTCTGGCCAGTCGCTGAACAGAGCGTCCACCGCTTCGGCCCCCGGTTCCGGGAATCGGGAGAAGAATCTCTCCGTCTGGCGGTTGAGCCGGGTGGCAAACAGATCGATTACCGGGGGGCCGTATCGATCCGCGATCCGATGGAACAAGCCGGGGTCCAGACTCCATTCCCCCTGGTCTACTGACTCCCGACTCAGTCAATCCGCCCGGGTATTTGTCACTCCTGATATGTGTGAGGCCCGAAGGGACCTCAGGTGAGTCTCCGCCCAGGTTCCCAAACTCTCGGCCTCCTCCATGAGGTGGCGAGACCGGGTCCCCCCCAGGCGGTTTATGTGGGCCTTGGCGGCCACATTGTCTGTCTGAATTAGTATGTGCTTGTCCTGTACCTTGTCTTGAAAAACTCGCAGGGCGAGATGGATGGCCCTGAGCTCCAGCCAATTGATGTTGTGGGCTAGGTCGGATCGGGTCCAGTGACCCTGGGCCATGAAGGAACCCAGGTGCGCTCCCCAGCCGTGAAGGCTGGCATCGGTAGTCAGAATCAGATAATGAGGCTCCCAGAATTCCCTCCCCCTGAGCAGGGCTTCCGAGGACCACCAGCGGAGGGAGAGGAGCACCTTGTGGGGAAGGGACACCTTGAGGTCCGAGGACCCCAACAGATGCCTCTGGTAAGGGAGCAGGAACCACTGCAGGTCCCTGCAGTGGAGGCGCGCCCAAGGGACTATCCCTATGCAAGAGACCATCTTGCCCAGGAGCTGGGACAGAGACGCCAGGGAGACAAGTCTCCCTGACGAGACTGACCTGACCAGTGACCGCAGACTGGACAGGCGGTCCTGGGAAAGATAGACCTTGCCCTCTACAGAGTCGATGAGGGCTCCCAGGTGTTGTATGCGGGTCGTGGGTATCAGCTGGCTCTTGGCCAGGTTGCGGAAAACCCGTGGCTCTCCAGGGCCTGGAGGGTGGTAGCCAGGTCCTGGTGCGCTAGATCCTCCGAAGTCGACTGAACGAGGAGATCGTCCAGGTAGGCCTGAATCCGGATGGGAAGAGTCCGGAGGTAGCCCACTAGCGCAGCCATAATTTTTGTGAAAACTCGGGGAGCCGAGGATAGGCCGAATGGAAGGGCTCGATACTGATAATGACGGCCCGCATACTGGAATCTGAGGAATTTCCGAAACCCCGGGTGGATAAGGACGTGAAGATAGGCCTCCGTCAAATCTATTGACGAGAGGTAGTCCCCTGGTCGGATGCCTTCCAAGATGGAGGTTAGGGTGTGCATTTTGAACCGACGGTAGGAGATCCGTCGGTTCAGGGACTTGAGGTCCAGAATTGCCCTCCACCCCCCTGAAGACTTCTCGATCACGAACAAGCGGGAATAATAGCCTTGTCCGCGCAGCTCCTGAGGTACCGGTTCTATGGCCTGAATTTCGAGGAGGTGGTGAATGGCCGGTACCATCAGGAGCCGACGAGTCCGATCTCGGGAGACCGGACATCTGAGAAAGCGATTGGGGGGGTGGAGAGGAATTCGAGGGAGAGGCCCACCCGAACCGTCTCCCTGACCCATGCGTCCAAGGACGTGGCCTCCCACTGGCTGGCGAAGGATGCCAGGCGGCCCCCAATGGGAGGTCCGGGCGCACCATCAGCGAGATCTGCGGGCAGGGCGCCCGCGATCCCCTCGAAAGGGGCGCCTGAACTGACCCCGTTGGGATTGAGGACCCTGGCGGTCTGAAGGGCGAGGCTGGCGGGGAGGAAACGGTCTTTGGAACCTAGGCCCTGAGAAGGAGGAATTGTCCAGCCCACGAAAGGAGCACGGGGGACGTTGGAAAGATCTTCGGGACATGGCTGGGAGAAATTTACGTTTGTCCCTTGCTTCAACTAGGAGAGGCTCCAAGGGAGGACCAAACAGTTGAGAGCCATCGAACGGTGAAGAGGCCAGGCGCCACTTAGACTTGTTGTCTGCCTGCCACTGCTTAAGCCCCAACAACCTACGGGCCGAATTGGAAGCCCCCATGGCCTTTGCTGAAAACCGGGAGGAATTCAAAGTGGCGTCTGCGGAAAACTCTAAGGCCGCCAATACCTTATTGATGTCCTGGTGTGTGCGGGAGTCCGACACCGGGAGGCGGTTTTGGAGCTGTCTGAGCCATAGAATGGATGCCCGATTGAAGAAAGAAGCCGCCAACGTAGATTTGATCGACCAGGCAGTCGCTTGGTGGGACTTAACCAAGGCATATTCCATGCGGCGTTCCTCCGGTCGAAGGCTCTCCTCAGGAGGGGCCACAGCATACGGGGAGGACGAGAGAGAAGCGATTGGCGGATCCACCTTGGGCACCTGCAGGAGAGAAGAAATCTCGGGGGCCAGGTTATAAATGCGCTTGTCTAAAGCATTGGGTTTGGGACCAGAAGAAGGGGCAAGCCACTGCTTTGTGAGGACATCTTTAAACAGCTTGGGGCCCGGGATTTCCTCCGTTTCCACTAAAGGCTCTTCAAACAAGGGCACAGCTGCCGAGGAGGAGGAAGGAGTGGCTCCATCCCCCGCAAGGGGGGCGGGCCTAGGGGTCCCCAGGCCGGTGGTGATCTTGGCCTTATGGAGTAAAGACCGGAACATCTGTGGTTTAAACAGGCCAACGAAGGAGGGCTGGTCCGGGGCCAAGTCCTCATCATCAGATAAATCGAAATCCCTGAGATCTTCCTTGCCTAAGGACCCCTGCACGGAAGAACCAGAAGAGTGGATCCCAGCCGAAGGTTGGGCCCCATCGACAGTCAAACAGGAGCCCTCCACATCCACGAAGGAATGTTCCTCAGAAACCCAAGAGGCTGTCCTGCGCTGCCTGTCAGCCTGTATCCCCTGTTGGATTGCCTGATGAATGTACGCAGCCAGGTCAGGAGGAACGGAAGGCCTGGAAGCCTGCACCCCAGAAGGAGAGGCCTCAGGGATGTCCTGAGCCTTGGGAGATGGGCCATCCTGCCCGGGCCCTTCTAGCGGGGCAGGTGAGTCCTGGGTACCAAAAAGGGACTGATCCACCTGACCCTGGGTAGGCCTAGAAATTCCCTCCTCATCTGGGGATAAAGCAGGAGAGGGCTCAGAAGAAATGGGTTCAGGCCTATCTTGGAGAGGAGGCTGGGTTGGGGTCGGAGTGGACTGGGAGCCTCCTGAATAGAGGCCTTCTTAAGGGCCCTTTCGATGGATCGTTCAATGGCCTGGTGGAGCCTTAATTCCTCCCTGGCCTTGGCCTCAGCCGCCTTAGAAGGGGAGTTCCTACCCCTCTTTGCCTGAGATGAAGAAGATCCTGGCTGATCCTCCGGGGGGTTGCCCCTTTTTTTGGATTTAGAGTGCTTGGAGGCCATTATGGAGGCCTAGGAGGCCAAAACAAGCAATGAAACTCTCAACTGAAAGGGAGGAGACTGAAACAAAATGGCGGCCAGCAAGCCAGTACAGGGAGAGGAGGCCCAGCGACAAAATGGCGGCCAGCCACAAGGCTGAAATTCAAAGCCGGGAGGGGGGGTGGGGGGGGCAGGGAAGAAGGTGACTCACAAGCAATGTCCAATGTCCAAAAGGGTTCCCTGCTTGAGGCCGCTAATATGGGGAGAGGCTAAGCCAAGGTCCAAGGCAAGCCTCCAGCCAGGGAGCGCCTCCGCAGCTGCGGAGCGCCAACGAGATCTCCCAAGGTGTCACTGGTTTGAAACGGCGCGTGAGCGAAGCCCAGGGGATGCCGATGCCGAACGCTGCCCTTCGCAGCGAAAACCGCCCCTGCCCGGCGGTCTGCAGCCGTGCGAGAGCTTCCCAGGCTCTCGCCGTCGAGAAGAAGCCCTGGAGGCTCGAGTGCGAAGGCGCGCTCCGCGCGCGCCTGAAAAACAGCTCCTGCTCACTCCCCCTCCCTTCTAGAAGGGAAAAGCAGGGGGAAGTTTAAAACGGCTGCAGGCAGCGAAAGAGTCGCTAAATAGCCCTCGCACTGCGGGGGGGGCTCGATCTTAAGGAGAGCCTGCCACCCCCCCCCCCAGGGGGGGGGAGTCCTCAGCGGAGTTGGGCCGAAGCCTGTCTCGCTGGAAGCTCACACCCCCTTGGGGGGAGCTGTTTGCAGGTATTTAATAAAGGCTTTGCCTCTTTTTTTTTTTTTTTTAAAGAATATAATGGTCAATCTGAGAGGAGCAGCTCGAACCGTGACTTATCCAAATCGGATCGAGTCTGAAAGCTGGGAAGCAAGAGGAAGGGGAGGAGCTTCTCAGCTATCAGACCCGATCCATATCATCGGCAGAGCACCTCCCATCAGATGACCACCGGACCCACGATCAATGAGAAAAAGAGATTTTCTACAGGCATTCAATCTCTTCATCACTTCATCTTCATCATTTTGACAGTTTCATTCCTCACAGTGATTATAAGCTTGGGGGTTTTTTATGTTCAGGAAGAGGCCAAATCTCTCACTTTTTTCTTTAATCCTTTTGATCTGATGTTTTAGAATTTGTTTGGTTTCCAAGAGGAGAGTTGGGTCATCATCCTACTGAAGATTGTTGATGGTCCTTTCCCCAATCTTTATGCTGATTTTTGATTCTTCAAGTACCAGCTTCCTCATGATCACTTCGGCATATAGGTTGAATAAAAAGGGTGGAAGAATCAACCTTACTGCACTCCTTCCTTTACCTTGAACCAATCAGTGGCTTCATATGCACAGTGGCCTCCTGATTTGTATGCAGCAACTGCACCAATTTAACCAGATGTGTTGACATTCCCAGGTCTTCTAGAGCTCTCCATGATACACACTTATGATACACATTTAAAAGTTTTCTTGTAAAAGCAGATGTAGATGTTCTTTTGATATTTGATATTTTTCTATGATCCAGCACAGATGGATCACTAGTACCATGATCCCTTCTGAAGACAGCTTGAACATCTGGTAATTTCCTTTCAATGATGTGCACCAAATGTTGTTGTATGATCTTAAGAAGAATCTTGATGGTGTGAAGGATGAGGGCAATTGTGCAGTAATTGAAGCAATTGTTAGAGTCACTCTTTTTCACCAAAGAATGAATTATGAGTATTTTGAAACCTGTGGCTATTTCTGGCCCAAGTCTGTGATGATTGTAGGCGGTACAGGCCTTGGCAATTCTGCGGGGTTATCAATAGCTGAGACTCTTTTGTTTGGCAATTGACTCATTGCCCATGTCTTCCGGAAGGATGGCTGGTTCTATTTCTGTTTCCCTTTCCTCATTATCTTGAGGAGGCTGGGCCTCTTTGTTTTTCTTCTGTATATTCTTGCCATATGTTCTTGACACCTTTGTTGATCAGATAGTTCTGTCCCTCACTTGTTTTTGATGATGCTTTTATGAGCAGTAAATGGTATTTGTATCTTTTTTGAGTTACACAAGTGCATTCCTGGGATAGCCCTTCATGCAGTCCTCTTTTATCTGGTCCCAGTAAACTTCGTTGTCTTTCTTTGCTGCTCTTTGAAAATGTGCTTTCAATTTCCTTGCTTCTTCCTGTTTGCCTGCTGTTTTGCCTGCTTTTCTTTGCCAGTTCCTTAGGCCCTTAAAACAGCTTATTTCAAAAGAAGCAGTCAGTATCAGAACTTACCCACAATCCTTGAGAATGTAAGAGGCCATTTTCAGAATTTCTTTGATGATGCTCATCCCATCAATTCCTCCATCCAGGGCACCAAGATCCTCAAAGCTATAAACAAAGATATGTCTAAAAACCAACTCATATCCTGGCTTTACAGACAACAGATAATTCAAAAGACATTGCAAAGGCAAACATGTCATTAGATTTGGTCACTAAGAATGAGAATGGAAATTCCTGGTACTGAATTCTTACTGGAAAACCTAGGGGCTTTTCAGCAGATCATTCTGGAGATGATAATCATTTACTGTGTTACTGAGACCACTGTCAACAAAAGCATTCATAGAAAAAAAATTACAGCAATACCTTATTTCAATTTTAACAAAACTAATGTGTCTAGTTTATCCCTACTCTTTTATACGGAAGTGCTATAGGGCAGGGGTCCCCAACTCCTGGGTGGTGGCTTGCACAAGAGAGCTTCATGTGCATGCTCAGCCGCAACTTCCATGGTGCGGTTCCGAATGGGCCACAGCCTGGGGGTCGTGTATAATTTATCTGTACTCGTTTATATAGAAGTGCTATAGGGCAGGGGTACCCAACCCCTGGGCTGTGGCCCACTACTGGACTGCGGCACGTTCGGAACTGGGCTGTGGATATGGCGGGTAAATGCGTGCGCGAAGCTCCATTTTTGTGGGGGGCGGGCACGCATGCCCGTCACTCATGCAAATGGAGCTGCGCATGCTCACCTGCTGCCCATGCAGAACCATCCTCTCGGTCCCCCACGCCAGTCCACAAAGCTGGAAAGGTTGGGGAATGCTGCTCAGGTGACTTTCTATTAGGTAAAGTAGGCATGATAAAAAAAGGTCCATCAATTTAAAATCCTGTACATATCTTTGAAACGCATCAAAGTTAGTGTTGATCTGATTTTTCCAGTAAAAGAGATGAGCAAGTCATAAATGCTTTCTCCAAACTTGGTGTGGGACTCAATAAGAACAGGACTTATGGGAACCGACTAAAGGGAGATAAGCTGAAATCTATTATTTGTATAATATTACAAAGAAAGTGTTAAAATGTCCTTTGATTAATTATTTACAGTGGCAATAACAGCAGATCCATTAGCCACCCAAAATCCTGGAATGCTTTGTTTAACCTAATAGTTAACTGAATGGTTAACTGAAATATTCCTAGTCTCCTAGAGTCTGAAATACTTTTTTTTAGTCTTAAGTCTCCATGTTAATAGATTTTAGAAAGAGCCCAAAGGACAGCAAAGGACACTCACAAAGGAAATCCTGCTTCTTTTTTCAACAGCTAACAGCAGACATAAACTGCCTGGATTATGATTGTGATATCAAAGCAAGGGTTTTTTTTTTGAAAAAGAAAATCTTTCTAGGCAATTTTCTCCTTACAGATTCTCTTTGCCATAGTATAAAAAATCCAATTATCTATATGGAACCTAAAATCAAGAGGAGTCTGGCACTTTTTCAGATTAACCAATTTTATTAAAAAATATAAGCTTTTATTGAGACTTTCCGACTGCTAGCCTGAAAAAATGCTTCAGATTCTTTCTGATTTTTGGCTAAAATTGACTAATACAACTTTCCTTCTACAATGCCTATATGTAACCTATTCTTCCTCCTATGCAGAAAATAATGTTGTCAGAGAAAAAGGAAAACATATCTGAATTCAGATTTGGGAGAGATTGCTGTTGCTATTATTTCCTTAATAATTGTAAAAGATTGTAATAATGCCAGGGCTTTCAACATCACAGTCTTTGGCTTTAAAACTGCAGCAAAGAAAAAATAATACACAATGTGGAAAATGAAAAAAAGATGGGTATACCAGAGAATTTCTGCTGCCAAGTCACTCATATCTTCGTGAAAAATGTAGGGTGGATTACTGATGATAGTATCTACTAAACCCCAAGGCTGAAGGCATTCCCAAGAACCTACAATGACGAAAGCATTAAAACGCTTTTTAGACATTCAAAGTAACAGGCAAACATTTATTCCTTTATTTTAAAAACTTCACAGATGGCCGTGAAAAAGAACTTGGAATATTCTTTTGAATTTCAAGCATTCCGATTCTAAGTATAATCCCAGTGAGAGTCTATTTGAAGAACTGGAATCCAATAAGAAAAAAACTGTGACAGGTTATTTTCATGTATCATATAATAGGTCATATTGAAAAGAAATAACTATTCTAAACAAAATTGCAAAATATATTGGAACAGCTCTAGTTGGTTTAATTGAAAAGAGATTATATGGAAAGTATATTAATTTTACAAATACAGGTAATCTCCAGGTTACAAGCGTTCCCTTAACAAATGTTCAAAATTATATGATAAGCACCCCCTAGCGTTTACGAACAAGTCCCCACATTACAAATCTTGCAGCACCATGGCAGTTGTTTGCCCTTACGAACAACCGCAGAGGCTCTGCAACATTTGTCCTGCATGTTGCTGGCTGAAATGGAACTTCTGAGTGGAGGATCCGCCCCTCTGATGCTCTCTTCGGGCATCCAGAGGCCTCATCTGGCATGTTGCCAGCCGAAATGGAACTTCAGGCCTCTGGATGTCCAGAGCTTCTGAGGGGCGGATCTGCTTTAGGCTTTATGTTATCCAAAGGATAACACCAGGTAAAATGGGAATGGGAATTTCCAGAAATTAGGGATGGCCTATTGGCAACTGGGCTGTGCAAACACGTGCCCATGCACACCAGCGTGCTGCTCACACAGCCCAGTTCCCCCTCTCCATCCCCCCAAGCCGCAAAGGTTGGGACTGGTAACTTAGAAGAAGGAGTTGGGTGGCTAAGAAGTATGAAATAGAAATAGATACATAGATGATAGATAGATAGATAGATAGAAAAAAGAAAAAGAAAGAAAGAAAGAGAAAGAAAGGAAGGAAGGAAAGAAAGAAAGAATGAATGAATTTCAGGAATTTCTTAATGCACATGTAAATTGATGTGGCAGATGATATTCCTCAAGTATATCATTCCAAAATTATGGAGGGCTTTAAATTTAAGTGGTAGTTTTGTGCAAATCACTCAACAACCAATTCAAATAGTTGAGTCACTGATTTATTTTGAGTGGTTGAGAATGTGCATTATCCAAAAGTCGATTATATCGATGCATTGATTTGAAGACACTCCATTGAATATATTTATTTGACTAAGGTTCAGTCTGAAGGTTTGATTCAATCTAATCGTTATTCAACTGGATCTTTGATTTGAAGTTGCATTAAAGGCTCCACCTCTTCCTGGTGTGCATCTTGTTCTGTCTCCTCCCATCGTTGTCAATTTTAACATCAATTTTAATGTTAATATTGTTTTAATGTTATCTTGTTTTTATTGATTGTTAGCCACCTAGATTTGTCTCTAGGTGATATGGGTGGCATATAAGTTAAATAAATAAACAAATAAACAAACAGTTGCTGACAAATGGTATTTGTTCATATGCCAATGCTGTCCCTTTTGAATTGAAATTGAAGGATTGTGTATCTCTAGTAGCAAGCATTTACAATTGGGTATGCATTTAGAAATGAACCAGCAGCCAGAGAAGCTATTTATATATCACCGACAAGATAAATTCCCAGTGCTTAATTTCATTTACCAGCCTAATATTTCTGTTCTGAGCCCAGCACAATTCCATTTTACATTTACTAAATCGAGTGTCAGCAACTTGCGGCTCTGGAGCCGCATGTGGCTCTTTCAGCCCTCTGCTGCAGCTCCTAATGCCACTGCTGTTGCTGCCTCCATGGCCTGCCCACTGCTCTCGCAGTGCCTTGCTCAGCACAGTGAAATTTAATGCACTTTACAATGGGGGAGATAGGGTCCCCTTCTCCTCCTGGAGCCCATTACCACGCAGAGTCCCCTCCTCCTCCTGGAGCCCATTACCACGCAGAGCCACGGAGATCCTGCCCCACTTGTCCCTGGCAACAGCAGTGGGGTCGTCGACTCGCTCTTGCCTGCCAGATGTCAGTTGCTTTTCCTGCAGAGCCTGCAGGCCACTTGTGTTGTGATGCCCTGCCTCCCCGCTAGCCAGCTGTCTTTGGCTCCCCGCCAACCAGGTGATCGTTGGCCTGCTGCTCGTAGACTGGTTGACCTGCAGATGTTAGATTCCCACCACCCAGCACCAGTTCAGGGGATGCTTCCCCTGCCCCCAGGTATGGCAAAGCCATGTGAGGTTTGACAGTGGCTTGGGTGAGGCCAGTATCTCGGGGAGGAGAGACAGTTGCACCAGTAAAGGCCGGAAGTAGCCGCCTGCTGTTTCCTGCTGTAGTCTGTCCGGCAGCGAGACCCAGAGAGAGAGAAGGGAAAAAGGAGAGAGAGGAGAGAGAGAGGAGACAGATAGAGATGGAAAAAGTAGGACAGAGAGAGAGGAGAGAGAGACACAGAGCAGTGCAGAAAAGGAGAGAGGAGAGAGAGAGAGAGAAAGGAAAGAGAAGGAGAGGAGAAAGAGGAGAGCGAAGGGAAAAAAGAAGGTGAGAGAGACAGAGAAAGAAAGAGAGAGAAAGAGAGAGAGGAGAGAGAAGGAAAGAGGAGAGAGAAAGAGAGGAGAGAGAAGGGAAAAAGGAGAGGAGAGAGCGAGGGGAGAGGAGAGAATGGAAAAAGAGGAGAGAGAGAGAGAGAAAGGAGAGGAGAAAGAGGAGAGAGAAGGGAAAAAGAGATGAGAGAAAGAGAGGCAAGAGAGACAGAGAAGGAGAGAGGAGAGAGAGAGGGGAGAGAGGCAGAGAAGGATGAGAGAGAGAAAAGAGAAAGAAGGAGAGAGAGAGGAAAGAGAAAAGGAGAGAGAGACACAGAGAAGGAGAGAGAGAGAGAGAGGAGAGAGAGAAGGTGAAAAGGTGAGAGGAGAGAGAGACAGAGGAGAAGAAGAGGGGGTGAACAACACACCTGAGGCTGGGTATGGCAAGATGTGGCTGGGAGGGAGGGGTGAGGAGGGGCCTGGTGGGGCAAATAATTTAACAACCAATTCTCTGCCCTAATGACTGACTGGGTAGGTGTGGCTGGGGAGTGTCATGTGACTGGGTGGGAGTGAGTGACGTTGAGTTGGCCATACCCACCCAGTCACACCAGTTGTTAAATTATTGGCTCCTGGTGTTTTCTGTGGGAAACGAGTTCGGATGGCTCTTTGAGTGTTTAAGGTACAGTTGCAGACCGCTGTACTAAATTATACGTAAGAACTTCCCACACCCTATTTCCTTTCTTTAACAATGTACAATGCACACAAAAAAATGTTCAGCCTGATCTTATAGTAGAAGTTATCATTTATGAGCATATACTGGGGAATAAAACATGTTGGGAGATTCAGAAGCCATCACTTCATTTTGCAGTCATTGTATGATTAAGTAGATTAAAGGCCTTTCCACCTTTCTTGTACATTCTTGAAAGAGAATGTTCTTCCCTCAAACCATTTACAATGGACAATTATAAATATGAAGAGAACTTACATGAAGATATATCATGGTGAAAGATATGGATTCTTTCCTGAAGTTGTAACCTATAGAGAGAAGATTTAACATAATACCTTTGTTTTACATGCATCTCACTTATCACCTTATGATTAGTTTTAACAGTGGTCTCAATCTTAGTAAATTAACATTTTTGATTGCATAATAACTCATACTGTCCCCTCAGGGAGAAGGGCGGAATATAAATTCAATAAAATAAATAAATAAATAAAATACTGATCTCCACAGTACTGAATCAAAACACAACAACCTGAGGTTGCTGCAACCCATCAATTATGTACATTTATTATGCAACAAATGTTGCACACATTACTGCAATACCTGTTTTGAAACATGAGTCACTTTTGCTCAATTCCTTTCTTGTATGCAGTACCTCTGATGTTAGTCTTAATATCAGTTACTCATTTCTTTCCTTACTAAATTATAGTGTCAGACAACAATTAAGAAAGACTAGAAATCAAAAATCTAGACAGGCATCTTTATGTTTTGGATGGTGTGTGTGTGTGTGTGTGTCAACATATATCAAGGGAATTAGATTTATTCTTAAACACCTCCAAACAATCCAAACATTCTAGTGCAGCGTTAGAATCATGCAGGCCTTAGTTCACCTGCCCTGAAAATTTGCATACCTGCACTATACAGGAACACAAAGTACTTTCTATAATTCCACAGCATCTAACTCAACTTTATTTTTTTTCTATTTGTAATCCGCCTATTATTTCCCCCTCCTCCCCATGAATAACTCTAACCATCTAACCATCCTGATAAAAGGCACATCCGCTTTAAGAAATTGTACATAGGAGCTATATGCACATCCAAGTTTGCTGGTTTGGGCAAAGCGGTAGTTCTGACCTCCGGCTGGGCCCGCCCCCTGCCCCCCCACCCGGCACTATCCTGTCCTATATCTCTCACTCTCTGGCTTGCTTGCCCCGCCCACGCAGCCCAGCTGATTTCCGCGCCTCACCCACTCTACTCACCGCGGCTGCCTGAGAAGGTGTGCTGGAAGCCGCGTGCATGAAATCACTGTGTGTTTGAGGCCCCGCGCAAGCGCGGAAGGCGCATGTGCTCACATTTTTGTTTCTGCACTAGGCAAACTGGTTGTTAAATTATGTGAATAAAATTACTGGATTTTATTTTATCTATTTCACTCTGGAATTAGATCCTATATTTTGTTTTTATTTTATTTTATATGGTCATAAGACGAACCAATGAATAAACTACTGCTATTTTTCCCTTTCATCTTTCTCAGTGTTGAGCCTTCTCCAGAGAGTTAGGTCTTTGCCACAGCATTTACATATTAGGTCATTTGTTCCTTGAGTGAGAACTCTGATTTGTTTAATGATCTGTTTGTTTGTTTTCCTGGCTGTCCATGGTATCCTCAGAGCAGTGGTGAAATCCAATTTTTTTTACTACCGTTTCTGTGGGCATGGCTTGGTGGGCGTGGCAGGGGAAGGATACTGAAAAATCTCCATTCCCATCCCACTCCAGGGGAAGGATACTGCAAAATCCCCATTCCCTCCCAACTCCTGGGAGAAGGATATTGCAAAATCTCCATTCCCACCTCACTCTGGGGCCAGCCAGAGGTGGCATTTGCCAGTTTTCCGAACTACTCAAAATTTCTGCTATCAGTTCTCCAGAACCTGCCAGAACCTGCTGGATTTCATCCCTGCCTCAGAGGTCTTCTCCAACATCAAAGTTCAAGAGTTAATACTCTTGCTATCTTGTTCCTTTAAGATTAACTTTCACTTCTATTGAATGTCACAGGAAACACCACAGCTTGCACAATTCTGATCTTTGTAGATATAGATGCATCACGGCATTTGAATATAGATGTAATTGCCAAACTACCAAAGGTATCTACTAGCAAGCAGGCAACACATGCGGAAAGAAAATTTATCCTACAGAAGGAACTTAACCTGGCAAAGGACAACAAAAAGGTAATTTTTTGCTATGTAAATCAAAAGAAAAAACGGAAGAGGTGGACTCAAAGCTGCAAGAAGATAACAAGTGATGCGGAGAAGGCTGCACTCTTCAATGCCTGCTTTGCTCTGGTCTTCTTCAAAGGGGAACTACAAGTAGTCTTTGATCTATAGCCATAATTGAACCTGGAATTACAATTATAAGCTATTGATGCTGTCAAGAGATCACGGCTGACCACACCTTTTGTGACCTTTTTGTGGTGGTTGTTAAGCGAACCCCACAGTTGTTAAGCAAATCCATTATACTCAATGGACATTTTTGGCTGGAAATGGGAAGTAAAATGCCAGTTTCTGCCAAAAAAATTTGCCAAAAATCTTGTTTACGATATTGTGGAATGCTATAAAAGGCCATAAATGCAGGCCAGTTGCCAAGTGCCCAAAAGGCGATCACCTGACTGCAGGTGTAGAAGTAGCCTTTGGGATTCCAAAGGGGGATTGTAACTTTGAACAGTTGTTAAATAACTGGCACAAGTCAAAGACTATCTACTGTATGTCCTCAACTGTATATAAACAGAATGAATGATGAAAGCAGGAAATGGAAATCCAAGGTTAGTAAAAAATAGTTAAGGAGCATGTGATTAGCACAAATGAGTGGAAATCTCCAGGGCACCACCAATTATATCTGAGAATCTTTAAACAATTGGCAGGTATTATTTCAAAGTCCTTTCTGTGAACTTTTAAAAAAACATGAAGAATGGCCATAGAGAGTGAAGGAGGTAACCTAGGTAAGAATCAAGAAAAAGTAACTCAAGAAACAACAACTACAGAGCATACATGACAAAGGCACAGCCCAGTCTGGAAAAGAAGGAGGAACAATTTTCCAAATTGAGACTAGATCCCAGAAACTCAAGAACGCAGGTAAGTAGAGGTATGGATGAGGTGCTTAACCTGTTTTCTGTTAACATCAATGGCCTGAATGCTCCCACTAAGAGGAAAAAGGTCTGGGCTAAACTTCAAAAAGATAACTATGATATTATATGTTTACAGGAGGCCCACATAAGGAAAGACCACTCTAAGATTTTAACTTATCCTAAACTGGGGAAGATGTATGTATCCTTGGCCGATCAGAAGAAGAGGGGAGTTGTTGTTTACGATCGGAGAGGCCTGGTGAAACGTCAAATATATGCAGATATAGAGGGTAGGATACTCATGTTAGAGATTAGTATTGACCAAAAAAAAGTATTGTTAGTAAATATATATGCCCCTAACGTTAACCAAATGGGTTTCTTTAAAGATTTGTATAAGAAAATTAATGAATTAAATTACGAGCATGTATATATAGTAGGTGACTTCAATGCGATTACTGATACTTCAATTGATTATGATCCAGGAAAGGGTTCTCCTAAATATAAAAAAGGGCATAGGAAGGTACTCCCTAAAACTTGGGATAACCTAAGAACAGAAATAGGGTTAAGAGACGTATGGCGAGATTTCCATCCTATGCAAAAGCATTTCACATATTTCTCTCCCAGGCACAGATCGTGGTCTAGGATAGATATGGTTTGGTCAACCTCAGAACTGAAAGAAAGCATAAATTCAGTTGAAATAGGGACGAATATATGGGCAGACCACCACCCCCTGGTAATAAAATGGAAAGGGTCCACTAGAAGAGCGAGATGGTCTATGAGGGCTGAGATCATGAAAGACGAGGGATTTATAAATATGATTAAAAAAGAATTAGATCACTTCTTTACTGAAAATAAGAGAGAAGATACTTCCCTTCAAAATACTTGGGATACTGTTAAAGCAGTAGTTAGAGGATTGGTAATAAAATATACAGCTACCAAATGGAGAAAGGAGAAGGCCAAACGGATTGAGTTAATGGCTGAATTGGAGAAAGCTGAAGGAGAGCTGCGTTTAAATCCAGATTATAATTTGATTAAGGAGAAAATTGACTTGATTAGGCATGAGTTATCTATCCTAGATCAAAACGATTTGGCGAATAAAATTCGAAAATGTCGACAAAATCAATTTGAGTATGCTAATAAGCTGGGCCGGTGGTTGTCATATAGATTAAGAAAAGAGGCAGAATCTAGAAAGATTGAATTTTTACAGGATTCTTTGGAAAATTTGGTAGGTACTACAGAGCAAAAAGCAAAGGTGGCCCAAGATTTTTATACCTCCCTATATAGCCAGGAAATTTATCAGGAAGATAAACTAAAGAGCTATCTCCAGAATCTACAATTGGAGACGATTCCGGATCATTGTAAAGAAATTTTAAATGCAGAAATCACACTTGGGGAAATAGCAGTAGCTATAAAGAATCAAGCTAATGGCAAAACTCCGGGACCGGATGGGATTCCTAGTGAATTTTATAAAGGAGTCTTTGACTCACTTAGTTTGTATATTAAAGATTTATTTAATGAGGTTTTACTACACTCTAAAATACCCTGGTCTTGGACGGAAGCCTACATTTCCCTAATTCCAAAACCTGAAACAGACAAAACTCTGATCCAGAACTATAGACCAATCTCGCTCCTGAATGTGGACTATAAGATTTTTGCGACAATACTAGCTGCGAGACTCCGGGTGTTCCTGTCCCAATTTATCCACCAAGACCAGAATGGTTTCTTACCTCATAGGCATCTAAGAGATAACGTAAGGGTGGTATTGAATGCCTTAGAATATTATGAGACACACTCTGATAAACCAATGGTAATGATCTTTTTGGATGCCCAAAAGGCTTTTGACAGAGTCAGCTGGAATTTTATAACACAACAATTGGAACTGATGGGTTTTGGGCCTCAATTTATAAGAGCAATACAAGCCATTTATTCTAAACAGTCGGCAAGGCTACTGCTTAATGGATCAGTATCAGATGAGATACAGATTTATAAAGGTACCAGACAAGGATGCCCTCTTTCACCGCTGCTATTTATTTTAACACTTGAACCACTTCTTAAGACGATTAGACAGGATTCGGAAATTAAGGGCTTAAAAGTTAAAGGGGAAGAATATAAACTCCAAGCATTTGCCGACGATTTGGTTTTCATATTAGAAGATCCCCTTATTACGGGACCAAAATTACTTACTAAATTAGATGAATATGGGGAGGTAGCGGGGTTAAAAATTAATAAAGATAAAACCAAAATGTTAACAAAAAATTTGTCAGGTGCCCAAAAGGAACAGATCCAAAATATTTTGGGGATTAACTGTGTCAAAAAACTTAAATATTTAGGTATTTGGCTTACAAACAGATGTTCTTCTATTAAAGAACTCAATTATTCTAAATTATTAACAGTCACAGCAAATGATGTGGAGAGATGGCGGTGCATTCAGATCTCATTTTTGGGTAGAATTGCCGCAATAAAAGCCCATGTCTTACCGAAATGGATCTTTTTATTTCAAACAGCCCCTGCAAGATTGGAAAAAATTTTTTTTAGGAAATTAGATCAAATTCTAAGTAAATTTATTTGGCAGAGTAAAAAGCCCCGTATAAAGAGAAAAATGTTGCAAGAGCACAAAACAAGAGGTGGCCTGGGGCTCCCAATGTGGGAGCTTTATTACCTAGCTTCATCCCTGGTTTGGATAAAAGATTGGGTGACTCTCTCAAGAAAGCGCATTCTAACAATTGAAGGATATGATTTGCAGCAGGGATGGCATTCTTTTTTGTGGTCTCAAAAAGACAAAAAATTCAAATACTTTACAAATCATTATATTAGAGGAATTTTAATAAGGGTCTGGGAAATGGTGAAGAAGCAAGTTTACACACAGATCCCTAAATGGGTGTCTCCGTTAGAGGCAGTGACCCTTCCGACTGTGCACAACACAAAGAGGAACTGGGTTTATGGTGACTTGTTGGATGAAATCTGGAGTCTTAGACCTAGAGCCGATCTCCAGACTAGAGGATTAGACATAGATTGGTGGTCCTATGCGAAAATTCAAACTAGATTCGCTAGGGATAAACAGGAACCTGGTATTTCCCTTCATCTACAAACTTTTGACAAGCTTCTCCTAGGTGACCAAAGGAAATTTATCTCCAATGTTTACAACTTTCTTTTGTCCAATTTTATGGTGGAGGAGATTGTAAAGGACACGATGATTGCCTGGGGGAGAAATATAGGAACAACAATTCAGCTTGATGCATGGCAAAATGTATGGAACAAAACTATGAAACTGACCCTTTCTTCCCCTTTCAAAGAAAACTTCTATAAAATAATCTACCGTTGGTATCTCCCCCCCCACCAGAATTGCTAAGATGTCCCCAGGGTCCTCTGATAGATGTTGGAAATGTGGGTCGGCCAAGGGTACTTTCTTCCACCAGTGGTGGACTTGTCCGTTAACTAGACACTATTGGAGGAAAATAAAACAGTGGCTGCTGGAAATAACAGGTGTGAGCTTTCCCCTTTATCCAGACCTCTACTTGCTTGGAATAAGACCAGAATACATTGATAACAAAGATTGGTATATATTTGTCCATGTCTCAACAGCGGCGAGAATGGCATTTGCCCAACTGTGGAAAGATGCAGATACGCCTCCCGATCATCTGATAATAAACAAGATTCTCCGATGTGCTGAGATGGATAGATTAACGTATATTTTAAAAGACAAGAAAGATTCAATATATAATAGAAATTGGGACAAATGCTTTGTCTGGCTCAAAAGAAGGTTAAACCTAGGAAAGGGGTGATAAGATCGTCTATTTAGATTAATTAGATATTTATTAGGCTATATGATTTCTTAAAATTTCGACAAAAACAGGCTAACTCTTTTGTAGATAGTTAGTAGAAATTGACTCTATTGAAATGTTTGGTTTGGATGACACTAGTTATTATTAATTGGAGAGTGAGCTTAACTCTCGGTTAGTCATGTTTGTCGTTTTGTTTTAGTCTTGTGTTTATGTGTTTCTACATTTCACCATTTATATTGTTTTTCAATGTTAATTTTGTGTTAATCTTAATGTAAATATTTAATAAAGATTTAATTAAAAAAAAAAAGAATGGCCATAGTGTCAAAGGATTTAGAGTAGGGCAAATACTGGTCTTTTTTCCCCAGAAATAACAAAGCAAAGCAAAACAAAACTGAGTAACTACAGATCGATGTTGATATCATGCAAAATTCTAGAGCAGATTATAATGTAACTGTTTTATAAGCATTTAGAAAAAGAAATGCATTGCTAGCAATAAATAGTGTGGGTTTATTAAGGGTAAATCATTTGTAAACAACCTGATCTTTTTTGATAATGACTAGTTTAGATGGCCAAGGGAATGTGATGGACATAATGTGGTTTGCCATCAGCAAAGCCATCAGCAAAAAAATATCTTCTGTGAGATTTCCAGTAAAGAAGATAATACAATGTAGGTTGCATTGTGCTTCTATCAGATGGATACAGAAATGGTTTGAACAATAGCTAATGAATGCACCCAATGGCTCCATGTCAAGTTGAAGCAAAGTGTTATGTGCGGTATCACAGGACACCATGCTGGACTCCGCACTGTTTAATAGATTTATAGCTGATTTGGAAGTAGTGTTCTTGAACTTTTTAGAGAAAGAGATGTCAAATTCCACAGCTGTGCCCAGATATGACTACTGAAGATTCTTAAGCCTAAAGCAGGTCATAGTTAGGAAAATAGGACCAAAACAGAAAATATATTCTGTAACCACAAGCCTTTGAGACATTCAGGTGGGGCATCCCATTAGCAGAGACTGACTCTTACTTGCTTTGCCCACAGGCAGACACTGACATTTTCACATGCAGTTTAAGAGGCAGGACAAACCTATAATTGTCTTAGATTGAAAGATAACATGGCTTAACATGCTGGTCTCAGGGAAACAGCTGCAGGGAAAAGAGTTTGGCAAAGTTATAGCTAGGAATTAAAAAAAGGTGAATGTGTTACGTTCCATGTTGATTTTTCACCAGCAATTCTTTATCAGATTCTGCTGTTAGCAGCTCTGAAGACAATTTGCCAAACTGTAACTCCCAAAATTTAGATTTTTACCTCGAGCACCAGTTAGAAGCGTAAATAAGAAAAATATGGCATCTCCTCTTCTAAAACTACTGATATATTAACATAGTCCAGTTTTTATCCATTGAGATCATTAATGACTTAGTAATCAACTTTTTCTAGTCAGGGTAAAAACATGATATAAAATAACTTTAAAACAGTAACAAAACAAGCACAGTGCATAATTCACCAGGGAAATTCAGACTAATTATGCTGAGATGAAAACTGCTAAGTATACAAAATAAGAAATATGTCATTTGGCATGCTCACTTCCAGCCTACACTTCAAAGTAAAATGGACCTAGATTGAGAGCAAGGGTGGGGACATTCTTTCAAGTTCTTTAGTGTCTAAATCATTCAATTCAGTATATAAATATTAAACTTAGTGCAAACTGATTGTATCATCCTGGAAGAGTTCTGTTGTGCTTTTATTTAAAAACTTTGTGAATGTGGCTTTGTTTACAGGTGGGTTATTTTCCACTGGCATGAGAAAGCCCCTTTTAATAACAAGTAGAGCAGCAAGCAATGTCCTTCATCCACATTGGGGTTTTCCTGGATGGAAAACTCTTCTACAGATATGAGCAGATGAGAAAAACAATCATAAACATTACAAAATTTACATCCATTAACAATTAAAACACCACCTGTGAGCAAATGCTAATGCATTGGTTTTTGGCTACTGATGTTAAGAGTTAAGAGTGGTACAAGAGAAGCAATTATAGCGCTTCCCATACAATTCATAGGGATGCTAAGACTCTGAGCTTGTCAATTGAAAGGTTGGCAGTTCAGCGGTTTGAATCCCTAGTGCCGCGTAACCGGGTGAGCTCCCGTTATTTGTCCAAACTTCTGCCACTCTAGCAATTCGAAAGCACGTAAAAAATGCAAGTAGAAAAATAGGGACCACCTCTGGTGGGAAGGTAACAGTGTTCCGTGCACCTTTAGCGTTTAGTCATGCTGGCCATATGACTACGGAGACCACAGCACTGACTCCTTGGCTTTGAAACAGAGATGAGCACTGTCCCCAAGAGTTGGGAATGACTAGCACATATCTGTGAGGGGAACCTTTACCTATACAGTACATGGCATGAAAATAATTTCTAGCTCAATTTTTACTAGAAAGGGCTTCAGGTTATTGGTGGAAAGAACCCCACTGAAATTGGGGTGCTTCTGGAATTAGAATTACAATGAAGGGGGCAAAAATATATGTGGAAAAATCCTTGTTTGTGCTTATTCCTTTAGCCATGCTTTCCTGATCAGTTACCTTTTTTTATGACAAGGGAGGCATGGCATTTGCAAATCAAGGCAGGAGATATTCGCTTATTCTGCAGAGTTTGTACCACTCTGGAGGACAGTATTGGGTATAAATACATTTATCCAACGTTATTGTCAGGGGGCTCATGTAAGATCAATTCTGAATATGCTTAAAATTTTTAACTGGAAAAAAAGAAGAAGAAATATGAGTATCTGCCTTATGTCAAGTCAGATTATTAGATTATCCTGTTCTCTATTGTTGAATTCAGATTCCAGGCAGATATTTTCTCAGCTACAGCCCCAAATGCATATAAAATGTATACTCTATTGTGCTGCTTTGGCATTTTACTGCTCCAATTCAGCTGAGCATTAAATGACGGCAGACACAGCTGTTAAGGGGCCTGGTGATTAAACTCAGGTTATAGGAGACACATGTGTTCCACTGCAAATTCTAATGTCCCAAAGGTGCTTTTTCAGGAGGCAACTGGACTTTCTTATTTTTTCTTTGCAAATGTTTTGTTTATCATCCAAGAAGGTTCTTCAGTTCTGACTGCATGGAATGGAAAGCTTTATATTCCTTGCAGACAGCCTGACTAGGTGGCTCAGTGACTAAGACACTAAGCTTGTTGATTAGAAAAGTCGGCCGTTCGGCGGTTCGAATCCCTAGTACAGGTCTCCTGTGTGAGCAAGGGTTGGACTAGATGACATCCAAGGTCCCTTCCAACTCTGTTACTGTTAATATTTACATCCCTGAAGACATAGATAAACCCCCAAGTGCCTCAAAGACCCTCTAAAAAGAATGCAAATGACCAGCTGTCTGCAAGGAATATAAAGCCTTCCATTCCCCATCATCCAGTCAGAGCTGATGAAGCTTCATGGATGAGAAGCAAAACGTCTTCAAAGAAAAAAACAAGAAGGCCCAGTTGCCTCCTGAAAAAGAACCTTTGGGACAACCATGACCTGGATGACTGAGAATCTCCATAGGCTTTTTGCAAATTCTAATCTTCTGTGTAACATTCCTTTGCTAAATTACTATGACTTTTAATAAACAGACCTTTCTTTCTGTGGCAGTCTTACATTATTTTGCTTGCCTACAACAGAAAAGTTAATTATATCTGTAAATCAGAACTGATGTTCTCCCACAAAGAGATGTGATCCTACAATTCTGCTATTCCAGTAATAGGCTTCTAACAGTTCACCCCTGTTTAGGCAAGCCAGTAGCGGCGACAGTGAGTTGAGAGCAAACCAGTTCACTGTGACTATCAGTTGGGCCCTCCTGCCCACCCCTGCGTTACACCTACCTATATTCAGTCATTTTTAGCCCAGCTGAAAGGCGCGGCACAGCTGTCCCGAAATGCAATGTCCTTGCGTGGAGCGCGTGATGCAAGGAAAGCAAGGGCATGCGTGCAAAGCGCATGCGTGAAGCAAACCGGTGGTAACCGGTTGAAACCCACTACTGTGCTATTCCCATAGTTATGCACTGGTATTACAAAACAGCCTTTCAATTATTGTGGTATCACTTCAAATATGTATGAATGCACTGACAGAAGTATAGTTACCATTTGTCTTTTTCTGTGTTGGTCATACTGTATCTAGAATACTGCATACTGCATTTTAGGATAAATTTTAGGGACAAATCTAAAACCTATTTCTAGAAGAGCAACCCAAATAAACCGCGTGGAAGGAAACATGTATGAGGAGGTGTTCAATTGGCTTAGTTAGCCCAAAAAACAATAGATTATGGAAGGTATCAGAACTCCATGGTCTTTTTGAACATTTATAGCTTATGATACTGAGAAACAACTACTTATTTCAAAAATTAATGCCAATTAATTTTAAAACGAGATTAAAAGAAGTCAGATGAATATTGTTCCTTTCCCTCATTCTGTCATATACAGTACATATGTCATCTGTTATCAGTATAGGTAGTTCTAACTTATTGACTGCAATAAGAATTGGCAATTGAATTGTTAAGCAGTCATAAAGTGAAACATCATGTGACTGGACCCAACTTATCAGTCAGTTCCAGCTGCAATTGTTAAGTGTGGTGTCATGTGACCACAATTTGTGTCTTTGTGCTGATTTCCCCATTGACTTTGTTTATTGGAAGCTGGCTATGCTCGCAAATGGTGATCATGAAACTGTGAGATGCTATGACCATTAAAAATGTGTGCCAGTTGCAATCATGTCATGGTCACTGCAGCCGCTGCAAGTTGAAGGACCGGTGATAAATCTCCTTTTTCAGCAGCATCACTGAATGAACAGTCAGCAAGTGAGGACTAATTTAATTTAAGTTGGCCTTAGGTGGACAGGCTTGTTCAAAAATCTTGATAAATTAAATTTAGCACAATCCTCTTAATTAATTTTTTTTAAAAAAAACCAGACAATAATTATGGGCTGGTTTTATGATTGCTCATTTTAGATGCTTTGGTCACTGACGTACTTTTAAAATCAAGCCTCAGCATCTCTACTGTCTGAAATTTGGAAGGTAATCCATCTGTTGTGGTCTGTAAATTCAGTAACTTTTAACTGTTGCGAAATAGCTACGATACCACAGATGCAATATTTCCTCCTATGTATTTCTTTGAAATGTGTCCAAAAGATTGCGAAAATTTCTAGCCTTTTGCTTTCAATGTTTATTCAAAATCCTCTTTTTTAAAGTGTAAGTTTATACTCTTGAAACTTTTAACTGGAACCAAATTGCTTGATAGTTTCATTGCAGCGTTCATTAGAATGTTCAGTTAACTCTTTCAAGGAAGAACTTCTTCCATTATGAAAGATTACTGCTGCCAGGCCAGGAGTACCAAATGCATCAAATGTTTGAAAATACGTCTAATTGCAATAATAAAATGACATTTATAAAAATAGCAAAACTTATGCTTTTTCTCTGCATTGTTTCATGAGTTCCACAGTGTGTTATTGGATACTTGATCCACACATAAACTGCACAAAACAGAGCACAACAGCATGGAGTGTTTGTCTGAAGCTCCATTTATTTTTGCAAAACCTGGGTTTTCTCAAACATTCTGGCATCAATCTTCTCATCCCAAGAGAATGCTGTTTTGGCTGCTTAAGGATCCAGTTCAAATAATGTGTTCACTATAATATACAAGATAAAAGATTTTTTTTTACCGTTCTGCATTTTCCTTGGTCAGATTAACAGCAGCTTCTAATTTATCAATGGCAATGAGATGACTCTAGGAACGAAAGAAACAAAGCATAATGAAAGCAAACATAAAAACATTCCTAAAACACAGTAGAATATCCTTGGGGAAAAGCAGTTTGAAGTGAGCAATGTTAAATGCAATGTTTTGGAAATGAGCTTTTGTTAATCTATATCAAGGAAGGATACACTTTTAAAATGCAAACTAACAAATTTTATCTGGTTATAGCTTTCCATATGCTTTATGGTAAAGTTGTACAATGGTATAAACCATGCTTAAAAGAATAAACTTTGATTGTTGGGAACGTGCAACATGCTAGGCCATAATCCATAGTTTCCAAATTACACTAGGTTCATGCACTGTGCTAACCTATTAAATAAGCAAATCACAGTAAGGATTATCAGGCTATAACAAACTATTTTCTGGTATGATCACAAATCTGTTCTAAGAAGATAAGAAGAGCCATACTGGATCAAATTAAGATAAAACTGATCCAGGATTCTGTTTACACAATCAGCAATCAAGCCCACAAGTATTATATAAACCAATAGGCCTATTCTACAGCAACTGGTGTTTAGGCCAAATTGCTCCTGATTTTGGAGATAACACAAAGCCAGTTTAATCAGTAAAAAAAAAAAGGACTTGAAATGGGACTCTGAAGTCAAAGTGGCTCATCTTTTTTCTTGTTCATTTTTGCTCCAAGAAAAATGAGGTTAGCATTATTTATAGTTTGGTGTATGGGTTAAGGCACCAGGTTAGAATCTGGGAGACTTGTGAATTCTAGTCCTACCTTGGGCACAAAATCAGTTGGGTGACCTTGGGTTGGGTGACACTTTGTCAACACTTTGGGTTGGGTGACACTTTCTTTCAATCATAGGAAGGAGACAATGGCAAAACACTACTGAAAAACCCTGCCAAGAAAACTGCAGGCACTTGTCTGGGTAGCCTCTGAGAATTGGACACAATTGAATGGAAGGGGGAAAAAATCTATTTAATGAAATGTCACTTACGTGAGGAAGCTTTTTTAGAAGACTTAAGCCAATTGCCCCTGAGCCACAACCAACTTCCAAAATAACAGGACCACGGGTCTCTGGGAAATTCTGAAGGACCTTGCTGCATGCAGAAGTCAATCTCATCCTGCGTTCTTCATCCAGAATGAGAGAAACCAGTTCCTAGAAGATACAACTATTTATTTATTTATTTACTAAAATTTGTATGCTGCCACAATCATAGATTTTGGTGACTCACAATTATATAAAATCCACAGTCTATAACCAAGACCAAAACCTTAACTATTATACCAATTCCACACAGATTCCAAAGCTGAGAAAGATGGATAATCTTTTTGCAGTTCAGTGCCAAATGGCTATACAAGACAGAAAGAAGACAGCAGTTGAAAGTTGTTGGGAAATGGTAGAGAGACTAAATTAAAAAAAAACAAACTGTGTTAAAAGGTAAGGTAAAAAGGTAAGTGCACCGGTAGAAAAATGTAAGATCACTACAATTAAAATTTCATTTTAAAAGTCTCTATGTCAGGGATGGCTAACCTTTTTACCATCGTGTGCCAAAAGTGGGGAGAGCGCGGTGGGGTCACACGCACGCATGCCCATATCCATAATTCTATGCGCCCCGCCTCGCTTTTGGCACGTGATGGCACGGTGGGCCCGGTAAGCTCATTTTTTTGCTCTCCCCAGGCTCCAGAGCCTTTCTAGGAGCCTGGGGAGGGCAAAAACGGCCTCCCCCCCGCAAGAGGCCCTCCGGAGGCCGGAAACAGTGTGTTTCCTGACTTCTGGTGGGCCCAGAGGGCCTGAAAATCAGCTGGCTGGCGCACACATGTGTGCCGGAGCTGAGCTCACGTGCCCACCAATATGGCTCCACGTGCCACCTGTGGCACCCGTGCCATAGGTTCGCCATCACAGTTCTATGTAATACTGTAGTGCAGCATTTAGGTTTACTCAGAAGCAAGCTCTACACTTCTCTGATAAACACTTGTAGGATTGCTGCCTTTGTTAATAAAAATCACATTTACTTTATCGACATTTCTTCCTCCCTCCAACAAAATTTGAACTCACGGCTGATGCTGGAAGACTAGGCAATAGCCATGGTAAGAGGACCTTTGTGCACCTTTGAGTTGTATGCCTGTTGGGCCATTCTTGAACCAATAGGCTCTGCTCACTGTCACTTGTGCCCTTGTGACTTCCTGTTTGGACTATTGCAATGTATTGCAAATGGGCCCCTTTAAGAGCATTCAGAAGTTTCAGCTGATGTGTAGGCCCTGTTGCTCCTGATTCTGGAGGTAAGTCAGAATCAGCTTAATCTAACCTTTGTTCAGGAGCAAACTCCACAAAGAGCTCAAATGTTTGTAGGTATGAAAACATAAAATCAAAAAGGCTTTTCTTTAACTATGACAACCACCTATAGTTTATAAACAATGAACTGGCATGAATATTTATAATGACAGATTCCCCTCCCCCCACCTTATTTTTGCATTCGGTGCTGAATAACTTGAAAAGCAAACTGTGTACTCATATACCTGGCATTCACAAACCCCTCCTCCTTCTCCTCCTCCTCTTCCAGCTAGCAACAATACAAAGTAGGTCATAGTGCAGCAGAGGCCACAGAAACCTAGAAGGAAAACTTGCCCATCTCTCCCGATTACTCAAAGGGAGTTTGAGTACTCAATTGAGTAATCAATTGAGATGCAATTGTGTGACCCAATAAGTCACCACTGTGGAAATATTTCAGACTTTGTAAAAGGTAATAAAATAAAGCAGCTGGCACCAATGAGCTCTTCAGAGTGCAATTACACCCTATTATGCTTATTTAAGGGAGTGCCTATCACCCCCACAGCTCTGCCCTTTTGGCCTCCTCCCCTCCTTCCGTTGCCCTTGCTCTGTTGTCGGTCAACCTTCGTCATCTTCCTTCTCCCACTGCTGAAGTGATCTGGCTTGGCTAAAGGTGAGGCTATGCCAGACCTCAGAAAGGCTTCAAGGTCTTGTGCAGCCAGCAGCTGCCTCACAAAGAGTCAGGTGGAATGTGCCTCATCAGCAATGGGAGGAAGAAGACTGTGAAGGTAGTTGCGCTGGGTTAGGCAGTGGAGCACAAGGTGGCCAGAGAGATGATGGTGGAGTGCAGGGACAATCCCAGTGGTGGGATTCAATTTTTTAAACAACTGGTTCTGTGGGCGTGGCTTAATTGGGTGTGTGTGTGTGGCTTGGTGGTCATGTGACCAAGTGGGTGTGGCTAGCTGGTCATGTGACAGGGTGGGCATGGCTAGCTGGTTATGTGACAGGGTGCACATGGCTATGTGCATAGGGACTATTCAGAGGGCTGAAAAAAGTCATTTCTGATTGGTCCTCACACTTATGACCATCCAAAATTTCTGCCCATTGCAGCATTCTTAACAACCGTGTCAGTCATTTCACAACTAGTTCTCTTCACCACAGTGAGAAGATAGGGCGCAAAACGTAAAATGCGAGGACAGTCGTAAGTGCAAGGATTAATCAAAAGTGTGAGGACCTGTCAAAAATAACTTTTTCAGCCCTCTGAGTAATCCATATGCACATAGGGACTACCCAGAGGGTTGAAAAAAGTGATTTCTGACAGGTCCTCGCACTTTTGACCGATCATCATTTATGCCCATTGCTGCATTTTTAATTAAATTAATTAAATAAAAATGACCTGTTGGAGCAGTTGGAGGCAGTCCGAGGCGGGCGTTCGGGCCCGGCTGCAGGGCAAGGTGATACAACCCGGATAGGTAGGCCGCTGCTGCCCAGGGAAGCGGGTGCAGGCCTACAGGGCTGACTGAGGGTGAAGCGATCGGATGGGGTAGATCAGGGGTCTGCAACTTTAAACACTCAACCTTAAACACATGTAAACACTTAAACACAACTCCCCCCCTCTTTCTCTCCTTCAACTCTTTCTCCTCCTCTTTCTCTCCTTCATCTCCCTTTCTCCCCCCCTCTCCCTCCTTTCTCTCCTTCATCTCTTTCTCCCCATCTCTCTTTCTCCCCCTTTCTTTCCATCTTTTTCTCTCCATCTCTGTTTCTCCCCTTCATCTCTTTCTCTCCATCTCTTTTCCCTCTTCTGTCCAAGCGGCGGCAGCAGCGCACCTACCACACCATTGGGTCACCTCTCGGCTTGGAGGCGGCATCTTAAGTCTGTATCCCACTGTGTGTGCGCCCGCCTGGCTGCGCCTGCAGTGGCTCTGGTTGCTCTTACTGAGCTTCTCAATGGGATAAACAGCGCCCTTCCTCTTCCTGGAGCCCATTATGATGCAGAGCTTCAGCTGCAGCCTGGGCTCCAAGGTGGAGAAAAGTCATGCATCTCCCCCAGCGACTGGATGGGCTAGGGTAGGGTGGCACTGCGCGGGTGGGAGGCGGGGCGGGGTGAGCGAGCCAGCAATTTAACAAACGGTTCGGTGTGCTGCGAGGCCAATAAATAACAAAAAAACACTGAACCATTTGTTAAATTGTTGGCTCGCCCATCCCTCGCCCCGCCCACCATTTATTGCCAATAAATAGTGGTGTGGAGGGGCGGGGCAAGGGGCGTGGCAAGCCAGCAATTTAACAAACGGTTTGGCTGAACCGCCTAGAACCGGCAGAATCCCATCACTGAACAGAGGCCAGGGTGGCCAAAAGGGCAGAGCAGGAGATGGAGATAGGTTTTTGTGGGGAGTTGAGACCAATGTGAGCTTGGCAGGGCAGGACAAGCGTGAGGTCTTGGTTGAACACTGGCTGCAATTGGGACTACTGAAACTACCATTGCTAAGTGGTGTGTCCACACAATGTTTCGGTTAACAGCAAAAATTCGAATCCCAATTAGGGTCATTAAGCGAAGACTTCCTGTAATTTACAACCCAGCATAAACTGTCTCTTATACGTAAATTCCAGAGTTCCAATAAGGAGACAGATGTTAATACATGCATATAACTCAGATTTCAAGATAAAAGATCGGCAAAAGTATGGCAAGGCTACACGATGCTTCTGGAACAATCTAGCAAACCATTGTGAACTTTTTTCTAATCAACTTTAGGCAGTTTGTAAGCAGTGAAATACTATTTTTTTTAATTAAATGATTGATGAACCTGAATCTTGCATATGAGTTATTGTGTTTTCCACTATTCTCCAATTACTATTGTGAAAACTAAAGTACTAAAAGGAAAAAAGACCAGTTTCTTGTATAATTAATAATATATCATCACCTCCCCTTTTCTATTGCTTTGAGGGACAATATAAAACAAACTTTGATCTGCTATTAGTTTCATTGATTTTAGTTAAGTTATTAAAGGATCATAATACTTCTCCCATTGAAAAATGCCCAAGATATTCAATGTTTCTTCTTAGGAATAGCAAAATATGTTATTTTTTTCTTTATGTGGAGAGTTTAGAATTTAAAAAAATTAAAAGTTGGATATTTTGGAGAAAAACTCATGTTTTTTTCTGGGAAAAAAGCCATTTTTAAAAAGGTATCCAGTTCTGTTAGAAGTTTTGCTAAGGTTCAATGGCATCTTTTTACGAAAACAGTCCAATAGCTATTCAATATTTCTCAGAAAACCTGTAATATCAGAAGTGCATTGCAGTAAACAGAAACTGCAATGCAGATAGGACACAGCCTGAAGGAGCCAATGTACTTGAAAATGTGGCTGTTTGTTTCCCTCCTCTCCTTATCAGGTAAAATGGTTTGGCTATGAACCAAGGAACCAAACAGTTCCATGACATTTTATACTGTAGGACCCAAGTACACAGATAGAGCAGATATCTGGAAGAAGAAGAAGAAGAAAGAATTCAAATATTTTAATGATTTTCACCATCAAATTATGGGGGATCCACAAAGCCCAAATATGCAGAGAGAAGGGCAATTACAATGTCACAGGAAACAGACAAGTAAGACATATCATACAGATCAGTGGTGGTCTGATCTGTATGATATGTCTTACTTGTCATACGGCCCCGGATTGCCGAACAGGTAGCGGCAGCGGCAGGAGGCTCTGTCCACCCGCCCAGGTGCTTCTGCACATGCGCACGAGCGCACGCCCATGAGTGAACTGGTAGCGACGGATTTTGAGACAAGCTCTTGATACGGATCACTGCTTGGGGGTGTTCTACCCATCCGGTCCTCTCCATTTTTCTGCCTGTACTGTTTCTTTCATGCAGAATCTAGACTGGAATTTTAACCATATTTAAGAAAGAGTCTAAGACTAGCACTGTTTTGTATCTTCTGAAACCCCAAAGATCTGAATAACTCCTGACTTGCTCCAAGCTGTTTCAGGGAAACCTGCTTTGTATCAGCCAGAGCCTAAATCTTGTCAAAAAAGTTACTACTGTAATTCACACAAAATTCACCTATCATATTCAGCAAACTACTTATTTCAATCAGTTGTTGTGGAAAAGCTATAATCCTTTTTGTAAAAAGACAAAAGTACCCAGAATCGTTCAGAAAGGTTTTTGCGGCGTATTGCTGTATTTCTCTGAACCAAAGGAACAAAGAACAGGAACAGATGTTTCCTAGAAGAAAAAGTAGGTTGTAAAATAAATACAAACTTTGACCACACTTACAGTACTTTCCTTTTCTCTAAAAAGAGAAACATCAATAGGGAAGAAGAAACATACACCAGGAAGCCTATTAAAACAGCAGAGCAATAATTCCTAGAAGTCAACCCACTAAAATAGCTGTTCTTTGAGTATAAAACCAATCTGCCCCCTGGTGGCCAGGCCTATTTTTTAAAAACAGAAATAAGCACTAACAGGAAAAAGCATACAAAATTTCCCTTTTTCTACGTAGCTCATCACTTTATTCTTTTTCAGGAAAAGCAAGATTATAAGTAGTAAAAAACAGTAAGTTATATAAATTAAGGGCATTACATCTACCAAAAAAAAAAAAAAAAAAAAGGAAACATAGTTTATACTAATATGATTCACTATTTGGAGGCAAAGCAGGCAAATACTTCTTGGACCTGTTGTTGGTACCCTTGCTATAGCGGTGAGGAATTCATTAAAGGAGCTATACTTTCACTACATTTTCTTTTGTCTTTTAATGATCCGGTAATCCCTTGCATTGGGGTGGAGTCGGAGCAACTGAATGGAGCTGAGTGTTTACTGGCCGGATGCCCTTCCTGTTGCCAATGCTGAGTTTGTAGCAGATATTTACTCATTGTGCCCAGAGAGAAAAATATCTAGTGCTACTTAGGATCGAACTCAAAGCTTCCTGATTGTGAGGCGAGAACTCCATCTCTAGACCACTGCACCACTCTATACTTTCACTACATGGGCTCGTAAAAATACCCGCTGAGTTCAGGTGGCATTAGGGAAGCAATGGTGTGGGTAACACTTGCTTTCTAGCAGCAAATGAATGGGACTCCTTTTGTTCTCATCTATAAACAGAAATTCAATATTGTAAATATGTTATTAGCAGGGCATTCCAAGACTAGCAAAGGAGAAGGGTGGACATTTTGGAAAACTTTTAGAAGAACAGAATTGGAAGGGACCTTGGAGGTCTTCTAGTCCAATCTCCAACCCTATACTAGGGATGTCAAACTGGCAGCCAATGGGCTGGATGTGTCATGCGCAGGCCACACCCACCCCAGCTCCACAAAGGGGAAAAACATTGCGATATGTCAAGTGATGACATTGTGATGCTGCAAGATTGACACCCATGCCCTATACCATTTCAGACAAATGGTTGCCCAATCTTTTCTTCAAAACATCCAGTGTTGGAGCATCAACAACTTCTGGAGGCAAGTTGCTTCACTGATTAATTGTTCTCACTGTCAGGAAATTCTTCTTAGTTCTAGGTTGCTATTTCCCTTGATTAGTTTCCATCCATTGCTTCTTGTCCTGCCTTGAGGTATTTTGGAGAATAGGCTGACACTCTCTTCTTTGTGAAGATATGAATCCCTACAAAATGGCTAATCTTACAATAAATACTCACAGCAGTGGAGTACAATACCATGTTTATTCCTTTAGAAAGCCCAAAGGAAGCTCTACTGGGTTACTATTCTTTCCTTATTTGAGGAAAAAAACCCTCCTTTTCTTCTCAATCTGCACTGGGATACACATTAGCTAAGGAAATGAGGAAAATCCTCCGTGCACATAAACAGCACATTATTAACCATTTTTATTTGAAAGACTCACTGCAAATTTCATCAAGCAAATTGGTAGATTTATTATAAATTTCATCAAGTTTTATAAATATTCTCAAGTGTAAAAAAAAGTTAGTCAGCCGATTAGAGAGCAGAAAAAGGCTGTTATGTTCTTCTGATAAACAGAAAAAGAGAAGTATTTTGTAGCTGCAGTTTCTTTCATCATCTACCATTTAAGCGATATTCCTGGAAAAAGACCCACAAGAAAAATCCAGTTGTTTTGAAATAAGCAAAGTGACTTTGCACAGCCTATGAACTTTGAGTGATTAAAAGACTGGTCAGCCACTCAGCTTGTGCAACAAGATTTATATAAATACTGTGCTGGTGATTCTTGGAAGACACACAGTCATGTAGCTCTAACTTGCTAGGTGCTGCTTGGGCACTCTGTTTCTCTCTACTCTTTTTGATCATGATGATGATGATGATTACCAACATACCCAAACCTAGTTAAATACACTAAACCCAAGTTAGAAATACCTGAAATCATGGACCTCGTTAACCTCTGCCTCACTATTTACTTTCAGTTTGATGGACAAATATTACCAACAATCAGAGGCCCCACAGCAAAAGCCATTATACAACCTCTAGAAAGCCTCTACTAAAAATATGGATCTGGTATGTAGATGTGTCATAATAAAAGGAATAAAGGAAGATGTGTCATAATCAAAGGAATAAAGTTCTCAACAGGAGAAGAAAATAAAACACACTGCTCTTCCTGAATATTCTCAACAGAAAAAGAAAAGATAGCAATTTAGAAATGCAAGTCTATTGAAACATAATAACCCAAACTTCCACAAGAGGAGTCATGCAAGAACATTATTCAGACAAATGCGCTGCAGCAACACAGAGCACCAGAAAAAGTAAACAGACGGACGATACAACAGCAGTCCCCAACCTTTCCAGCTTGGGGGGCGGGGAAGAGCAAAACCAGGATGTGTGAGTGGGGGCTGATGTGCATGTATGTGCACATGGGGGCGCAGCTCGATTCATACGAGTGGTGGTCCGGCAGGCACATGTACGCACATGCCTGCAAGTTGAGCTATGTACACATGTGCACCAACCCACTGCTTGTGTGAATCAAACTGCATAAGTGTGTGCACTGCCCCGCCGCACACATGGGCCCGTGCCCGATTGTGAATAGGCCACGGCCTGATAGTGGGCCACAGCCTGGGAGTTGGGGACCCCTGCTATACAATATCTCCCAACAAAAGGGATACCTGTACAATTTTACCAAAAAGTACCTGAGCCTTCAACCCACTATAGCACAAGCAACATAAGCTGTGAAAAATAGAACAGTACCATACATTAAAAACATTTCATAAACAACAGACTATTAAAAACCTCACAGCATCACTATGGTAAATAAGCTAACTAAAGCCCTCCAAAACATCTTAAACCAGACACCCCAGTAGCCTAAAAAGAAAAAAACAACAATCCAAAGGCATTACAGTGTGACTGTAACAGCCACGATGTAGGACAACTGGGCAAAAGACTACAGAGAGCATCCATGAACATCACCTAGCAGTTAGAAGTCACAATGAAAACTTCTTACTTTCACAATGCACAAACAGACTCACCCATAATATGAACTGGGAAACTGTGAGCATCCTAGACCAAACTAGATCTAAAAATGCTAGGGAATTTCTGGAAGGGTGGCATTCAAACAAATCAGCTTTCAATAGATACATAAAGATAAAACTACTTTTAAAGGCAATTAAAAAGAATGAAATGAAAAGTTCAGAACAGTCTCTCCAGAGCCTACACCCAGATAGGAAGGGATTAACATCAGACAAACAATCAAGAGGAAACAATACCTTAATCAAGGTACTCTCAGGGAGAAAACCCCACACCTGCCAACACTGGCAGGGCAAGTATCTAAACAGAGAGCAAACCCACACTCACCAGGACCGATGACAGATAGCTGTCTCCACAGATAGCTGTTTTTCTCTACACAATAAACTGAGTCAGTAATATGTCAGTAATATGGAAGCATTTTTTCAAAAAAGAATGTTAAAACAGGACTTATTTAGAGAATTTCACGTGTTAAAGTAGCTGTAGAATTCCAGGAAGATAAATGAAGAAATATCTGGCGCTATGCTCTTCAGACTGCCAGTCTCTGTTACCCATTACATTAAATGTACGTTTTATTGGTAAGAAGATCATTCAAAAACTAGTACAGTGTAACTAACTGATAACAAACTGACAAATCCCACTCATCCAGTTCGGGTCCATTCAGGAATCTGAGCAAAGAGAGGGAGAAGTAGAGGATCAGCTAAAATTAAGGTGTGAAAAAAGAAGCCAATTACTGTGTTTTGCTTTGAAATTAGCCCCACATAATATTTGTTTTGTTGGCAAACACAAAGATAGAACACGACGGTGTACTTAACTACAAACCAGGCTGGCCTAGGTCAGGAGTCAGCAACCCACGGCTCTGGAGCAGCATGTGGCTCTTTCATTCCCCTCCTGCGGCTCCCTGTTGCTCAAAATATGAGTCGCAACCGCCAATGTGTGAAACCCTCCACACGCAATTTATTGAGCTTTTCGACTCCCAGTAGGCCAATCATGGATAAATTCAAGAAAAAAAAAAAGCTTCAAAAGAAAACAGAATGCTTAATTCAACTACATATGCTAGTTTTGTGGCCGCTCAGGAAACAGTCAGGCGTGGGAAGGGCTTTGTGGCTCCTGGTGTTTTCTTTTCTTTCGGAAATGAGTCCAAATGGCTCTTTGAGTGTTTAAGGTTGCTGACCCCTGGCCTAGGTGGATTTCAAAATAGCGAGATTACTCTTTTGTTTTCCCTATGACTGCTTGCATCACATACCGGTACTTGTTTAAAAACTGGGTGGGCAGGCTGTAACTCTGACAATGAGAGCCTGGCATAGAAAGTAACATTATGATTGTCAGTTTTGGGTTGGGTTATTCCTTTTAAACTCCTTTTGCAAAGGCAGATTTGGCATCCAGATAATTAAGGGATGTACTGAGGTTCAGATCCTTTGTTAGACTCTGGGATCTATAAGGGATCACAAAATAATTCTTCATCATGTTCCATAGCAAGGCAGAAACTGTCGTTGCCCAATGGATAAACTGTAATTTCCAACCTAGAAAAACCCACAGGGACTGGAAACTTTTAGTGGTTGCTTTTTGGTAAACATCCACACTTTAGACATCAGGTTTGTGAAAAAAGTGAAATGTTCAAGAGAAAAATTGCATCACGGGAGGTAAGAAAATGGCAATTTAACTTATTCTGAAATTTCTTTCAAGTCATCAGACAATGGAACCAACATATAAGAGTAAAATCCTTATGCTTACGAGAAGGCAGAATCAAGAGGAACCTCAGTTCCTATTTAGTTCCCTGAAGCTGGCTGATCACCATTGTGCTTCCTTCAAAGCAAAAGGTTGCAGGTACTTATATGCATGTAGAAAACAGCTGCAGTTTTTCCTTTCTAATAACTTGCCTCTGTCTCTGGTCGAGGAATGAAAACTGGAGGCTTCATCTTGAGTGTCAGATCTTGGAAATCCCATTCACCAAGAACATACTGTACTGGCATCCTGGAATAGAAGGTGAGTTGTGTGATACGTTTGGCTTAAGTTGTACAAGATATTATTATCTCATTTATTTTCACATCAGTTGCTAAAACACAAACTGCACTGGCCTCTTTCCTCTGTGAATGAAATGGAAGGCAAGAACATCCAGTACTACCAGAGAGCATTTTATCATAAATAATTTCTAAATGTACCTTGATGTCATTAAGAAGCTCTTTATCACCAGTTTCCCACAAGATCTTATCCATTATTCTCCCAATTGTTCAATTGTATCCTCCTACAACATGGTTTTACTCCACTTTTAGAGACTAGTTTAGCATTCAAGCTTCCGAAGACGTAAAACAACTCTTCACAAGATTTCTGCTTCTCATCAAACAGAAAGTACAATAGAACCTGAAAGCTTCCTAAACATAATATTGTAATTTGTTTCAAAGTACGACTATGCTAATAACCAGATGCTGTACATTCTTTTACTGTAGAAATAGGGCTCTAGTAACGCACGAGCGAACCGGTAGCAAAGGTAAGTGAAACCCACCCCTGGGTGTGGTGGCTGAGCAGTTAAAGACACTGAGCTTGTCAGTTGGAAAGCTGACAGCCTGAGTTCAAGATCCAAGCACCATGCAATGGAGTGACTCCTGTAATTTGCCCCTGTTTCTGCCCATCTAGCCATTCATAATAATGCAAATGGGAGTAGATAAATAGGTACCACGTTGGTGGGAAAGTTAACAGCATTCTGTGCGTCTCAGGGTATAGTCATGCTGACCAGATGATCACGGAGATGTCTGTGGACAACGTTGGCTCCCTTGGCGAAGAAACAAAGATGAGCACCACCCCGTACAGTTGGACACAATTGGACGAGGGAAACCTTTATCTTTACCTATGATACTTTAAGCTAGTAAATATTACTAGTTCTCTAACATCTCTTTGCTGGTACACTTCTTAATACGGCTTCATAGATTTCAAACAGATTTACTCACAATTTAATTAAACGGTAAATGCAAATCTACAATTTTGCCATAAAGGCAGTGGGGATAGTTAATACTTGCATTATTGAACTCTCTTTTATTGCTTATTCCTAACTCAAGTGTGTCTGTGTGGGTGGGGTGGGGTGGGAGCATCTCCTTTCTGGGTTATTTTGAAACTGTCTCTCTTAAAAAGAATTATATACATGACTCGTATCTCTTTTCTCCCATTATTTCAGGACACAGGGTTCAGGGAAGGCTTCAAACTAGGTGACTTGCAATTTGGCTGCTTTCATTTCTACCTGCTCCATGTTTACAAAGAACTCCTAGATGAAAAAAGAAAGACCAGAGTGCCTACCGTTGTAGTCGTTTCGCACAGAGCTGTTGGATCTGTTTTTGTTGCTTTGCTGAAAGGGGAGCAGATATGCTGCTGGCATTCAGACTCTGGAACTGAATAATAAACATTTTATTTTAAACGAAGACTACACATTCTTTGTAAAACAGTAACCTACCCACCATAGATATATGGCCATTATTTAAAAAAAAAAACCTATGGAAAAACTAAATCCAGTATGTTGGATGCCATTCTGATATGTCACCACAATTTGATGTTATCCGGAAACACCGGACTTTTTACAGATGTTGATATGTCTCCTCCACATAGAGAAATTATGGAGATGGCCTTGAAGGAGGAATTCAACCACCATTACATAAACATTAGCTTAGCCTAGATAGCTCAATTTCTCTCCTTTGGGGAGATGGTGGTGAAGGCTGAACTAACATCAACAAAGGAGAATAGCAACAGTTCCACCATTGTAAATTGCTTTCAAGGCCATACTGTTTCTAAATGCAAGAGGCTCATAATAATTTTTATGGTAGATAAGTAGTAGACAAGTATAATTTCCCTTTTAGGTAACCACTGGCAAAAAAAAAAAAGAGATTCAAAGCTGGCAACGAGAAGACTGACAGAGGATACATTTCTCAGGCTACTGTACTAGCCTGCCAATGCTCAAGTCCAACTGACTGACTGTTTAATACAGGAATCTAAATTAAAAGTGTATTTGACAGATGCTTCTCCAGTATCCAATTAAAGGAAATTCAATGTCTGCATAAATGGCTCCACTAACTAATTGCTTTATCATTTCCTTTAACCAGAATAGCTCATAAAGGTTAACTTTCATTGAATTAATTATAAACACTGATGGTATCTGACCATCTACAGTTAAGAAAAATAGGTGAGTACTTTAATTACTTTACTTTTCTGTATTTCCTAATTCAACACTCTTAATTTCTGTCTTTCATCAATCCTCTTCCAAATGAAATATTTTTGGACATATTTTACAAATGCCAACTTCCCCCCCCCCCACCCAAAAACCTAAATCAGTATTTACCTTCCTGCAACTAAAATTCATTATTTAGTATACCATACTCTGAGACAAAGCAATATAATTAATGCTAAATATCCATATTTACAAATATATACAGTGGGAAATGATAAAATCACAAGAGTTGGAAAGCATTATTTAAGCCATCATATCCAAATTCCTGCTCAGTGCAGGAATCCAATTTAAAAGCTCTAAAAGATGGCTGTTCAGCCTCTGCTTGAACACATTCAGTGATACAAGCATCAACGAAATGAAATTTATTAGCTATATAAAACTGTATGTAGGTTATTTATTTTTATTTGTTAAAGATTTATGTTGTCCATCTTCTCCTGGTGTAGGGATTCCTGCCTAAGCAGGGGGTTGGACTAGAAGACCTCCAAGGTCCCTTCCAACTCTGTTATTCTGTTTTTCTATAAGGTGACTATTTTTGATGCTTTCTTAGGCAGTTTTTAATCTGAACACCTTTTAAGAAGAATTGCAGTTTATATATGCTATGCTACTGGTGACTCAGGTAGGATTAAGGCGGTTTACACGTTTTCTAATTACTAAAAAATCCTTTTTATGAAAATCTCTATTTACCATAACTGGTGACAATGCTAAAAATGTTAGTACTCAAGGAAAAAAAATATGTTAGTATCTACAATAGAAGAAAAGGAAGTAATAAACACTTTAATAATGCCAAAAATGATAAAGCTGCAGGTAAAGAATATATAACTGAGAAAGCTATAAATGTAGGGGGGAAAATGTGGAACATGGTACATAGACATGATGGAGTCGATGATGTGAATAGACAGAAAGGTAGGGAAGGTTGAAGTGAATGATGTTGGTGTAAACTAGCTTCAGCTGTTTTCTTACCACATGCCTTCGCTGTAATTTCATTATCCAACTATTTATTCCTTCTTGGCATTCTGCATATTACTTACTCCCAAAGGGAATAATGAGATGAGTGATGATGTATGAGCATGTTCTTCTAACTATTAATTAAACCTAATTTCTAGTTATGAAGCAGGAGTAGGAGCTTAGCCATTATATTCTATGGCAAATGAAGACACATATACATCTGCTGTACGTAATAATCAAGAAAAAGATATATTAAAAGCCAATGCCATTGCAAACAGCTAACAATTCCATGTACTTTGACCAGCACAATTCTTTGGAAGCACGCCCAAGTTACAATTTGCCTGCAAGAAGTGCTATTTATCTCTCAGGGAGTTTTGTTATGTGCCAAAGCACATGTAAGATTGATCTTGAGAGATACATTTTGATGCTCGGTATATACATACACATATTATATTAGATCATCCAGTTCTGGGCTGAAAATATTTGGACAATCACCCCAGTGTAGCAGAGATACAGAAAAATATAAAAAATATATTTCGGTTACTGCATTTAACGTTGATTTGTAGTTTTACAGATCTTGTACTATAGCTCTAATTTCACCCATAGCACTTAACTGTTTTTGCTCCCAGGACATGAGAAACAATATATTCAGAAGATGTCTGTGCTTCTGGGATATTGTTTGCCTCAAACACGCCTTGCCAATATTTGACCACATCAACAGCTGAGATCACATTGGCTTTATAATAGGAGTAATTTCTCAGATGTCTGTGCCAGGCATTTAGAAGAGTATCTTCCATTCGATGCATTCTAAAACTTCCATGGTAAGAGAACAGACACAAAATCTTCCTGTAAAAAACATTGCTGAAAGGCGTCATTGCTTCAGAAAAATATCAGTTTTTAGGTATAAGCACTGATTCTCCTTTGCAGGACTATTGCAAGGCCTCTGTCAGTAGTCTGGTGTAACAGTATACATCACCATGGCACAATATTCTGAACACATCGCTTTTATAGAGAAGAACATCAGTGTCCGATTCAAATGCCATCTTGTCCTAATATTCTGAACACATCGTTTTTGTAGAGAAGAACATTAGTGTCAGATTCAAATGCCATCTTGTCCTAATCGTTTTTGTAGAGAAGAACATCAGTGTCAGATTCAAATGCCATCTTGTCCTAGTAGAACACTAAGAAATAGAGAGATAAACAAATAAATCTTCTCAAATTCAAAACAGGTTTACTTTTCACAGAAAAAATAGACCATTACAGTATTATATATTATATTAACATGGGATTTTTTTTTACAACTGTATCTCTAGCCATGTTCTTCTCAGTGTGCACCCCTCAGGTGGCAAAGTTGCTTTCCCTGAATACAGCACATTAAAGTCCCCTTCACGTTTCAAATAATTTCATACATAGACACAACTTCTCGCACATAGACACATTATATATTATATGAAGTGACTGTCAATTGTTCCTTCTCAATACACTTAGGCAAACTTTTTTGTTGTTATGTTATAATTTGTGTTTGTATTATTTGTAACCTGTACATTATATAACTTCTAAATGGTTCACCCCCCCATCCCATTTTAACATCATAATATTTTAATTCTATCAGATAATTATGGTGAAATAAAATCAAGCATGATCAGCTCTAGCAAATGCTTTTGAACCTTGGCAAAGTATCTCTTTTGAATCCAATGAGATAAAAAGATTTGCTACCCTGTCTGGCCTCTGTGCATAAAAACTTCCAAATACTTTATGCTGCATATATTGTAGTACACTGCTGAACTGAGCATCTGAGGAATCTTCATGGTTGTTATTTGTTTAATAACAAGGCTGTTATTTGTTTAATCATCGAGGGCTGCATAAACAAGTCAGAGCTTTTGTGCCACAGGCTAAGCATTATCTCTGAATCATAACAGCTAGATTCACATAATATCCAAGAAGCCACATTATACTTTAACAAAATTGAGTCTCCTAGCTGAACAGGGTTTGACCAGATTCACCAGACAAAAAAGGAAGCTCCTCCCTTGTATTTTCCTCATTCTTAAAGAACAGCTCATTTATTCCATTAAAAAAAATTACTTATCCTTTATCCTCATTGATTTGCATGGAAATTATAATATCTGTTAAATAAGTTTATTAAAACCGGATGTCCCACAGGTGTTTTTTCAAGAGGCAACTGGACTTTCTGGTTTTTCTTTGAAGACGTTTCGCTTCAGAGAAAAACCAGAAAGTCCAACTGCCTCTTGAAAAAGCACTTTTGGGACAACCATGACCTAGATCGGGGTCTCCAACTTTAGCAACTTTAAGCCTGGAGGTCTTCAACTCCCAGAATGCCCTAGCCAGCTTTGCTGGCTGGAGCATTCTGGGAGTTGAAGGTTCTCCAGGCTTAAAGTTGCTAAGGTTGGAGACCCTGCTCTGACCTAGAGGATTGAGAATCTGCATAGACATTACAACTGGACCTACAATTATACAACCTTAATCTGAATCCACTTAATCTTTTGTCATAAACTTTTTGAATCTTTTCTAAGAATCCATCCACATGTCGAAAACTTGCTGGCCTTCGCACAGTACTTGCAAGTACACAATACAACTGTACAAAGTGTACGTATCGGAAATCAAACTCCTTTCTAATGCGATTAAGAAAAAAGACTTCATACGGATACGACTCCATATGCGTTTTCTTTGAGATACGAGGATGGGCACGACAGAGACTTTCAGCTTTTACCTGTTAAAAAGGGAAAACTGCAAGTCTTCGTCGGACGGTGGAGATCAGATGCTCGAGAGGGAACAACTCTTCCGGTGCGAGCGACAAACGCTTCAGCTCGGCTGCCAACAGCGCCATTGAAGCGAGGTTCCTAGGGAGCCAAAGCTCCACCTTCCAAAATGCCCTTCTCTTTTTTTCGGAGCTTGTTAAACAAGGCAAGGGAGACGCCGCGTGGAAACTGGAGGTAATTCTTCTAAAGAAGTTCAGGAAAACTGATGTCACCTTTGAATCGAGTTTGAGTCTTGTACGTGATTTTCATCGGTGATTTTCGTGGCAGAAATATAGTACGCAAGTGGCCCTATATATGCAACGAAATATCATTTTAATGTATACCGATTAGTGTACACTTAAAGTGTACAATAAAGTTATTCTAAGTCATATATTTATTTATCCCACCCTAAATTATTTTGTAATTTGTTTGGATGGGTTCAGAGCAAACTAAAACCAACCGCCCCCCCCCCGCCCCCCAGTAAATAGTTGTTAAAAGCACGCTATAAGGTACATGTGATCCAGCGTCTTATTTAGCAAAACATAGAATAGAATAGAATAGAATTCTTTATTGGCCAAGTGTGATTGGACACACAAGGAATTTGTTCTCAGTGTACATAAAAGAAAAGATACGTTCATCAAGAGTCATAAGATACAACCCTTAATGATAGCCATAGGGTACAAATAAGCGATCAGGAAACAATATCAATATAAATCGTAAGGATACAAGCAACAAAATTACAGTCATACAGTCATAAGTGGAAAGAGATGGGTGGTGGGAACGATGAGAACATTAATAGTAGCGCAAATTTAGTAAATAAATAAGCAAATCATGGCTTGGAAATATGCATAGTAGACTCAATCCATGGCTTGATCAGATATCGAGTTTTAAACCCTTTAGTCTTATCCGTGGACTAGGATTACCTTGTCTTAATTTAAACCATTTTCAATGACTTTCATTATAGTGCCGAACCGAAACTTCATCGTGATTTTTTTATGAAGTATTTGCTGGTTTCAAAATTGGAGGAGTGGGGTGGGGTGGGGTGGGTGGGTGTTAAGGGAGCAAAAATGCTTTCCCCACGTTCATTACACGAGCGATTTTATTAAGTACATCTATATCCCATACTTTGAACATAAGTGTAGATGCCCGATTTCCAAAAAGTAGTAAAAATCATCGTCTTTCCGTGCAGGATGGTGAGTTCATTCCAACAAAGGAGGCACGGGAAGGGAATCCTTGGGAAGTGACCCGCAATCATCCCTAATAAGGCCGTGCACCTCCCAAGGTACCACTTTCCCCCTGGCCGAACGCGCGACGCTCCTTCGGCTGAGAGCCAGCCTGGACCACGTAAATCTCACTTTGCATTCCCGGACTCTTGCAAGCAGCCATCCGCCTCTTTCTTGAGTGACATGCCAACCGGCCCAATCCTTAACCAAAGCGCCGTCCTGTGTTAGCCAATCCCGGGGAAAGGAGAGATCAAAGCAGGAGATTAAGAGGGGCAGCGGCAGAAACGGGGTGGAGGCTGCTTGTAGCATCTTGGAAAGCACAATGGCACCTCAGGCCGTGCCAGCACCCCGGCAGCTATTCATTCCTCTCCGATGCAGGTAATCCGAATTGCACCAAAGCGGTAGACACCCCCAGGCAGCTCAGCCTCCAGCAAAACAATCCGATTATACTGCTGTCCCTTTGGACGGCCATTGAAAGCCTGCTTTAGTGAAAGAGGGCCGGGCCAGAGTCTACCACTCCCCGGGACACGCATCCGCACAACCCAGCCTCCTCGCTTGACCTAGGAGTCGGTGTCACGCCTTAAGTTATAGGCGGGCAGCGAGTCTCAGGCAGGCTCTCTCTTTCCGATGCCTCCAAAAACAACGAAGGGATTAATCCCGGGGCTTTGGGTAGAAGGGTTACTCTCTTCCCCGTGTGGCAGCGTTCTTGGCCTGGGGGTATTTTCTCGATTTGAGATGCACCCCTGGGATAAGAGCAGGGCATAATTCCTCTTCGCCTAGGCATGATCTCAGTAGGTGCTGATGTCCCTGGCTGAGCTGGTGATAGGCAAGGTATACCCAGCAAGGAATTGAGGGCATGGATGGGAACAGAACAGGCCATAGGGAGCATCTGTCATTGTAAACAATAAAGGGGGGGGGCAATCCCCTGCACTCTGCTCTGGGGCTGTTCCCCCCCCCCCTCCAGCTGTCCACTCCAAGTTTCTTTCTTTCTCCTGACCTGTCAAATCACAGCCCTGGAAAAGAAGTGAGATGCTAGAATTACTTCAGGTCAGACTACTTCCCTCTGCAGGCAATTACAATAAGGAAAATTCTTTTTCCTTGGGTGGAAAGTCTGAACAGGGTCTGACTAAGCAGCCAAAGGGTCCCGATGTTCAGCAACACTTTAGGAATTAGACTGGACAGTTCTTTTTAATTACTCTTACCCAGCCTGCCTGCAGCAAAACTGATCTGACTAGCAAGAGAAAGTAAGATATAAACTTGGTCATGATCAGTTTTTGGCGTGTTTGTTTGAGCCACAGAGGGATTGCATGTTGGGAAAAACTAGTTCAGACAAATTGCCCAAATTGCCTTTTGTTTTATGGTTTACTGCTTTTTTAGGATTAAAGTGCCTAAGCTGAATTAGTTTTTTGGGCTAACCAAAGGCACACCAGGGGCTAAGACACTCTAACCATATCTGTACAGTGGATAAAGGGTTTGAACTAGCTGATTTTTGTGAGAAGAGATGTTGCGATCATGGTTGAAAGTTCTGTGAATATGAATATGTCAGCATGGTTAACAGCTGCAGTGACAACATGGAAATGAAAATGTTTAGATAATAAATATGAAGAAATAAATATAAAATGTAACCATGGCTACGATATCATCCATAATATCATCACATGCTGGCAAAATTATGCTTAGATTGTTCAGTAAGCATTAGAATCTTATATGGAAAGGGAAATTCTAGATTCTCAAGCTGGTTTTAGAAAAGGCTGAAGAGCAAGAAGCTTATTCTTGATGCACAAAAAATACAAAAGAGAAGGTATCATGAGCTTCCTAGAAAGTCCCTCAGTTGTGTCAATTATGTCAAACTGATTTTGGAAAACGGGAAATCCAGAACATTTCATTGTCCTCATGAGAAATTAATACACAGGATAGGAAACCATAGTACGGAAAGAAAATGTGAAACAGATTGGCTATAGTCTATGAATAAAGAAGACCAAACTAATGACAACAGTTAACATTGAATCAATCAAGCAGTCAAGAAATTATCATAGCCAGCACTGAGAAGGCTAGTAGCCTTGGAAAAGATATTCAGATGCTGTGACATGTTTATCTCCACAAAGATTAGGATTATACAGGCAGTGGTTTTCCCTGTGAATCTACGGATGTTAAACTTTGAAGAATAAGGATAGGATTAATGTTTTTGAACTTTGGTGTTTGGAGAGGACTCTTGAGAATACCATAGATAACCAAGAAAACAACAACAACAAATGGATCATTGGATAAATCAACCTGGAATTCTTGCTTAAGGCTCAAATGACCAAAGTCATATATATTATCCTATTTTGAACACAATATGTGAAAATCTAGTTTTCTTGAGAAGTCTATAAAGCTGGAAAAAGTGAAAGGTAAGAACTTGTAAGCTGCCCAGAGTCATTGACTGGAGTAGGTGGCTATAGAAATTGAATAAATAAATAATCAGTCAAACTGTAAAATTTGTAAAGACTGCCCTTTAAGATAGCCATTTATCAAGTTACAAAATGCATCACTAACACTTACTTTCTCCTTACTGCATTTTTCTCATCATCCTGTGTTTTATAACTGCTTTTCATAGAGCAAGTCAAAGAAAGTAGCTTTGCATTGAGTAGATAAGAAACACACTCTACATGTTACGTTGTTCAACTTACTTTCGCTGTCTTGATCCTTAAAACCTTCCTTTGCATGAGTACCTTTTTCTTATTTTAAAAAATATATTTACATAAAAAATACATTGAGCATTTAAAACTATATAGATACGCCCAGTTAATCACCCTGACAATAAAATGGCATTTAAATTTGCCAAGGAAAAAAACTTGCAGCGGATGGTGTCTTAAGTGGTCATTTGGACTCTCTGGATTATTATCGTTGTCTATATTGATAGCATTAATAGATAAAAATAAAATTAAAATCTATTAAAAATCCAATAGGAAACGGAATCTGCAATAGAGCAATAGAATAATGTAATAAATAAATCCAGTTACATGTCCTTTGTTTTGTTTTCCCTGACTCTAATTACACTCCAACCTACACAGATGATACTTTTGCAGTAACCCGCTCATATCCTGTAAACTCTAGCAACCTTATAAACATAGATAATCCTAACAGGTTAAATATCTTCCTTGGTGAGCGATTGGCTTGGTTTGAGTAATTGTAAATGCACTGATAGGACATAATGGAAATATTAAAAGTCTTCAGAGCTTCATTTAACTCCAACCCAAAGAAATGCACAGAATATGTCAGCCCTTATACCAGACAAGAAACACCAATCATGAGTACTAACAATACCTTTATTATAAGGTACAGTAGTACAATCTTGCAGTTTTGAAAATACATCTCTTTCCCCCTCCCCCCCTTGCTTTTACCATCCAAGGAACTAGGAAGAATCCCTTCTGAGAAGTTTACCAGTTTCCCATTCATTCTGTGGGCTCATCTGCCTCTTATGTGTTGCCTACCTATTGTCTAGTTCCCATTCTGCCTCCTGTCCCTCCAAGTTATTTTCACAGTCCATATAGTATTCCTAAAAACTGATCTGTTCTCGGTTACAGAAGAAAAGAAATATATCAATAATAGATCTCTTTATTTCTTTACCATCTCTTTTCTGATTCTTAGCCCTTTGATCATTTGAAACTTGGAATCCCCACTCGTCAACAATCCCAATAGACCTTAGAGCTGTTTTCTTTCTTTTTGCTTCACTGAGTGGTCAAATTAAAATTCAGGAGTGCGGATGCTATGTTCCCCTAAACATCTTGGAAGAAGGAGGTATAAATATAATTAATAATAAAGTAGGACATTGGAAATGTCATAGCAGTGCTTTAATATCTAGGGGTTTCCAGAAAGAAGAGGGAGTTAACCTATTCTCCAAAGTGCTTAAAGGCAGGACAAGAAGCAATGGATGGAAACTAATCAAGGAGACAAGCAACCTAGAACTAAGAAGAAATTTCCCGACAGAACAATTAATCAGCGGAACAACTTGCCTCCTGAAGTTGTGAATGCTTCAACACTGGAAGTTTTAAAGAAGAGATTGGATAAACATCTGCCTGAAATGGTATAGGGTTTTCTGCCTAAACAGTGGGTTGGACTAGAAAGGTCACTTCCAACTCTGTTATTCTGTATTCTATTCTGTATTTATTGGTTAAGCACAGGATCATGACTTTGTAATCTTAGTGCAAATACTGGCATTAAATTGGACCCTCAAATACAATTTATTTAGAGAAAGGAGAGCTTCCATTAGTCCAGTAAAAGAGAATGGAAAAGATCAATGCAGCAGGACTTTTGAACAGACGAATGGAATTATATTGTCAGTGTTGAGGTTATGAACTAGGAAGTCCTCAGCTGACTTTTCATCTTGGTCATGTGTACATATGTTTGACTTTAGGCAAAGAGTATTCTCTTGACTTTTGCATCTGTGGTGTAGATACATAAATGTTTACTGTTCAGTGCAAAATTATCCCTTTTCTACCTCTCTTTCTATGCTTAGGCATTAGTCAACAAGAACTTCATTTCAGAAGAGCCACTGAAAGTAATAAGCGGAAAAAAACTTTCCCATCTTGACAGAAGAAGAGAAATGATGAATTCATAACTGAAAAAGAAGAACATTGTGGTTGAAACCATCATTCAAACAAATACGATAAAGGAATAAAGCACTCTGGTTCAAGATGAATTACAGAACATCCACTGTAAGCAATCTGTACCTCACTGGCAATACCAGGCCTGAGACAGACCATGGGACAACTGTTGATGAGACCGGATCAGAAACTGTTGCAATGACACCTGAACCCAGCAGCTTTATCAGCACCAAAATTCCAGATGTGGTCAGCAATGGCCCAGTCATGGAGACCATGCTGTTGTCCTTTGGCATCATTACTGTTATCGGGTTGGCGGTAGCAGTGGTAAGTCTTGGGACTATGTTTGGGAATGTAACTACCAAATTTTGTGCCAATTGAGTTTAACCTTTTGAGTTTAAGGCTGCAAAAAAATTCCTGTAGAAGGAATCCGGTCAGTGGTGGGTTCCTCCTGGTTCGGCCCGGTTCTCCCGAGCCAGTAGTGGTGATGATATGATGTCACCGAACCGGTTCTGCCCCTGCCTCCCCGCACCCCCCCGCACCTTATTCTTACCTTTTATTTGGCCCCACCTCCAATCTATTGCTGCCTCCTGAGTCTCAGCTGATGGCTAGAGGGAAAAAAACTGTTTAAATTCTTGCCCCGGGGCTTCAAAGGGCTGCCCTACAGCTGATCAGTATTAAAAGAAAACAAATGAGTAGATCAGTGCCTGCAAAAATAAATGGGTAGACCAGTGCCTGCAAAAATAAATGGGTAGACCAGTGCCTGCAAAAAATAAACGGGTAGATTGGTACAGCTCTGCAAGCAGTTAAAAGCCTGGTAGACCAGTACCTCTGCTAAATCCTAAATAATTGTCACATGACCATCAAGCCATGCCCACAAAATAAGCCATGCCTACAGAATCGGTAGTAAAAGCCTGGATAGCTCAACAGACTAATAGCCTGTTATTAACATTCAGCTGTCTGCAATTATTGCAAGTTCGAATCTCACCAGGCTCAAGGTTGACTCAGCCTTCCATCCTTTCTAAGGTAGGTAAATTGAGGACCCAGTTTGTGGGGGCAATAAGCTGACTTTGTATAAAATATACAAAAGTATGAAGGCTATTACTTAACGCATTGTAAGCCACCCTGAGTCTCCGGAGAAGGGCAGCATATAAATCTAATTTTTAAAAAAATTAGAACCCACCCCTGAATCCAGTCCTTTCTTTAACAAAGAATTGTAGTCCCTTTGCAACAATTGTTAAACTAATACATGATTTAGATCAATTCCCCAAGCTTTCTAGTTTTTAGACTGACAAGGGGAGGAGAGGGGGTGGTTCAGTGGTGAAATGTAAAATTTGTTACTACTAGTTCTGTGGGCGTGGCTTGGTGGTGGTGGGTAATGTGACTGAGTGGACGTGGCCAAATTTTTTTTTTAACTTTTAAAATCATTTTTTTCTATAACCTCTTCGGCCCAAGAGGTTGTAAAAAAAATGCTTTTAAAAGCCTCTGACAATCCCAGCTGAATTGCTTGATAGTCAGAGGCTTTTTTTTCTTTTAAAAGCCTCTGACGATCAGGAAACTCAGCTGGGATCGTCAGGGGCTTTTAAAGGCATTTTTTTTTCTACAACCTTTTTGGCCAAAGTATTTTTTCAGCTGAAGAGGTTGTAGAAAAAATGCTTTTAGAAATAAAAAAAATAGCCTCTGATGATTGCGCAGCTCAGCTGGGCATGGGGGGGGCCAGGGATTTTTGCTACTGGTTCTCCGAAACACCTGCTGCCCTCGCTACCGGATCGGGTGATCCAGTCTGAACCGGGAGCATTTTACCCCGGGTGGTTCCACATCAACCCGGGCAAGCGAGTGCACGGGGGAAGCAGCGGGCATGCATGCCGCTCACACAAATGCACACACTTGGTCACCACTTATGCAAGGGGGGGTGCGCGTGTGCCTCTGCATGTTCATCTGCCTCTTCTGTGGCCTGATTCCGAATGGTTCATGGTCCAGTAGTGGGCTGGGGCTCATGGGTTGGGGAGCCCTGATTTAGATAAACAGATATATCCGTAAACAGATGTACATATCATTTAAAAACTTGCTTTCATTGGTATGCTCCTACTCGGGATTGACTAGGTGGTCCCGCTCACATCCTTGTCAGTAGAATCTGTGAGAAGAGGCAGAGACTTTTTTGCAGTGGCTCCATTTTAAGAAAGGTTATGCTGAATTGTGTCCCTCTGGTTTGATTTATTTTACAGTCTTAATTTGTAGGTGCCAGAGTTTCAGTACAGTTTTCATCAGTTGTTTTAGATTGTTATAATTTTATCTTGTAACTATTGTGAGAAAGCCTAATCAGAAAGGCAGTAAAATTATGTTAAGTGATTTTAGCTGTTCAGTAGAATACACTTATGCTAAGATTCCAAATAATTCCTTCACTCTCATTAAGGAATAAGAACTGGGTGACAGCAATGTTCTTCCCAGTATGCAAGTCCACCATACGTGATTACGTATTACGTGCCCAGGGGTAGGGCATTCTCTGTGGGTGCTCCACCCTCTGGAATGAATTACCTACCGAGCTCCGGACGGGTCATGATCTGCTCTCCTTCCATCGGGAGCTAAAGACTTGGCTGTTCAAGCAAATAGGCTGACTCTGATTCTGGATTTATTATTTATCATTAATTAGTTATTTGATTTAAAGTGCGATTTTATTGTACATGTTTCTTAACTTGTGTTCGTCGCCCTGAGTCCTTCAGGAGAAGGGCGGCGCGTATATATATATATATATATATATATATATATATATATATATATATATATATATATATAAATAATAAATAAATAAATTGCACCCCAAACTAATTGCATTAAAGCAAGCCAGATGTATTAAATGTGGGTATAAATACATGTAATAAATAAATAAATAAATAAATAAATAAATAAATTGCACCCCAAACTAATTGCATTAAAGCGAGCCAGATGTATTAAATGTGGGTATAAATACATGTAATAAATAAGTAAATAAATAAATAAATAAATTGCACCCCAAACTAATTGCATTAAAGCAAGCCAGATGTATTAAATGTGGGTATAAATACATGTAATAAATAAATAAATAAATAAATAAATAAATAAATAAATAAATAAATTGCACCCCAAACTAATTGCATTAAAGCAAGCCAGATGTATTAAATGTGGGTATAAATACATGTAATAAATAAATAAATAAATAAATAAATAAATTGCACCCCAAACTAATTGCATTAAAGCGAGCCAGATGTATTAAATGTGGGTAAGACCCAAATTCTAGTTCCTTGTCCACCACAGAAACCCGCTGGGTGACTTTGGCCAATCATTCTTTCTCAGTCCATCCTACTTTACAAAGTTGCTGTAGTACAGGAAGGTTGATATAAATCTAATAAATGAATTCATATGTTTTCCCAACTCTTATTGCTTGTTTCATAAATTTGTGCACATGTATTTATTACTTTTATATTCTTTCTTTCTGTTCAAGAGCAAAAAACAACATACATAGTCCTTCTTCCTCTTACTTTTCCCCCACAACAACCTTCTAAGCTGCATTGTGCTGAGAGACAATGATAGACTCAAAGTCACCCCGTGAGCTGCCATGGCTAAGGGCATCAGGGGTGAAATTCACTTACTTTCCCTACCGGTTTGTAAATGTGCTTGCAAAGCCTTCTGCGCATGTGCAGACACTTAAAATCATCACAAAAAAGCAACGTCATGACATCCACGTGGGTGGGCGGAGCCTTCTGCAGCCACTGCAACTGGTTTGCCTGAGCCGGATAGAACCAGCTGAATTTCACCCCTGAAGGACATGTGAGATCCAAAGCTGGTCTAACCCCTTATCAACTGCACAACTTTTCCCTTTTCAAGTACACATTACAATTATTCCGTGCGAAGGATCCCCCTGAAAAATTGCTTACGACACTAATCCTTTCTGGATCGGGACTCCTTATGCACAGTCACTCATGCCCTGGTCACTTCTCGCCTGGACTACTGTAATGCTCTCTACATGGGGCTCCCCTTGAGGACCACCCGGAGGCTCCAACTGGTCCAGAATGCGGCCGCGCAGGTGATTATGGGGGCAACTTGGCGCTCCCACGTGACACTTCTCCTGCGCGAGCTGCACTGACTCCCAGTGGTCTTCCGGGTGCGCTTCAAGGTCTTGGTTCTCATCTTTAAAGCGCTCTATGGCTTAGGACTTGGGTACTTACGAGACCACCTTCTGCCACCGCTAACCTCCCACCGGCCAATACGCTCTCATAGAGAAAGTCTCCTCAGGGTGCCGTCGGTCAGGCAATGTCGACTGGCAATCCCCAGGGGGAGAGCCTTCTCTGTGGGGGCCCCCGCCCTCTGGAACGAGTTACCCCCAGGGATTCGATTAATCCCAGACCTCTGCACTTTCCGCAAGGCATTAAAGACTTTTCTATTCCAGCAATCCGGGCTGGCTTAACGTAGATTTTAATGGGTGAATTTTATGAGAGGTTTTAAATTTGGGAAAGCCAAAATTTGATTTAATTATGTTTTAGATTATTTTAACTTTTATATTTCTTGTATTTTAATGTTTGGCTGTTCACCGCCCTGAGTCCATCAGGAGAAGGGCGGTATACAAATTTAATAAACTAACTAACTAACTAACTAGATCCACCCCGAGGCCCCTAAATTGTGGGGTGCCTCAGGGGTCGGTTCTCTCCCCCCTGCTCTTTAACATCTATATGAAGCCACTGGGTGAGATCATTCGTGGCTTTGGGGTGAGATATCATCAATATGCTGATGATACCCAATTATACATCTCCACCCCAGACTACCCCAGAGATGCCCTTTCCATGATGTCCTGTTGCCTGGAGGCGGTACAGGCCTGGATGGGTAGAAACAGACTCAAACTCAATCCCTCCAAGACTGAGTGGCTGTGGATGCCGGCATCTCGGATTTCAGAAACCCCATCACTTTTGATGGATGGAGAAAAACTTGCCCCCGTTGATAGGGCTCGCAACTTGGGTGTCCTCCTGGATGCTTGGTTGTCCCTAGAAGACCATCTAACGGCTGTGACCAGGGGGGCCTTCTCACAGCTTCGCCTGGTACGCCAGTTGCGCCCTTTCCTGGACCGAGATGACCTTCGCACAGTCACTCATGCCCTGGTTACTTCCCGCTTGGATTACTGCAATTCCCTCTACATGGGCCTGCCCCTGAGATGCACCCGGAGACTCCAGCTGATCCAGAATGCAGCCGCACGGGTTGTTACAGGAGCCCCTCGTTACTCCCATATAACACCCCTCCTGCGTCAGCTGCACTGGTTACCAGTGGTTCTCCGGGTCCGCTTCAAGGTACTAGTTCTCACCTATAAGGCCCTACATGATTTAGGTCCAGGATATTTACAGGACCTTCTCCTGCTTGCTTCCCACCGTCCTGTTCGCTCACATAGGGCCGCTCTCCTCAGAGTCCCGACGGCAAGCCAATGTCATCTAGCGGTGCCCAGGGGTAGGGCATTCTCTGTGGGTGCTCCCACCCTCTGGAATGAATTACCTACCGAGCTCCGGACGGCTCTTGATCTCCGCTCCTTTCGTCGGGAGCTGAAGACTTGGCTGTTCAAGCAAATAGGCTGACTCTGATTCTGGGTTTATTATTTATCATTAATTAGTTATTTGATTTAAAGTGCGATTTTATTGTACATGTTTCTTAACTTGTGTTCGCCGCCCTGAGTCCTTCGGGAGAAGGGCGGCATATAAATACATGTAATAAATAAATAAATAAATAATAACTAACTAATGTTTTTCTAATTTTTTTCCCCCTAGGTTTTGTATATTCGGAAGAGGAAACGGTAAGTGTTCTGTACATATGAGTTAAGCAGTTTCTTTGTCTCTTGCTAGTGTTTGTTTTGCAGAAAGCTCCCTCCAAAATCTTCACATTTGAAACAGCAGAGACTGTTTTTCTCTTCCCAGCTTTAAAAGTAACAATGCATTGATATATGCATATGATATAGGGTCTTTGCTCAGGAGATTTGGTTCCTAAATAGTTACTGAGTGAAACCTGGAAAGTTTAAATTTTCTCTTGGTTTGATGCTTCATGTAGTGGAACTCTCTCTCTCTCTCTCTCTCTCTATTTCCTGAGTAGACTGGAAAAGTTACGACACCAGCTCATGCCCATGTACAATTTTGATCCTGCAGAAGAACAAGATGAGCTCGAGCAAGAACTGCTGGAGCATGGCAGAGACGCTGCTTCCATTCAGGCTGCCCAAAGCAAGGTAATACATTTTTCTCCCCATCAATGAAACCTCTAAGGCAATTTCTCCTACTCTCAAATCCGGAGATTTATGTGTGACCCCAAATACTGCCAAAATCAATTGGAATAGAGCTGGAAGGGACCTTGGAGGTCTTCTAGTCTACCCCCTGCTCAAGCAGGAGACCCTATACAATTTGAGACAAGTGACTGTCCAGTTTCTTCTTAAAAACCTCTGGTGGTGAAGCACCCACAACTTCTAAGGGCAAGCTGTTCCACTAGTTAATTGTTTTCACTGTTAGGAAGTTTCTCCTTAATTCCAGGTTTCTTCTCTCCTTGATTAGTTTCCATCCATTGTTTCTTTTTTTGCCTTCTGGTGCTTTGAAAAATTAGTTGACCCCTGTTCCTGGCAGCCCCTCAAATACTGGAATACTGATGTCATGTCACCCCTAGTCCTTCTTTTCTCTAGACTAGATATTTTGCATGCTGCATCTGTTCTTCATATGTTTTAGTCTCCAGGATTTTAATCATCCTAGTTGCTCTTTTTCTATCCTTTTTTAATGTGATGACCAAAACTGGATGCTGCATCCCAGGTATGGTCTTCATAAGGTTTTATTTATGATGAAATTATAATTTGTAATATGATAGAAAGAGACAATTAGTAAACATGTGACTGGCGAGTAGCCAGATATTTGATTGTAATTGTTCAAATACAAATCAAATTAGATTCTAGTGTTTTTTTTTCCTGACCCTTCCTTCCATTCACTTTTCAAATTCAGCCCCTGACGAACTATTTAAAGAACAAATGTGGCCCTTGGCCTGAAAAAAAATGTTGCAATATTGTGTTATCAGATATATTGAATTTCAGCTTTCGTAAATCTCTGCCAGTATAAACACTGAGCCATTCCCAGCAGGCTGAAATTATGAGAGTTGAAAACCTATACATCTGGAAGACTAGTTTGAAAGGCTATGTGATGGTGAGATTCTCTCTCCCGGACTTGAAGCTATAGCTATTCTCATATTGCCAGTTTTAGAATTAGGTTCTTTTTCTAAATTAAAATATGAAATATAGTAATATAATCTGAATAATTGATCTCACATCTACGAACTTCTTTCATTCAGTAGATATTTTTTTCTGAAGGCAGAAGAAATGTGGAAATGTCCTACTCATTACACACAACAATTACACTTTCAAGAGTGGATATCCTGGGAAGATTTGGGTTTACTGTCTAATTCTGGCAGAAATGGGAAGGCAGTAACCGAAAGACAGAAGCTCAGTTAATTTCCATTAGAACATGTATGATGAACATCCAGATGTTGCTGAATTCCAACTTCCAGGAGACCTCTCTGGTGTGACCAAGCTATGAGATGCTAAGAGTTGAAGGTTTGCAACATCTGGAGTGCCATAGATTCCTCAGTGGTTCCAAAGAGCAAATATTGGGGGACTACACTTTGGAACAAAATGTTGCCTTGAGTAGCCTTGGAGTCAAAAACAACTGCTCCCTGTTATTACTTGTGAAATGCTGTTGTGATATAAAGGGATTGAGTCCTGTTCCTATTGGTAACAGATTAACAGAGTTGGAAGGGACCTTGTAGGTCATTTAGTCCAACTCCCTCCCTAAGCGAAGATCCTACATCTGCCTCTACCTAGGATGGAACTCACAACCTCCTGATTGTGAGGCAAGAGCTCTACCTCTAGGCCACTTCTAAAAGAAGAATGGAGATAAGAGAACAGAGCTGCACCTGAGTAGGAAATAGACAATAGTTTATTATAATATATAAATATATAATAAATAATACAGATGTCAGTGTTACCAGATTCTGGGACTTCTATGGAGAGTCATACTATAAAGTAAATAGATCTTCTGGAAATCTCTATGTAACATTCTTGCTTTCTCTCTTTATTTCCCTTTCTTATCTTTTGTTCTAAAGCTCCAAAACATTTAGAGCTTTATTTACAGAAAACCCTCAGTTACTGATTCATATAAATATATGAAATTTAATAGTTATCAATAGCTTCTTAACATTTGTTAGAATGATTCCTTCTTGCTAAAGGTATGAAAGATGAGTTGCAAGTTGTTTTTTTTATTACTACAGGGGGTTACAATGGCAATTGGGATACTATCTAAGTGATGTGGTTGTAGAGTGTGACATCACATGACCACATCGTTTGGCGATGACAATCCTGGCAATCCCAGTTGCCATCATAATCCCAGGACTATGAGGATCATTAAGCAAGGACCTCACATGACCACAATGTGGGAAGAAGCAGCAATCCCAGACGAGCAGGCCAGCAGGTGAGAGTTAACAAATGGGGGGGGGGGGGTGAGTAGTAGGACAGGTGGATGTTGCAGGGAGAGTGTGGGTAGCTGGGTGGGTGGTTGCCGTGGGAAGGTGATATGGAATGCAGATGGGTGGATGGATGAGTGCTGTGGGCAGGTACTACAGAGCAGACCTGTGTAAGTCCTTCTCATTTAGCATTGCTGTAATTGAACAGTCGCTGTAATTGAACAAGTGGTCATAATTTGAGAAATATCTGTACTTACATAACGCTAAAATGCATCTTTATAAAAATATAGCATATACTTTTGTCAACAGGACTTTTATTCCCATGTTTTATTTCTTTCAGTCCAGTAGTGGTATGTTTATTAATGTTCAATACTTTGCAATCTTGGGAGAATCGTATGAAATTAATGCATTTCTTGCAAATCTGTTTTTCTCTCCCTCCCCATTTTTTCTTTTTTTTGTTGCTCTTGTTGTAGGCAAACCAGGGCGTTCTCCAGAGACCCAGTCGTCTTGTGTTCACAGATGTTGCGAATGCCATCAGTGCATGAAGAATACAGGAAGATGACACCAGCCAGTTAGCAAGCTACTGTGGGTAGTGATTATCAATTCTCGCTGGGGGAAAGAGGCCAAGAACCAAGACTGCCAGTGCTCCTGTTGCCAAGAAACTGCCCCATGCTGCACAGTTTGATTGGCAATGTTGCAGGTACCAAGTAATGTATGATAGAAGATGAGAGGTTATTTATAGATACAGTGATTGGAATGAATATAGTAACAGGCTTTGGAAATAATAGCGTCAATTCCTAAGGCGTTCCTTCCCTGAGATATTGACAAAGGTATCTAGAGTTTGAGACTGCAGATTCAGCTAGGCCATACTATGCAGTAGACCCAAAATATGATCCTGTTGGTTTAACTCCTAGGAACCTGGAATGTATGAAATTGTCAACATATATCGGTGTCATCCCATCTCATGTTCTCTGGTGCAGTAAAAACTGCCCTTCAGTATAATCATAAGAGTTAGCTGTTATCTTTCCATTAGATTTCTACAATGTAAGGTGTTCTACTAGCTGGTTCTTTGAGGAGGGATAACCTGGAATAAAGGCACTGCTAATAGTAACCTCTGTGTTTTACGGAGGCAGGTAAGCTTCACAGGGCATAATGATCACCTCTTCTAACACTAATTCTTATTATAGGGTAAGAATCTTAGAAATAAGAACAATGAAACTGACTTGTCAATCCTGAGATGATTCACTCCAGGCAGCATTGGCTGAAATGAAATGAAAAAAAAGAAAGAAAAAAAAGAGAGAAAGAAATGAAATAGTATTTGGAAAAATAGTGTTATATATGCATGTTCTTGCATATATTAAATAATCAGAAATCCTCACATCTCCATATTGAATGGGCTAATAACTCATTTGAAATCCATGTGAAAGTCTCAACACTTTTAATCTTGACAGGAAGAACAGTTCTAAATGGAGATAACACACTTATTTTACAATTTAAAGGAAAAATGCATCTGCCTACCTAGCATATTTGTTTATTAGATAAACTGGGATACCATCCCTATGGTTAAGACCATTTTGCCTATCTCATTTGCAGCTGGGTAGAGTGCTGAGTTACTTATTTATTAAGTTAATTTATTTTCTTTCTGTCACTAAAAATGAATATTTATTCATTTAATTTATTTATTTGAGTTCAGTAGCTGCCCAGCTCAACAAGAGACTCTGGGCAGTGTACCATTTATAAGAGATTTGGGCACAGAATTTGAATTTTGTTTTGTTCCAGTTTGGAAATGGGAGGCAGGGGGAGCTGGGAATTGGGTGCAAGGAGAAAGGCTAGCAAATGATAATTACACAGATGCCAAGAGGCCTCTGCTAAGCAAAGGCCCTTGTTAAAAAAAAAAAGCTTTGTATTTTTTTTTTATGGATTAGCGACAACAGTTGGGAACAGGTTTTATTTACATTTATCTAAACCCCAGTGATGGCATAGATCCTCAGGAATCTGTAAGAGCAGCCAGCCTCTGTGTTATATTTTGCTTTGTGGCATGATGGTGACTCTGCCTGTTTCTGAAGCTGCCTCTTATATTTATGTTTACATTGGATTTCTATCCTGTCTTTCTATTGCTTTGTCCAGAAAAGCAAACAAAAGAGCCATTACAATAAAGGGCTACAAAAATCAATAAAAAGAAAGCTAGGGCATACAAGAAATCATTGTAGAGAAAATAATTCCTGATGAAAAATTGGAAGGCTGGGTGAACAGTTACAGCCTAATTATGTGTTTAGTGTACAAAGAAAAATACAAAATTTCAGATCCATCAAGTCAACTTCCCCTCCTGTTAACCATTCCTGCTGTGAAAACTAATGTTAAATATCTATGCATGTTTATCTATTGTAGTTTCAGTGAAAAGGAGAACTGGGGTGGGAGGGGGAGCTCATTCTCCTCCTTGCAAAGAATTGGATCACGGATGCTTTGGAGTGTCTTGTCTTTCAGAGCCCGGGCAGGGGTTATATGCGTGATATAAAGCCATTTGCTTTGGCAGTTGCTAAAAGAAACCACCTGGTGGAGAATCAGTAAGGATAACAGGCCACACTAATGGGTTCCAGCTACAAGAGGTAAATGAAAAACAATACAAAGAAGAGTGTTTGTGGGCACTCACACCCTTTCCAACAGATTTGGGAACCCAACCACAACCCCTGGCAGAATGCTTACATTTGTCTGCTGTTAATCAAGGCAGAAGAAAGTGCAGATTAAGTACAAATGGGATTTCATGTGGTGATACAATATGTCTGTGTGTCTATTGTGTGTTTTGCTGGCTGTTCTTTTTAGTGTTCTCAAGATAGTAAACTATCTGACATCTCTTTTCAAAAGGAACATTTTTAAAATGTTTCTCAATCCAGCTCTTCCTCGAATTGTGTGGGAAACTGTAAATCACACAAGACCAGATCTGTATGATGCATGCATAACTTTTGGCTGTCACATCAATGCGTTAATGGCATGATATATATGGTGCGGGTATCTCTATATATCAATGCTATCACTGTCCTGTCACCTAAATTTTTTTTTTCTGTGCATGCATTTTGACAGAAGTTATTTTCTCTGCAACCATAGAGCAATTCTGTAGACGTTTATTACACCGTGCATGTGGATGGTATGTTAATACAGTGATTAACTCCACAAAATATACCTCTTAACCGGTGGTGAAATGTAAAATTTGTTACTACCGGTTCTGTAGGTGTGGCTTGGTGGTGGTGGGTAATGTGACTGGATGGGCGTGTCCAATTTTTTTTTCTTTTAAAAGCATTTTTTTCTACTGTAAAAGCCGAAGAGGTTGTAGAAAAAAATGCTTTTAAAAGCCTCTGACGATCTGGCAACTCAGCTGGGATCGTCAGAGGCTTTTAAAAGCATCTTTTTTGCAACTTCTTCGGCCGAGGATGTTGTCGAAAAAATGCTTTTAAAAGCCTTTGACAATTCCAGCTAGCCATGCGATCATCAGAAGCTTTTTTTTTTACTTTTAAAAGCATTTTTTCGGGGCCAAAGAGGTTGTAGAAAAAATGTTTTTAAAAGTAAAAAAAAAAAAGCCTCTGATGATTGCGCTGCTCAGCTGGGCATGGGGGGGTGGGGGACGCAGGGATTTTTGCTACTGGTTCTCCAAACCACCTGCCGCCATCACTACTGGATCAGGCGATCCGGTCCAAACCGGGACATTTCAACCCTGCTCTTAACCAAGTTAACTCCTCCTCCTCTCCCAGGCTTCCTCCCCTTGAAAGAGAAGATTGTGATAAAACCTTCCTTAGTCAAAATGAGTTCTTTAAAAGCAATTGCACAGATATGAGTAACAATTTCTTCTGTCCCACTACTGTTCATTGTTTTAAAAAAAATTTCAAATGACTCCAAAGGGCCCAGATGAATCTGTGATCCTCAGTTGACATGAATTCAGTTTCCACAATGCAAATCAATAAGCCAGAACCCAGTCTTTGTGCAATTTTACAGAAAATGCCTGGGGAAATTATAAGCTTCTAGGCATTAGTGCATTCCAGTTACCTTTCTCCCTGGCTATTGGCTTGGGCTGATGAGTATGTCAGTCTTAATGTCTGAGGAGATGGTGGTTCCTCAACACTGTTCTAGAGAAGCTTCTGGTAAATATATATATCAAAGGAGCAATCCTTATTTTGGGCAGTCATAATTTTGCTCCACTGACCACAGTGCAGTTGCTAGTCCATCACGCATACCTGCACTAGATCCTGCCGTTTTGGGATCTTTTAGTTTGCATTCCAGTTAGTTGATTGCTGATATTGCACATGAAACTTTTGGCCAGTTTCTTTACAAGCAATAGCTATGCCAATTCTTTCGAAGCTCTCTTGCCAGCCATCTCTAAACGTGCAGCTGTCGGATACGGTGCAATATACAACTCCCTGGAAATTGTGGGAGTTTCTGACCCAAAATAATTGATGTGCTCCAGGTTGCCAAAGGCTGCACTGTGCTTTGCAGTGCTGCCGCTGCTAAATAATATCAGGTTTATTTCCTTCTGGTTTCTGTTTCTCAGTGGCAGCATTGTCTCTGTCTTTCAATCATCATTAGCAATGCAAAAGATGCAAAAAAAAACCCAAGACTGGAAAATACGTTTTTGTAAATGCAGCAAGATGTTCAATGAAGTGCCATTAATGGAAATCCTTCAGTTCTCAGACACTTTAAATCATAGAGGCTGAATGATGAATTTACTGAGTATTTGGTACAAACTTGCACTTTTGGTCCAAGGATTATTTCTGTATGATTCAGTAAGTCCGTATGAATGAATATGAGTAGGGAAAGGGCTGTTCCCTTTGCTCAGCAGACTTCATTCTGTGGTGCAGCCTCTCTGATTGTGTTGTATCGCTGATGACTAAGAGAGGAATGCAGAGATTTTGTCAGGGTTCTTCTACCACAGTATTCTAATGCAATAGAAGCCTTTCTAACATGTACTCGGATAACTGTGAAAACATGTACTTGTATTTGAGATGTTATTAAAGTATTTATGTGAAATCAAGAATTTTATTGGACATCCGCCCCTTCATTTTGCTCGATCCGACCAACGTTAACTCAGGAAGAGGGCACAATTGTTTTGTCTGGGGCATAATTGTCTTTCCATAACATTGAAAACTTTAACATGCAGCAGACTGTCACAAGCTAAGCAGAAAGGCACTTCCTTCCTTTTCCCCATGCTAGGGGTATCAAACTCACGGCGTCACGCTGTTGTCACATGACATATCATGACTTTTTCCCCCTTCCCTAAACTGGGGGTGGGCATGGCCAGTGCATGATGCATCCGGCCTGCGAGTTTTACACCCCTGCCTTAGTGGTATTACCAGAGGGGCAACCAGTACCTCTCTAGAAATTCTAACCCCCTCAATCATAAACAGCATGGTCAATAGGGATTGTGCAACAGCATCTGGAAATCCATACATTGCTTTATTTTCACCCTAAAAGTGAGAAAGACATTCTGGTCCCAGTAGGCCACAACAAGCAAAAATGAGTTGGGATCTTTTCCTGGTTCCATTGCTTCCTGGGAGAGAAAAATGGGAACAAATTGATGAGCCCACTTTAGTACAAAAATATTAGCCCTGCCAGGTGGAAAAGTTCCAGAGGGCATTGCATTGGGGAAGGTTGCTACGGATATACAAAGAACATGCAATTCCATTTGCAAGCTGCCTTATCTTGGTGACACAATTACATTTTACACAATTTCAAATGGTAAGAACTAATTGCAAACTTTCCTGTCAATTTCAGAAAGCCTTCTCCTCATTTTGCTCCTCGTTCACATTTTATAAGCCTTCCTCATCCAGTATACAGTTGTTGAACTTTGGGTTCCATCAAACATTTGGGGACCCTGATTGTTTAAGCCAAAGAAAGATGGAATATCCTATGGCATGATGCCTTTAATAGTTAAACCAGTCAAAACTTGGCTGTTATATGCAAATAGTCTGCATCCTAACTTGTTTATCACCCTTTGTGGGAAAGTACAAAGTTAAAGCCAACTGGGAACCAAAAGGTGCTATTGGAGATACAGGTTTATTAACAATAAAATCAAAGAATACTTCCCAAGGCATAATCTTTTTTTTAATATATGAGGATCAGTTATCAAAAACCGTCTTCAATCCTCAGATGAAACAGGTCTCAGTGTCTCTTGCATTATTGTAGCCAGTTATCTTTTGAATGTATGAAGCGACTTATCTTAACTGCTTTCAGCCACCTGTATTTCAAAGTGTTCAACTTCAGAAGTCCATCCAGCGTTCTTCAGATGTTAGGGCTTCAGTTCTGGCTGAGCTGAAAAACTTGGGATGTGAATGCTGATAAAGCATTCCCATTTTAAAAATAAAAGCATCAATCTATTTAACTTCAGCTGCAAGATGCATAAAATGGTGCATGTAAATCATTCACAGGTGCAGATGTTTAAAGAAACACATTCATATTTTTGGTTTTCTTTTGTTTTGTGCAATTTATAAACTAGTTACAGAGGCAAGTTCTATTTTGGGGCTGGATAACATACCAAGAGATGCAAAGAAGGGAAATAGAAACTGAACCAAGGTAATTTATCTTCTTTTTATTATGCAAAAATTTGGGGTGAAGGGTCATCCAGTTCAATTTTTTGGTAGTAGACTCACAGGCCACTCTTGTAAGAGCCCACATTGTTGCATATTGCATTATTCCTAATTTTTTTCCTCACAGGAACTGTTGAATATTGATCCCCCAAATCCAAAACTCCTAATCCTAAACTGCAGTGCTTCACATACGTAATTTTTTCAATATCCTCTGCCAGAAAACAGCCACTAAAGCAATACCTTTAAAGGAGAAAAGACATATATCTGGAAAATAAGTATCTCAGTGCTATGTAGTCTATAATTTCACATCTCTGGAAGAATGAAGCCTGGCGAGATCTTGAATTTATGATGCTCCTGCTGTTTTGCTATTGGTACTCAGTGTCCACAACGACGACGACGACGACAACAACAACAACAACAACAACAATACTACACGTATTGGATGATCTAAAGTTCTCCAGCACCATTCCTTTGCATAGCACACATTGGATAAGAAACATTGATTCATGATTTAGTCATTATCACTTTAACTTTTCCTGTATATATAGTCTATGGCTGCTGTCTTCAAGATGGAACTCAAGTTTAGAAGCCACTGACTTCTAAGGAGCAACAAATCCTGAAGACTATTACCCTCAGCCAGGTTGACAGATTTTTACAAAGATTAGAAATATTAGGTCAATATTTGAGGGAGCACTGGCACTCCAATCTTGCTAAAGATTCAAGAAAAGTAGCGAGAGAAGAAGCTGCCTTGGAAGACTTGAAGATCCAATCTTACACTGAAGGTTCGTTCTTTTTCAAGAACTGATGCACCACAGTGTAGCAGATAACTGTACAGAAACTCTTTATTGTGGCACACACCTTCCCCAGCAACAGGATGTTGCTCTGGGCTAACTCTATCCTTCTAAACCTTGCAAATTGATGTAATCACAACAATAGATCTTTATTACTCAGTCCTTAATCGTTAAAGTGACATATACCTTTGCCTCCCCCCAAAAGTTATTGGACTAGTTGGGATTAGGTGCTACGTCAATGTCATTGTTCCTCTTTTGGTTTCTATCAAGCTCTAGGTAAGGGCTGTCAAACTCATGTCGTCACATGACATATTGGGACTTTCCTCCCCTTTGCTAAACTGGGTGTGGGCATAGCCAGCATGTGATGCATCCGCCCTGTGGGCTGGGAGTTTGGCAGCTCTGCTCTAGGTCAATCTCTAACCCAAACTCCAGCCAGGAAGTGGACTCTTTACTGTAGTTTGTAATCCTGGCAGTTGAGTGATAGCTGTCTTGCTTGCCTGTAGTCACTTCCTACTTCCTTGTCTGTTTGTGGTATTCTTCTCTTTCTCTCATACACACGCATACTTTTGTAGGCTAAGGACCTAGGTGGGGTGAAGCTACCTATGGACATCTGCATGTTCCTAAAAACACCAGGGTATATCTCATCAGATACCTGGAATGCTGATGTGGATGCTTGTGAGTAAACCGTGAGGAGTGGGAATGGATGAATAAGCCCACCTTCTCTCAAATTTCTAGGCTTGTAGACGTTTTATAGCCCTTTGGGAGAATGGATTACCTGAGCCTATCTTTGAGGAAATTGAGGGTGGGAAGTGTTCCTGCCCTGCTGCAGTTGCTTTTTCGAAATGTAGACAGCACCTCCAGTCTCATTCCCTTACACTAGCAACTTGCTGCATCTGGTACTTAACAGCCAAGTGGCCCACTGTTGCACTAGTAAAATGTCATCAGAGCATACAAATGTAAATAAGCAGTCCAATATGTGTAAATAGAATGAATTGAAGCTGCATTTCCTAAATAACTGATCTCAGTTGTTTGTCATCTAGGATAAAATTTGACACCACTTTACATCTGAAAGTAAACGTTTAACAAAAAAAGACACTTTAGTTAAGAGGTTGGGTTAATAACAGGTAGTCGTGAACTTATGATCACAATTGAGCCCAAGATTTATGTTGCTAAGTGAAAAAAATCTGTTAAGTGAGTTTTTGACCCATTTTACAACTTTTCTCGCCACATTTGTTAAGCGGATCACTGCAGTTCTTAAATTAGTAACCCAGTTGTTAAGGGAATCTGGCTTCTCCACTGATTTTGCTTGTCACAAGGTTGCAAAGGGGATCACATGACTCGGTGTCACTGCAACCGTCATAAATGTGAGCCAGTTGTCAAGCATTGGAATATAAATCATGTGACCATGGGGAGGGAGCAATAGTCATAAGTATGAAAAATGGTCATAAGCCACTTTTTTCAGTGCCGTTGTAACTTTGAACAGTCACTAAGCGAACTGTTTTAAGTTGAGGATTACCTGTACATGGAAACTGGTTGGAATGGGTTAATGCCTCAGAACTGCATGCAGTCCGAGGCCTCAGAGCAGGGGTAAAATGCTCCCAGATTGGACCAGATTGCCCAATCCGGTAGCAATTTTCCCCTGTGGTTCAGTGATTCGGTAGCGATCGCTGTCCGGGTTTCATTACTTCCTGGTTTTAACCAGGAAGTAATGTTTTTTTTACCTTCTGCGAGTGCACAGGTTTTGCGCATGCACAGAAGGTGTGCGCGGGCAGGCAGCACGTGCACTTCCGAACCTGTAAGGAAGGCAAGTAGATTTCACCCCTGCCTCAGAGCTTCCAGTTTGTCCAGACAGAATAGGCAGAATACAAGCATAGTTTGGCAGTGATCTAGTTATGTACAGTGTATACAAGCCAGACTTGCACATTTGATGCTTGATTGCTTTCAGAAGTTGCTTCTGGAACTAGGGATCTCTGACAGCCTTTAAACCACATGAATGGTTTCTGCCACAGCCTCAACCCATCTGTAAATGATGCCTCAAGTGGCTGGAATATGTTGACCCTGGGTTTCAGCCTTGGTTTCTGCAAGAAGCGAATGATGTACTCTACAGGGTCATTTAGGTTCTGAGAATTGAAATCAAATTGAACTCAACTCCTAATGACTACATGAACATGTCTATGCAGTATTGTTGGCGGCAATACAGAATGATTTGTATTGTCTTCTTCCTGGATGATTAAAAAAAAAAAAACATCCTGTCTACTCTAATCTAAAGCTTGGGGTTTCCTGGTGGTCTCTTATCTTAGTATAAATGAGATTTACTCTGTTTTGGTTTCTGAGCTCAATCCAAGGTTAGTTACGTGCTACTACCTACTGTGGACCTTCCCAGAGTTCCTCTTCAAATAATGTGAAAACCCTCAGCCGCTTTGACCAGAGACCATAGCAGGAAAGATGCTTTGTGGGCACACAGTCACTGTCTCATTCTCTTTCATACATATACACACACGTGTTTGTATAGCAATGACATTCCCATTACAGCCTCAGATCCTGTAAGTATTAAATAAGCAGCCTTTCCATTTTCCTTCTCTTCTGAATCCACTTGAAAAAGGTATCCAAGATAATCAGAGCTTGCTTTTTTTTGGTCTGTCAACAATCCATTTACCCATCAGGACACAATAAAAATACTTTTTATTAGTTCAGAGCAGGGTTTTTTTCAAACTTGGCAACTTTAGGATGAGTGGACTTCAACTCTCCAAATTCCCCAACTACAAAAAATTCCCCAGCTTGTCTAGACGTTACGAAGGAGCACTTGGTGCTTGCCCCACTAGGGCTTGCCCTATTTGTCCGATTCAGAGAATGGTTGGTCAGTCATTGCTCACTATCTGAACAGGAACTAAGTGTCTCCTCTGTCCTGTTGCCCAGGTCTTTGCTTGTCTTCTCTTTGCAGAGAAGATCCCATGTGATTAATCTTTTCCCATGCTTCTGTGACCACCACGGTGGCAACTGTTTGTCACTGTCTTAACTCCTCAGTGCTTTTCTGCTGGCAGTTATGCCTTTGGGCACATTTCATAATCATAGCAATAGGCTGTTGCAATAGATTTCCAGGAATTGGAAGGTCAAGAAAGCCAAGAACCCGGCCAAAGCATGTATAAACTGTTGCAAGGTAATAATCCATTGGCATGAATTGAAGGTCATAAAAGCTTCTTTTTTTAAAAAAAGAACCCAACAACAGATGCAACACCACTGGAACAGGGTGTTGTGTACCAATGCCCGCACATAGTAATAACATAATGTGATTGGCAGACAATTCCTTTTGTCCCCCAAGTATTACTTCACCATTGTTTGAAAGATCCTTTGGGATATACATACACAAAACAAAATTAACCAACAAACCCATTTTTCCAGTTTATGCAACATGCTGGACTAGAAACTAAGTATACACAATGGATATGTATAACATCCTAGGCCAAAATAAGATAACTTAGTTTATGATACCCTGGTTGCAACATAAATTTACTTCATTACAGCAGTTAGAGACCTAATTATTGAGTGTATACAGCATGCTAAGGTTCAGGGGTGGGTTCTAAATTTTTTTACTACCGGTTCTGTGGGCGTGGCTTATTTTGTGGACGAGGCTTGATGGTCATGTGACAATTATTTACGATTTAGCAGAGGTACTGGTCTACCAGGCTTTTAACTGTTTGCAGAGCTGTACTAGCCTACCCATTTATTTTTGCAGGCACTGATCTACTCATGTATTTTTGCAGGCACCGGTCTACTCATTTGTTTTCTTTTAACGCTGATCAGCTGTAGGGTGGCCCTTTGAAGCCTGGCGGCAAGAGTTTAAACAGTTTTTTTCCCCTCTAGCCGTCAGCTGGGACTCAGGAGGCAGCAATAGATTGGGGTGGGACCAAATAAAAGGTAAGAATAACGTGGGGGGTGGGTGGGTGGGCACAGGGAGCGGGGGTAGAACTTGTTCGGTGACGTCATATCGTCACCGCTACCAGCTCGAGAGAACCGGGCTGAACTTGGAGGAACCCACCACTGCTAGGGTTATCTAATATTAACCTTAGTGAGGAGATTGAGTGGGAATAGTTGATATATTTATTAATCAAATATACTCGGCATATTGTTCAAATCCAGTATTTTTATATGACTTGCTCAACCATAAGTTAAATATACTGAATGCATACATTAATCTAGTAACCAAATTGAGTGTGTTGTCCTGCTCCTATCCTGTTTGTCAAGTGAACTTGGCATAAATGTAATTCAAGGCTGCAAAACTCAGGACTCTTACTTTTAAAAAGTATTGCCCTAAGTGGGATTTTTTGAGTAAGCATCAGAGGTGGGTTTCACCAGGTTCTGACCAGTTCTGGAGAACTGGTAGCAGAAATTTTGAGTAGTTTGGAGAACTGGTAGTAAAAATTCTGACTGGCCCTGCCCCTATCTATTCTCTGCCTCCCAAATCCCAGCTGATTGGGAGGAAATGGGGATTTTGCAGTAACCTTCCCCTGCCACGCCCATCAATCCACACCCACCAATCCATGCCACGTCCACCAAGGCATGCCCACAGAACTGGTAGTAAAAAAAATTGAAACTTACCACTGGTAAGCATGTTTAGTTAGGAATGAGATATTTCTCATTTCTTAAAATCAGGATCTTGGCATCCTAGAATAATTAATTATTTTATTTTATTTTATTTATTTTATTGAATTTCTATACCACCCTTCTCTCGAAGGACTCAGGGCAGTGCACAGCCACATTAAAATAACCTAGTATACAAAATTTAAAAGACAGTTAAAACAAATTAAATACTTTGGCTCCCAAATTAAAAACCCAAGAATTTAAAGCACCCAGTCCGGATTCTTGTCAAGATAGTCCAGCTTGTTGGAAAAGTAGGGTCTTAAGGGCACGGCGGAAGGTACGCAGGTCAGGGATCATGCGGATCCCCGGGGACAGTTCATTCCAGAGGGCGGGTGTCCCCAATGGTCCAAGACTCAAATCGATGAAAATTTTCAAAACGTAACATGGGTTGATTTTCCTCCAAATGCTAATTAGATCTAAACCCTCTTTTTTGGGGTTAGGACTGCTGTTACAAATGTGACAAGAGCTTTGCAAGAGGCAGTTATTGGTAAAGGTACAAAAGAAAAATGGGGAAGGGGTTTTTCCTTGGCTTTCCTTTGCACATGGCAGACCAGGAGTTTAATTCATTTTGCTCTAGTGACACATCAACAAGGAGACTGTTGTTCACTCAATGTTCTCCTGAATTCTGTGGCTCCCTTCTTCATGTGACAGCCTTTTGTAGATGTCCCTAAAGAGAATATGAGATGAAGAGTGAATTGGAGCTCACTTTCTTCTTTTACTGTTTGTCTATAAAGAACACTGCTACATGAAAGAGATTCTTATATATACTCTGGAGTTCCCCAATCTGCTGTCATGGGACCATAGCCTTATAACTACTCTATGGGAGTAGGAAGTTCGTGCTCTCTATCTGAACAAAGGGAATTCTATAAATGTTTACAGAAGTACAGGGATTGCCAAAACATCATTGTGAAAGACAAAATGTCAGAGTACCAGACGGAGATCCACATGTCTGGTCTTATTCAGATAACAAACAAGGAAAGACATTTATTTACTTATTAACTTTACATGCACCTCTCTCACAAGCGATGGCTAGGGGAGAAAGGTGGCATATTCCCAAAGCTACTGTAAATTTCCCAACATAAATCCAGGGTTATGGATTGTTTTCAAAATAACAAGACCCTTTAGTTGAAATATTTTCCTCACACACTTTTTGTGGGAAAAAAACCCCACACCAATCTTGTCTTTAAATTCTTGGTCAGAAAGCTATTTGAGCCTTATCCTTCTTGGGGCTTGGCTCCATATTTTGTAGAATTCCATGCCTGTAGATCAATGCTTCCTTTCTCTTTTCCTTCCTACAATTTATTTTTCAATTTATTTATTTTTCAATTTATTTTATTTTATTAATGTTAAATGGGGTTAAAGGGTAATACATCATATAGACCTTTTCTAAGAAATGTCAGTTATTTCAGTTTCAATTTAATGGATGGCACTAGGTAGCAGTTGATCTATAGCCATGATGGCGAACCTATGGCACGTGTGCCTGAAGTGGCACCCGGGGCCATGTCGCCTGGCACATACAGCTTCACCGTTCCTCTTCCACGTTTCTGGCGCACATGCACACATGCTGATCAGCTGGCCTTTGTGCGTGCAGCAGTGCCGGAAACCGGAAGAGCTGGTCTTCCATTTTCTGGTGTGAGCATGCGCACCGGCCAGCTAATCAGCACATGTGCATGTGCTGAAGTAACTGGAAGATTTGCTGGCCAGCGCACATACTCCCTTTTTGGCACTTAGTGCCATGCGCACAAGTGCTCCCTTTTCAGGACTTGGTGCACCCTTTTCGGCACTTGGTGTCGTGTGTGTGTGCGCGTGTGTGTTTGCCATCACTAATCTATAGCAATAGCACTTAGACTTATATACGGCTTCACAGTGCTTTACAGCCTTCTCTAAGTGGTTTACAGAGTCAGGATATTGCTCCCAACAGTCTGGGTCCTCATACATGTGCATCGGTGCTGGGTTCCTCCCGATTCAGCCTGGTTACGCCGAGCCTGTAGCGGTGATGATATGACATCACCAAACCAGTTCTGCTCCTCCCCACCCCCTGCCCCCACTCCCCACTCCCCGCATTATTCTTACCTTTTATTTGGCCCCACCCCCAATCTATTGCTGCCTCCTGAGTCCCAGCTGATGGCTTGAGGGAAAAAAAACTGTTTAAACTCTTGCTGCAGGGCTTCAAAGGGCCACCCTACAGCTGATCAGTATTAAAAGAAAACAAATGAGTAGACCATGCCTGCAAAAATACATGAGTAGATCAGTGCCTACAAAAATAAATGGATAGACCAGTGCCTGCAAAAATACATGAGTAGATCAGTGTCTGCAAAAATAAACAGGTAGATCAGTACAGCTCTGCAAGCAGTTAAAACCCTGGTAGACCAGTACCTCTGCTAAATCCTAAATAATTGTCACATGACCACTAAACCACGCCCACAAAATAAGCCACACCCACAGAACTGGTAGTAAAAAAATTTAGAACCCTCCCCTGATGCGCATGAACACTTGAGCCTGATTTTCTGAAAAGAAGAGCAAAGCACAACATATTACTAATGTTTTGAGTGGCATATAGGGTGTACATAAGATACTGATTTGGCAGAGATCTGGGCAGGAAGTGAGGCACAACAGTGAAGCCTGTGGCTGTGCTGATGTCACCATACTCCTTAGAAGTAATGACAAAAGGAGTCAGAGAGGAAATGGAGGTTAAACGCCTCCAAATTTATCAAGTACCATCTGCACTGACTTATTGAAAAACACACACAAAGCCATGTTTGGCTGCTAGACAGTCATCAGCATATTCCATCTATAACATGACTAAGGTAACAAAGAGGGTGAAGATAATGAGTACTTTCATCAGCTGCCCTATAACCGGATTTCAGAATCAAATCTATTCAAAGCAAGACCTGGTTCTTCTTCCTGCAATGTCTCCATTTATATTTTTAATTTTATTTATCACATGTAGATATTTTCTTTGGGAAAATAGGGTGTATATCTGGATCATCCAATGTGGTCAATAATATCGATTCACAAGGATTGATGGGACTAGTCAAGGGGTTGATTATGTTTGATTGGTCACACAATCAGCTAAATATTTGGACTGGATTTGGCATTTTTATCCACCTGTCAAGTCCTTTCCAAGGATTTGGGTTAGGCAGATGTTTGATGGTGTTAAAGGTATCATCACAGGATGCAAGCTGTTTTAATTAATGTTGCCTTTTGCAAGTGACTGATTGATTGACTTTTTTTTAAAATTTGATTTATATGCTGCCCTTCTCCGGAGACTCAGGGCAGCTTACAATGCATTAAGCCAATCATGTTCAAGTAGGGCTCTAGTTGTTTTGGGATTGCACCTAAGGTGCTTATTATTATTTGCAGTACTATTTGTTAAAGCAGTATTTATTAAATTATTTTCATAAAAATGTATGGGGGCTGATGAGCATTATTAAAAAATCTGTTCATAATTTTTCTGTACATCTGGTGATGTAACCTGAGCTGAGAAAGAATGGATATAGCAAAAAGCATAGATTCTGGGAAAAAAACAACCCCCAGACAGAAGATCCACCATCTTAAATACAACATAACATTCCTTAGCATACATGCATATATATATATGTTTTTCCTTTAAGCCAGGTTTTTCCTATGTAATCAAGATTTTTCTGGAACCAAAATTGAGTGAAATCACATTCACTATTTTCTGGGTTTTTTTCTCCAGCTTTTCATTCTGGCAGCAAGCAAATTTTGTGCTGCATTGTGGGAGAATTGCTTGCTGCCAGAATGAAAAGATGGAGAAAAAACTCAGAAAGTAGTGAATGTGATTTCACTCAATTTTGGTTCCAGAAAAATCTTGGTTACGTAGGAAAAACCTGGCTTAAAGGAAAAACACACATTAAACCTACAAAAAGTAAGAAAATAGACATGTGTATATATGTAGAACTTCCAATTTTACGTGGGAGAAGACCCGAATAACCAAAGACCTACATACAAACACCCGCGAAAACCTCAGAAAACAGATATTATATATATATATATATATATATATATATATATATATATATATATATATATATATATATATATATATATATTTTCTGAGGTTTTCGCGGGTGTTTGTATGTAGGTCTTTGGTTATTCGGGTCTTCTCCCGCGTAGAATTGGAAGTATCTTGGCGACGTTTCGACGAAGTCTCATTCGTCATCTTCAGGCTGGTGTTCTCGGCTTCATTCTTCCAAGAGCTCCAGGAGCTTTGTTCTTCCAGGAGCTCCTGGAAGAACGAAGCCGAGAACACCAGCCTGAAGATGACGAATGAGACTTCGTTGAAACGTCGCCAAGATACTTCCAATTCTACGCGGGAGAAGACCCGAATAACCAAAGACCTACATATATATATATATATGTATTTATAATATATATAATATATTTTTGTGTGTAACAATGGTTTTATAAGTAGAGTATTGTGACTATTAAATATTATGATTGTGTGGTCATGGTTTCATGGATTATGTTGTTACTGTGAACTGCTTAGAATGTTGAGTGAAGCAACACAAAACATCTATACTAAACAGACAAAAGATTGACTAAACGAATGAATTACACACCTTCTGTGGCAGGGCATGTGTTAAAACCTGGATTGCTTTCCCCTTCGACTTCAGTTTTGTGATATTCTTCCTCAGGGACAAAAAGCTGTAAGGGAATTATAAGTATTTGCTAGTATAAAACAACATGAACATCCTCCTTCAAGATGATACCATTGAACAGGCTTTATGAAATGTTTCTTAAATGATCCTCAAACCAGATAACCTATACAGGTGATATTTTTCTTTTTTTACCTTACATCTATACATAGCCAAAGTTTCATATGTTTCTTTCCCTTATTCTCACTTGGAGAAAATGCTGTATACTTGAAAATATATTTCTGCATTTTTTGCCCTTTTGTTCACTTGCTAAACATATTATTGCTTAGTATTCCCTAAACCTTTACAACATTTTCATGATATAATAAGAAACCAATCCTTCTTGTAGCTGACAATGTGGGCAGCATACAAAGAAAATATATATAAAATGTTTTATCGTTGGCATTTGCCCCCAGCCAGATTGGCAAAAATGTACCCAAGTTGACCAGCGGAATGCTGGAAATGTAAAAGGAGGCATGGAACATATTACCACATGTGATGGCTATGCCAAGATGCAAGGAAATATTGGTCAAAGATAAGAATCTGGCTAGAGGAAATTACTAAACAACAAATAGATCTAATACCAGAACTATTCTTATTAGATATATTAAGAGGAAATTATAATAAAAAAACTCAGTGTATCATATTACACGTAAGAACAGCAGCTAGAATCATCTATACACAATACTGGAAAAATGATAGTACTCCCTCTGATGAAATGGCGATAAAATGTGTTAGAATGTGCGGAGATGGACAGACTAACAATGGAAATGAAAGAGATGAAACAGTATACTATTTGATTTGGGGCAGATGGTATAACTGGTTAGAGAATAGAAGCAAAGAATAAGAATGTAAAAGTAACAATAAAGGGTAACATATGTAAGTATGCACTTGCAATATTGATGCATTGTATAGAATAGATATGTACACAAAAGGAAAGGAAGAATAATGAAAATAATTTGTATGTACTTTGGAAATATACTGATACCAGAGCACTGTGAAGATCGAAATTGTGATATAAAATGAAGAAAACTGCTTAATAAAAACTATTTAAAAAAAGAAAGAAAGAAACTGATCCTTCTGGTTATATACATACAAACAAAAGCAAAGGTTTCATTGGATTTCACCCTTGTGCAAATCTGATTTTAGAGCTTAATGAAACGGTGTATTCTCCCCTCCATGGGCTAATAATGAAGGCTATAAACAAACAGCAGCAGCAGCAGCAACAACAACAACAACAACAAAACAAAACAAGAAAGTCCAGTTGCCTCTTGAAAAGCACTTTCGGGGCTAGAAACAAGCTCTGATTGTTGGTGAAAGGCAGACATAAATCACCAGATACCTTTGATTTCAAATTTTCTCAGTTTCAGCTAGCATGGATTACAGCAGGGGTCTCCAACCTTGGCAACTTTACGACTTGCGGACTTCAACTCCCAGAATTCCTCAGCCAGCTTTGCCTTTATCAACTTCTGGGAGTTGAAGTCCACAAGTCGTGAAGGTGCTAAGGTTGGAGACTCCTAGATTAGAGCATGGGTGCCCAATCTTTTGGTTTGCCTGGGCCACACTGAGTGAAGAGGAATTGTCTTGGGCCGCATATAAAATAGATAATATGGTTAATGTATATAAATCACATTAGAATGTTAAAAGTTTATGCTCTTGTGGTGCTGCATTACTGGCTGTCCAGTGCTGCACACGGCCCATGGGCCACAGATTGGACACATTAGAGCAAGAATATGAGAGTTTGAGTCAACATCATACCGAAGACACACTGATTGTCTATCACATGTGTAGAAGCTTTTTATATTTATATTTCATATACATTTTATATGAAAAATGTAACACAAAAGAACCCTCTTGCATATTGATATTTATTTTAAAAAATGCTTGCTTTGTCTTTTCACTCACCGAGAAAATCCCCTTTCTATAGAGGTTTCAGCAGTTTACAGAAGCACTTTGGCATGATAGTTTAGCAATCTTCATTCCTACCCTGGAAGAGCTGGACAAGGCTTTGTTGGAAAGGGAAATCTAGAGTTCTAGAACTTTTCATGAAATAGAACTTTATAGCACAGATATTGCAGTGCTATACCCGTGATAAGTTCTATAACTTCCATAACTTTATAGAACAGGTTTTCCGATGTACGATGCCTTCTGAGTTCTAGAGGCTCCAAAATGTCTTCTTGAGCAATCATATGAAAATAAACCTTACTGAGTTTCATAAAGATTTACATATACGCTGTAGGTAGAAGCGTAAGAATCCTATCTTCAACTTACCTTCTTGCATCTCTCCCCTGAACCCCCATGCACTCTTTGAAAACCAACACGTTCTTTTATCTAATGGCAATGGCGTGGGAGGACACTTGAAAGGCTTTTGTGTACTAATGCATTCAGATGTCTCTTTTGTCCTCCATGGCAGTGAGCCAACAAAGCTAATTGGGGACATGGCAGGAGAGCCGCACATAGCAACTTTGAAGGTGACACTGATTATTGATGCCCCTTTGACAGTTTAAGAGCTGCAACTTGCACTTGGTATTTTAGAACTAAAGGGTGTGCTTTGAGCATGGAGCAGACACATCTGCAAAACCAGTTCTCTTTATGCCTTGTCCTTTCCTCCTTTCTGAAAAGACTCCAGCTTGGGCCATTGCTTAATTGATGCTGGGTCATTGGAAAAAAAGCTGGACGCTTAGCTATCGCAGACCATTCCTTCTGCTTCAGATCCCACATGCTCTCCTGCCCTGCATCAGATGTACTAAGCAGAGGTTTGTGGTGTGAATCATGACTGAGACTTCTGCTCCCCTCTGTGCTGTTGGCAGTTTAACCACAGGCCAGCCTGTGGCAGCAGGTGTCATACAGTTGGCCACTGAAACAGTTTTGAACATAGTACTTGAGATCCTTAGTAAAAAAAAAAAAGCATGCAGCCTCCTGTTTTTATTATGCAGCCTTGTTTTTTTGAGAAAGGAGGAGGTTAAACAACATTTAAACAACATTTTACTGAGACCGCTCTGAAAATCCAGGATAGAAATACTTTAGAAAGAAATATTTTAAATAGAGAAACATTTAGTCTTTTGACATTGTGTTTCTGCTTTGATAAGCGATCTCCTTCTGCAAGCTATTCAATCAACCAATCTATAAACAGTTCCCTTGAAAGAAATATAAAAAGGCACGACTATAAAAAGATAACAGAATCTTCACTCTGGAATCATCGCTTGTCTTTGTATGCAAATATAGACTGACTTTCAAAAAGCCCCAAAGAGAAAAGATTAAAAGTTATTAGAGATGAAAGACTGATATTAATTGATAAAAGACCTGCTTGACATATAATTCTTGACATGTTTACATGGGAATAAGTTGCGTTGTGTTTAGTGGAGCTTATTTCTTGCTGTGAATTGCACAGTGACGATATCCTGCTTTATCTAGAGTTATTCCTTTGCTGCCTTTGATTTTATAAGTCAAAAGTGGAGCTTTTTAAAACAGGAATTGGAGAGGATTTAAGAAAATGTGTTTTCTTTTTCTGGGTTTACGGTAGATATTTCTAACTTCTGCCATGATCAAACCCATTGTTACCTTGCTCACTGACTCTGCTGTCACATTGAAGACCTACGTTTAACCATCAGTCATAAAACCTGAGATGGATGGCCAATGTTTTTGTGGTTGTGGGCTGGAAAATCACTACTCCACTTCAGGGGTGGGCTCTACTTACCTTTACTACCAGTTTGCAGTGGGGCCGCACGCAGAAGCATTCTGATGACATTGGGGTCGGTGGGCGGAGCCTCCCGCCGGTTTTACTACCGGTTCTATAGAACCCGTGCAAACCGGGGGGAACCCACCACTACCCACTTCCATAGTAGGCCTGGCAGCGACAGAAAATCTCTCTGGGGGAGCAGGACTGGTTTTTTTTTTGGAGGAAGAGCTAATTTGGGAATAATTTGTTTTTTCCCCCAAAATGTCTGTGAAGATTCTCAGTCATTCAGGTCATGGTTGTCCCAAAGGTGCTTTTTCAAAAGACTGTCCAAACTGAAGAAGCTTCTTGGATGAGAAGTGAAATGTCTTCAAGGAAAAACAAAGAAAGTCCATTTGACTTTTGAAAAAGCACCTTTGGGTTCTCTTCCAGAAGTTTAATAATCTTCTTTAGAATTTATAAGTCATTAAAATCAAAGAAAGGAAAATTGAAGGAAGGAAAAAACAATTGAATCACCGAAAATCCCTGATATACAGTTGGAAGGTTCTGAGATGCAAAATATGGAGCAGTAAAACTGGAGGCATCAACATCCCATAAGTCACAGGTTACCTATACTTTCTCTAGACAGATGAAAACATAATTTTTCACAGCTGGTAATTTGTGCATCAGGAAGAAAATGGCTTGTCTTAAGAAATCAGAGCATTTTTCTAGTTGGTAATGAAAATATTCTTCATCCTTTGTATGAGCAATGACTTGAAAATCTGGAAATCCTCTTTATGATAATAAGCAAGTCTGCCAGCCCAATTTTACACCACAAAATTACTGTTGTAAGGAGAGAATGGTACTTATTCCGTCTTAAGTGCCTACAGCAGATTTACCCACTTTGGAGACCCTCTGGATGTGAGGACTGCACCTCCCAGAATTCTCCAGCCAGCATTATGATTGCTATGAATGCTGGGAAATGAAGTCCACATACCTCGAAGGCACTAAATTTGGGGAAAAAAACTGTCCTAGAGGAAAATCAGGCTATAAATCTAGTGAATACCACACTAGATAACACAAATATATTGGACATGTTCTGAAAAGCCACAATAATAATGTGTTTGTTCATTTGTCTTACAACTTGCCTGCTCCCCAGGTAGATTTTTTTTCAATCCTTACTGCAGAAATATAATGAGAGAGACTATTGTCTTTCCCTGAAAATAAGATTCTGTCTTATATTTTTTTGAACCCTGAAATAAGCGCTTGGTCTTATTGCCATGGGCTCAAAAGCTCAATTGGGCTTATTATCAGGGGATGTCTTATTTTGGGGGAAACAGGATAGTACAATCATGTTTAAAGTTTCTTTAGACTCTGAAGCCCTAGAATGTAACTTAGCCCTACAAGCCTTGGTGCAAACCCCAGGGACTGCCAAAAGTTATTACCAAAATGTAATTTTTATTGTGAGAGAAGAAGAAAAAAAAACAAATAACTGAAGAAGAATAGAAGAAGAAGAATATTAATTAGTTTTAATTGAAGCCACAATTCTATTTTGTTTTTATTGAGGCTACACCAGGAGTGTCGAACTCAAGACTTGTGGGCTGGATCTGCCTGCAGGACTGGACTGAAAACAGCAAAGGACCAGCCTTCAGTGCCTCTGCCAGCAAAAACGGCGCTCAGTAGGGCTGCGTGTGCCTCCCCTGAGCTGCATTTTTGCTGGCAGAGAGCTGCAAGAGGCCATTCATTATGGCCAAAAATGTGGGGGCCTGCATGCACCCACTGGGCTCAATTTTAGCCAGCAGAGGGCTATCAAAACAAACTAAAAACAAAACAAAAGGAGAAAAGGGACAGCTAAGGAGAAAGGGAAAGGGAAAGAGGAAAGACAAAGAAAAAGATGGGAAGAGAGCAAGGAAGGAAAAATAAGGAAAGAGGGGAAGGAAGAAGAAAGGAGAATGAAGAGGGAAGGAAAAAGAAGAAAAGGATGGGAGGAGGGAGGGAGGAAGGAAAGAGATTGTAATGAGAGAGGGGGAGGCTCTCAGGGAAGTCCTGTCTTATCACTTGGCCACCACAGGTGCCCCCAAAAACCACGGCCATGCCCACCCCAGTCACCCCCACCCCTGGCCCTCTGAGATCAAACACAACCCTGATGCGGCCCTCAATGAAATTGAGTTTGACACCCATGGACTACACTCTTGATTTTCTAAAGTTCAACCTTTATTCCTTTATGAGAAACAGAGAACAGCCCTCAGCCTTGGAAAGAAATTACACATATTGAAAGATGAGCTGCTACTTAAGAAGAAAAAGAAAGCATGCCACAGTTTTGATTCTGTTCACTCACCCACTTTCGTGGCCTTCCCCTGGGCTTTTTTGCAGTAGAGATGTGCCCCTGTAATATAGAACAACAACAACAAAACGACAACAAAAACAAAAACAGACTGTCCCTTAGGCAATATGTACTCTTTGCAATCAATACATTATACTCTAATTATTATCTTCTTGATAGGTATTCTCTAATGATTCAGGAAAAGAAAAGGAGTTTTGAAAAGACAGAAAAGTAGAAGAAAAACTTGCATCTAGTGACCAAAATCAACCCATTAGGGCTAAAAGAAAAAAAAGGAAGATCACTACCAAAAATGTATTGGCAATTTGAAGCTGAGAAATGAATGAATATGAAATAAAGCTGGGCTAGTCCAGGTTTGAAAAGCACAATGACTTAGTTGTCCTTCTCTATTAGTGGGTCCCAGTGGATGTTTATATCTCACTTTTGAGTATAAAAATAAAATAATATCAAAGATAGAGTGGTAGCAGCCAATAACAACCACCACAACCACAACATAGTATATACATTCCATTGGTTGGGAACAGTAATGGGAAAAGTTATCTGATGAGTTGTCTTCTGAAGGCAAGAGTGTTTTCAGAAAGAATTCTTCAACATATTTTAATATCCAGAGAGATTCCTAATTTATCTGGCTTCATGGTGGTGTTCTAGGTACTACTGGATTTGGATGGTCGCCATTCGGCTGTTTGTTGAAAACATCTGTGAAGACCTGGCTTCTTCACCCAGGCCTTTGGTGGGACAGACTCCATCTGGTCTCCTAGTCTTACCATTTGTCTAATTTGTTTTGATTGTTGTGAGCCACCCAGAATTGTTTGAAGTCAGATGGCATACTTTAATCAATTATTAATATTAATCATGATTACTGGATGTGTTAGTCGAGTAACTCTTTGAAAGTCTCACAATGTCTGAAAAGAATCCTAATGTAAAGGAGCTGTAGCAGTGGCAATGTCATGTGATGAAAGAGAAATAGGAGATAAAGTAGAAGAAACAAGGAGACAATGTCAAAATTGATAGTAGCAGTCATCATCACTGTTGGAATCAGAGTACAAAACAATCACTGTTCAACTGAAAAGTGATGTTCTCAATAGCAAAGGACACTGTGACACTAGACCGAAAAGACCTTATTCTAAGGAATAATTAGAAGAAATGGGCAAAGTATAACTGTGGAGAATGATAGATACATGGTCAGTGAGTTATATTTAAAGCAGAAGTGCTATCATATGAAGCCTATTTGGTGTAGTGGTTAAGGCATTAGGCTAGAAAGTGAAAGATCATGAGATCTAGTCCTTCCTTAGGTGCAAAGTCAGCTGGGTACCTTGGGTCAGTCACTCTCTCTCTCTCAGTGCTAAATCAGAGGCAAGCACAAACCACTTATGAAAAACCTAGTCAAGAAACCACAGAGGCTAGTCCAGGTAATTGCTAGGAATCAAAAACTGATTCAAAGGTGCCAGAAAAAAAAAAGCAAACAGAAAATCTGACATGTAATAAAGGGAAACTTTTAATTTATATGATTTATATACAAGTACTTGTATATTCGATTTCAGTTCTCTGTTTCCTATCAGTCCCTTTTCTCTATCAGAAAGTACAGAAGATTGGAGTAGAGTAGGCCAATCTGATTGTTCTTACCACCTGTCCACAATCAGCACTCCTCTTCTTGCTTCCCTTTGGTCGCCCACGCGGTTTCTTTGGGGGCAGAGGCCCAGTTGGATCCTTTTTGGATGGAAAAGTGGGGAGAGTTATTAATGAATGAGAAGGACAGCTATCTCTATGTCTTATTTTTCTCTCTATGTAACTGCAGAGAATGCACAATAAAACCTAATGTTACACCAGATGAAATGAATATAACTTCCAGAACATACATCCAGAGTCTTCTGGTGGCAGATACTGAACAGGTTTCCTGAAGGCATCAAGTTTAAAAACTCTACAATAAACTATTAGACAGCAGTAGCTTATTGTTGAGCAGTGGTGTCAATAATTCTCATGATGAAAAAAATGACATCTACCATGGATATCAGCTCTTAGGTAAGGCCAAATTGCAAATCAATTGGAATCAAAAGATTATGTGATGAGAGGATTATTTGATTAAACAGGGATCTTCTTTAACACCAATATTAGCAGAGGAGAAGAAAATAATTGATAAATGTGGAATCGAAAGCAGTGCAAAAATTATTGAGGCTTTTTGTTGGCTCTTCTTAATTACTTTTCCAATGGATACATGTCAGTATAAGCCAAAAGGAACACTTGTCATTGACATCCACTGGATACAGCTGAGATATTCTATCCAGACATCAATAGTGTTGCTTGTCTGTGGGTGTCCAAAGTTGTTTGGAGAACAACCCAGAAAAATAATCATCTGCAATTTTACTGCAGAGCAATCATTCTTTTCTTCCTCAGAATATACATGCTTTGGCTATGCTTAGCATACTAGAAAACCAAAAGACAGCCTACACCAGCTGTGTAGCAGGCCAAGAACTGCTGGGACTTTTTTGACAGATGTAAGGAGCATCATCTAATGCTATAAAGCAGCTAGATTGTCCAAGAAAATGAATGAGTTTATTGGTTTATCGGTAAATGGACATTTGTTTGTGGGTTAGTCATCTGGTTTACTGGAATCTTTATGTCATTTTGGAAATATACCTTAATTAGACCTTCTGGGATAAATAGTCCCCGTAAAGAAAGCATGCTGTGAATCCTTAATTCAACCAAAATGACACCCTGAATGCATAACATTAAGGTACAAGGACATTTAAGGTTTGCAAAAACATAACAATAATCTTTAGTAGAAAAAAATAGTACTGCAGGATTTTATTGGTTTAAAAAGTCTGTGTTTAAAAAGTACTTTCCAACATACCTTCCAATGACCTCGTTTTAACCTAACATATTGGACCAATTTTGGTCCTGCATTTAGTTTGTTGTTCAATATTCTGAGGCAAACTCAGAAGGGTTGATTAATTCAGTAATCTGTACTTAAATTAACCATAGACATGACTGTCCTGTGAATGTAGATATAGGAGGTATTTGATCAAAACAACATAGACAACAATAGAAACAAAACTTATCAAAAGAGAATATCAGTACAGAAAATATTTATGTTATGTTTGAATAAATATTTAAACCATTTGAAGAATGTTGTGCATGATAATCTTAATATTTGTACATGGTTTTACAGAATTAATAGACGAATTAATATACCATACAAGTGCCACTGTGCTCACCTTCCTCCTTATTCATTGCATGTGAATAGAATCTCATTCTTTTCCTAATTATTACTACCACTACTATTACTAATAGGAATAATAGTAATAATGGCTAAGAACAGGAAAATTGAAGAAAGAGAAGAAGGATTAATTCTGGCTGTGAATAGAAGGGAAATAATTGGAGGAAGTCACAAAATACAAAAACCTGCAAATAGAACAACTGTGGCAAAAGAAAGCAAAAATAGTACCAATAATGATAAGTGACTTGAGTACAATCCTAAAACATCTGGAGCATTGCTTCAACACCATCAGCATTGACAAAATCAAATCAGTCAATTGCAAAAGGCAGCTTTACTTGGAACAGCTTACATCCTGCAGAAAACAGATACCCTTAACATCATCTTACTTAACACCATCACTTACCCTTAACACCATCAGACAGCAACATCTATCTATCCCAGGTCCCCAGGAAGACTGGGTAGGTGGATAAAAATGCCAAATCCAGTCTAAATATTTGGTTGACACTGGCCAATCATCATAATAATAATTTATATAGCAGCCAACTCTCAGCGAGTCCGAGCAATAGGAATGCACATTCAAGAATGGAGCACACCACTTCACATCCTCCAAAGTAACTACAGTTTAGCCCAAACTCATTCTCTATTGCTAAGAGGGCATACAATGGCCTTAAATTAGAGAAAGGAAGGCAGGTTCTGACTAGATGTTAGAATAAACTTCTTAACAGGAAGCACAGTTTGATATTGGAACCATTAACCAGCAAAGGTAATAAGCTTCCCTTGGTTGGATGAATTCATGTAGTGGCTGGACAATTACGAGTTAGAGATGCTCTTTTCTAGATTCCATCACTGAGCAGTCGGTTCAGCTTGATCACATAAATTGCACTATACATTATTATGACACACATACACTGATAAATAGAAAAAGACTTCTAGCCTTGAACAAAGCAAAGCTGGCTGGAATTGCTGAGACTGTTCGAGAATTACAACCTTTGTCACCTAATATCATTTTCATTATGGTCAGAGGGTATACTGTTAATAAATCTTAACTTAACCCAAAGGCAAAGTATTTAACAGAATTTTCTAAGCTTACTAAAGCTTGAACTCTTACCTGTGGCTGCTTCCTTGGCCGCCCCCTTTTTCTTTTAGGCTGCTCGGTCAGGATGGTGGAAGCTGGAGCCACTGGCTTTCCAAGATTGCTCATGGTGACTATTCAAAGTCTTGAAGGAGCCGTTTCTTCTCAGGTTCCTATAGAAAAGAGGGTGAAGGATCTCAAGTTAGCTGTTTCTTTGTCACGACTGCTTGCAATTGTGTTTTATTGCAGAGCTGGAAGGCTAAAAGAAAAGCTTTCTGACTACATGATTAAGAACTACTTAATCTTCTTGAATGCTAATTTGTAATTTTCAGCATCCCACCAGAATAAATCTAAAAAAAAAAAAGAGTAGCTATCCGCCTCCTTTCTTTGGCTGTTCTGTTTGACCCAACAACCAGGGACTTAATCTGCAACACACTACGATTTCCACCATCCCTAACCAGCATTAGGAAGCCTTGGCATTGGAAATGTTCTTGCATGGATCAGCTTGAAAGTCCTGTGTGAGATCTTGCACTAAATGATAGGAAGTGGTGGCAGTGGTGTGGGTGGGTGGGCATGTACCAAAGGTGGTTGGATGGGGTGGGTGGGAGGTGCACTCAATCAGTGGAAACCAAATCAATGGGATTTTTTAAAAAAATCAAAGATCTTTGCAGGGAGTTGTACCCCAAGATAGTTGCCAAGCATCCAAGAGAAGCATGCTTCCTTTCCTCCTTTGTAAGATTAGAGAGCAAAATTCACAAAGAATGCTGTTTATTAGTAGCATCCTTTCCCCCCTCCCTCTCACTGAACCAAGAATATATTAAGAAACCTGGCAATTTTAAGGCAAAGGGGATTGCCCCTTGTTCAATCTACAATCGCCCCTTGTGCACATTTTCAACACTGCCTCAATAAGTGATAAGAGAAAAGTAATTTACCTGTCAAGAACCCGGGTAGTTCTGCTTACTCTACCCCAGCACCCTCAGCCCTCTAAAGAAGAAAGGGAAGGAGCAATTCTATGACTCACCCTCTTCCTGCCCTGGGGAGAGGCGGAAAGTGCTTGAAAGTTACATGTGTTCATTTCAGGAGCTTGGCTCTTTGTTGTGCCTATCCACATTTTGTTCCCAGTTAGTGATATGGAAACAGATTGAATGCTGCTAGATTCTTATCTTGACTCGTGGCAGCAAATGAAACTTGCAGTTCACTTTTTAACTCAGTTGAGGTCTGGCAGTAAACTGACAGAAAGGGAGAACAAACACAGAAACCATCAACTGATCCAGAAACAGCCAAATCATATAAAGAAAGAAAGGGGATTTTTTGTTGAGAGAAAGAATGTATGTGTGTGTGTGCAGGGAGAATAAGTTCAATGGAGAAAAAGTGTTGTTTCACACAATTGTCTTGCATCCAACCAGGGGAAGGATGAGTCTTGCTTCTCAAAAGTGTCCTTCTCATTTGAAGAAATGAAACAGAAACATCGGCTGAGTCTAAGGAGAGGTATAGTGATTCTAGGTCTTCACACACAAAACTTTTAGGGGCTTTTCACAGTTGATGGGGGCAGGCATGAATGAAATTGTCCAAAGTAAGTTTTGCTGAGGATTTAATTCAAGGAGAGTTTTGCCAGGCAGAAGTTTGACTAGTTTCTTGGCTTCTACAACTGAAAACACAAGAGATATTATATGTCTTTTCTCAGGGTTATTCTTCCTCCAAAAAAAGAAAAAAAGAAAAGAAAGCAAGTTTCATTGGTTCCTTTAACCTTGTCTCATCAGAACTGTGAGAACTAAATTGGTGGTCTCCAACATGCAAGTTCTATTCTAGCAATAAAATAAGGTAGGATACCCCTGGAGAGAAACAGCTATTCAGCATGCATATCTCTCTGCCTGTTTTCTTCTACATTAATCTCCCTTGGAGGAACTCACATGGGAGGTCTACAAGGTCTGTTGGACTTATTGAATATGGTTGACTGTTATTTGAGAGGATCAAGTGTACGCACACAGCCAAGATAGCGTCTTCCTTGATGATTAGTCCATTAGCCTCCCCTCAAAAAAATAGATACTCTTTAAATTAGTCATTCATTCAATATTCTGGGACCTGCAACATGTGTCATACAGCTCATTGCCTCAGCTCAGGCAATTTGGTCTAGTGGTTAAGGCTTTAGCAATAGCAATAGCACTTAGACTTATATACTATTTTACAGCCCTCTCTAAGCAGTTTACAGAGTCAGCCTATTGCCCCCAACAATTTGGGTCCTCATTTTACTCACCTCGGAAGGATGGAAGGTTGAGTCAACCTTGAGCCTGGTGAGATTTGAACTGCCAAATTGCAGGCAGCCGGCAGCCAGCAGAAGTAGCCTGCAGTACTGTGTTCTAAGCACTGCACCGCCGTGGCTCATTAAGATGGAAATTAGGAGGCCATTAATGTTTTATTCAAACTTTAAAAAAAAATAACTCTGAAAGTTTTCTTTAATGTATTATTGATCATTTACATATTTAGAGAATCAGGTACTTTTTATGAGTCTGTTCCGTTAGTCAGAACAGTTTTTAAAAATGACTAAATGACTACCATTTGATAAGGAGACCCTTCAGATGGCCACTCACATCCTAATCATCTCATGATTAGATTATTGCAATGTACTGTAGTTGAAGATCATCCAGAAGTTAGAGGTGGTTCAAAATGCAATAGCAAGTCAAGATATTGGCTATTACTTACAAAGCTCTTCCTGGTTTAGGGGCTGGTTATTTGAGGAACTGCCTATCTCCAGCTCTTTCTGACCATCAGATGTGTTCAGGCCTGTACTCCAGGTTTCTCAAATGTTGTTATCTTGTGGGACTGAGGAATCATGACTCCTTTGTCATAGTCCCTGCCCTACACATGGCTTCCACTCTCCAAAGATTCCAGAAGTATCTTAAGACTTGACATTGTTCCTGGACCTGGGGTTAAGGCATTGGTGGAACCCATGTCATTTCTCTAAATATTGGGGATTGCTGTTTTAGTCTGGGCAACCATGTTGGTTTTGTTGTGCTTTTAAATTTAATATATGGATATATTACAAGCTGCTCAGAATCTTTTTGGAGTAGGGTGGTCTTAACAAATCGAGGTAATCCTCGATTTACAACCAGTCATTTAGTGACCCAGGTTTGAGGTTCCAATGGCAGGGCCCCTTTGAGGTCACATGATTTCCTTTTGGGTGCTTGGCAACCATCCTGGATTTATGGACTTTGCAGTATCCCATGGTCATGTGACCATGATATATAACTGTTTTTTTTAAACTGGAAACTGGCATTTACTTCTAGATAAATTCATTTCTACCTCAAGACTCTCTGAACAATTTACTTAGGGAAGGATAATGATAAGGAGTACTGTCCGATTATCTTATTTTCTTCAGTTTGATGTCTGCTGATAAGAGTTTAGCCCTGATATAGCATATGCGATAACAATCTAACAAAAGAAATCAATGCACCCTTCAGAAACATTAGGGCCAGAAAAACAAAGCAAAACCCTTCACAAGCCCATGTCTCTTAAAATCTAGGGAGCTTTCTGACATGTCTCTTCCCAAAAGCAGAAATATTCTCTGTTTGGAACCGAGTCCCTAGGGAAGGGCAAAAGTCTTGCTTAAATGTCAGCTGCTTATAAACACCTTTAATATTAGGAGAAAATAAGCAAGCGTTCATAGTGGTGGGAAAACCATTCAAACCAATGCCAACGAGAAACTATTTATCTTCTGAGAAAGATAAGGTTAAGACTCTTAGATAGGCTCTTCTAAGAGACTCTATTTTATTCTGAATAATAATAAAAAAATAAAATAAAAATAAAAACACCCCCCCAAACACCCTGTGGCCTTATGTGTCAGGACTTCCATGCCCCACAGCTTGTGCTGGAAACAATGACAACTTCCTGATTTCACTCATAGCAAATGATCTATGGCCTCGCAGTGCATTTTGCAGAGGAGAATGTTTTTAAGTCACTGCTACCTGAACCTGTGCAGATAAGGAACACAAGGAGAGTTTCTCCAGAACACCAGGTGCAGAGAGGAGATTAACAAGGGCACATGTAAATGCAGTTATCTGTAGAGGCTGACTGAAAGGGGAGGCATGGCGGGGGAGACAATTTTAATTACTGACACACTTAACATAAGAGGAAGAGAAACTTCATAGGGTCAATTGTCTCCCCAGGCTAGCTTTCTTGACTGGCCATCCTCCACTGTGTTGAGAGTGGAACTCCTAGAATTCCAGTCAGCTTGAGAGTGGAAGGCTAACACATCCAGAAGGCACCAAATCAAGGAAATTTGACATGCTGGCAAGGCCAAAACCTATCCAGTAGATATGAATGTGGAAGGACCAAAAACCTTCCTCGTTGAGAATGCTGGCCTTTGCATATTGATATTATATGCTTATTGATATTATATGCTGCCTTCCTTTGAGGTCCTTTGAGTCAGCTGGTAAAGAAGTTTGTATTCTACATCTCCTCATGTTGTGTGTATGGACGTAATGCAATTTCAGTCATTTGATGAAGGATAGAGAAAGCAAAGTACTTTTTGAGTTTCATATAGTTTATTTAATTAGGACAATATATCAAATCTTAAATGGTAATATTCAAAGGCAGAAATTGTCTGAGGTCACCCCAGGCCTTTACACCTCCTGTCAAGAGATGCTTGACCAGCACAAAGTAGTATGTGTGGTCATAAAAAAGCAACACAAAACTCTGAGTTCAATTTAATGGTAATGAAATATGCAGAGAATGTAAGTAATTAAAAACAATTGACATTATTATTTTTTCATACATTTAATGGGGTAAAAGGAGAAAATATTACAGCTTTGTAGCAATTTTTGGAGAGTTCTTGAACTACATATTATCCACAAAATAAAAAGAATGGAAACATCTCAGAACATCCATACTGATCTAACCAAAGACCTGAGTAGCCTAGTATTCTTCCCCTATCCTCTCTGATAGCTGATCATACTCTGATGGGTAGCCCTGAAGTAAAAGCTGAGTACCCAATGGCCTCCTTAAACTCTTCTGATCAAACATATTCCCCCCTCCAATGTCTGTAAGTCCAAAATCAAGACTTAGGTAGAATCTACAACAACATATTATTGAATCATGGTTGGGATATTTGAAAAAGTTCATGTGGATCAATTTAGTTCAGAATGTCTATAAATTAGGATCAAGTCTGCTGGCATTCAAAACCCTGGAGACTTAAGATGTGCTCTCATTTTGGCTCCCTTTGTTAATAACATGATAAAGAAATATATCTTCTGATCCACCTGTGGTGGAGCTGTCCTCTTTTATCAGTATTCTTGAAAACAAATGTTGCAAATTTTTCAGAGATAAGATAACAATAATAAGGATTTAGGGTTCACTTCATCTTAAAATAAATTTCAGATATTTTAATGAGCTGTGTAAGAAGCTAGAAGCAGAACTGATTTTTCTTCTTTAACAACTGCATCAAGATTTGTATCTGCTCTTAACTGGACGAAGGATGAGAAATTAGCACTATTATTTAATTATTTTTCATGAATCCATTATATTTGTTGGAGGAGGAACTGCAGTTTTACGGAGGAACTGCAATTTTACAGGGAGTGGCAATCCACAGGGGAGTAACTACTACTTTCTACTCCAAGGTTCACATTCTTTCTTCATTTGTACATCAGGCTTTCCTACTGGAAAATATGGATCCATCGTCTTATCTTTTGTTCGCCTCCTTAGGCCTACTTGATGGGAGTTTAGGGTTCCCTCCTCAAAAGCTAAACCACTTTGGACTAGAGGAAGAACAATGGTGTTAAATATCAATGGAAGGTGATAAGGCCCTACAGAGCCATGGCTTTTTTATTGACTGAATGACAAGTGAGGGCATTTGCACAGTGCACTATGTCATAAACCATCATTTACAAATGCTATATAAAGTATATATAAATAACATAGTTGGAAGGGACCTTGGAGATCTTCCAGTCCAGCCCCCTGCTTAGGCAGAAAACCTTATATCATTTCAGACAAATGAATATCTACCCATACACATGCATAACATACATATACACATGCTATATACCAGTGGTGGGTTTCAATTTTTTTTACTACTGGTTCTGTTGGTGTGGCTTGGTGGGCGTGGGTTGGTGGGTGTGGCAGGGGAAGGATACTGTAAAATGTCAATTCCCTCTCCACTCCAGGGTAAGGATACTGCAAAATCGCCATTTCCTACCGATCAGCTGGGACTTGGGAGGCAGAGAATAGATGGGGGCAGGGCCAGTCAGAATTTTTACTACCAGTTCTCCGAACTACTCAAAATTTCCACTACCGGTTCTCCAGTACTGGTCAGAATCTGCTGAAACCCATCTCTGCTATATACATACATACATACATATACATTTGAGTGTTCACAAGATTGATACTATATGGTTACTATATCTAACTGCATCTAGGTTGTTGCGTCAAATTCCACAACCTTGGTGGCGCAGCAGACTAAAGTGCTGTTAACTAGCACCAGCTGCCTGCAATTACTGCAAGTTCGACTCTCACCAGGCTCAAGGTTGACTCAGCCTTCCATCCTTTCGAGGTAGGTAAAATGAAGACCCGGATTCTGGGGGCAATAAGCTGACGTCGTATAAAATAGTAAATAAAACACCGCTTTGGGGGGTGGGCGAAAGCCCTACTAAACAGGTATATATAAAAGTATGAAGGCTATTGCTTAACACATTGTAAGCTGCCCTGAGTCTCTGGAGAAGGTGGCATATAAATTGAACTAATAAATAATAATAAATAAATAAACTCAAGGCCCGTGGGCTGAATCCAGCCCTCAGAGTGCTTAGTTTTGGAAACAGCAAAGGACCAGATAGAGGTGCCTCTGTCAGTGAAAATGGAGCTCAGGAGGGCTACCCTCCTGCAACTCACTGCCAGTGAAAAGGTGGCTCCACTCGGGCCACCACAGGTACCCCTGACACGAGTGATGTTGAGCTGGCCACACCCATCCTGGCTACGCCCACCAGCTCCCCAAGGTTAAACACAACCCTGATGCAGCCCTTAATGAAATAGAATTTGACACCCTGATCTAGATGTTCTGTTTCGGATACAACAAACCCGCCTCCCAGAAGGTAACAAAGAAAACAGGCCATGAAAAGGACAGTGATCTGTCCCCCTCTACACATACCCACAAAAACACAGCCAGTTGAGGGTTAAAGAAGCACTTGGCACACACCGCAGTTCTTATCTCCAACTTGGCAGCGATATTCACACCATCTGCCAAGTGCTTTAATTGTTCACAGAAAGAAAAGCACATACGTAGCTTTGCCAAAATCCGTTCTTTTAGCAGCTGCGGGCTCCAAATGACTACCAGATTGAGTTTTGTTCGTCACAGGGATCATTGACCACCCCCCCCTCTTATATAGTCTCTGAGTGTGATCCAGTGACTCCTTGGTCCTGTGACTCAAGTTCAGTGACTCAGGTCTATTCCCTCGCATGCCTCCTCAGCTGCTGCAAGCGCTTATCTCACCTTCGTTGACGTGCGTCCAGGAATGATGTCTCTCCCTCACTCTCATCTGAGACACCTGTTTCCCCACTACTTTGCTCTCTTTCAGCTGGCACCTGAGACGGTGCCAGAGGGGGGGGGGCTGGGAGATCTGGCTGGCTCCTCTTCCTCATGCTCAGAGCTCCCTTCCTCCAATGGGATAGGCTCAGAGGACGGGGCCACAACAGACAGATAGTATTCCAGACAATACTTTGGACTCTGCCCAAGCATCGCTTTATATGCTATATTTGGATAGAAGGAAGTGAACTACCAATAATCTTTCTGGCATTCTGACCACTCTCTGCACCGCTTTCCTGTCCAAAGCATTAATGCTTCCAAACCAGACAGTAATGCAGTATGATATGATGCTCTTGAGTGTCCCTCTATAGAAAGTGATAAGGACAGGGGAAGGAAGATGTACTTTTCTAATGTGACGCAAAAAATAAATCCATGATGATAACCAAATGCTGAACTGAATAATAGGAAATAATGAAATCTAAATATTTTCAGAATTTTATATAGTTTGCAATGTATTGATTTTTTCTTTCAAATAAATGCTTGTAGCTTAATGGGAGAAAGGATAAATGATTAGGGATGGAAGATTAAACCTGACCTTCTGTGCTATAAAATAAGTTAGTTTATTCAATTAAACTTGTAGCAATTCCACCAAAGAACAAAAAAGGGTTAAATTTAGTATTATTTATTTTGTATTCCACAGTTTTTCTCTTAAAACTGTAACTCCAAAATTTATACATAAAATCTATCAACATGCTATTGTACAGTGCACACAATTAAAAATATCTTCAGGAAAGCAGTAATACATTTTCTTTGAGTAATTAAAAATGCAAGTGATTTACATTTAAAAGGGTTTTCTACCCTTACCATCTGCACTGCATATAACTACATTCAAACAAACAAATGTGAACTCTAAGATATCTGTCATGCCATTTGCCTCTGTAAATTGTGGTGAGTAAGCTTTTCCATTATAGAAACATTCTGTTTTGTAAAATAACTGACAACAAAACAAACACCACCGCACAGCTATGACCCCCTTTACGGTTATGTTACATTGCCTTTTATGTACCAAATAAAATCAATATGATTTTTAAAACAGTGTTTACACCACTAGTCAGGTTTGTATATATTGGGATAATGATAAGTTTTTTGGCATTTGGCCTCTCTATCCCACCGTGTTGAATTTAAAATGAAACATTCAAGATGTAATCAAAACGAAGTTTTCCAGCTTTAATTCAAGGGGTTTAACAAAAGTGTGGCATCAACCATTGAAGAATTACAGCCTCCAAAAATGGGACTGTAATTCCTCAATGGTTAATGCCACACTTTTGTCAAACCCCTTGAATTAAAGCTGAAAGTCTTTACGTTGTTCACTTCTTGAGTGTTTTATTTCAGATTCAGTGTGGTGGTTTACAGAGGCCAAATGCCAAAAAATGTATATGAAGCTGACTATATATGTATTTACTTGCCCAAAAAATAATAAATAGTAAGCTACAACATTTCACACAGATTGATACAATTTCCTTTCTTCTACTTTTCCCCTTGATATAGCATTTTGGTGCAGAAGAACACAATAATGCAAAATGGCAGAGCAACTCATAGACTGAAGTTTTATAATTCGTCCAGCTGGGAATAAATAGCTAGGGAATTAATCTAGTACTAGATTATGTATTTCTACTAGCCACATGGTGGGGCACTTCCACCACCATTACTCATGAAATTTATCTTCATATGCTTTTTTACAAAATTGGGACAAATATAAAATGATGGAGTAAATGCAGTATTTTAAAATTCCTCTCATGAAAATTGCAGAAATTTGTAATCCATTTATTTAGTGGTCTATTTAGTTCTATAGTTTCTGGGCTGACTGGGCATTTAAATGGTGCAGTTGATTTTTTTTTTTAAATTCAGTAAACTTTTAAAACTAGAGGGAAAGGTTGGTGATATTCAAGGAACAAATACATGCCAATAAACATCTCTCGTATCTGCCCTAGCTAGCAAAATTGTGCTCAGAATATTAAAAGATCATGCATCAGTCACTATAGCTAAATGGCCAAATCAAGCAATGACTAAGAAGTATGCTTCTTGTTACCTCTGAAGGTAATGGTGGAGCATGGATAAGAGAAGGCAGGCATTTCAGCGATGGTCATTTTTATGTGATCTGATGAAGGTAAGGTAGACTGGGCAAGACACAAAGTCAAATCTCTTTGGAATCAAGTCTGATTTCTGATGACTATGTGGTTATCTAGTCAAGGCTATGGTTTTCCCAGTTGCAATGTATGGCTGTGAAAGTTGAACCATAAGAAAGGCTGAGTGCCAAAGAATTGAGGCCTTTGAACTATGGTGCTGGAGAAGACTCCTGTGAGTCCCTTGGAATGCAAGGCGAACAAATAAGTCATCTAGAGATCAACCCTGACTGCTCTTTAGAAGGCCAGATCCTGAAGATGAATATTTGTCAATAAATATCAAATATTTTGGTCACTTAATGAGAAAGAAGAATTCACTGGAGAAAGATTGCTGGGAAAGATTGAGGGCAAAAGAAGAAGGGGACGACAGAGAATGAGGTGGCTGGATGGAGTCACTGAAGCAGTAGGCGTGAGCTTAAATGGACTCCAGAGGATGATAGAGGACAGGAAGGCCTGGAAGAACATTGTCCATGGGGTTGGACACGACTTCGCAACATACAGCAACAAAATTCCTATTCCTATTCCTATTCCTATTCCTATTCCTATTCCTATTCCTATTCCTATTCCTATTCCTATTCCTATTCCTATTCCTATTCCTATTCCTATTCCTATTCTACCCTACTTTACCCTACTCTACATTCTGTTACTTTCAGCCATATTCTGAAGGAAAAAGATATCAGCAAGGCAAGTCATGTATTTTCTGAGTGGGTATGGTTGCTAGAGTTTGCTTCCCAATAGATGTTGACAATCAATGCCTCCCATCACTTCAGTTTCTTCTGTGACTGAAAGATATTCAGTTTACTTTTGGAAGGGATCATTCATATCTTCTCTTTTGACTGAGCAGGCAATAGTTGTCATGGTCATCATTGGTCTGTTTCTCTATTTATTTCAATCCAGATGCTCTCTACTGTGTTCCATGCACATTCATTTGGATTTCTAAATAGGGAATGTATGTTTTTAACATACAGTGCAACTGTTTCTTGCTTTCTTTTGCTTCTGTTCCTTTTGGATAAATCATATCCTTCAGTTGCTATGCTCCGGTCATTGGAGTCCTCCTTCTATGTTATACTTATTAAAAGATATTTGTTTTTCTTTGCTAAAAGCTCAAGCATGTCTTTGGGCATTAATGCATAAGCAGTAAAGGTATGGACTTTTGTAACCCAATGCTAACGGGATTAAATCTAGAGCCTCTCTATTTAAATTCACCATTATTTGGCCCAACACAGTTTACTATTCTTTTAAAGTGTTTATAGAGATTATCAGCCATCCAGATCATAGTTGTCCCAAAGGTGCTTTTTCAAGAGGCAACTGGACTTTGTTGTTGTTTTCTTTTGAAGAGGTTTCGCTTCTCATCCAAGAAGCTTCTTGAGCAAAGAAGAGAACTGGAGAAGGCAACTGATGAGCTTGCATCTTCACATATTTCCAGTGTTCAGGTTTCAAGAACTATTGTTTATGTTGCCAAAATGATATCTTTTACACAAAGATAGTGTTCACTGCTGCAACTTGCTTTCCAGTACAGATAGTCTTCGACTTGCAACTATTTCTTTAGTGTCTGCTTGAAGTTACAACGACACTGAAAAAAGTGACTTATGACAGTTTTTCACATATAAAATCATTGCAGCATCCCCATGGTCATATGATCAAAATTTGGATGGTTGGCAATTGGCTTGTATTTATGACAATTGCAGTGTCCCGGGGTCATGTGATCACCTTTTGCAACCTTCTGACAAGCGAAGCTAGATTCATTTAACAAGCGTGTTACTAACTTAACTGCAGTGATTCACTTAACTGTTGTGGCAGGAAAGGTCATAAAATGGGGCTAAACTCACTTAACAACTATCTCGCTTAGCAAAAGAAATTTTGGGGTCATTTGTGGTTGTAAGTCAAGGACTACCTATAACACAAGCCGGCTATTGATGGGGCAGGCAGTCCTTGAATTATGACTGGCTGTATAGCAACCAGTTAAATGATGGCCTCAGAAAGGATCCTGGCTGTTGTGAAATGTTATGCCTCCCACCTGCAGTCATTTGGTAGCAATTTGGGTGCTTGGCAACCGGTCTGTACTTACAATCACAATTGCGTGATCACCATTTGCAATGTTCTCTGTCGGCTTCTCCAGAAAGCTGCCTGCTGAGGGGACCTGAACTCTTCTGGCGGGTGAAGAAACATTACTCACCTCCCAAAGATTCACGCTCCATTCCAGCAATCTGCTGAAGCAATTTCCTTCTAGAGGGAAGGTGAATTTGACAGGAAGTGCTTTCGCTCTATCTGCTTAGTGATCTGGGAGATGGTTTAATGACTGCAACTAAGAGAATCGGGTTTGCAGTTGTTGAGTGAAACAGTCACGTGGGTGTCCTGCTTTATGATGGTTTCACTCAGCAACCAAGATTCCAATCCTAATTGTTATTGTAAGTTGAGGACTACCTGTATTAATCTTTTGTTGCTCGATTGACTTTAGTAAGAAAATCTTATTAAATTACATACACATTGGGGGCTTATTTTATTCATTTTACTGAATAACATTTCTTAATTACTGTTCAACAACAATAAAAATAAAAACTTTAAAATAGCTGCTGCTTTGTCTTGTTAAGATTGGGAGAGATTTTGTCGCTAATGGTGAAGAATTAATTAATTAATACATAATTATTGGTGAATGCCTACAGCATAAAGGCTCTAGGCTGTAGCGATTCAGTAGTACACTGTGTGACCAGCAATACTAAAGATTAGAGCCAAATGTCTTGCCTTGAAAATGGAGATCATTGCAAAGTGCGTTTGGGTGCATCTGTGTGTGTGTGTGTGTGTTTAAGAAATGCACCCTGTGTGGGGAAAATCATAGTTCATAGTTGGGAGAAAAAAGTATTGATGCAATATGGTTGAGGACAGCTTTAAGCTATGACTAGCAAATGTAAAAGAAAAGTTGACTTGATGCAATCATAACAATTAAAGGTGGAGAGAGCCCTAGTAACATACACATCACCCACATTTTGTTATTCTGGGGGACATAATACCCTATAAATTGTTGATAGCATGGGTAAGGTATTTGACAGTATAAGGACAATAATAATAATTATTATTTTTAAATTTCTCTCTCCTTTTGAAATCAAGAGCAATAAATATTCAGTTGCCAGATATGCAGCAGGTATATTACACATTGCATCAATGACTTGCCATGTACTGTCCATACTCTGTTTATGTCTTCAAGTATATTTTCACTGGGTGGAGAAGTATATTTCCTGTGTAGTATGTCTTTCATCTTCCTGGACATTTCCTGGCACAGGAGGGAAACTGGACAGTTCCTTAAGCATAGATCCTGCATATTATACCCTTTACAGAAGTTACCAAGGGACAAAATTCATGGGGACCTATAATCTGTAATGTTTCCAATTCCCCCTTATATTTCAAAGAGTAAAATCTTTGAATGATGGATGTTTGTCAAAACACCTGCTTGTCATTTTTCCAGTAGTTGAATTTCTGCCAAAGGGAAGAAATAGGCTTTCTTCTGGTACCAAGTCAAACTTCTTTGCTTACAACCTCAGAAGATATGGCTAGAACTTTAAAATTTTATCATTAGCATCCTGATCTTGCCTGACAAGTTTTGACTGTAATCTCCTGTTTGATAGACATCAGCATTATGGAAAACTCCTTAGATTGACTGGCTTCAAAGGAAATACACGAGAGAAGCTTACCTTCTCTTTTTTTGCAATGAGTTCTGGTAAGTGGTGTGAGAGGGGGGGGAGAGCAGGGATATTTTCTCCCCCAAGGCCTGCAGCCCACAATTGACTAAAAGGAGAAAAATACAACTTTAGTAAAGGCATGGATAGATAAATGTTAGCTATGTCGTGAAGCCTTTGTTTGCTCTAAATTGACAATCATGGGTGCTGATGTTATCATAAAAAGCAAGTTGAGGTTACTGTCTTAAAATAAATTGCCAAAGTTATTATTTCAACAACTGCAGTTAAATATAGAAGAGCCATAAAAAGTTGCAATTAAATAAAATTACCCTTAAATAGCTATTTCAGAGGCAATCATATGAAAAGAGAATGAGAGACAGGCAGTGTTGCTTTGAATGGGTATCTTTTTACGAGACGATTCCACCAAAGCAAGCAACCAATATCTATCATGATTTATACCTTGTATATCCCTGTCTTAAGCATGAATTATACATTGTTCGAATAAAATAATTAAAATTAAATTCCAGTTACAAAAGCTACAACTCGGAACAGATGAAAACCAAATTCAAACTTTAGGAAGGAGGAAAATCTTTACCAGGGTTTTAAATGACAAAGAAAACGAGTTTGGGGAGAAGCTCATAAACAGCAGAAAATAATTGAAGAAATTCACACTGTATCTGACCGTATCTGCTCACCAACTTCCACTCATTGAGCTTCGAAACCTGGAAAAGGAAAAGCCACTGATGATGATTTTAATGAATGGGACCTGAGACTTGATAGGAGGCAATCTGGAAGCTGCCATTTCTCAGGACTCATAGACTTTAAAGGTAAAACCAACTAACTGAATGCTCACTTGGGTAATATAAACCAAGTGGCATAGAATGTATTTACAAAACTTGGTCAAAGAAGTACTGGTGGTAGAAGTCATAATGCATAGGAGTTCGACTGCAGCTATCTTTTTATCTTTTACATTTCAGAAGAATGTATTTCTTGATTTTTTTTCAATAACAATTCAATTATATGTCATTTCATAGATAGGATGAGAATTTGATAAGGTATCAAAATTTCAGCCACAGAGAAAGAAATAGCATTGGATGTATGCTATGAAGCTCTTTATCAGAATGTCTATAGCTGTGATGGCAAACCTATGGCACACGTATCCAAAGTGGCAAACGGAGCCATGTTGCCTGGCATGTGCAGTGTTGCCTGTTCCTCTTCTGGGTTTCTGGCACATATGTGCGCGTGACAATCAGCTGGCCTTTTGGCATGTGGCAGTGCCAGAAGCTAGAAGAGCTGGTCTTCCATTTTCCTGCGTGAGCATGCACGCTGGCCAGCTGATCGTTGTGGGCGCATGTGCACGAGAAACCCGGAAGAGTAGCTGTCTGAAACCGGAAGTTCAGTAGCTAAACTGGAAGTTCATTTTTGGGCACGTGCATACGCCCTGGGCAGCTCCTCTTCTGGGTTGCGGCCCAGATGCGCTCACGCTCCCCTTTTGGCACTCAGTGCTGAAAAGGTTCACCATCACTGGTCTATAGAGATTCTCAGTCATCCAGGTCATGGTTGTCTCAAAATGGTTTTTCAAATGACCACTAGACTATATTTTTTCCTTGAGAGAGAACTGATGAGGCAAAATGTCTTCTCCCTCAGGGGGGAAAAACATGGTTTCAAAACATTTGAAAAAGCAATTTTGTGATTCCTTATTAGAAGTTTTGCAATTTAAGGAATCAGTAATTGTCATGGAGTGCTTCAGATCTATGACTGAACACTGAGGAATGTGGGCTTTACAAACATTCATGCATATTTAACTTACATCCTTAAGACAGGTTTCACACAGAAGAGCAAGTAAAATAATCAAATCTACTAGGCAGTCTTTTTTTTTAAAAAAAGCAATAGAAATTATTTATCAGTAGACAATACCATAACCGAAGTCTATTATCAGTAATAAAGTATTACCAGGACCTATCATAAATCTCCACAAAGTTGTCCTATACTTGGTATCAAGGCACATTACTGGGCCATGTAATAGTTAATTCCCAAGCTGATAAAGATTTAAGAGACTGCTATATAAATAACAAAATGCAAGCTTCTCTCCACTAGATTGTAAGTATGCTGTTAAAGAGAAAATCAAGAAATCTCTGCACTAATGTATACATGTGTTTGTTGATCCTAAATTAAAAAGAAGTGTGGTTGTTAGGGCACCAGGCTAGAAATTGGGAGACTGTGAGTTCTAGTTTCATCTTAGACACAGAGCCTCTTTCGGCCCTAGAAAGGAGTCAATGGCAAATCAGTTCTAAAAATTTGCAAGAAAATTGCAAGGATTTATCCAGGCAATCATCATGAGTCAACACTGACTGGAAGGCACCTCCCCCCCAAAAGTAGACAAATTGAAAATAACTTGGCTTTTGGTCTTCTTATAAACTCACCATATTTTGTTAAAGAGAACAAAAGGGAATTGGAAAAGATTATAGATTATAGCAGCTGTCAAGGAGACTTACAGGCCAGGGCATCCACAGTAATTCCAAAAGGCAAAATGGTGGATGCAACTGAGTAATAAAACTCCATACATTTTAAAAATAGTGGGACTTCTGTCACAGAGTTATGTCCACCATGTTGATTTTTGACATTCCCTCTTCATACTGCAAATGCCTCTGCTAATAGGCTGTCATAGAAAATTTCTTCTTCTTGACTGCTCTCAGGCAGGCTTACCATACATACTGTATATTGGAAGGTATTGAGCATGTTCATAGCAATAGTATCAATCAGAGTTTTCTATAGGAACTGGGCTACTCAAAAGAGCAACCTACTTCAGAGTACACTACTATTTTTGAGATCTGCTCTTGCAAGTACTGCAAACATAAGCATCAATGAGAGGAAATGGGGTGCAAATCACAACATGTGCGTCATCGTGTCTTGACGCATAATCTTATGCTAGATGTTGGGAGGTAAATATGTAATGGTCAAGGATGTATCACTACATCACTGCATGCATGCTATCTTTTTACCTGATTGTGGCTTGCTGCATTTGCCACAGAGACTGTTTGTCTTTAGTTCCTGCAAGAGGGCTCATTTGAGGAAGGTATAACCAAGGTATTTTTTTCCCCATTTTGATTTGGGGAAGAATTTCAGAGGAGATAAATTCGAGCCACTTGTCTATGCATCCTTCCAGCTTTAAACACCCTTTTCCGACATCTTCCATCCTGTAATGAAAACTGCTCCACTCTGTGCCAAACCTGCTAATATCGCCTTAATTACTGCTTCCTGTATAGATCTGACACCTCATTCAAGATTCCATCCGGCTATTAATCCTCTCATTGCAAAGCTGAATTCCCCATTATTTTATTCACCCCTATTCACTTATGAGATTTTCAATGCTTGGATAAACAACTCAGTCTTGCATTTTTTGGTTTCCCCCCCATTGTCTCTTTATGAGACTGACCCTTTGGAACTCAGCTGCTCTCACTCTCCTGTGGTGCCAAGTGTAAAATTAATATTGACTTAAAATCTGGGCACCATTTTCTGGATTTAAAGATGCTGTTTGGAGTTAATAGGAATGCAACAGTGTTTCACTCCCGCTGCCAGCAATTCAGTGACTTAACTGCTTGCAGCTCATTTTTTAACTGAAGCTGTTAACTCTTAATAGACTTCAACATTTTTAGGTATTTCTAAAAGGCAGCTCATTTCAGAAAATCCCACAGACACAGTCACAACCTTCTTGACATTCCATGTTACAATACAATTGTAGCTGCCCACTGCAGCAGGACTGATGTTTGTGGCAGGCACAATGAAGAAGCTTATTAGTCTAAACTTCAGCAAAAACTTCCCCACGTTGGTTGGAGGTGATAGGACCAGCACTGATACATCTGGGAGCACTGAGGTGGGGAAGACTGCATTAGGGCTTGAGCAACAGATAAATCAGTAGCAAAGTGGTATTTCTGAATAGACAAGACAGCAAACACTTCAAGAACAATGGATTCAAATTCTAGTTCATTAAGGAGAAGGAATAAAAAATAGAAGACAGACAGGTTAAAAAATGTCTATTACAGCCCACCAAAAATTAATGACTACATTATTCTGAAGGTTGGATGGTGGTTTCCTATATTCTTGAGAATTTGCTTTTGTTATTTGTACTTAGGGATGGATACTGCAATACTAGCTAGAATGGTCTGCTTCTATTGTGATGCAGAAATTCTTAGCTACTTGTTTTTAGAAGGGAGCAGTGGTGAAATCCAATTTTTTTTTACTATCGGTTCTGTGGGTGTGGCTTGGTGGGCATGATGTGGCTTGGTGGGTGTGGCTTGATAGCAGTGGTGGGTTGCCCCCGGTTCGCACCGGTTCTACAGAACTGGTAGTAAAACCAAAGGGAGGCTCTGCCCACCAACCCTGATGTCATCAAAATGTTTCTGCGCATGCGCAGAAGAGTGTGCGTGTGAGCAAAGCAACTGCGCGCAGGCGGCCCCGTTGTGAACTGGTAGTAAAGGTAAGTAGAACCCACCCCTGCTTGGTAGGCATGGCAGGGGAAGGATATTGCAAAATCTCCATTCCCACTCCAGGGAAAGGATACTGCAAAATCCCCATTCCCTCCCCACTCTGGGACCAGCCAGAGGTGGTATTTGCCGATCCTCCAAACTACTCAAAATTTCTGCTACCAGTTCGTCAGAACCTGTTAGAATCTGCTGGATTTTACCCCTGGAAGGGAGCTACATTTTTCCTGGGTGATGCTTCTGTGTTTGTCCATGGGCGGATGGCATTCACAGTCCAGTTATATATTTTATATTCTATCATTTCAATCTGTATCTTATCTAATAGCCAATGCATTATAGTTTTTAAGGTACTAGCATAGAAATGGGAGATCCATTCAGGCTAATTTTTAACTTGGAAGCTTGGACAGTTATTATTTCTCAGCCCAACTTTCCTGACAGGGTTGTTGCCACTGCAGGGAAAAATCAGAGCAGGAAAAGCTATATATGCTGTCTCAATGTCCTACAGGTATAGGGACATATCCAGTAATGAAGTTATGCAAGACAGACTTCATTCAAACAATAATCTGTTGAAAGGTAAATGAGTTGCATGAACTGGGCATGTTTGCAAAATGGATATGCTCTGCAAAATGAAGCCAATGTTTTAATGACTACTATAATTTGAAAACTGAATAGTTTTACCCATTCTATTGAGCAATTCCCATGGGCTTGGAGTCTATTGACTGCAAAGTGCTATATGTCTGTGCAACATAGAAAGAGAAGAAGTAGCTGTAGTAGTAGTGAGGACTACTTCCCTTTCTCTCCCCCACCCCCGAATTTCATCCTTGACTTCAAAACAGATTGAATTGTCAAAAGCATTTGAAGAAGGTTTTCTTTGGAGGTCCATATGATAGATAATCCAATAGTCAGGTTTCCTTTCTATAGAAAGGACTTCTATACTGAAAGACAAAGCCCCTCTGGAGCTGTTACTTAAGAAGGAGCTGTAGTAATTGCTTAATAACATTATGCAATATATATTCAAAGTTCTCTATCTTAAACTAAAAATAGTTGAATATATTTAATCATATATTGGAAGAAACTGCTGCTGCTTGAATAACACAACTTTGGGGTGATGTACTTTGGCTACTATGTTAATGGATCACATCTTTTCTTCTTAGCATTTGATGAATATAATCAACCTGAATTCATATTTCACGGAGCTTCTCCCCATCTTGAGTTAATTTAAATACAGGCTTCTAATTGGGGGCTTGGAATAGTAATCAAGGATGGCCACTGATTGCTTCCATTTGTCATGTTTTCATTCTAATCAGAAATACGAAAAGTGTGTTTTGTTTAATGTAGCAGAAAGTGTGGAGCCCAAGGTGAAATACTTTGAAAACATTCATATGTGTGAAAGGACATGTTTTGTACTTTAAACTGGAAACCTGATCTGGGACTAAACACTGTTTACTTCAGTGAGATTACTTCTGAGTAGATATGCTCAGTAAAAGATATGCTCCAGGCAAGACATTTGAATAATTAAAAGATTAAGTAGAACCTTAATATTATTTTTCTAGTTGTTAATGTAATACTTGGGGGAAAACGTATTACTCCTATAATTCATATCATGATGAAACGACTTCATTTTTCTGGATAAGATGCAAAAGAGGAACAAAACAGAGTTGATTTGCTGATTTACAATTAACCAGATATAACACAAGGGGAATGAAAGGGGGAAAAAAAGAAAAGAAAGAAAAATCAAGCAAAGCAAGTTACCAATTTTGAGTTATATGGTATTGGATTAAGAATAATTCATACATAAGAGTTCCAGCAAGCTTTTGTTTCAACAACTGGAACAAGATGATTGGATCCATACAAATGGTTAACACTGTGATTTGGAATCCAAAGTTCCAGGCTTCATTGACTGCAAGAAAAAAAAAAATCATGAGCTCATGAGTCCCAATGAAAATGAAGGGTGGGGGGGGAGGTGGAGGGGAGGGAAGGAGAGAGAGAGAGAGAGAGAGAGAGAGAGAGAGAGAGAGAGAGAGAGAGAGAGAGAGAGAGAGAGAACAGAATCAGTGGCTTAGCTATAGATTCTGTGCTGATATTTGAATTACTTTTTTCTTTTTTTGATATATAGAATGATGTAACAGGAATCCACCATATATCTTTCTTTAAAACTCTTTCCTATATCACAAGCCTTTCTAAACACTACAGTCTTGTTTTCTTCTTAGAATCTTTACTGTTGTCTCCTTCTGTCCATCATTCTTTGTATCCTTTATATCCTTTCACTACTTCTTGTGGCATTTGGTGGCCAGTGCGTGCAAGATTTTCACTTTTCCAGAAATTCACATTAGGGAAGACACTTAGATTTTGGTTGTCTAGGCTGTGTGACCGCCTGGCTACACTTGGATGAAAGAAAAGTGTGCTTCTGCAACGACTATCATAAAAGTACATGTACAGTATAACTGGGCATTTCTTTTTTTTTTTTTGAAAAAAGTTTTTTTTAAAAAAAATAAACATAAAACACATCTTTTCCAAAATGAAGCATTGATCTGGTCACAAATTAATACAAATCATTAACAAATCTTATTTTTCAATTAACACAATTTAATATTTTACTCAATTATTTTCCTAAATTCTATCAATTTAACTATGGTATTATACCAAAAACCCGTTACTTAAATCTTAAATCCTAACCAAATATTATTCTATCTTTCTCTTTCTTTTTGCTTAGATGGATATATTTTAACAATATAAATCATTACAGTTATTGTAAGCATTTAAAAAATATTTTAACTATTGCTCCCAATATAATCATCTTCATTACTTTACTATTTATCCTAACACAATCATTTCATTTTTACTATTCCCAACAAACATTTTTATTTTTTGGCTGTTAATTCCAGCATAATCATTTTATTTTTACTGTTGAACTCAACATTAACATCTTAATTTCTGTTATTAAACTCAATTTATTCATTTCATTTTTACTGTTAATCTGAACATACTCCTCCTTATTTTGGCTGCCCTACCCAGCATGATAATTTTTATATATATTTTTTGGCTGTTAATCCCAGCATAGTCATTTTATTTTTACTGTTAAACCCAGCATCATTATCTTTGTCTTTGTTGTTAAATCCATCATAATCATTTCATTTTTACTGTTACTCCCAGTATAACTGGCTATTTCAATCTAGTTATTTAATTCCTCTTTTGATGCAGCATTTTCCAAAGTTACTTTTGGATGACACCTTTGATGGTTTCATGGGCAAATCTGAATTGTATCAAAGCAAGTGAAATGGACACTTTCTACCTGTGAATCTGTGAGTGGATCTATCTGGTCAAAGAGGGAAGGGTGATGATTCAGAAAAGGAAAGATGAAATCTGGCTCTAGGAAAAACCTGAGATAGGACAGAATAAGACAATAAAAAATTATCCGGGACTCTGGCTGTACTCTGCCGGGACTCTGTATGTTAATGCCAGGTCGGTTGTTAATAAGGCTCCCCTCATATGAGATCTGATTGACAAGGAGAGTGCGGACCTGACCTGTATCATGGAGACCTGGTTGGGTCCGGAGGGAGGGGTTCCTCTCTCTGATTTATGTCCACCAGGTTTTTGTGTACTACACCAGCCGTGACTCCGCGGGAGGGGTGGAGGGGTGGCGGTTGTTATTGGGGAAAGTCTTAGATCTAGGGAGGTCACTGTCCCTCAGAAAGATGAGTGTGGATCACTTTTGTTGAAGTGGGACCCTGGAGTGCAGTCAGCTCTGTTGATTACATAGCTGTCTTCCAGCTGCATGTCTTCAGTCCTGCTCGCACTGCTTGAAGTCTTAGCCGAACTGACGGTTGAGCTCCCCAACCTGATGGTTGTGGGAAATTTTAATCTCCCATCAGCCGGTGAGACATCTGAGTTGGTCCAGGAGTTCATGGCCTCCATGACGGCCATGGACCTGACTCAAGTTGTATAGGGCCCAACTCACAGCGGTGGGCACACACTCGACCTGATTTTTATCTCTGGGCAGTGGATAAATGCTCGGGATAGGGGTGAACTTTCTATTCAGCCCCTGTCACGAACTGACCATTCCCTCCTTAAGCTAGACTTTTCATCAGTCAACCCCCACCGCTGGGGGTTGACTTGTTGGTTCCGCCCCAGGCGCCTGATGGACCCTGACAGGTTCCTGACAGAGCTTGGGACATTTCCCACTGACCTATCCCATGATTCACCAGAGGCCTTGGTGGACGCCTGGGAAGAGGCTGCCACTGGGGTGCTGAATTGAATCGCCCCTTTGCAGCCTTTCCTCCGACAGGGATTCTGGGCAGCTCCATGGTTTTCTGTGGAGCTGCGGGAGATGAAGTGTCAGAAGAGATGCCTAGAGGGCTGTTGGAGATCTTCCCATTCCAAATCTGATCGAACACAGTTAAAAACCCATATTAGGTCTTATCTTGTGGTGATGGAAACGGCAAAACATGATTATTTCACTGCTCTCATTGCATCTGCAGAAAATCGCCCAGCGGCCTTGTTCCGAGTGACCTGCTCTCTTCTCAATCAGGGGGCAAGGGAGGACCCCTTACAAGGAAGTGCTGAGGACTTTGCACAATTTCTGCATGACAAAGTCGCTCAGATCCGGACAGGCTTAGACTCTGACTGGGCAGGATCTGATGAGGAGGTGGGAGCTAGTCTTGAAGGTAACATCTGGGTTGAGTTTGACCCTGTTTCCATAGATGAAGTGGACAGGATTGGGGGCAGATTGGGGGCCTCCACATGTTTGTTGGACCCATGCACCTCCTGGCTTGTTGCGGCAACCAGAGAGGTGACTGGAGACTGGATCCAGGTGATTATCAATGCTTCATTGAGGGATGGGGTCTTCCCCGCTGTACTTAAGGAGGCGGTGGTTCATCCCCTTCTCAAGAAGCCTGCTCTGGATCCGGCCTCCCTGAATAACTTTCATCCCATTTCCAACCTTTTGAGTCTGTGGTGGCATACCAACTTCCACAATTCCTGGAGGAAAAGGATTATCTAGACTTGTACCAATTGGGTTTCAGGCACGGACACAGCATGGAAACGGCACTGGTCACCTTGGTGAATAATCTCTGGCGGGCTTGGGATGGGGCTACTTGGCCTCCATTCTGGTGCTACTTGATCTCTCAGTGGCTTTCGATACCATCGACCATGGTATCCTACTGCGATGGCTCCGAGGGTTGGGAATGCGGGCACTGTCTTACAGTGATTCTCCTCCTACCTCTCAGGCCATATGCAGTTTGTTTGGGTGGGGGGGGGGCAGAGATCTTCTCTGAGGCCCCTCACTTGCGGGGTGCTGCAGGGGTTGGTTCTCACCCCCCTGCTCTTTAACATCTACATGAAGCAGCTGGGTGAGATTATTCACAGTTTCGGGCATATCCTGATGATACCCAACTGTACATGTCCACCCCAGATCAACCCAGGATGCCCTTTCTGTGGTGTCTAAGTGCCTGGAGGTGGTACAGGTCTGGATGGGTAGGAACAGGCTCAGACTCAACCCCTCCAAGACCGAGTGGCTGTGGATTCTGGCATCTTGTGATCTAGTATCCATATCAGTTCTGATGGGGAGGGAGTTGCTTACTCCCTCTGAAAGGGTTCATAATCTTGGCATCCTCCTTGATGCATGGCTGTCCTTGGTGGATCATCTGACGGCCGTGACAAGGGGGGCTTTTGCACAGATTTGCCTGGTGCACCAGTTACGCCCTTTCCCAGACAGGGATGCCCTCCGAACAGTCACTCACGCTGTCATTATTTCTTGGTTGGATTACTGCAATACCCTCTACATGGAGCTGCCCTTGGAGTGCATTCATAGGTTCCAGCTGGTCCAGAATGCAGCCGCGTGGGTTGTTACAGGAACTACCCATTTCTCCCATGTAACACCTCTCCTGCATGAGCTGCACTTGCTGCCGGTGGCCTTTCGGATCTGCTTCAAGGTGCTGGTACTCACCTATAAAACCCTTCATGGCATGGGCCTGGGGTACTTGCAGGACCACTTCCTACTGGCTTCCCACCACCCAGTGCGCTCACATATGACTGCCCTCCTCCAGGTGCCATCAGCCATACAATGTTGGCTGGCGGCCCCCAGGATGAGGGTATTCTCTCTGGCCGCACTGACCCTCTGGAATGGGTTACCCACGAGGCTCCGAATGGCCCCCGACCTCTGCACTTTCTGCGCCGACCTGAAGACATGGCTTTTTCAGCAAATTCCCTGATCTGTCGCGAGGTTATAATTGCCTGGGGATTTTAATTGGCTTGTTTTAGTATTTTTATTGTTATGTTGTTTTTATTCTGTGAGCCACCCCGAGTCCTACGGGAGAAGGACAGCATATAAATATGATAAAAGTAAATAAATAAATTAAAAAATCAGACTAAAGTGGAACAAGTTATAAAGAATAAAACCTGGCTGAGTTCTAACTATTTGGTCCTACAGGTAAAACTGTATGTTCTCCATTTTATATTCAGGGTCATTGATAGACTATTAGGAATAACAAAAAGACGATGATTAGGGGGCAGAAAGAGAAAGCAAAGAAGTCACAGTCTTGATTTAGTAGAGACTTCTATTTGAATTCCTAGCTATTTGGCTGAATTAAAACTAACTGCCTCAGCACTAGAAATGTCATGCTTGGGAGAGACAATTAAAGGTTTTTAGAAGAACATATTATCATGATAGGTATTTAGATAGCTCTTTAAACTGCTCTTTAAGCTGTTGTGAGGCAAGGATTATTCAGGACGGGCCATGAATTCTACCAAGACTATTAATTTAATGATACTGTTATTTGTGGCTTAACTAGGTTCAAATTCTGACTTCAAGTTCAACCTTGAATAGTATTTTCAGCATTGTGTATGTACTGCTATATTCCCCTAACCCACCCACCCCAGCTAATAACAAGTAGAATTAATACTGCAGGAGGAAGAAATGGGTTCCAGGCTGTGTAAAACTGTGTGCCATAGTCTTGTGCAAAATGAAGGAGGAGCCATCTGCTTTCTAGTGCAATTGCTAACTTTGCATATCACAGTTTCAAGGAACTGAATGACAATTGTATCAGTCTTAGAAATAGTTCCCCTTTCATTCTTCAGACTGTTTTGCAGTGGATGTGAAGCGCTTCCTCTTTAACACTTAGCACTTTTCAGAGCAGAGAAGTAGTTAATCTTTCCCTTTATTTCAATGAATATAAATTTAAAATTGGCCACTTCTGAAGCAAAATTATGCAAACAAATGCAGTTTGACTGGAAGGAAGAAAACCTGAGCTTAGAACTAGTGAATCGGTGTCTAGGTGACATCAGTTGACAAGAAATGGTACTCAATGCTAATTTTTTTCTCCATCAGTAGTTGTGGCTTTAAGACAAGCACATGGCAGGGCAGCACTTGTTCTCAGTTTGGGGTAAATAAAGTGAGCATCGATTTCCTCTCTGACTCCCAGCTTGCATTGTGCTATAGCCAGGACCTGGCAGGTTCCACAATTCACATAGCATTTGGAATTAGAACTGAGTGCCAAAACACTGAAGCCTAAAGAGAAAGATCCGTAGGTTGAAACCCATGTTAGGGTTAACGAAGCAGATAATTTAAGATCAGTTTCAACTGACAATGAGAAAGCCACCATACCAACCCCATTGTCAAACTCCGATGCTGCTCTAGAAGCTCTGAGACAGATCACAGCGGCTTGTGTAGTTCATGTCCTCTGGGATGTATTTCAGCATCTTTTCTGTTCTGGAAGAGACTTGTAGGAGAAGCCCTGTGAAGTTTTGCAATTACATACAGAAAGCCCGGCAAAAAGAGCAGGACCATGGACAGCACCCTGTGGATTTGGGATAGAGGAGCTAACTACAGCACACAAAAGCTATAGATGAAATCCCCGTGCTCTTTCCCCAAGAAAGAAAAAGTAAATCTAAGATTCGTACTGAGGCAATACTTTCTCAGACTGCAAGAAAATTTACAAAAGAGTTACATGCTTTAGTTGTTAAGAACACTTCATCAGGCAAAAAGAAAAGAAGGAAAGATGGGGAAATGTGGCTAATGTAATAGGGTTCCATAGAAAGAGGAGTTGACCAGAAGCATCATGGTGAGACAGTTGGGGAATTAGTGGGCTCTGATGAGCTCTGTGAAAACCCAGACTGACGAACCGCTGCCGAGGGGTCTTCGGACCAGAACTGTCCTGTAGGGATGGAGAAGAAGGAGAGGCACCTCGGAAGACCAAGAGGAACAGTTACTCGAAGGTCAGAGGAATCTCTGTCCAATTCGGCGGTGGGGGTGGCAGCCATTGCGGCTGTCAAGAAGCTGGGGCAACCGGACTAAGTATTGAGCAGGAGCGGTGAATGTAATGGAGTTTTTGAAGCTGGGTGAGTGACAGCCAACTCATAGGCAAAGTAACAACAACAACAAAATATTTTTAAACCTGAAACCCCCAGCGTAGGAACAGCAGCTAACGGGCATGGGGGGAGAAAAAGAGATGCAAGTGGAATTTAAAGGGACAAAAACCTGAAAAGAAAATTGACTTTTGGATAAAATTATCTGGAAAATTTTAAGAATTAGAAGAAGTAAACCCAATTTTGATTAAAGGATTGGAAAAAAATAAATAAATAGATCCTTTGTTTTTGAAGGCTAAGAAAAATAAAAGATAATTGGATATTAAGCCCTACAGAAGTCCTGTCTATTTAAAAATAAAATAAAGGAGGGGGAAAAAAGAGAGCGAAAAATATTAGTTTAATTTGGACTGGACTATAAAATTGATTTGGTATTTTCAAAGTTAAAAAGAAGAAAAAAGAAACTAGATTGCGAATGAGGACTGATACAAAATGGACACTTTGTTAAACAATTAAGAGAATTGTGGATTATAGAGAGACATCTTCAGGAGAAAAAAGAGTGCTGCAATTTGGAATCTTTGTTTTGGAAAATTTGGAACTGCATCAGTGATAATAGACATAAGAACTTTTGGGGAGGATGCTTTGTCTGCAAGCGGCTTGACTTTGGAAAAAAGAAAGAAACAACGGAACTTTTAAAATTGGAACAATATTAACACAAAAAGAACAAAATGGCACAGGAAATTAGAGAAATGATGGAAATGATGTACCCATCGTGGAAAGCAGAAATAAGAGGTATAATTACAATGTTACATGGAGAATTGAAACTTGAGGACCCAAAAATTGAGATAGAACACACTCAAACTAACAAAGAAAAAAAGACAGAGAAGCAAGACATACAGACTAAATATAAAGAAGATAAAGCAATGAGATTAATTTGGGAAAAATAATTGAATATGTAAATAGTAATAATAAAAAGGAGGTTTTTAGAGATTACATTGGGATTAATAATGGAAAAAACAGAAAGGGCAGAAAGAGACAAAGAAGGAATGAAGGGTGGCATAGAAAGAATATACAAAAACTTAAATGATTACACTGGGATTAACAGTGAAAAGGAAAAAAAGAGAGGAAAACGATGGAAAACCACAGGAGATGCAGGGCAAAATAGAAGAGTCCGGATTTGTGAAATACAGAATGATTACACTGGAATAAATAGTGGGATAAATAGTGGGGAGGTAAGAAGAGGACAAACGAGATGGGAAACAAAGGGAAATTTAGGGCAAAAGAGGAACGTTCAAGATTTTAAAATACAAAAGAAAAAAAGGAGAAAGAAAAAGGTAAAAATAAAAATGGGAAGGGAGAAAAATAAATATAAATAAATAAATTATATATTGAGTTTATATATATATGTGTGTGTGTGTGTGTGTGTGTGTGTGTGTAGGTCTTTGGTTATTCGGGTCTTCTCCTGTGTAGAATTGGAAGTATCTTGGCGACGTTTCGACAAAGTCTCACTCGTCATCTTCAGGCTGGTGTTCTCGGCTTCGTGCTTCCAGGAGCAATTGCAGCTGACCCTTCCACAGTGTGATGCAATACAGCAGTCTTAAAACTATATTAATGGTTTATATATTGCCAACCCAACAAGGTAGGTAATACTCATTTCCTAACAATAGTTACAATAATTAATCATCAGATACAAACAACAAGTGATAAATCATAAGATACCAATACAGTAGAAGAAGGTAATAGGAAAGATGAGAAGATGAGAAGGATAATAGCAGTAAAAGTCCTACTTTTACCAAGGAGCCTTGGTGGTGCAGTGGACTAAAGTGCTGTTAAGTAGCACTTAGCTGCCAGCTGCCTACAATTACTGCAAGTTCAAATCTCACCAGGCTCAAGGTTGACTCAGCCTTCCATCCTTCCGAGGTAGGTAAAATGAGGCCCCGGATTGTGGGGGCAATAAGTTGACTTTGTATAAAAAAGAACACCGCTTGGGGGGGCCAAAAGCCCCCCCTAAGATATTTTGTATATACCTAAGGTATTTTGTATATACCTAAGCAGGTATATACAAAAGTATGAAGGATATTGCTTAATGTATTGTAAGCTGCCCTGAGTCTCTGGAGAAGGGCGGCATATAAACCGAACCAATAAATAAATAAATAAATAAATAAATACTATATGGATAATTATATTTAGGCCCAAGACAGTGCTGTGGGAATTAGCTGTTAATCAGGGTGATGGCATGGGGGAAAAACTGTTTTTGTATCTAGTATCAATACCCTATTGTGACATCCTGAGGAGAGAAGTTGAAACAGTTTGTGTCTAGGATTTGAGGGGTCTGTAGATATTTTCTCAGCCATCTTTCTGGTTTGTGCAGATTCAGTATATCTATATACAATATATGCAGTATATATTCAGTATATAAAACATAATGTTAAAGTAAGAGTTCTATGTGTCCCTATCTGGGTGTACATGTACAATCCAGAAATCCGGATTGTAAATAGAAGGACAAGGCAAATCAGAGATGTATCTTTAAGGTGGCCCCTTCCTCTGGAAGGCTTGATGCAGCTGCTTTAAGAATGTAGCTGTTTTCATGCTTCAAGTTATGCTTTACTGGCAGCAATGCCACAAGCAAAATCTCTGTCATAGTGCACAATGCACTGTCATAGTAAAAAATGAAGTTAGTAAATAAGAAATACAGGAATAAAGCAATGTCCTTACACAACTGCTGATGGCCAGCTATAACATAGCTACTGATGAACACAAAGGAAGGTGCTTTCAAAAAGTATTGGCTAACCTTTCCCCAGGCTGTATATAGAGATTATGGGAATTGTAGTCAAACATTTAAAAATGGTGGATTAGACAAGTCTGCCTTATATATTGCATTATTAGGCTCAATTCATTTTTACACGGATTATTTTTAAAATGTATGAATAAAAGGACTTATTTTGGTCCATCAAATTTGGAAAGTAAGCATGTATACCTAGGATTGATTGATTGATTGATTGATTGATTTTTATATTTATATACCGCCCTTCTCCCTGGGGACTCAGGGCAGTGTACAGCCAAGTAAAAACACAGAGTACAAACATTAAAACACGATTAAAAAGATATATCTTTTTATAAATAAGATGTAAATTTGGCCCTGTAATTAAAAAACAATAACAAACCAATTAAAACATTTCAAAGTGTTAAGCCAGCCCGGCTTGCTGAAAAAAGAGTTTTAAGGGCATGGTGGAAGGTACCGAGGTCTTGGATTCTCCTTATCTCTGGGGGCAGTTGGTTCCAGAGGGTAGGTGCCCCCATAGAGAAGGCCCTGCCCCTGGGGGTCACCAGCCTACATTGTTTGGCTGATGGCACCCCGAGGAGGCCCTCTCTGTGGGAGTGAACGGGTAGCAGCAGGCCCTCTCTGTGGGAGATCATTGGTAGCAGCAGGCGGTCTCAAAGATAACTAGGTCCTATGCCATGGAGCGCTTTAAAGGTGATAACCAACACCTTGAAGCGCACCCAGAAGACCACTGGGAGCCAGTGCAGCTCACGCAGGAGGGATGTTGTTTGGGAGTGCCAAGCAGCTCCCGTAACTACCCGTGCGGCCGCATTCTGGACCAGCTGGAGCCTCCGGGTGCCCCTCAAGGGGAGCCCCATGTAGAGAGTATTGCAGTAGTCCAGGCGCGAGGTGACGGGGGCATGAGTGACTGTGCACAGGGAATCCCGATCAAGAAAGGGCCGCAACTGGTGTATCAGGCGAACCTGACAAAAGGTCCCCCTGGCCACAGCTGTCAGATAATCCTCCAAGGACAGCTGCATATCCAGGAGGACTCCCAGATTGTGAGCCCTCTCTGAGGGGGCCAAAGACTCCCAATAGTCAGAGATAGAGTCATCTGACTATATCGGGATGCCGGGAACCACAGCCACTCAGTCATGGATAAAGCTAAAGATTTAACTTATTTGTTAATTTATATGGCTAGTCATATTGTGCCACACAACTCTGGGTGACTAACAGCAATGATGAGAACAGAAGCAATAAAACCAATAAAACCAAAAATCAGGAAAAATCAGGTCCCCAATCCATCATCTATATATGTTCATTTACATAATCACTGGGTCCAACTTGACTATTGAAGTGATGTGGAGGGAGCAGCCAATTTATAGTTTTCTGGAAGGTTAGAAAGGTGGAGGTGGGTGGGGGAGGCTACCAGTTCTTAAGGTTTACCACAGGGTAGAAGATGTTATGGAAAAGGCTAAGATACATCAAGTAATTTAAGCAAGTTACTCTTGCTTAAGGAAAGACATAATCATATTTCTAGATTTTCTTTTATAACTAGGCCTATTTATTTAATTTAAGAATTAAATAAATTCTGTTGTCATCTCAACCAGTGACTCTAACAAGTGTGCAATATAAAAACATAAAAAAGTTATGAGGTTATGAGATGACCACTAGAAATAGAAGTGTTTCACCTATGTGATGCCCTTTAATATATTAGTGGCACAACCAAGGGCAGCCTTTCATCACCTAAAACTTGTAGAGGATACTCCTATGTTCCACAATATATTACAGGACATTCTGTTTGAGCATTGACTATCCTATCAAGTAACCACATATCTGGTAGAGGTTTTTTTTTTTAATTAAAAATTGAGTTTGGCAGTTTAGATGCATGCTGTGGATACTGAATTAGGGCCTTATCTAGAGTTTGCTGGCCTTAATTTATCCCTCTAAATTCTCCACTTGTTTCAATTTCCCATGAGATCTAGGCATACTTTGCTGATAATATATATTCATTTCAGTATTAATAACTAATATGTCTTCAATTTGTTTGTTGATTTTGAAAAGGAAAGCGTTATCTTGTATGGGCTTAGATGGGCTTGTGTTAAATATTCTGCCAATTCACTTCGCAGGTCAAAAATGATGAAAGGTCAAAAAAAAATTCTCAGCTGATGAAACATATTCTCTCAAACATTTTCTTCTATGCCCATTCTACCTTCCAAAACATTTTTTACCAACAACAGTCTCCAATAGACAAGCAAGCAAAACCATGATTCGTTTTGACTAAGTATAACTTCAAGAGCTAAATCTACATCTGTAAAGAGTATGCAAAATATTTAGGTCAAAATAATTCACCAGTTATGCATGCTTTATAGCTGGTCATCTTGTTGAACTAGTTCTGGAAATTCAAGAAAACCTGCAGGCTTGTTTGTCTTTGTAGTTTGTGATTTAACCCAGTTGTTCACCTCAGCTGACTGAGATTCTGCTAAGAGCTCTAAGCTGTTTATACTGATTCAATGGCCCATGCATTGCTCGTTCTTCTTGCTCATTTATCATGTGTGCTTGAATCTTGAGAGATGAATTAAGATAGCTTGCAGGGGGAAATTCCATCTAGCTGTTAAATACGAACTAAGCAAGTGTGTTTCTCTCCCTAATGTGGAAATATTTTAAACATTTACATGCTCCGATCCATATTTACAAGGGCCTTTGAGAAACCGATCATTACAAAAGTTCCTCTGATGCCAGTAAATTACCCTTAATGGGATAATGAACCTCAACAGAAAACCTAACAGAAAAATCTCCCCCCCTACTTCACAGATCTTGTGAAAACACAAGGCTCTTAAAAACATGCTATATTTGGAAAGGCAGCATGTGACCAAGTGGTAATTTGGGCTTGATAGCCATGTGATGGAGAACTGCCCTAAAAATCCCTCAATGCTGGCATCACCGCATCCCAACCCCAGTTTTTACAAGTCAAAGATGGGAACTGTGGTGGTTATTAGGCTCTTGGATGGCAGCCTTAAATGAGTTTATTTTTATTTTAATTATTTTATTTTGTCAAGCATGTATTTTATGACAGATACAAGTGTAAACATAATTATAAATACATGAAAAGGATACGAATAAAAGAAAACATTAGGACAGAGATAGTAGGCACGCTGGTGCGCTTATGCACGCCCCTTACAGACCTCTTAGGAATGGGGTGAGGCCGACAGTAGATAGTCTAAGGTTAAAGTTTTGGGGGTTTGGGGAAGAAACCACAGAGACAGGTAGTACATTCCAGGCATTGACAACTCTGTTACTGAAGTCATATTTTCTGCAGCCTAGTTTGAATCGGTTTACCATGAGTTTGTATTTAGTGTGAGCTCTTGTATTGTTTTCATTGAAGCTGAAGTATTCATTGGTTGGTAGGACATTGTAGCAGATGATTTTATGTACTATGCTTAGGTCAGACCAAAGACGGCAAAGTTCTAAGTTGTCTAAGCTGTTCATGGGCTGTTGAGACTCATGAATTATCCACTGGATAATTTCATTTTAGACCAATAAGTTCCTACTAGCCTTGAAGGGGCTAAAGCGAAGCTGGAACGCAGCACAAAAAGTCATGAGGAATGATTCTCCTTTCACTTTTCTTTCTTCTCCTAATCAAATGCCTTTAAAAGGGACTCACAAATGAAAGATTGGTATCCAAGGAGCCTGATAGAGAGATTTGTCTTCCCCATGTTTAACTTCAGAGTCATATTACCTCAGTTGTCTTTCAGAATAAGTTGTTTTGCTGTTGTCAGCAGAGTGACATAGCTTAAGAAAAAAAAAATTCCTCACACTATTCTGAATACTCCATAGATCATCTCCAGCAAGCCAGGTAACGGAAAACAAGCTGCTGTTGTAGATGTGATTATTCGGGATTGTGTACCTAGGCAGGCCTGCTGTTAGAAGAATAATGCATGATTTCTTAAAATCCATTTTCCAGAAACAATGAAAAATAGCTGTGAATTTGGAGAAGGGAGTTTGCGTGTCTAAAACATGCAGAATTCATGTCAGTTATATAAACATGAGTTCAGTAGAGCATTTCAGTAGTAAGATGGAAATTATATAGAAAGCAGATTTTGATCGTTGCTATTTCTTCACTCTGCAGAAATGGGCTCCAGGCAATATAAGTCAGCTTCCAATTGGACAGATTAGAGATGCAAACTGTGTAACAACTTCTCCTTCTCCTTCCTTCTTCCTTTTTCTTTGCCCCTCCTCCTCCCTGAAAAGCCATAAATTGTATGCTAACCATTCCTGTAGAATAATTTATTATATACATTGTTGTTGGGCCTTAGCATGTTATTTAAGACATAGACAGGAGTGGCATGAATATGCAAGTCCATAAAATTTAATACATCCCCACCCCATATTTCTTTTGTACTATATTGCTATGCCATGTAACTGTTGAGTCAGTTCAGAAATATATAATAACTTAGACCATAAACCAAAGACAATAAATTATAATGTACAATCTAAACATGATTAAAACTATGAAAATTTAGATGCCAGGTGAACCTCTTAGAAAACAGCATTTTACTATCTGCATTTGCCATTAGCTTGATCTCATTTGACATTGACTATGGTACTCTTTGGTGGATCTTAGGTTATGGACTTCAATTCTGGTTCAGCTTACTTGACACAACTTTTTACAATAGTGAAGAAAGGAAGCAGATACACCTATAAGTAAGAGCAACCCTGTCAAGTCATACAGTCTGGTTAAAACATACTCACCATCTGGATTTTTAGCTGCATTAATGTACATTTTTAAAGGACCAAGGCTGAATTTATTCATTCCACTAAACTGGCTTTTAAATACCACTTACTGAATAAGCCAACAGCATGCAATACTAAACCATACCAAACTATATCCTATTATATCTCAATGAAATGGGTGAATCCATCATTACAGAGCAATTGTAATCAGCTCTATTTGAAAATCTGAATGACTTCAATATGGTTTATTCCTCACTGGGAATAGGGTTATAATAAGGTTGTGCAGTGACCTGGCTATAATACTCTAGACCAGGGGTGTCAAACTCACGTCATCACATGATGTATCAGGACTTTTTTCCCCTTTGCTAAACCTGGGGTAGGCGTGGCCATTATGTGACGCAACTGGCCTACGTCAGATCCATACAGCCATACAGCCCTGCTCTAGACCAATATTTGTCAAATTTGGCAACTTTAAGAGGTGTGGACTTTAAATCGTAGAATCTCAGAATTCTGGGAGTTAAAGTGGCCAGATTTGAGAAACATTGCTATCCTGGATTGGTTTGAAGGTAAAACATCTCAATGTAAATGATCACTGTCTGGAGAGACTTAGAACACTTCAACAGTTATTTAATATCATTGGATCAAGAGATGGCTCCTACAGGATTTAGGGCACTCCCCCCTCCTTCACTGACAACAACCTCCCTCCCTCCAGAGTAACATTAATAATTTATCCAATCCATCCATTAATAAACTCTAATTTCCTAAAGGAGTAAAGTGGGATATGAATCTAGTTTGCTGGTGGAAAAACACATGTTGCAAGGAACACTATCCACAAGCCAAAAAAAAAAAAAAATCTACAGAAAAATGTATTTTTATCTGCAAAATGCCTGCAGGAATATCATTTTTTTTCATTTTTCCCTAACAGGATAGGTTCGTCTTGAATAGCCATCGGACAAGATTCTGCACAAGTAATATAAATGGAAAAATTCAAATGTTTAGCCATTGTCACTGTAGGCTTGAACCAAATCTTTACCCATTTTTGTATTCCTTGTTTTTTACTGCCCTTATTCTAAGCATTGCTTCTATCAACTTCTCCAATAATGAGGAGTCAACTAGGAGTGAACCAAAATTTCTCTGAGACTGATGCATAGAGATATACCACTTAGGAGTAATCTCAATCTTTTCAGAGCCTTATGAAATGCAAGGTGGAATTGCTCGACAGATCACTCCTGAAAACCAACTAGGTTAATAGAATATAGAGATTGAATTGATGAGACCCTGGAATTCAAAGAGGGATGCTAATAGGAAGTGGGTGATACATGAGCAATATTCCTAACTTGTTCAGTTGAACTCAAAGTCCAGCTTCAAATGCAGGTTGAAGTCCAAGTTCAAATACAACTTTGGTTACGAGCAAAGCTTCACACGGGATCATCACACTCCTAACCTTGGAATCATGATAGCTAAAGCACCTGAAACCTTGGAGGGGTATACCTGTGATAGGCAATGTCCCTTGCCCAATCAGTTATAAATGTCAGGTCTGCATGCTCCAGACAGCAGTCTGAAAACACTGGACCCAGCCATACAAAGTAAAACATTATCTTCAGTCATTAAGAATCCCCCATCACTTTAAGCAAATGAACCAGCAGTCTGTTTAAAAGCTTTCCTGATACCTTCCCAATACCACTTTTCACCAATGGTAACCAGTTTCCAAGAATATTACACCAGGTACTTCTTTAATGTCTGAACCCTAAGGTCTCTAGGCTGAAGATGCACTCTCCCAGTGTACTCTCAGGCCAGCTCTCCATAGCTATTCCCTGTTTCACCCATAAGAGTAGTATTCTTCCTAACTAACTGCTAGTGAATCAATCTTTAAGCACAGCCATAGCAGGTAGCAGTGACAGGTGGCATCGCTTCCATGTCCATGCAACTAAAACCTTCAGTCTCAGCAGCAATTTTTTAAAAAATTTGATTTATATGCCGCCCTTCTCCAGAGACTCAGGGTGGCTTACAATGTGTTAAGCAATAGCCTTCATACTTTTGTATATTTTACAAAGTCAGCTTATTGCCCCCACAAACTGGGTCCTCAGTTTACCTACCTTAGAAAGGATGGAAGGCTGAGTCAACCTTGAGCCTGGTGAGATTCGAACTTACTAATTGCAGACAGCTGGAGTTAAATTACAATGCATTAGTCAGCTGAGCTATCCAGGCTCCTCAATGGCAGCAATGACAGCAGTAGTTGTAACAGCCATGATACTGAACAGGACATTATCGGGCATGCCATCCTTTCAAGCAACAATGACAGGACCAATTATTTTCACCAGTCCCCAGTGTACTATCTAGCTCAGTACTTCTTCATCCACTTTGACCAACTATGCAGTCACCATAACAGCCATAGCAATGGTGTATCTCTCATCATAAACAATGGTAAATCTCTATCCATATACCACTTGCCTACACCACAGACATGACAAAACACTTGGAAAACTGTCCCACTTCCATCTGCCAATCATTTAGTTTCTCAGCTAGCATTCTCCTCTCCTCTCTCTTCCCTCCCTGCCTCTCCCCTCCCCTCATGATTTGTTGCTTATTCAGGCCTCAGGAGCCTGCAGTGCAATTGAGATATTTTGCCTCAGTATCCATTTATTTGTTCTCTTTCATTAAACTATATTTCAATAAACTACTGCATGAAACCCAGAAGGCAGAATTTCGTTTCGATGTTTGAATAATGAGCATCCTATCTTATGAAAAGCCCAAATCACAAATCACAACCTGGGTAATGGGCTGTGTGTTAACATCCTGAGTTCTAGTCACAAAGATTAACATCGGACCCAAGATAACACATGACACCACCACTAATCATCCTCACCAGATTAAAACCCATCCCATAGACGAAATACAACCACCATCCAGAAGCCAGACCACGGCGGCATCACCAACTGCTGCACCCCCCCTCTGATCCCCACACAAAGCAAACTGACACATGACATGAACACATGGCAAGACCTCAAACTCGGAGCCAAACCAAAGCCTGGGATGTGGCATCACAGCCATCTGCTCAGGACATTACATCAAAAAACTCAGGATATCACATTACGGGACCGCCTTCTGCCACCAATTGCCTCCCACCGGCCGGTTCGCTCCCACAGAGAGGGCCTCCTCAGGGTGCCGTCAGCCAGACAATGCCGGCTGGCGACCCCCAGGGGGAGAGCGTTCTCTGTGGTAGCCCCCACCCTATGGAACGATCTTCCTCCAGATCTGAGAACAATTGCTGACCTCCGGACTTTTCGTCAGGCTCTGAAGACTTATCTTTTCCAACTTGCCGGACTTGCCTGATCCCTTCTACTTTTTTAAATTTTTTAGAGTTTTATTCTGTTTTATACTCTCAGCTTAATTTATATTGGTTTTAGTACGTTTTTAACTTTTTTGTATTGGTTTTTAATTGGCTGTTCACCGCCCTGAGTCCGGTAGGAGAAGGGCGGTATAGAAATCTAATAAATAAATAAATAAATACTAGAACTCAGGATGTTAACACACAGCCCATTACCCAGGTCACTAAAACACAAAAGATTAATGGGCACACATCAAGGACCTCACCCACACAGGATGTTACGAAACAGCTGACTAATCTGCAAACATCATCAACTAATCAAGATGTAACAACAGAGGCAGCCAACCCACTCACAGCAACAAAGCCAGCACCCCACACCTCCCCACCAGTATTTATAGAGAGCTCTGATCACGCTTTCCTCACACAAGCATGTTGCCGAAGACACCAGCCTGAAGATCAAAGCTTCCAGGAGCACGAAGCTGAGAACACCAGCCTGAAGATGACGAATGAGACTTCGTCGAAACGTCACCAAGATACTTCCAATTCTACGCGGGAGAAGACCCGAATAACCAAAGACCTATACACACACACACACACACACACACACACACACAGGTGTGTGTGTGTGTACACACACACATGTACACACACATGTACACACACACACACATATACACACAGTTTCAATATTAGATGTACTTAAAGTGTGTGCAATTCATGGACTTTGACGGTAATATAAGAAGCAGCCTTGGATGAAACAAAAAGAAAAAGCTATACTTTTACACTGTAAAAATTCCTGTAAAGCACAAGATAAATGATTAGCCAAATGAATAATTTCTTACCAGCTCATCTCAATCAATTTATATTTCCCTCTGAAAATCTTGATGTTAAATAGAGGCAATAAATCATTCCATTTGCCTTTATTCTTTGGCCTTGATCAAGACCCATTTCTATAAATGTTCTTTCTGGCTGCAATCATGGACATTTACTTGCACTGGTGGAGTGCACTAAGGAACTAGTAGTTAAGCTCTGTTGAAAGGAATCACACTTGCGCTAAATGATTACTTAGCTGAAAGGCCCCTGATTGCCCATTTCTCAGAGCACCTTTGTTGGCACCTGTCTTGACCATTAGATGTAACAGCTTTGGGACAATAGAACTTCAGCACAGGAGACTTTTTTTCCCAAGAATGCAATTATGAGATGAAAGGACTCGTCTTTCTTCCAACAGCCTATGCATCTATTTTCCCAACTTAATGGCCCATTGCATAACAAAATGGCTGCAGATAGTCCATCTTCAAGAACCATTCCAGGCAGGTCCTCCTAATAAGCAGGAAAAGGCCTGCTGTGGCTGCATGTTGCCCTTTGGTGCTCTTTTTCCAACCCAGCCATCTGTTATTCTAAAACCTATCTCATAATTTCACCCCCATGGAAAATTGTATCCAGCCATTTGTTGGTGTTGAACAATTGATTGCATGGTTCTTGTCATTCTCAATCCCCCCTTATGTGTTATCTCCCTGAAAAAAGCTGCCACTGAAACTTATGTGGCATTTTACACATTGTCAGGCTGACAACAGAGCATATTAATCTATACAACCAGCTTCTAAAGAAATGCTAATTTATCCAGCAGAGCAAACAAGGGCAACTCCGTGCAGCTCTCACCTTTGAGCAGCATTGACAACTATTTCTTAATGGATTTCCTGTACTCACAACTCAGACATGCCCTCGTTCCCCATATAGAAAGCCTGAGTGTTGCTACCTTTTCTTGAAAAGGCATCAAGAGCATTTAGCCACCACCATTTCCAAGTTTTAAATCTGTCCATTTAAAAATAAACAAGAATCTGCAGTCCATTCTGATCACTTCAGGAAGCATTTAAACAGAGACGTATAATAGGAAGAATGCTGGAGATACCACAGAGAGCAATTTACCACTGGCATACATGGCTCTCTGCATCTCATTCAGGCTTGCAGAAGAATTTAACTCAGAGCTAATTAAAAAAACACCCCACACATTGTCACATTTCTGAGTTAAATGTATAAAATGTCCGGTAGCCATAAACCTTCTCTTCAATCAGGTTCCTTGGAGTGATATGCAACCAGCCATGAATCTAATCCATTCTATTACTACTTCACATAGTGTGCAATTAATTGGTTTAACTCATTGCCACAAGATATGGCAACAGCCTTTAGCTTGGAGACAGTCAGTCTCCCTCCCTCCTTCCCTCCCTCTCCCCCTTCCTCCCTCCCTCCCTCCACCAATAACTAGGGAGCAAATGACAGCATGAGGCTTTTGCTGTTATGTCCTGCTTTTGGACTTCCTAGAAACATCTGGTTGGCTATTAGAGGAAGCAAGAAGCTGAACTAACTACTCTTTGGCCTCTTGTTATATTCATCCACTCAGAACCCTTTTCACAATTTCATGTACGGTGTTAGAATTAAAGAAAAACAAAATTGTTACATTTCACATCATCAGGCTTTTTAAAGAAGCCCAAGGGAGGGAGCAGAAGAATTTCATCACGGACAAGGTTGTATGGTGGTGGATGTATGGATAGTTTCATCAGTATAGGGATCCAGATTTGCCCAAACCTGCCTGCTAGTGGCCATAGCAACAGAAGGAAGTCGGCATAAAGAGACAAGGTACAGAAGGAAGGGCGGGGCCATCTTCAGGGGGTTGAAAAATAGTCAAGACGGAAGTTGTGACCAAATGATCAAAGCTCTGGCATTTTTTAAACAAATTACAATCCAAGGTTTTTCAGATGGTGTGAACTAAGGGCGGATTTCAAAACCCATTGCTACCGCTTTGCTTGTAGGCGCGTTCACATTTGCTCGTGCAACGCTTCTGTGCATACACAGAAGCATCCGGGCGGGTGGGTGGAGCCTCCTGCTGCAGCCGCTAGTGGTTTGCCCAATCCAGGGCGAACCGGTAGCAACCCACCACTGGTGTGAACTGTACAAAAAGAACACCTTCCTACATTCCCAGGCTTCTCTTCTTGCCAACCCCATCTACTAAAAGGCAAATAGCCTGCAGCTATTTATTTCCTTCATTTTTAAAAATAATGCTGAAGTATAAAAGATACAAAGTAGTTTACATTATTTTTGAACATTTATATATTTGAGCTTAAATTTCCAGAATATTAAAATAAACACCTAAAAATATGGCATTTTTAAAAAGTGGCTGTACCAAAATTCAAAATGGGGTTCTTGATGTACTGTACAATGACTTACCTTGTCCTGAAAACAACCAAGCCTGATGTATATCATCTCCAGGCAAAGACCACACAGTCCTATGGCAATATTTTTGGACTGACTTGTTTAGAGACAACTGTGATTGACATGGTATAAAGTCTCCTCAATTAATCAATGATGACATTTTCCTCCAGGTCAGTTGCCAAAGGGCTCAATTCAAATTAAATTTGTTAGCCATATTACTGTGTGTGTGTGTTGTGTACATGCATACCGTATATGCAGCACAAACTTTGGAATCTTTAGATAATCAGTTGAGCAAGAACTGTAAACTGGAAAGCAGAAACAGATCATCAACCTTTATAGCCTGAACCAATGACACCATTTTATATATAGCTTTTCCTTCTTCTAAATATTGGTAAGCATTTCTCTTCTGTTGAATCTGTAATGACAGCACAGAAAGTTAATAATCAGAACAGTTATGCACTGGAGGCCAGGGGCAGGGGAGTGGAAAGGAAGGAGTGCCTCATAGTGACAATTTCACATTTATTTGAAAGCTATCAGCTACCATTGATCCGAGATGGCATTGATCAACAGACACATATTTGCCACCTTCTTGGTGCTTATTCTGAAGGGATTTTGCAATTCTCCACAGTGGTAACTGCAGAAACCGCAAAAAGGTTGCCAACTTGATGAGCCCCTCTCCCAATCCCTTTAGACCTGGCATACAGCTGATTTCTTATAGGAATAAAAGTTCCTGTGACTCAGATAGCTGTGCTGTACGACTATTGATCTTTGAACTCTCCAGATCATCATGCCCTCTTCTAGTGTCTTAAATCATGCCTCTTCAGTTAATAAGCTGGTTTATTTCTGAGATGTTCCAGCAACAAATCATTGTGAGGGCATGATGTTAAACTGGCTTATTTTCCAAAAAATAAAGGCTGTCTTAATTTTGCAGTGAACAGTGGATGGCACTATCTATGTGCTCCCATGGTAAACAAACAGATAAATACATGGATCCGAATTGTCCCCTGAATTGTCTGGAAGTGGAGACATTGAGCTCGTAGACATATATGAGACTTCAGAGTTTATCTCTGAAGGCTCTTCTTCCTTGATCCATCAAAGAGTGACAGATAGCTTATTTATTTGCATTTGTGTATGTGCGTGCATAATTTAGATTCCACCCATCTCACTCACAGATTGACTCTGGGTGGTGTACAGTTAAAAATATAAAAACCATCCCATTAGGAGGTAGTTAAAACAAGGATAAAATAAATAAAGGTAAAAAGTTGTGGTGGGGGGATGAGACGCCCTTCAAGACACTAACCAAGCACGAGGTTGCAAGCCTCAAGTGAGTCTGTAGAGCCAGGATTTCAGATACTTCTGAAAGGCCAGGAAAGTGGAGGCTGCCTTGCCTCGGGGGGGGGGGGGGGAGAATGTTCCAAAATTTCTCTTCTTGGACCCTGATAGTTGAAATTCCTTAATTGATGGAGTCCATGACATACCATCCCTCCCTTACTGAATGAGTGGGGAGATGTAATGCTGATGTAATGGGGAGAAGATGGTTTCACGGTAGCCTGGCCCTATGCCATGTAAAAATTTAAAGGTCATAGCAAACACCTTGAATTGGACCTTAAAGCAAACCAGCACTCATTGCAGCTTGAGCAGCAAAGGTCTTATATGTGCTACCTTGTGGGACTGCATTCTATACCAGCTGGAGCTTCCAGGTACTTCTCAAGAGTAGCTCCATGGAGAGCATGTTGCAATACTCCAGAAGGGAGATGACAGTGTGTGAGTGATGAAGAGCAGGGTCTTCTTATCCAGGAAGAAGCATAACTGCTGCACAACATGAAGTTGAGTGAAGGCCCTCCTAGGCATGTTTGCCACTTGTACTTCAAGCAGGACCTGTGAGTTGAGGAGGGCGTCCAGGTTATGCACTGGGTCTGTCTGAAATAGTGCAGCACCATCCAGGACCAATGATGATAAGTTCCCAGATACAGAGGGGCCCCACCCACAACAAACTTCAGACAAATTCCAAGATGAGCCACAGTCATCCAGTTCTTACTTTACTTTTCCTGATATCTAAACAACTTGCTGGAAGAAGAATTGTTAAAGTGTCATTAGCTTGCATTGTTTCTAAAATCTCTTTCTGCAGAATAAAGGTATATATGGGTTTTGGATTTTGTTTCATTCATTTCAAAGTCAACCTAGCATCTAGGTTTTTATGGGACTCTTAGCAAATGGACTTGGCTTTGGTTAGGGACTGATGAGGGAACCACCAGGGAAGGCGAGACTGGAAGTGGAAGCAATGGCCAACACTTTTCCTGTTTGGCCAGAGGGAGGTCCATCACACTAGACATAGCTGATAAAAGAGATGGTAGCCACAAGCCACGTCTGTATTATTGCTAAGAAAAGTATATGGCTGCATCCAAGTAGTCACAGAAGTTGAGCTTGACCAAGAGAAGACTTTCCTTTTTCCTTATTATGCAGTTCCATTCTGTTCAGCTATTTGAGACAGAATGTTTTTTTTTAAAAAAAAAATCTAGTTGCATAGGCACAAAGTGAATGACAAGTATGATAGATTACATCCCAGCAAGATATAAAGGCAATTGGCAAAGCTTTTCAAGAGACTTTGGGACCCTTCCCTCAGGCCTGTTTCTTCTTCCTTATCTTGTTCCCTTGTCCTGGAATATTGAGGTGAGCATCCAACCCAGGGATGAACAGAGGAGGAAGGAAAGGACCCCCTGCCTGCTCTGACAGCCTCTCTCTGAGGCCACGGAAGAACAGGCTGCTGCTGGAGCAGAGAACTGGAGGGAGCCGATAAGCCTCAGCACAGCGATAGAAATCGGCTGACTGGTTATCAAGGAAGAACAAATACCAAATAGATTTTGATGTGGTACTTACCATTTGGGGGGGGGGGTTGTTGTTGTTTTTTTAATCCAAGGGAAAAAAGAAAGATGAAAAGAAGAGGGGCAAAGGAGAATTGTCTTTCCCCTCCCTTTGGCCAAGTGGTTTTCCCAAAGGAAGTTTGCAGGAGCCTGATGGCAGAGGAAGCCCTAATGATCAGTTGGAAGCAGTTAAGAAAGAGAGATGGGGGGCGGGGTGGGGTGGTTTCAGACCTAATGCTGAGGATAAAAATGGGAATGTGGGACTCCTCCACCCATCATGGCCATAAAACTGTTGCCAATGCAATGCAAAGAATGATGGGCAATCTTTTGGTAGGCTTTGGGAGGGACGAGGGTTGCAGGCTGTTAATAGATAGATAAAACTGTCCCACCAATATAAGTGAACCCAGAAATTAATTTGTTTGTTTACAAGTTTACAGAGTTGCCTTCGTGCACTGCCCAGCTCAAAAAGGTAAAGAATACTGCAGCAGATTCAGGTGCTCAGATTACCCAAATCATGGATAACATTGGTGGGCTTGAAAAATCCAAGGTGTGCTGAGTCATGAATCTTAGGAAATGATTGGCTTGGTTATTAGAGATATTCCAATCCAAAACTATAATCTTGAAGATGATCGGGGTGGGGTGGGGGTGAGGTTGTTAAGATTGATTGACAGATCCAGGAAACATTTGATTAAAGTCACAGCTGCTAAACAAGGTATCCGTGGGAGCCAAGCAGGAAAAAGATATTAGGCTGATTGTTTGTTTGTTTGATTTATTTTATTACGCTTAAATACTGCTGTCAGCTCTGAGTGACTTACATGTTCTACTAACAAAGTTAAAAACAATTCAAAGTCAGTAGTATAACACTGGCATCCCAATATCCTATAAAAACATAAAATAAAAATTAAGCAAACATCCAACTGCAAGTTGACTGACTTCAACATACTGATGACACCTGGCCCTGGATTAATGATATGGCCTCCCCAGGCACCATCATGTCGATCAGGGGTCCCCAAACTTGGCAGCTTTAAGACTTGTGGACTTCAACTCCCAGAATTCTGGAAGTTGAAGTCCACAAGTCTTAGTTGCCGAGTTTGAAGACCTCTGATGTAGATCTTAAGTAGGCATTGGAGAGAATTGAGCTTTGTAGCACTCCAGAACAAAAGGCTCTGAGGCTCATTATCTTCCTGCCCACTGATTTCAACTGACCCTTCAGTAACAAGAAGGATAACTGCAAAAAAAATAATCCCTACTTCCGAAATAGAAGTACCATGATTGATGATATCTGCTGAGAGATCATGCAACCAGAAAGGTCCCCTCCTGGTATCATCCTGGTATCATCCTGAGTCATCAGTATCATAATCTGACTGGAAAGGGTCAAGACAATCTGTTTCTGTCAATACTCTCTCCTCTTGCCATACAGTACTGATACAATACTGCCAAGTCATGAGATGGTTTTCTGAGGATGGACATACCACCAACTCTCTCCAAGGAAAGGTGGTGAATGCATCTTCTCCAAAAGATGCATTCACCACCATCCTAAAGCAGCCTCTTGGCCGATGGAGGTATTTTCAAATTTTCTTTCTTACTGATTTAAATGATAGGCCAGTTTACTAAGGGGAACCTTTTGTTTAGATAGCCATATCCTTAAGTCATTTAGGACTTCAAATGTTAGGAACAGCACCTTGAATTTCACCTGCAACTGAAGGCAGTGCAAACTTTGTCATATGGGAATGATATAATTCCTATATCTTGCATTGGTCAGAAGGCTAGCTATAGCAATTTGCACCAACTGAACCATATGACATTTTTAAGAATACTCTCACATAAATTGCACTTAACATTAGGCCCTGTGCAGCTGTTAAGGGCACAGACATAGAAGCATAAGGTTAGTTATGAGGTGAACTGGTCCAGTGTGTCTCCATGTTAACAACCTTAAGATGTGTGGACTTCAACTCCCAGAATCTCCCAGTCAGCATGCTTGGGAGTTTAGTTCTGGGAGTTAAAATCAATACATCTTAAACTTGCCAAGGCTGAGAAACACAGATATATCCATCCCAAACATGAATTAAATTTACTAAACACAAATGCCATTAAAATCATTTTAGTTTTATTTCACCAGTTGTGTGTTGAAAGATCCAACTGGAAGTTGCAAGCTGTTCAGAACTGTCCAAGGGCAAATATATGGATCCTTCTAAGTTACAATTAGCAGTCTCATAGCTTCTTTGCAATTTTCAAAACCATAAGAACAACACAATGTTTTTACACGGAGGGGAAATAGTATTAAGTTAAAATTTTTCTGCAGATTGTCTTTGGATACTGAATTATGGAGGCTGCTGTCCCTGAAGACTAAACTGTCCTTGTCTAACACTTTTCTTTAAAGGCTTAGAGTCACTTATTAATTTAGTGAAAGTGCTTTCGTGGGAGCTATTGTCTGAGTTAATTGATTTGCTATCAATATCTTGAACTGATTAGTCCTTGGAATCTGATAACTATTAAAGATGAAATGGTGTACACAAATGTTCACACTTGCTTGGGAACAGTTCTAAATTCTGAATATTTTAAAAAGAATGACTTTCTATGTCATTCAATTGCCATGCATGGAGGAAAAGAATGATGTAGGATTTTCATTCTGACTTATTGAGTGTGGGAATGCAATACATTTACCTAACATCATTGGATACATTTAAAAGCTCTTCCACTACACCAGCCTAACTTCAATCAGCCAATCAGTCAAACAATCAATCTTGCTTTGCTTCAAATTGGCCAACGAAAATAACATCAATGAGTGTTATATAAACTACATACATAAATAAACAGACTCACTCTTTAAATTGGCCCTTCACTTTTTCTGTATAGAAGCAAGACTACATTCTTAATGAGGCAAGAGTTGCTTAAGGAAACAGGGCCCTCTTGGTGTCAAGCCTGGGCTATGGAATTCTCTCTTTGTAGAAGTTAAGCAACTTCCAGCACTTATTGTAAATCCTTTATAAAACCTTTTCATCTAAAGAAGGCTGTAAAATATAATGGAAATATAAAGCATTTAATATTAAAATATACAGTATAAGAATTTCCTGTTCTTAGCTTGGTTTTTAAATAAGTTGTCCAGAATCTTTATAAGTTGTTGGAGGAAATAAATGGAAGGAATAAATTTTAAAAAATATTTTATTTATTTTTAGATTTATATCTCACTTATCCTCCAGTAAGTCAACTTTAATATATATAGTATTCCCTAATCTAGATCAACAACTGGCTGAAAGAGGTGACTGGCCCAAAGTCATCAAATCAGGTTCTGTGGTTGAGGGTGATCAGGTACCTGGGTCTCCCTGCTGTCCAGTCTGATACCTTAACCACAACTTTGCATTGGCCCTCTGTAAATTATTGTATTTAATTATTCTATTATATTTTGGAAGTTGGGATGCACCTGAAAGGGCATGTGATTGGGCATCACATAAATAAATTAACATCAGAGGAAGCACTTTTTCTGGCGTAGATTTTATGTATGACAGACAGTAACTGGAAAGTAGGACCTACTTATTGACTTTAGCATTAATTGTGGTTAAGTTACTTACCCACTGAATATTTTCCAGATGATATAGTAAACAATTAGTCATGGTTTGATAGTCATATCTCAGTAATCTTTGATCAGGCTGTAAGTTCCTGGTTGATTATTTATTGCAAAGAATTTCAAAATGCATGTAATGAATTTATCAGATATGTAGTAGCTACACTAGGAGACTAGCTTTTCTCCCAGTTGGTCTCTCTCTCCCTCCCTCCCTCCCTCCCTTCCATCTTCCTTCCTTCCTTCCTTCCTTCCTTCCTTCCTTCCTTCCTTCCTTCCTTCCTTCCTTCCTTCCTTCCTTCCTTCCTTCCCTCCCTCCCTCCCTCCCTCCCTCCCTCTCTCTCTCTCTCTCTTTCTATCTATCTATCATATCTCTCTCTCATCTAATATTTCTTTATCTCCAGATAAAGGTGTACCTTCTGTAACTCCCAAATAGGAAAAGCTGCAGCAAGATCAATTCTGCATAGGCACTCTTGCTTCTTTGAGGGAACTAATGGTTGCCTAACCATTAAACTAATGTTAACCTACGTTAGGATGGTATGTCAGTCATACTTAAGATAAGCTGACATACAAAATTATATGGTTGCAGACACCTATTAAGACACTTATCCTTTGACTCATGGTTTAGGTTGTGATGACCAGGGGTGTCTGTGAAATGGGATAAAAAAGTCAAGGTAGGTGGAGGCTACAACTGCACAATAGAAACTTTGTGCCTTTTTTACCTGCATCACAAGCACACAATGCAACAAGGTTCCATCTTGAGTTTCTTAAGCCCCCACCTCTGTTGATGATACAAATGCCAATCTCCAATATAGTTTAGCATGCCATGCATCTATTTTTCATCTGTCTGATTTAAATCAATGCCTGTGTCTCCTCTCCTTTAAAAAAATCATTTAAATCTTGTCTTTTAGACTCCATGCTTACTTTTAGGGTTTATTAAGTTAGTTCCTGATCTGATGATTTGATGATCTGATGATAGAAAAGTGCTTAAAATATATATTGACCTACATTTTCTTATCCTCATGCTCAAAAACCTGGACACCCCTCTTCCAAGTGGCCAGAATCTTTATCTATAAGAAAAGTATAACAAAGAAGCTGTGACTAGATGCTATGTAGAATTCCATGCAGAATTCAATACAGGAGGACAAGAGGGACTTCCACATTTTAAGGCATACTGCAATGTCAGTTATGAGCTGATTATCTATGGGCATAGTATTATGGCCTGCACTGGGAAGGAATTACATATCCCCAAGTTTGGAGTGAGGTGGAAATCTGGGTTTTCACCAGAGGTGGGTTTCAGCAGATTCTGACCAGTTCTGGAGAACCGGTAGTGGAAATTTTGAGTAGTCAGAGAACCGGTAGTAAAAATTCTGACTGGCCCCACCCCTATCTATTCTCTGCCTCCCAAGACCCAGCTAATTGGGAGGAAATAGGAATTTTGAGGTAACCTTCCCCTGGAGTGGGGTGGGAATGGAGATTTTACAGTATCCTTCCCCTGCTATGCCACCAAGCCATGCCCACCAAGCCATGCCATGCCCACCAAGCCAGGCCCACAGAACTGGTAGTAAAAAAATTTGAAACCCACTACTGGTTTTCACGCTGTCCAACTTTTTGGTAATATTCCAAGTGCAACATGGAGATGGAGGGCTGATTTAGCCTATATTATAGCAATAGCAATAGCACGTAGACTTATATACTGCTTCGTAGTGTTTTACAGAGTAAGCAGTTGGGAGCACCCCATTGCTCCCAACAATCTGGGTCCTCATTTTACCGACCTCAGAAGGATGGAAGGCTGAGCCAACCTAGAGCCAATCAGGATCAAACTGTTTACAATCGGTAGAATTAGCCTGCAATGTTGCATTCTAACCACTGCCACCAGGGCTCAGGTATGATGATTTTTCTTATAGTAGGTTCTGTATCTTGATGAGGCCCTGCCAGTACAAGCATTTAGCAGCTCTTGATAGGAGTGTGTTCCCAGAGTGAAAGACCAAGATAAATATATTAACCATCTACACTCAGATCCAGTAAAAAGGGAGTGCATTTCTAGACAAGGCCCTGGGCCACGTGTTTTCCACGAATGGCTGGAGATATTTTTCTAAACAAAAAAGCAGATAAGGCACCACGCTTTACTCCATTTATTTAATTTTTACTAAAAATAAAGAGGACAAAATTACAGTCAGATGAGGCAAAGATGTGACCAAAGATGTACATGACTGTTAATGTCCATAGAGAAGATATTGCCTGTTCCCCTTATATTGCTTTGCCAGACCTCTCTCTCTTTTTTGCATATATGCAGAAAATACAGCATGTTTCAAATCAAATAGGAGAGCTCTGGTTGCAGCATGGGTAATTGGGAAGGTTCTCCATTACATAGATAAAGAATGCTGTGATGGTATAAACTGCAAAGATGGGAAGAATAAAATTAAAATATAGAAAGTTTATTTCAAGATTTCCTGACAGTAGGAGCTATTAAGCAATGGAGCAACTTGCCTTCCAAAGTTGTGGGTGCTCCATTGCTGGAAGTTTTCAAGAAAAATTGGACAACCACTTGTCCAAGATAGTGTGAGGGCTCCTGCCTCGGGTAAGGAATTGGACTAGAAGACTTCCAAGTTACCTCCCATCCTTATGATTCTAGGTGCTATCTTTCTGGAAGAGCAATCAAAATGAAAGCTATTCTTCTTCAACTAGGTTCACACAACCAGACCATAGCATCTATTATGTCTTATTGGGTTATGCGAATCCAGGGTTGTGATTTATTTGATAAACCATGGATGTACGAATAATGGTTGAACATAATGTGCAAATGCATTTTTCATGTTATGCAGTGATAGTTGGTCAGGGGAAAGGAAGTTAGTTATTACAGTCTACCACAGTGATGGCTAACCATTTTGCCATCGCGTGCCAGGAGAGGGGGGGGCGGGGGAGGGTCACACGTGCACATGCCCACGCACATGCACACACAACCCCCTCCCCTTCCGCTCCTGGCACATGATGGCCTGGTAGGCCTTCTAGGAGCCTCTCTAGGAGTAGCTGGAGGATGGGGAGAGCAAAAAAGTCACTTCTTGTCCCACCAGGAGTCAGGAAATGGGCCATTTCAGCCTCCAAGGGAGTGGGAAAGGCTGTTTTTGCCCTTCCCAGATAAACAGAGAGGATCTGGAGCCAGGTAAAAAAGAAAAACGGGCCTTCCCCATCCCCTCCCTGCCCTCCAGAGGCAGGAAACAGCCTGTTTCCCTACTTCTGGTGGGCCCAGAAGGCCCGAAAATCAGTTGGCCAGCATGCGCATGTACCCAAGAGCTGAGCTGGTGTGCCCACTAATATGGCTCCACGTACCACCTGTGGCACATGTGCCATAGGTTCGCCATCACGGGTCTACCAAATTTTGATAACTGATACTTCTAAAATATCTTTTCATAAGAGTAGTACAGACAAAACTTGTGAGTAAACTACCCTACATTGCTTATAATGAAATGAAATACAATGAAAAAAAAAAATGACGAAGAAAGTTTTACTGTGAAAATGTGGCACCACCACATTATGTAAAGAGAAGAGCAATAGAGCCAGTAAGAACGGTAGCAAAGTTAGGTCTTAAAAGGCATGCAAATGGCCATCTTATAACGGAACAATTTGCCTCTGGGCCGCTGTCTCACAACTGTGGATGAAATGTCTACTTTTCTGAAATTGTTCTGTGTGATGGGGAAGACTCCCCTCCCGACTGAAATGGAGTGAATTAAGCTGGTCAAAGGTAGCTGAAAGACACAATTGTCTTTAGTGCTGGCCATTATCAGAGAAAATGACCCACATACGCTTGCCATATCTTGGAGGATTTTGGAGAATTTTCCTTTTCATCAGTGTACTCAACTGTGAACTTACTTTTTTTTTTTTTTTTTGCTTTTAAAAAGCAGAGTTGGTAAAAGAGTGTCTGGAAGAAAAGCACGAAAGGAAATGACCTGATGCAGATATAACTGTAACAGGCTACTGGAGTAAAAGGCCTCTCAGTTTGACCTCATAAAGCTTTTCCAGTGTTAGAGCTAAGTTAAATCATGTACCAGCTAGTGTACATAATAACAAGAGATATAAGTCAAATCCTGTGCCTCTCCTGGGGATTGCTCTCAACTCCAACAAGAATTCAGCAATGCTTCAAGGTCTCTAATGTCATAATACAGTGAGAAAATGAAACGATTGAAGGCAGCAACATATTGTAAGCAATGCCGAATTGTTTTATTTCGAAGCAATTTTAAGCAGACCCATGCACATATACACACACGTCTACTGTTCTGCAAAATATATTCATTAGCTGTCCTGAGTCAAATTAACTTATTTCTTCTTCCCATTAACAGCATAACTGAAAACAAAAGAGTTGCATGTTAAGACTAACATCCTCCACGATATTCATTCCTTTGGTGCTTTGCCAACATTCTCAGTATTTAACACACGATGCTTTCATTTCAGGTCTGATTTTTCAGGAAATATAGTAATAGTAATATAATAGCACTAAAGCACAGCATCTAAATTTGCAAATTACAAGTACACCCAAGGAGTGAGAGAGGCTAAAAAAGTGAAAAGATCAGTGGAAGGATGTCTAGCAAACCCAATCAACATCAAACGCATTGCCCTGTGAGCTTCTCTTACTAAACAGCGACAGCAGCAATGACATTATACTTGTTCCAGAGGTGAGTTTCAGCAGGTACTCACCAGTTCTGGAGAATCGGGAGCAGAAATTTTGAGTAGTTCAAAGAACCGGTAGGCAATCTCTCCGTCGCTGGGCGGCTTGTTCGTTCGGCCGCCGCCCCCGCCGCCTGTAGAGCCGCTTTTTCGATCCAAAAGTGGCTCGGAAAGCTCCCCTTTGGAAATAAGGGGGGGCTAGAGTGGGCAGCTCCAGGTTGAGCCCCAGAAGCGCTACCAGGGTGGTCTTTTGTGCCCTGGTAAGCGCTCTGTGTCTGGGCTCCCTCTTCAAGCTGCTGGATCTCCGAGCGGCGCGGGACCTCTGCAAGACAGAGCGAGACGGAGAGGCAACTCCAACGGCTATAGCATATCTCTAAATGTACTACAACGAATTTGGTGAGACTTGGAATCTTTTATGTGAATTATAACGTTTTTAAATGGACTTTTTTTAACTTTGGAAAGCAAGCTGTCTCTGTGTAAAAGTGCTTGAAAATGGCGGCTGATTAAAGCTGTGCTAGTGAAAGCAGAAAGCGCAGCAAGAAAGTGAAAGTGTGCCTGCCTGTAATTGTATTGAGTCTATTTACAAGTTTTACAAGTTCTTTTTAACTGCAAAAGATAACGGATTTTACTCCTTTTCTGTAAAACTGGGGAGGACAGGAAAAGGAGGAAGATTTCTTTCTTTTTTTCAAAGATTTAAATCCTGCTCAGGCATGGCTTCAAAGAAAACGGGGGGGGGGGATTCCCCCACACATCAGACAAAGGAAAAGTTAGTGTCAACTTCAAAACAGTCACAAGACAGCGAGACAGAGGATTTGAAAGCATTTATATTAAATATACACAAATCCTTGGGAGAGCTTTCTGGAAAAATGAGAAAAATGGATGAAAGGATGGGCAAAAATCAAAAGGAAATGAAGGTGATGGTGGGGGAAGTGAAGGAGCTGGTGGAGGAAAAAACTGAAGGATTACATCAGAGTGTAACTAAAGTAGCTACAGTTCTTACTGATGCCCTATTGGCTGTTGAGAAAAAGGTGGAGGACTTAAATTCTGAAGTGGAAGCTAACAAGAAGGAAGCAAAGGAACAGATGTTTAAGGTGGTGGTGCAGAATCAGAGGCTTGAAGAGGAGATCACGATGTTGCAATATGGAGTATGCCATAAGACTGAGAGGTTTAAGGGAGAATAATAGAGAGGACTTGAGGGCAACTTGTGTGGAGGTTTTGGCTAAGATTTTAAAAGCTGAACCAGACGTGATTGCCAATAGAATTGACAAGCTGTACAGAGCTAATTCACGTATAGCGAGACAGAGGAATTTGCCAAGAGACGTGGTGATCTATTTTACTGAGAGAAAATTGAGAAATGACATTCTGCAAAGTTCTTTCCATACCACTGTTCAACATGATGGTAACCAAATTGGTGTTTACAAAGAGCTGTCACCAAAGATGTTAAGAGATCGGAAAGATTTTGGCTTTCTTGTAAATGAGTTGAAAAAGCGTCAGATCCCATTTAGATGGGATGTTCCTGTTGGTATCATTTTGCGACATGAGGATGTAAGATATCGTATTAATTCTGTGGAAAAGGCGGAACAGTTTTACAACAATGTCTTAAAAAAAATCTTAATATCACCTCGTTCATCTACACTTTTAGCTATTGAAGATATCTCAGTTGAGAAGGCTTCTGAAGAGGGGATTCAAGGAGTAATTTTGCCAAAAGAAGGACAGGCAAATCAAGAAGTACCAAGGGAGGAAACTCTAGGTGCTGTAGGAGGTCTTTCAGAGGATTCGCTAATAGAATTTCTTGAGGTTAAACCAAAGCAATCCAGAGCTACAAGAGAGCCTGATTTGGACTTACTGATGCAAGAACCTAAAGACCAACGTATAACTCGAGCCGCAGGAAAGCAAAGATTAGAGACACATCAGGGGAGGATACCACAGGAAGAGAATGGTACAAAAGGGAAAAAATTATACTCTGAAGCTGTGGGAGGGGCGAGACAGAAGACATCGGCTGTTGGAGAGAGTCTTCGTCAAATGCTCAAAGGGCTTCATTCATTTTCAGAATGACACTCAGATTTTTATCATGGAACGTGAACGGTTTGAACTCACCACAGAAAAGAAGAAAAATATTTCATTACTTGAAGCAATATAAAAATGATGTCGTTTGTTTGCAAGAAACTCATATTAGAACCCAGGACCAAAAATTCTTAACTTCAAAACTTGGATCACATTTCATATCTTCTAGTTCGGTGAAAAGGAATGGACTTGTTTTTTATATTTCTAAAAGAATACCAGCCAAACTTATAGAAGCGGATGATGAGGGGAGATACATTGCAGTCGAAATAAATATACAGAATGCTTTGATACTTCTAATTGGCATTTATGATCCGAATCAGCAGCAGGAAAGTTTCTATAAAGTGTTGAACAATAAAATACTGCAGTGGAATTATAAGTCTTTTCTGATTATGGGTGATTGGAACGGGGTGATTGATGTAACGCTTGATAAAAAGACGTCTGCCAAGAAAGGGAATAAGTTACCACCGACTTTCTTTTCATTGAAAGAAGAATTGGAGTTGAAGGATGTTTGGAGAATTCATCATCCCAAGGAATTGGATTTTACCTTTTTTTCTGATAGACATAAATCTTTTTCGAGAATTGATTTTATGCTGGCTACTACTGATTTACTTACTATAGCGACTAAGACAAAAATATTTCCCAGAACTTTAACGGATCATAGTCCGGTGTGGATAGAGATAAATTTGGGTAAAAGAGAAAGGAGATCTTGGCGTATGAATGAAAATCTATTTAGATATGAAAAGAATATTATGGACCTTAAGAAATATGTTAAAGAATTTTTTGATATTAATTTGAACAAAGGTACACCTATTGAGATTGTATGGGATGCAAGCAAGGCTTATATGAGGGGTGTACTGATCTACATGAATTCTAAATACAGATTAATACGTCAGAAGTCAAGAATAGATCTGGAGACAGAGATAAAGGAGAAAGAGCAATTGCTTATTAAGAATCCGACTGATGAAAAGGTACAATTAACGATAAAACTCCTGAAAGATCAATTTCAAATATTGATGGCGGATCAAACAGCAACTAATCTGCAATATGCTAAACATAATACTTTTTGTAACGCTAATAAACCTGGCAGATGGTTGGCTTATACTTTGAGGAAACAACAAAGTTCTCGTATGATAAACACTATTGAGTATAAAGGGAAACAAGTGCATCAGCAAAATTTAATACATCAAGCCTTTCTAGCTTATTATTCTAAATTGTACCAAGCTGATAAAATTAAAGAGGACTTTATCGATGAATATCTGCAGAAGAAGAGAGTTACAAAAATTTCAAGTACACAAAGTGATAGACTGAATCGACCTATAACATCTGAAGAGATTTTATATGCAATAAAACAATTGAAATTATCTAAAGCTCCTGGGACAGATGGTTTGACGGCAGTATATTATAAGACCTTACAAGAGGAATTGGTTGAGCATCTCAAGGATTTGTTTTGTAATATTCAGCAGGGGGGTAAAATACCCCCCTCTTGGAAGACGGCTTTTATTTCACTGATACCTAAAGAAGAAGAATCTGTAAAACCTGAAAATTTTAGACCAATATCTCTCCTGAATACGGATTATAAAATTTATGCTAAAGTATTAGCCAACAGATTGATGCCAGTTATTCAAGATGTGATTCATGAAGACCAAGCAGGTTTTATAGAAGGTAGACATATGAAGGACAATGTCAGGCAACTCATAGATTTGTTGGAATATCTTGAGGAAAATAAACAGACCTCTGCGCTGCTGGTGTTTTTGGATGCGGAGAAGGCCTTTGATCGAGTCAACTGGGATTTTCTAAAAAAGACTTTGCACAAAATGGATTTTGGGGCACAGTTTATACAAGCGATCTCGGCAATTTATCAAGAACAGACGGCACAAATTATCATTAATGGCAGTTTAACTACCAATTTTAACATACAGAAAGGAACAAGACAAGGCTGTCCATTATCCCCATTACTGTTTATTTTGACTTTGGAAGTGCTGTTGAATGCTCTACGGGACTCGGACAAATTGAAGGGAATAGTTGTAAGGCAAAGAGATTACAGAACAAAGGCATTCGCAGATGATCTGGTTGTTACCCTAACACGACCTCTGGAATCAATCATCCAGATGAAAAACATCATAGAGGAATATGGTCTGGTTTCAGGTTTTAGCCTGAACCAGAAAAAGACTAAGATGATAGTTAAAAATATGTTGGAACCACAAAGGAATGAACTTGAAAGGTTGGCAGGCTTTGAAATAGCTACAAAGGTGAAATATCTAGGGGTCCAAGTTGCAGCATCTAATATAAAACTTTTTCAAAATAATTATGAGGAACTTTGGCATAAGATTCAAAAGGATCTTGAAACATGGAAGAAGCTGCAACTATCTTTGCTTGGTAGAATAGCAGCTGTTAAGATGAACGTTCTACCTAGATTTCTGTTTTTGTTTCAAATGATTCCGGTGCTTAAAAATGACAAGTTTTTGATGGAATGGCAAGCAGGTTTAAATAAATTTATCTGGAATGGGAAAAAACCAAGAGTTAAACTTAAAATTATGCAAGATGCTCGTGAAAGAGGTGGCCTTAAAGTTCCAAATCTACTGAAGCTGCAGTGTTGACACAAGTTGGAGATTGGATTGGAACAACTAAAAGAGAAATTTTGAATATAGAAGGCCATGACTTGCAATTTGGATGGCATGCATATTTACTTTATGAAGATAAGAGAGACAGTGTATTTAATAGACATACTTTAAGACATGCTTTGATGAGAGTTTGGAAGAAGCACCAGCTTCAATTGGATTACAAAATACCTTTGTGGTTGGATCTTGGGCATATTATGCCAAATATAAAGTCACTCGGGGGGTTGTTGTACAAAGAGATACTTCTTAATGATGGGGGCAGATGGCGTTTGAAATCTTTGAATACCCTGTTGGAAGAAGGAGTGAACCTAACCTGGTTGCAGTATTTTCAACTTCAAGCAAGATGGAGAGAAGATCAGAAAATTGGATTAATGTTACATGAAGAAGATTTGGTGATTCAGATAAAATGTAAAGGGCCGATGCATATTAAACGAGTGTATAATTTACTGTTAGAAAGAGATTCAGAGGGTGAATTAGTTAAAGACTGTATGATAAAATGGGCACAGAATTTTGCAGAACCAGTAATGTTGGAAACATGGGAAAAGATTTGGGTCCAGAATGTTAAATTTACACAAGCACAGAACTTGAGGGAAAATTTTTATAAGATGTTTTACGGATGGCATTTAGATCCTAAAAAGTTATCATGTATGTATCCAAATGTTCAACCTAAATGTTGGAGGTGTGATTGTTTGGATGCAACATATTTTCATATTTGGTGGACATGCAGAAAACTGAAAGCATTTTGGATTAAACTCTGGTGGGTAATGCAGAACATTTTGAAGAAGAAGCTTGAGTTTTCTCCTCAGTTTTTTTTGTTGGGAATAGTTAAGGGTTGTTCAGCAACTGACACTAGATTAATTTTACACATGATTACTGCAGCTAGATTATTGATTGGTCAATACTGGAAGAAAGATAATGTACCTACTATAGAGGAATGGATACTGAAGATGTCTAATTTTGTAGAGATGGCTAAAATTTCTGCATACCTAAAAGAAAGGACCCATGAAGTTTTTGCTAAGGAGTGGAAGAAATGGGTAGAATACATGAAGAATAAATATCAAAGTAAGAAGTTTCAATTAGTGCTTAACTGAATTTATATTTTGTATATTCAGAATTAATTTAAAAGAGAAATGTATTGAATTTGATAATTGAATTTATAATTTTAATACTTAGACTTAATTTTAAAGAGAAATGTACTATGCATTGTCCGACTTTGATTTTGATATATGGAATATTGGGAATTATAGTTAATGTTATATATTTATATTACTTATATGATAATTCAATTTAAATCTTATGATGTTCAAAATTATTTTACTAGATTTTTTAAAATAGATTGTTAAGAGTTAAGTGTTTTTTATATTTGATTTATGTTGTCATATATTGGTTTAAAAGAAAAACTTTTTTATTACTTAAGGTTAAAATTGGTTTTAAAATAAGGTTATAGTTTTTTCTTAGTTGGATCTCACCTTAAAAAATTGTTAAATATGTTAATGTTAATGTTTGTTTAATAGCGGAAGTCAAGGGGGGGATTGGGGAGGGATAGGGGGGATAGGGTGGGGGTGGTAGGGGGGTGGGAAGGGGAAGGGGTTTTAAAAATGAACTGTAATGTAAAACTTTTTCAATTAAAAAAAAAAAAGAACCGGTAGTAAAAATTCTGACTGGCCCTGTTCCCATCTATTCTCTGCCTCCCGAGTCCCAGCTGATCAGGAGGAAATGGGGATTTTGCAGTAACCTTCCCCTGAAGTGGGGAGGGAATGGAGATTTTACAGTATCCTTCCCCTGCTACGCCCACCAAGCCATGCCCACCAAGCCACGCCCAGAGAACCGGTAGTAAAAAATTTTGAAACCCACCACTGACTTGTTCCACCTTGTCCTTTTGCTTCCTCTCTATTGAAAACATCTTGCAGAAGAGACACTTCACTTCACTTCTCCAACTTGCTGGAAATGTAAATTTTATAAAGGAACTTATTACCACATGTGGTGGACCTGTCCAAAAACAAAACAATACTGGCAAATGATTAGAACACAAGTAGAAGAAATCACACAACGAAGATTAGAAATGAGACCGGAAATCTTTCTTCTAGGTATAATAAATGGACAATATGAAAAGGAAATAAAATATTTAATCATTCATATAATATCAGCAGCATGAATAATTTTTGCACAAAATTGGAAGAGTAATGACACACCGACAGAAGATAGAGTAATTAATAAGATTATGGAATGTGTAGAAATGGACAGACTTACAAAAGAATTACAAAATAAAGAGGAGCATGATTATTATCTAGTATGGGAAAAGTGGTATACCTGGTTGAAGAATAGAAAAAAGAAAACAGACTAGGGAGTAATTGGAGTTACAGAAACAGGAACATAAATCACTAACATAAATTAACAATGAATCACAAAAATAGATATATGAGTAAGATCAAACAAGGAAGAGTCAAAACACAAATAAGAACATACATTACTGTTGTGTATTTGATAATATATATTTGACAAAATGTATATTTGAAATCTTTATTTACATGTTTTGTTCTGTATGTTTTGTTGTCACTTGTTCTGTTTTGTTTGAACTTTTAAACAAATAAACATTTATTTTAAAAAAAAAGTCTCCTGGGGTCCTGTGTGCAGTGAAATGCTTCAGTGCTCTCCGAGGGCACCACTGCATTGCTATTGCAGCCTCTGTCCCAAAGACTCAGAGAGCACCAACAATTATAGAGAATTTTGGTGCAAATCAGTGATCAAAACTCATTTGTAAGAAATGGAGATAAAGTACTCATAGCACTGGACCTTACATTTCAGTTATTGCTTCGTCTCACACTTCTACAATTAGCTTGTGTCATGAAGCATTGTAAGTATGGGGTACGCCTAGAATGAGAAATGCATGTTATTTGTGGGTGAATGTTGTGGGAATGGAGATTTTGCAGTATCCTCCCCCTGCCATACCCACCAACCATACCATGCCCACCAAGCCATGCCTACAGAACCGGTAGTAAAAAAAAAATGGATTTCACCACTGCTCCAGTCCCATGGCTGGCCTTTACTCTTCCACTCTTTCCACCTTTAGGGATGAATATAACACCCAGCTTTTCAATCTGGCTTTTTTGAAGATTCCCCTTTCTACAGTATATTCTTTCTTACTAATTTCTCTGAGAAGACTCTGGGCTTGTAAAAGTTTCTTGCTTCCTACAAGCCACCGTTGGATTTCTTGCTGGAGAAAGATAAAAATGAAAATTTGATTTTGGGATTGATGATTAGATTTGCATTGATTACATAAATATTGTGAAGTGTTAAAAAGTTAGTTTTTTAATGTATTGGCTTAAATTTAAAATGAGGGAATATATTTATTTATTTATTTATTTATTTATTTATTTATTTATTTATTGGTTTGATTTATATCCCGCCCTTGTCTGGAGACTCAGGGTGGCTTACAATGCGTTAAGCAATAGCCTTCATACTTTTGCATATATCTGCTTAGTAGGGCTTTTGCTCCCACTAAGCGGTGTTCTTTTTTTTTTTAATACAAAGTCAGCTTATTGCCCCCACAATCTGGGTCCTCATTTTACCTACCTTGGAAGGATGGAAGGCTGAGTCAACCTTGAGCCTGGTGAGATTTGAACTCGCAGTAATTGCAGACAGCTGGCAGCTAAGTGCTATTTTAAGAGCGCTTTAGTCCACTGCTCCACCAAGGCTCTTTGGTATTGTAATTTCTATTATTGTTTATCTATCTATCTATCTATCTATCTATCTATCTATCTATCTATCTATCTATCTATCTATCTATCTATCATCTATCTATCTATCTATCTATGTTATTGGAAAAAATTTTCTTGGAATTTATGTTTCAAAAAGATAAATAAAATTTTGATTTTGGGATTGGATAATGAGATCACATTTGATTAGAGAAATATTAATATCCATGTTTTGTCTTCATTTAACAATTACTATATTGTCCCAAAGGTGCTTTTTTCAAGAGGCAAATGACTTTCTGGTTTTTCTTTGAAGGCGTTTTGCTTCTGAAGCTTCTTGGATGAGAAGTGAAATGTCCTCAAAGAAAAACCAGAAAGTCCAGTTGCCTCTTGAAAAAGCGACCACCATGACCTGGATGACTGAGAATCTCCAGAGATAAATTACTATACTTAGTAATTTATGTTAAATTTAACATAAGTTGTTTTTATTGTATTGAATTTTTAAAATGTATTTATTTAAATTTAGAATAAGAGGTTGCTTTATTTTATATTTGTATCTGTACTGGAAAAAGTCAAAAGTTACTCTTTTTTATATTTGTTTGTATTTTTGTCACCTTTTAAATCTCCCCCTTTCCCTCCTTTTGTCTTGTTTTATTTTGTTATTGTTTTGAAATATTGTATTTGCAAATACAATATTGTTATTGTATTTGCAAAAGAAGAAGAAGACAGCGACTCTGGCCTTGCTTTTTTAAGGGTGTCCAAAGTAATATTGACAGAGAAATCCTGTCATGTTTACTCAGAATCAAGCCCACTAGGCTATTGGGCTAACTCTGAAGTTAATGTGAACAGCATACTTTTGCTCAAGTCACAACCTTACAGTTCACCACACATTCTATCAAATAATCCCAGCTCCACTATGATAGAAAGGAGGACAGATAGAGTTTCAAAGACATTTCAAAACACCCTGCTTCTTTACAGCTCACATGCATTCAGGCAAGTTTAAAGCAGGGCAGGCACAGCTCTTGGTGATGCTGGACTTAAATAAAGCAGGCTCACTGATCCCTTGGAGAGCTGCGCTTCTCTTGCTGCTAATACAACTCTAGCTGCACTTCAACGATACCACCTGAAGCATGGAGTTAGAGAGTAGAAGCTCTCTGTGTGGCTTCATTCTGAGCTCTCCATTTATTCAGGCAAATGGCTGAAGGCTGCTGGAGATGTTCTTTCTGCTGCTGAGGATTGACATTTCTGGGACAGCTGACAACTGTGCCTCCATCCCCTCTAGACTCCTGCTGCATCTCACCAAGGACACACGTAACACTGACTGAGAACTATGTTCTAAAATATGTGGGTATGGGGTGAAAGTGTCAGCATGTTATAGCTGGACTTTCCCTCGAAACACCCCATAAAAGTTAATTATCTGATAGGGTTTTTTTTAAAAAAAATAAAAGATCGGTTTTTCCCTAGCTTTGCTCTTTATGCCCTTCTCTATCTTTTTAAAAGCTTTGTTCCTTTGTGATCTTTGCTCTCTGTTAACAGGCATCTATCTGCTAACACATAGGGACATTTTGCATTTCTCCAATCTGCTTTGTTATAAGTTGGTTGAAGTTACCTTCTTATAATTTCTGAGTCCTTGACTCATCTGGCCCAGGGGTGAAATGCTATCGGTTCTCCCGAACAGGTAGTAAAAAATGCTACCTGTTCGGGCGAATCGGTATTTCTGACAATCAGCTGGGAGATGATCAGCTGTGATGTGTGATTTAAATTAGCTAGAATCATCAGCGTTTCCTGCTTTCTAGCTAATCTAAATCATGTGGCACAGTGGATTTCCACCACTGTTCTACTTACCTTTGCAGACTCAGAAGGCTTCAAAATATTCCTTTTTTTGGTGCTGTGTGGGTGCGCCTCAGGTGCACATGCATGCAAAGCATGCATTCGATAACAGACGCAAATAACCAGTAGCAGACTTCAGAGGATTTCACCACTGATCTGGCCACTATCTCCAAGTGAGTGGCAACAGGCCTCCAGACTGTTAAAAGAGTTCCTTCAAAGAAGGCCGAAGTTCTTCTTTCACCTGGCTTTGCAGTGAGAAGCATGGAAATTGATTTCTGGGTATTATCAAAATATTGGCCCCACCCAAAGCAGGATTAGAATCAAATATCACCCTCTAATATAGTGAAAAAGGAACCGACAAAACAATAAACCTGAAATGACAGGCAGAGAATATTTGCTCTTTTCACCCACAAGGGATATTAATTTTCCACACAATTGGAGAGGTCCTTTGTTTCTGAAGGCTCCTGTTGTGTAGGAAATGGATTTGTCTTCAACATGGCACCGTTTAAATTACTTTGCCTAGCAGAAAACCAAGAAACTGACCCTTTAACTTAGCTTTCCCCAAGCTGATGCCCTCCATTATAGTGGGCAACTCTTCCCAAGCTTTCCAACCAATTCTGGGCGTGTAGTTCACAGAGTTGCAGAGGCCAAGTTGGAGAAATCTGCATTAATTAATACGTCACAGTTACTCCATATGGCATCTGGGATAATACCCAAAGACTTTCTCAGCTCAGGCTTCACCTGCTCACGTCATGTAAAAATGCCTACAACAATGTAGGCCATGGGTCACTGCCAACCACCCTGTAAGGGAAGTGCTAGGATTGTATTGTATCAGTATAGTCATTTTTTTAAAAAAAAGAAGAAACAGGGTAAAGGGAGACTTATACAAAAGTACAAAATGCTGCCTTAACATTTGTTTCAAAGCATTTGCAGTCATTTTGCTGGATTACTCAGGATGGATTGGGGGAACAAGAGGAATGGTTGTACAAAACAAAAATAAGTCCCAAGCAAATAAAAAATTCCTGTGGTGTATTCTCTTCATAAACATAGGGATTAGAGGTATAGTAGCTAAGCAGAGCTTTATTATACATCTTTATGAACTTCTCCTAAGTTATATCTCCACCATTATTAGAGGCACAGGAGCCTTTAATAATCTTACGCCAGGCCATTTGAATGGTTCATAACCACTTTTGAGTGTTTTTTATTTATGTTTTTAATATATCCAATATCTAAAGCTGTCTTATAGGCTGCTTTAAGTGATCTTGCACAGTTATGAGAAGGGAGCTGGTCAAGATAACCCCTTGAGACTCAAAGCTCTCACTAAACCCAGTAAAAGATGGCTATGGCCTATAATAACCAGGCTAAGAAGATCTAAACAGTTTTAGATGATTTCCAAAAATGACTCATTTTTATTTTCACCTTTGAACAAAGGAATGGTATGAGCAAGAGATCTGCATAAGAAGAGAACCAAATGTGTGTTACTTCAGAGAATTAAATTGATTTGCACAAGACCTTTATGGTACAATCAGTGGTGGATTTCAAATTTTTTTACTACTGGTTTTGTAGGCATGGTTTGGTGGGTGTTGCATGGCTTGGTGGGCATGGCTTGGTGGTTGTAGCAGGAGAAGGATACTGTAAAATCTCCATTTTCTCCCGATCAGCTGGGACTTGGGAGGCAGAGAATAGGTGGGGGTGGGGCCAATTGGAATTTTTACTACCGGTTCTCCGAACTACTCAAAATTTCCGCTACCAGTTCTCCAGAACTGGTCGGAACCTGCTAAAACCCACCTCTAGTACCAATGCTCTCCCAGCCTAATGGGGACGGTAACATTTGTGAGAAATTTAATGTGATGGAGAATTCAGTTGTGCTCAGCTAAGACATGCAACTACACAACAAGGGGCAACTGATGTCTTGTAGGTTGCATGCACTCAACCTAATTTTTTAGCCCAGGAAATGTTACAGTACTGAATGTCCCATGAGAAAAGGCCAAATCTTCTTATCCAGTCTCATCTATGAAACAAAGAAAAAGTGCCCACTTTAAAAAAAAAATAAAAGCCTTTTGAATTCAGAATAACTTTTCAAACAGATTTAGAATGGAGCTTTGTGACTGCAAGCCTTGGTGGTAGCTGATTTGTTTTTTCTTTGTTTTTTCAGTCTTTTAATGCATTCTTGTCTAATTGTGTCTTTTTGACTTAGTAACTTCTGGCATTGACTCATCATCTTTGTCAGCAGGAAAACTAATGTCCAAATGAAGATTGAGAATGTTTGGAAAGATTTTGATTAGAGAAAGGTCATTATTGACATTCATTAATGACTGGAAACCCCTTGTGGATTTTTTCCATAGAAAATGATTTCTGATTTCTGATTTTGATTATTAGAACAGATTATAGAAAGAAGGGAATTATGATGTAATCTAAGAAAGGTTTAATTAGAATTGTGTGTATAGCTACCAAGAAGAAAATCGTAAGCCACTTGTTTATATTTTTTCATGTTTTCTGTTCTGTTTGGTTCTTTTATTTTCTTTTTTCTATCTCCTTTTTCTTTGTCCCTTCCTTTCCTTTTTTACCTCTTTTACATTTACCATATGTTTCTTTGAATGTATTTCTTATTATATATGTAATATATTTTAATAAACTCCTGTTTTTTAAAACAAGTGTTTGAGAACACCGTGTCATTATATGGATTTTAGGAGGAAGAACCTTGGGTCATTAAATAATTGCACAGTTCTATCTTCTACCGGATAAAACATTTGAGCTTTACAACAGCTGCTAAAAGGGTTTCTCCACACCCCTCCTAATCACTGCAACTCCGTCCTTGGGAAAGCTTCACCCATCTCCTTCTGCCTGCCATGCCACCTCCATATATCTGCCTAAGAAAGGAGGGCAAGTGTGCAGCAAGGCCGTGATAGTATTGCTGTTGCAGAGACGATTTGTGTTGTTTTAGATGGAGCACCTAAATATCTCGAAGTCATGCATGGCATCCCACCTTTAGTGAACGGATGGGGTAAAAGGAGCTGCGTGAGCACATTTTGCTCTCTGTTGTTGAAACAAATGGAGTATTCCCTCTGCTCCCAAAGAGAAATCAGTAGATCAATGACATTTTCACTGTGCTGTCAAGTGAGTATGAAGGGGGAAACAGTCCTTACCAGAATGGTGACAAGATGCGGAGTGCTCTCAGAGGTTGAATGGAGTATCTGCCTGGTGCAGTGTTTTATCCTTCCTAGCAAATGGCTGGCTTTGGTCTCTTGTTTTCGGGCAAGCAAACAGAGAAGCTGCCCTGAAAGCAGGCTTCAGGGAATGGAGAATTTGTGCCAGCAGCACAAAAACCAGGAGAAGGAGAACAAGGAAGGCTGTCACCAGTGGTGGGCTTCAAATTTTTTTTACTACCGGTTCTGTGGGTGTGGTTTGGTGGTGCATGACTTGGTGGGCGTGGCTTAGTGAGCATGACAGGGGAAAGATACTGTAAAATCCCCATTCCCACCCCACTCCAGGGGAAGGTTACTGCAAAATCCCCATTTCCTCCTGATCAGCTGAGAGTCGGGAGGCAGAAAATAGATGGGGGCAGGGCCAGTCAGAATTTTTACTACCAGCTCTCCGAACTACTCAAAATTTCCGCTTCGGTTCTCTAGAACTGGTCAGAACCTGCTGAAACCCACTTCTGGCTGTCACACTATCCCAGCCCCTGCTAACCAATCTGATCAGGAAAGACAGTACTGGATTCCAAGTTTGTGTCTCCTGAGACTAAACTGTTGCCCGGGTTAAACTATTTAGGCAGATTTTTTTTTTAAGTGTGACAGCTGCTGCTGTAGAAAAGGAAATAACTTCATCAGATCCAGCCACGAGATTCAGCATCTGTCCTCTGACTGATATGGTCACCTTCAGCCAGCAACCTTTGTTCATTTTCTGATATCACAGACGTCAGATGCCATTAGCAGAGAAACTGATCACCATTTGGTTCACTGGATTTTTAAAAAATACCTCTATTAGGACCAACCAGGAATGTCACCTGGCACAGTCGGATAGGTGGGCTTTAAAAAAAAAACACAAAACCCTGCTGTCCTCTAATCTTTCAGCTAGCAATAGGCTACATTGATGTGGATGATGTAGCCCTCACTCTGAATCTTTCCCTATAATGATGCTGGGGAATGAGGTAGTGCTTGTTGTTGCAGGGCAATCTGAGGAATGCGACCGATGGATCCCCTTGGCTTCACTGCCTCTCCCATTGAATTGCCTACCAGCAAGAAAAAAACAAACCCCAATTGCTGTCATTAATGGACTCAGGTAGGGGATGGGCTCAGGTGGAGCAGTGTTTAGAGCCATGGGAATCACATTGTGAGATAGAATAGAACTTAGATTTATATACTGCTTTATAATGCTTTACAGTGGTCTCTAAGCCAGGGGTCTCCAACCTTGACAACGTTAAGACTTGTGGACTTCAACTCCCAGCTTTGCTGGCTGAGGAGCTCTGGGAGTTGAAGTCCACAAGTCTTAAAGTTGCCAAGGTTGGAGACCCCTGCTCTAAGCAGTTTACAGAGCTGGCATATTACATCCAATAAGGGAAGGGAAAGCTGAGTCAACCTTGAGTCGGTCAGGATCAAACTCCTGGCTGTGAGCAGAATTAGCTTGCAATACTGCATTTACACCCATACCCACCCACCCACCCCTACCTGTCAGGTTGCAGGCATGGAGGCATCCATTGGGCTATTTCCTCACCCTGACTGGTTGGTTACAGGTTCAGAGGAAGCACGCCGGAGAAAGCAATAATGAGCCAGTTCCACTTTTGGCTGCAAAGGAATGGTAGTCCTGGCAGCAAGGGGCAGTGGATGGTCACGGAACTGGGATGGTAAAAAGCTGCTCCCTCTCCGATGGATAAAAATGGCAAGAAGCACAGCCATGCTAAATAACTTGTTGGCAGAAGTAGCAAAAAAATAAAAATCCAAGCACCACCGGTAACAGAATTAGGTACCCACAGCTGGCAATGCCTGGTTTTGTTTCTCACTTAAATGGACCTTCTGTGTGTTCTCTCTCTCTCTCTCTCTCCCTCCCTCCCTCCCCCCTCTCTCAAGATGTTACTGCTCCTATTTTTTTTAAAAACAGGCCTATATCACTCTTTCAAAAGAATGCTAAACCCATGGGCTTAAGGAGCTGATTTGACAACAAGGAAAGCACCATCAAGCAACCCAAGAGCTGATGTTTCTGTACAGTCCAGTCTTCCCTATACAGATCAAGCCAAAATGGATACAGAAGGACCTTCTCGGGGACCAGAGGGAAGGGGCTAGGCTCCCAGCAGTCTAAAATGATCAATAGGAATTAGGCAGAATCCACTCCTGACTACTTCAGCAATCCCATAATTGATGAAGTGTGCTAGGTGGCATCACTAGCAAGAATAGTAAAAGCACCATTTTAAACTTGGAATAGCAAAATACAACTTCAGCTGAGAGTTAGAGAGGAAAGGCAACATTTTAAGCAGGTGGCACTAAAACTGTTTATTGGGATATCTTCATGCCATATTTAGGTGGATGTGAAAATGAGTTGACAGGATGATGTAATTCCTTGTGTGTCCAATCACACTTGGCCAATAAAGAATTCTATCCTATTCTATAAGCCCTTCCTGATGCAATGGGATGGGAAGAAGCAAAAAAAAAAAAAAAAAAAAAAAAAGTACGTATGAATGTATAAGCCAGTTGCTTCAATAATGAAGCCCCAAGTTAATCCCAAAATAGAAGTTCCTGATTAGCATTTAGGGGTAAAGAAAATTGATGTTGCCCTGTCCATTGATATATACAGGTGACTTGGCCTGGCAGAGAATAGAAGCAAAGTAAGACAGCAATCTTTATATCCAGAAATTTAGAAAGTAATGTTTATTGGTGCACTATTTTTAAAACCAGCTAAGCTAAACTACAAAACATTACTTAACAGTTGAAAGTAATAGGATGTGGAAATGAGCAGTTTTTTCTTCAGATTAATTATGATGTTTTTCATCTGCAAATAGAATGAATCGTAAGCAGTTAAAAAAACAATGGTAGCCAAAATTACAGTATGTAATCTCTTTATTAGGCTTGGATTTCTCAAGTTTTGGATTTCTCTAGAACTTTTTCACTGGGTAAGAATTAGAGTATGCTGTATTCCTGCCCCCACCCCCCTTTGATGAAAAACATCACAAACCTCTGGAGGAATTTATCTAGAAATAACTGAAATCCATTTCATTGGCAGCCTGGTATAGACTGGATGCACTCAACCAAACATCTATGTCTGTCTTTCCATGTTAATAAACCAGAATGCCAATACCTCCTCTCACTTATCCTGCTGTATTGCTCCTTTCTGGATCACATTACCCTTACTATAATTTTGGATGGATGAGAATTCATTTCAATTAATTAAGAATGAATACCTTTATTTAAGAACTTTCACTGCTTTTATGGATCAAATATGTATATGTTCATTAATAAGGGACATAATTTGAATATGGTAAAGGATATTTGGCTGTTATGCTGTGTTTGAATTTCTGAAAATAAACAGTATATATGATATTAAATTAGGATTCCCTACTTTTTTTCCCCCTGAGGGGTACCTCATCATTCAGCAGGTGACTATGTCATGTTGGCAATTGGTCACTGCAGAAAGGTAAGAATTTTGTTCAGCTTTGGTTTTTGAAGCAAAAACAAAAACAAAACAAAACAACACCATCCACACACATTCTTTCATAAACAAAATTGTTTTGTGTTGTCTTGCGAACAGAACAATAATAAAATTGAGAGGTTAATCTATTCCCCAGTTTAATTTGACCTATGTAGGCTGATACTGCAGCATACCTTTTCTCTAGTGACTGAGTTAGATATTGGTCCCATTCAGTTAGAACAGATGGGAGAAATACTCCCTCCCCACGTTTACACCTCACTGACCAAGAATGGCCAGTGATGAAGGTCAGAGGAATTGATGCCAGACTGAGCAACAGCCAGACATTGTCTGGATTGACTTAGGGAGCTTGATATTGATTGCTGTACAGTAGCAGCAGCCTCCTGAAATCATATAACAAAGAAGAAAGAGTGCATTCATGCTAACATAAGAGGAGACAGAATGAGAAAGTACCACCTCAATCAAGAGTTCCAGATTTGGCTTTGCGCAGGACAACCTTCTGAAAAGTATTGCCCGGCTTGTATTAAGATGTGTGGCCAGATGTTTGTAATTAGTCTGGTTATTGATTGACGTTATTTGTAACGCTACCCAAATCATGACTTGTGATACTAAATAGCCTACATAGAATGAAAAAGCAAGCATGACCAGTAAACGTAAAACCTACAAAACATAATATAATATTACAATCAAGGTCAAACTGCAACCATGTCTACGTTCCTCAAACAGTTACAATGTCATGCCTGAGCCAAAAATATAGGTTTTTCAAGGCCTACAGGAGGCCAATGGGGTTGGGGCCATTTGAATCTCATGAGGGTGGGACAAAGAAGCCCTGCTTTCCAAGTCCCACTAGGTGGCAGTGTTGCATAGAACAGATGCAAAACACAGCCATTCTGTCACATCTCATGGGATGAGTAGAAACAATTGGAGATACCATGGGCTTGCAAATAACCAGGCGCTAGGCCGCATAGGGCTTTATAACTTATAGGTAAACAATATCTGGAATAGCATCCAGGAGCCTATAGGAAATAAGTGCAGAGTAGTCCAGGCAGAGAAACAAAACCATGAGTAATTGTGCTACTTTTATTTTAGGGTTACAGTAACAAAATCTTGCAAGCCAGAAAGCATTTCCCCCCACTTTTGCCTTTACTTTCCAGAGAACTAGAGAGGGTCCCTTCCAAGATGCTTTCTCCATCCGCATTCCTGTTGTGGGCTGAGATATCCCTTCTTGGAAAGCTGGCCTTAGAATGTTGTGTGTCTTCCTCTTGTCTTCCAAGGTTATTCTCACAGTCCATTACATTAGCTCACCAAATAGTGGTGTTGCATAGGCATACCTTTGTTGCATTCTGGTTGGTCTTCTGCTTGGTCTTCAAGGCAGTCCATGTACAGTGTGAAGGAAAACTTCACTAATTAATAAAAGAAAAATAAATAAATAAATAAATAAAAATAAAAGACTCTTCCCATCCTGCTTACAATCTTTTTGGACTGTTGCCTTCTGGCAGAAGATACAGAACAATTAAAACTCGGACCACACATTTTCTGAATAGTTTTTATCCCAGAGCTATAATTGTACTCAACAATGAACTAAAGGGCCACCATCAGTGAGCTGTTGGACAATATTACTTGGACTGTTGTGTGAATGTTTGAGTGGTTTACAGGTGTTGAATTGTGCTGGGTGGGAGTGTGTTTGGGGATTGTTATATGTGTTGGACCTGGTTTTTGGGTGTTAAGTGAATTTTGTTGTATGGGTATACTGTGTATACATGTACAATGACAATAAAGTTATTATTAAAAGTATGAAGTAAGATCAGGTTATGCAGAAGTAATAGGAACTAAATGACCTTGAAGAATTTTCCTGAAGTAAACTCTAGTTACTTTGGCAGTCAACAAGACCACTTTATAGGCAGTCCTTGATTTACGACTACAGTTGAGTTTGGAGTTTTGGTCGTAAGTGGTTGCAGGCGTAGATTGAGTCACCATGTTATTTTATGACTGTTTTTACCATGATTGCTGAGTCAGTGCAGTTGTTAAATGAATCACTGTCTTGAGTTCAAATCCAGATTATCCAATGGGCATTTTTTGCTGGTTTTTACTGGAAAAATGACAAAAAAAGGTGACAAAACTGCAGGATGCTTTGGTCATAAACAGTTGCCAAGTTGCCCAAAATGTGATCATGTGACTGCAGGGGCGGCATGGATTTGGAACTTTGAAGACATAAGTCAATGGACTCAAAAATAGTAAGTAATTATTTTTGAGTCTATTGTAACTTTGAACAATGATTAAGTTCCTGATCAAAAGTCAAAGACTACAGACAAAAGGAGAATGTCTATCCAGAAGGCAGGTACTACCGTAATTCTTATCTAATCCTATTCTATTCTAATTCAATTCTAATCTTCTAGAATAGAAGTGTGCGTGTTACATAAAATAACGTGTCTTGGCTATTCATGAAGAATGATACCAACAGTAGTTTAATGAATATGCACATTGAGAACATATAAACCTTGTTGCTTTTTCTGTGAGCTGGCAGTGGAGAGAAAAAAGGGGAGAAGAAGCTCAACTCTAGCCTTGTAGTGCAGCTGTGCTGTCACATGGCCTGATGAGCTGACTTCTCTGCTAGCCAGTGCTATTGTGTGGGAATTTGAAGGCATCAATCCCATTGATCCAATCGGATATATTGGGGATTAAAACTCTAAGCGGGACATCCACCTCCTTAGTTGCTGTAGGACATGCTGCCAATCTGACCCAAAATTGGAGAGAGAGAAGGAGAGGGAGAGAAAGGAGTGAAAAAGTCTGTTCAAAACTGAGGACTGAGCTATTGAGTGGCTGGAGAGAAAATTTGGAGAGTGAAGATATATGAGTGTGTGGAGCTGTTGGTTCCTGGCCAGAAAAGGAGAAGAATGTGTAGCTTCCCTGGAGGAAAGGAAGCTAAATCTTTGAAAGGTTTTTTTACCCAAGACCCAAGATGGGAAGGAGGAATTTGGCTGTCTACAGACACCATCTTCATATGAGGCACAGGATGGGAAGGAGGGACTCAGCTATCATAGACAAAGCCCTGGTTTTCTGGAGAAGGGCTGGGCAGAAGATCCCAAGAGAGGTTCATCCCCAATGGAGGGAGAGGTGTTCTGCTGACACATAAGCATAAATCCATAACATTCCTTTCATTTTGTTCTACAGGGGAGGGAGATGTAGTGAAGAGGGAGAGGACGTGAAGCATTCAACAGAAGAGATAGAAGGTAATAACTTTGAGGAGGGAGACTTAAGAGGTAACCTGACACCTGGTGAAAGCTGGGATTGTGCATACAGGTATGTTGTAAATAGTTATTATAAATAGCATCACTATTTTTAGCAAGAAAGCATAAAAGCCTTCACTACTGTATTTCTCTGCATCAATTGTCATCCATGTAAACCAAAATTTATTGGTTTTGTTCTATCACACTGTGACAAACCTGAACTAAAAGTGATACTTGATCTCATTCCGACAGATAACACCATCCAATGCTTTCATGTAGATCAGGCACGGCTGCAAGTGGCCCTAGACCACAGCTACTATTGTAGCCCCGTAAGGTCATAAACGTTTAACATAATTTTGTGATTTTTACTGACATTTATATACCTTAACTATATTATAAATTTTACATACCACCCAAGACAATTCCTCTTCAGTCAATGTGGCTCAGGCAATGATGTAAATATTAAATAGCAGTGTGGAGACAGTGGAGAGCCATGAGGAACCCCACAAAGCAGAGATTTAGGACTAGATTCCCACCCTCCGCCATCTGGAACCAGCCCTCAATAAAGGAGAATTACTCTTGACACCCTTTCTGTATCAAAAACCATGGAGAACTGAAGAATGACCAGAAGATGGATGCACCACCTCCTTCTGGTCCAGCCAAAAGGCCATCTCCAAGTGTCCTCTGCCCAACCTCAATAATATATGTAGTCTGAAACCTGATTAAAAAGTTACAGGTAATCTATTTCCTCCAGTGACTTTTCAAGCATCAAAGTAGTTGTAGTTGAGGCACTGACTTTTCTCTTGGACCTTAGCATAAATGGAAGTCTTCCTAATACAGGTAGTCCTCGACATACGTCCACAATTGAGCCCAAAATTTATGTTCTTAAGGGAGTCTTGCCCCATTTTACAACCTTTCTTGCTACCTTTGTTAAGTAAATTACTGCAGTTGTTAAATTAGTCACCGTTGTTAAGTGAATCTGGCTTCCCCATTGACTTGGCTTGTTAGAAAGTTGTAAAAGATGAACACATGATCCCGGGACGCTGCAAACATCATAAATGTGAGTCAGTTGTCAAACATCTGAATGTAAATCACGTGACCGTGGGGATGCTGCAGAGGTCATAAGTGTGAAAAATGGTCATAAATCACCTTTTTCAGTGTCGAATGGTCACTAAGCAAATTGTTGTAAGACGAGGACTACCTGTATTATGTCTATAGCACAACCCTGTGAGGTAATTTGAATTACGGGAGAGAATGACTACCTCAAAATCACCCAGTGAGATCTATGATCAAGTATGAACCTGAACCTGGATCTCTATAGTCTTCTGCCACCTTTCCCAAAACATCACAAAATGTGTGACAATGTGGAAAAGGCCAGTTTCCTTCCTTCTTACTGTGGGCCTCAAGGAGACTCACTGAATGTCATTTTAGAACAGTTTTTTCCTGGCACATACCTCAAGGAAAGCCATTTGACATTTTCCTCTTATACTACTGACTTATGGCAAGAGGCATGGCTACTTAGCTGCCCAGGTAGCATGAGGATTTAGTATGTGGTGTTGTTTCTCTGTTCTAAATATATTTCTCTAAGAGCTGTAGCTCTGGTTGGGAATTTTAGGAAGTACATTTAAGTTCTGTAATTGCAAAAACCATTATTGAAGCACGCACTGCTCTCACAAACCTTCAAGAAGATTGGAGGTAGGCAGAGAACAGCTTGTTATGCTTTGATAAAAGACTCCACTTTGTTGCCCCCAAATATCATATAATGCATCTTCTCTATGACAAGAGAAAGTAAAATATAATACAAGAGCCAGTTTGGTGAAATGGCCAAGGCATCAAGCTGGAAATCAGGACACTGAGTTCTAATTCCACCTTGGTACAATGCCAACAGCCAGTCCCGCTCGATCAGCCACAGGAAGCAGGCAAGGGCAAACTACTGAAATCTTGTCATACAAATCTAAGTCATACAAATTTGTATGTTTTTACTAAAATGTGAATGTATGTCCGCCTAGGGTTCCGCCCCAGGCGCCTGATGGAACCTGATAGGTTCCAGATGGAGCTTGGGCCATTCCCTAAAGCTCTGGCACACGCCTCGGCCGGAGTCCTGGTGGCCGCCTGGGATAGGGCGGCTGCCGGAGCTCTGGATCGGGTCGTGCCTTTGCAGCCTCTGACCTGGCATCGATCTCACTTGGCTCCTTGGTTTACTGAGGAGCTGAGGGAGTTGAAGCGCCGGAAAAGATGCCTAGAGAGTAGTTGGAGGGCCAGTCTTTCTGAATCTGACTGGACACTGGTAAGATCCCTTATTAGGACTTACCTAGTGGCGATAAAAGCAGCGAAATGTAGCTATTTTGCTGCTCTTATTGCATCATCAGATAATCGCCCGGCTGCCCTGTTTAGGGTGACCCGCTCCCTGCTCCACCAGGAAGTGCGGGAGGACCCCTTGGAGGGTAGAGCCGAGGACTTTGTTCAATATCTGCATGACAAAATCACTCAGATTCGGGAAGATTTGGACTCCGACTGGGTGGTCTCGGGGGAAGGGACCAGGGCAGGTCTTGAGAATGTTATCTGGGCTGAGTTTGATCCTGTGACCCCTGAGGATGTGGATAGGATACTGGGTGGACTGAACGTGACCACGTGTTTATTGGACCTGTGTCCTTCCTGGTTAGTGCTGGCTTCCCGGGAAGTGACACGAGGCTGGCTCCAGGGGATTATAAAGGCTTCATTGGGGGAGGGTGTCTTTCCTGCTGCCTTGAAAGAGGCGGTAGTGAGGCCTCTCCTCAAGAAGCCTTCCCTGGACCCGGCAATGTTGGTAAATTATCGTCCGGTCTCCAACCTTCGCTTTGTGGCGAAGGTTGTTGAGAGCGTGGTTGCGAAACAGTTTCCCCGGCACCTGGATGAAGCGACGTATCTAGATCCATTCCAGTTGGGTTTCAGGCCCGGGTACAGCATGGAAACGGCATTGGTCGCGTTGGTTGATGATCTCTGGAGGACTCGGGACAGGGGGTGCTCCTCTGTCCTGGTCCTGTTAGACCTCTCAGCGGCTTTTGATACCATCGACCATGGTATCATGCTGCACCGGTTGGTAGAGATGGGGGTGGGAGGCACTGTGTTGCGGTGGTTCTCCTCCTATCTCTCCGACCGGTCGCAGTCTGTGTTGGCAGGGGGACAGAGGTCGACCCCGAGGCCCCTTATATGCGGGGTGCCACAAGGATCGGTCCTCTCGCCCCTTCTGTTCAACATTTATGTGAAGCCGCTGGGCGAGATCATCCGTGGTTTTGGGGTGAAGTACCATCAGTACGCTGATGACACTCAGCTGTACATCTCCACCCCAGACCACCCCAACGATGCCCTTGAAGTGATGTCCCGGTGCCTGGAGGCCGTGCGGATCTGGATGGGAAGGAACAGGCTCATGCTCAACCCATCCAAGACCGAGTGGCTGTGGTTTCCGATGTCCCGATATAGTCAGTTGGCGCCATCACTGACTATTAGGGGTGAATCATTGGCCCCCACGGAGAGGGTTCATAACTTGGGCATCCTCCTGGACCCACGGCTGTCCTTAGAAGGGCACCTGACGGCCGTGGCCGGGAGGATTTTCTATCAGGTTCGCCTGATTCACCAGTTGCGTCCCTTTCTAGATCGGGACTCCTTGCTCACGGTCACTCACACCCTTCTCACTTCCCGTCTAGACTACTGTAATGCTCTCTACATGGGGCTCCTCCTGAGGAGCACCCGGAGGCTCCAACTGGCACAGAGTGCGGCCGCGCGGGTGGTGATGGGAGCGACTTGGCATTCCCATGTGACACCTCTCCTGTGCGAGCTGCACTGGCTCCCGGTGGTCTTCTGGGTGCGCTTCAAGGTTTTGGTTACTACCTTTAAAGCGCTCCATGGCTTAGGGCCTGGGTACTTGCAGGACCGCCTACTACCACCAATAGCCTCCCACCGGCCAGTACGCTCTCATAGAGAGGGGCTCCTCCGGGTGCCGCCAGCCAAACAATGTCGGCTGGCGGCCCCCAGGGGGAGAGCTTTCTCTGTGGGGGCACCTACTATCTGGAACGAGCTCCCCCCGGAGATACGGAGGATCCCGGATCTGCCCACCTTCCGCCACGCTCTTAAGACTTTATTATTTCGCCAGGCGGGCCTGGCCTAACCACTCTCCATTTTAGTGTTAAATTTTAATTTGTTTTAAATTATTTGGGGTGTTTTAATTCTGTCTGGGCCAAATTTATTTAATCTGTTTTTAGTTGGGTTTTAAATTTTGTATTTATGTATTTTTTATTGTTGGCTGTACACCGCCCTGAGTCCTTCGGGAGTAGGGCAGTATATAAATCCAATCCAATCCAATCCAATCAAATCAAAATGTCTATCTTCCAGAAATCAAACTTTTGGGGAAGATGCAGCATCTCAAATTGTAATCTTAATGAAACTATGAAATCCCATGTAATTGCTTAAGCATTGATGGAATTATTTTCGTTTCTAGAGATGTGTTTTGGCTAGTGAATATTAAAAAATATGTACTATTTTTCTTGATTCATACAAAAGTGGGGACTGGCTTAATTTTTTTAAAAAAGACAGATGGGATTGAATACATTCTTGAACAGATGTGCTTTTTAATATTGAAATTTATAAAAGGAGTGAGAGGTCTTGGTAGGAGGGTTAATACATACACACAATATGAACAGAAATGAAAAGAATAACAAAATTTGAGCTTTTAAAAAATGTAGTTCTTTTCTGCCCTCTATGGTTATCTAGATTTTTGCAGTTCAGATATGGTTTGGGTTCATCTTGTAATGTTTATTTAATTTTTGTTTATTTTGCCTTTAGTATTATAGGTGAACCACAGATTATGGCTTAGTCAACAATCTGTGGTTAAACAGATTTATCCAATTTATTTGCCACCAATCTTGTGACTCTATTATGTGGTATCTAAGCCCTACTGGTGAAATGGCTGGCCAAAGTTTTTCACAAAGTTAGTAATGATTTGTTGCAATGTTTAGGCTTGAGAAAGCTAAATTAGAAAAAATTAGAAAAAAATTAGCTAGTATATTATAATATCACACATTACATACATATTATATATGTTGGTAAGAATAGGACATATTTTAAAATGCATACTTGGGGTAGAGAAATGTTACAGGATAGGCAATATTAATTCTGAAAAAGAATTCCTGGAGGAAATTATTTGAATAAGTCTCTAATGGACCCAGAACCCATATTGCCATAAATCCACCATACTGATTTCTTAGGACTGTCTTTGCATTTGATTTAATAAGCGTATTTTGCCTTTATCATGTCTGTAATCTGTCTTTATCAGGTGAACATTATAGAGGAACACATCTCCACAGAAATATGCTTCTCCTGTAGACCAGACATCCACCAGGATGATTCATTCATTTAAAGTTGCCTATTTTTGTACACCTAACAACCCCACTCTGCCCCACTCTCCCCATCCCTGTCAGACTCTTACAGTATATATAAGCAAGCATGCTGCAGGCAATTCAGTCTGAAAGACATACCAAGTGCATGGCAATTCAGTGGGAAATCCCAAGCTGCAAGGTCTGATATAATGATAGATTAGCTGACAATTTAAGAGGAACATGTGGGTGGGCAAGCATTAAATTTATTCCCAGACACGCAAGTTTGATACTTAAATCATATGAGAAGAAGCTGATGAAACAATATAAAATTATCTAACTGTATTAGGCAAAAAGAACCAGTTATTCAGTTCTTGTGTTGTACCAACAGAAATCCAAATTGGAGCACACAGGGTCAGAATTTGTTAAATGCCCAACAAGATGGATGACAAAGATAATTATTATCTGCCTCCACAGATAGCAGACTTGGGATTTTTGTTCCTCCAATAAACAATGTGGCCTCTTTTCAACATTTCCCTGTTCAGGTGTACATTCGGACCTGGATTCTAAAGACAAATAGAACTAGGCAATTGCACTCAATACCAGATGAAAGAAGATCCTTTGCAAGAATGGATCACTCTTTACATTATATTGGCACAAGGATGGCCATTATAGCTTAGTTGGGAATTCGGCTTTTGTCTGTGATGGAATTCTTTCTTAATGACAAGGTTTTTAATAATCAGAGGCTCAGACATAATTCTAGACACCAAAGTTAATTCTGGAAGAATATGGCAAGTTCATTTTATAGATGAGCAAGTATCCCTCATTCCCCTCTGCTCCTCTTTTGTACAATTCTGGTCTTAATCTGCATATTTCTGTAAGCATATTTATTTATTATTTTGATTTATTATTAAAATGTATATGCTTCTCCCCTGGGACTTGTGGCGGCTCACATAATAAAAACAACAACAACAATAGAAATTCTAAAATATAGTGCAATTTAAAATCCCCAAGTTAAAACCCCATAATTGGTCAGGGAATTTGATGAAAAAGCCATGTCTTCAGGCCAGCACGGAAAGCGCGGAGATCAGGAGCTGTCCGGAGCTCAGTGGGTAACCCATTCCAGAGGGTTGGTGCGGCCACAGAGAATGCCCTCATCTTGGGGGTTACCAGCTGACATTGTCTGGCCGACAGCACCCGGAGGAGGGCAGCTCTATGAGAGCGCACAGGACAGTGGGAGGCCGGTAGAAGGCGGTCCTGCAAGTACCTCAGGCCCATGCCATGAAGGGCTTTATAGGTGAGTACCAGCACCTTGAAGCGGATCCAGAAGGCCACCGGCAGCCAGTGCAGCTCACACAGGAGAGGTGTTGCCCGGGAGTAACGGGAAGCTCCCGTAACGACCCATGCGGCTGCATTCTGGACCAGCTGGAGCCTCCGGATGCACCCCAAGGGCAGCCCCATGTAGAGGGCATTGCAGTAGTCCAACCGAGAGACAATGAGGGCTTGACTGTGCGAACGGCATCTCTGTCTAGGAAGGGCCGCAATTGACACACTAGGCGAACCTGTGCAAAAGCCCCCCTTGTCATGGCTGTTAGATGGTCCGCCAAACACAGCCGTGAATCAAGGAGGACACCAAGATTGTGAGCCCTTTCAGAGGGAGTCAACATATAGTCTATGTTCAAATATTATTATTCTGCTATACAGCCATATGAAGTTCCTTTGCTTTTTATGTGTGCCTCATGGTAGAGGTGATTTGGTTTTGCCATTCCATGTTGTATGAATCCAACCACTATTGTTGTTTAATTGGATTTTATAGTTTAGTACTGTGAGAGACTAAGTTTGACGTAGGATTACCGGGCTAGAACCTGAGAGGCTGTGAGTTCTAATCCCACTTTAGACATGAATTCAGCTGGGTGACCCTGGGCCAGTTCTTCTCTCTCTGCCCTAAGTGACAAAACATTTCCAAAAATCTTACCATGAAAACTGCAGGAATGAATCCAAGCAGTTATCAGGAGTCAACACTGACTCAAAGCAGCTTTTCTCACAAACAAACAAATCCTGCACGAGAATCAGGTCAACATGTTTGAGTTAACATTCTAATGCTTAGTGCAATATTTGAACCTAATCACCACTGTGCAAGAGAGGCAGATAGGGGAAAAATAATAATACATCCCAATGCTGTGAGCAATTTGAATCCCAGACACTCCAGATGAGGAAATAATTTTCCTAGTTGCCTTTAAACAGTTAGTGATGACTTGCATTTGCAATTGTTGCATTTACTGATGTGCAAACAGATTTGAGCATAATGGCAATCCATTCCAAGAATACTGCAAGGCATTGTACAAATATTTCCAGAGCTCTACATTTCAGCAATCTGGCTACCACTAACCATGTTTCATAGATTAAATTTCACTTTCCTTAGATAACTAGGAGATATTATGTGGTCAATAAGATCCATTGATTTAACATAATTGGAGTTTGTCAGCCAAGGCCTTCCCTAGATCATGCTTACTGTATTATTGAAGCCCCACCATTATTTCTCATGGATACATTTTTGTCTCAAAATAGGGGTTAAACTACTCAGGAAGTGGTTGCATATGGGGAAAGGAAACACTAGGCAACATAGAATACTAATCTGATCTACCACTGCACTAGGAAATTCCTGAATTGCATACTTCGATTTATCTTTGAGTAGCAATAAATATTATCACACTCTCACCTTCTCCTCTTGTCTCTGAAGACTATATAAAGAGCTGTTGCTTTGCTTCCAGTACATGACTTACAAAAATATATTTCACTAGTTTCACAATTCCATTTATTAGCATACTCCTCGTTTCTTTCAAAGCCTACCAGGCTAACTTAGTAAAAAAAAAAGCTTGTGCATTCAGGTAAAAATGGACAATGAGAAACTGATAATTGCATACTTGTTTCAGTGACTCCCAAAGGAACCCGATCCCAGAACTACCACCAATTTACTGAAAGAAAATTTAGAAGAATTAGGAGCAGCATTGACTCTGACTGTTTTTGAAAAATGCTAAAAAGATCAGAACCAGTTAATATTTGGAAATGCCAAGAAATAGAGATTATAGAATGGCATTCTGCAGCTCCCATTTTGCATTTGTTTCTTATTTTGTTTTAAAAAAGAATCTTGATGCTATTAATTCTTCTGCTTTAGTCATCTAGAGTTCTCAGGCTTTTGGAAATCCCAGAATGTAATCCCTGACTAGAAGGAACTACTGTACATTTCGAAGTATAAAATGCACTCCCGCCCCCTAAAAGAGGGTGGAAATCAGAGGTGGGTTTCAGCAGGTTCTGGCCAGTTCTGGAGAACCGGTAGTGAAAATTTTGAGTAGTTTGGAAAACCAGTAAATACCACCTCTGACTTGCCCCGCCCCCATCTATTCTCTGTCCCAGCTGATCGGGAGGAAATGGGGATTTTGCAGTAACCTTCCCCTGGAGTGGGGAGGGAATGGAGATTTTACATTATCCTTCCCCTGCCATGCCCACCAACCACGCCCACCAAGCCATGCTATGCCATGCCCACCAAGCCACACCCACAGAACCAGTAGTAAAAATTTTTGAAACCCACCACTGATGGAAGTATTGGTGCATCTTAAACACAGAATACCACCATTTTTGGCCTCCCGAAGCCCCACCCTTCACATCCTGTTTTTGTGAAAAACGGCCCGTTTTTCACAAAAACAGGGCATGCAGGGACTTTGGGAGGCCTGCAGAGTGCTCCTGTGAGCTGGGGAGGACAAAAATGCCCTTGTTTTTGTGAAAAACAGGCAAAAAGCGGGCCAGTTTTTCATAAAAACAGACGCGTAAAGGGTTTGGGAGGCCTCCAGAGTGCTCCTATGGGCTGGGGAGGACAAAAACTTTTTTTTCTTGCTTACCACTTCAAAATCTTGGTGTGTCTTATAGTCCGAAAAATACGGTATCTTAGTCTTTTGATGTGGCCTTAATTCACAGTGTTTAGTGTGTGGCTTCTAGTTTTAAAAGAATCAATCTTTACTTTTTCTGTAGAAGTAGGAAGTATAATAATATGTCCTATCCATTGCCCTATCCAGCCCTATGATTCTATGTTCTATATTTTAGGATATAGATTGGGAAGGTCTGCTGTGTATACCATGAGATATGTGTTCTAGGTTCTGTTGGCTGGCATAGGAAATAGCTTCATGATACTGTAGTATCTCAGAAAAAACATTATTCATAAAACCACAAAGAATCCCGCTTGAGATGGTTATGTACTAGTCACAAGATTCATCTTGGGATTTTCTCAGAAAATTAGCCCACTATTCACTGAAACACAGGCTGCCAGAATCATCTTGGGATCCATTTCAAAGCAAACTTCATGCTTTTCTCTGCCATTGACAAGCACCAGAAATCACAAATAATAACCTTTTTTTTGCTTTAAAAAAATAAGTTGGAGTATTTATTTGTTTGTTTGTTTGATTGATTGATTTATATACCGCCCTTCTCTGAAAACTCAGGGCGGCTTACAATGCATTAAGCATAATTTGATAATATTTGATCTTCCCTCCCTTATTTCTGAATGGAGCTTATTTTTAAACAAACATAGTAAAACTCACTGATACTGTTGAGGGAAGTGTATAATATAGAGATTATTTGTGTTCATCCAGTTTTTTCTCTCTCTGTGTTTTGCTGATCCATTTATTTCCAAAAGGCTTTTAAAGCATATTGTCTTTGTTTAAGATTTTGCCCTAGAAAACTTTTGTTCTTCCATGTCGAGAACTCAAGGTCTTGGTGACCTAACCATCACACCAAACTGGCTCTCTCTAGATGTATTTTTAGTCCCACGCCAAGTAATTTCAACACTTGTCTCATTTGGCCTTGGATACTTGGACCACTTTCAGTGTGTCTTTAACAGCTAGATTACAAACCTTTTTTTAATAGTAGCTGTCTATATTTGAGAAGTGGTGCTACTTGATTGAATTATAAGACCTTTCTGACCTACAAAGCAAACATCTCTTAGTTACTTAGGAAGTGCCTGTTACTGTTGGTGCCAGCATTTCACCAGAGAGACTGTACCAAAAAAAAAAAAAAAAAAGCTTTGTCTGAACAAAATGAGGACTTATTAAAAACTCCTAGCCTGCTGCTGTCAAATGTATTGTAATAAGGTCCAAGATATCAGATAAATACATCATTACAGACAAGCAGTTAAGATAACAGAATGAGGGAATAGGAACAGCTACAAAATGTTCAGTCAATAGGTTACAAGATGTAAAGCATGCAAGGAAAAAAGAATTCTTGACAGATGGCAGCAAATTGGCGAACCTTAGTATTATTATTTTAAACAAACGATAGCATTTAATATATCTCTGTCCAAAGCAGATGATTAGCAAATGTGGTCATGATATTCAGAATGAGGCGCAAGGATGCTCCAAGACACATTTTCCCCACTGTGATGAGTTGTGAAATAATCTGGCAACTTTCTTAAAAATTAATTAAAAGATGCTTAGCCAATCCTGTGATAGCTCTTTGTTTTCTTTCCCCTGAAATCTTTCTGTAACATTTGTGTTCAGAGGGTCATCCATCTAGGCACACAAGCTTTTCCTTTTGGAAATACCAGATGATTTTATTTACTGGTTTTTAATGTTACAACTGAGCCAAAAGGATGTGTTCCAATAGTTCTGCTTTTCTATCGTTATCATCATCACACCTAGAATACTGCATCCAGTTTTAGTCACCACACTACAAAAAAAGATGTTGAGACTCTAGAAAATGCGCAGAGAAGAGCAACAAAGGTGATTAGTGGACTGGAGGCTAAAACATAAAGAACGGTTGCAGGAACTGGGCGTGGCTAGTCTAGTGAAGAGACGGACCAGGGGAGACATGATAGCAGTGTTCCAATATTTGAGGGGCTGCCACAGAGAGGAGGGGGTCAAGAAATTTTCAAGGAGGGGGTCAAGGCACCTGAAGGCCAGGCAAGGAATAATGGATGGAAACTGAACGAGGAGAGATTCAACCTGGAAGGAAGGAGAAATTTTCTGTCAGTGAGAACAATCAACCAAAGGAAAACCTTGCCTCCAGAAGTTGTGGGAGCTTCCTTGCTGGAGGCTTTTAAGAAGAGATTGGACTGCCATTTGTCAGAAATGGTGTAGGGTCTTCTGCTTGGTGGGGTGTGTATGCTGGACTAGATGACCTACAAGTCCCTTCCAACTGTTAATCTGATTTCATCATCATCATCATCATCATCATCGTCATCGTCATCACACTACGATGTATATCTTATATGAGTCTGCCCATTTATTAATAACTTAATTCAACACTATAGTTAGATACCCTTATCCTCAAAAAAATAAAGTAAGAAATTCATAAGAAAATTAGCACCCTTTCAAATTGGAAATCTACTTTTCAGGAATACCGTAGGCTAATCTGCTGCTGCTTCTTTTTTACATCCCAATGCTCTAATTTATATTTCCTATGCAAGTCATACAAAACGCACCAAAAACAATTTACTATTTCACCCTCAGTATTGTTTTCTCCCTTTGTGATACTTGAGCCCAGTAAACCAATTTGGGGTTCAACTCTTTATAATTGTGGTGGCATTGTCACAAATGAAAAAGCTCTTTTGCAATGCCTTGCCCATTTTATCTCTTGAGATAAGTTGGCATGTGAGCTTGATTTGTTAAATTCCTGGAGTAACTTCAAATAAATTCTAAATATCTAACCAGGGAAAAGAAATAGTGCTCAAGAGGAAGAATCAAAACTCTAAACTCCTCCCCCAACCTAGAAAAGACATGATTGAAGATTACTAACAATGTATTCATAAAGGTAACCGAAGGCTGACTGAATGAGAATTATGCTGCTTGCAGAAAATAAGGTCCACCAATGAGACTGCTACTTACAAAGCCAGTTTCCATAAAACTCAACCTAATATATCTATGGCAGGGATGTCAAACTGAAGGCCTGCGGGCCAGAACCGGCCCATGGGGTGCTTAGATCTGGCCTGCAGGGCTGCCCTGGAAACAGCAAAGGACCGGCCCATGGTGCCTCTGCCAGGAAAAATGGATCTTGGGGGGACCACATGCATTTTGGCTGTGAAAGCCATCTGCAGCCCTCTGCCAGCAAAAACAGAGCTCAGCCCTCCCACCCGTGACCCCTCAAACTCTGTTTTTGCTGGCAGAGGACTGCAGAGAAGCCATCATAGCCGAAAACGAGGCCCAGGGGTGGCAGAGGACTAGCAAAACAAACTAAAAACAAAACAAAAGGAGAAATGTTTCCCCTTTTGTATTTGAGCATGCAAGAAGGGACAGGAAAGAAGAAAGGGAAAGAGGAAAGACAAAGAAAAAGAAGGAAAGATGGGAAGAGAGCAAGGAATGAAAAATAAGGAAAGAGGGGAAGGAGGAAGAAAGGAGAATGAAGTGGGAAGGGAAAAAAAGAAAAGGAAGGAAGAAAGGAAGGAAGGAAGGAGAGAGAATGAGGAAGGGTCTGAGGGAAGTCCTGTCTTAGCACTTGGCCACCACAGGTTCCCCGGATACGAGTGACAGCAAGCTGGCCATGCCCACTCTGGCCATGCCCACCCCAGCCATGCTCACTCCAGCCCCTGAGGTCAGGCACAACCCTGATGCGGCCCTCAATGAAATCAAATTTGACACCCCTGACCTATGGAGATTCTCAGCCATCCAGGTCATGGTTGTCCCAAAGGTGCTTTTTTCAAGAGGCAACTGGACTTTCTGGTTTTTCTTTGAAGATGTTTCGCTTCTTATCCAAGACACGAGGAAAAATGGCAAGGAAAACTTTAGGGCACTCATAAAAATGTCTATGCCACACTGACTCTAATACAGATTATTTTATTATAATGTAGGGAGGGAGGAGAGAGGAAAGGGCAGGATGAAATTGGAAAAAAAATGCAGGCCTTCTTCTTGCCTTGATTGCAGCAAGTCAGCGGGCTTTGAAAAGGATTGCGCGCGCACACACACACACACACACACACACACACACACACACACTGCATCTCCATGCTAGCCTTATGATTTCTGAGAGAGGGTAGGCTCTTTCTTCTTTTCTTTCAGATACATATTTGAAAAGGAATGAATATAACATTATTATACCTTTGTTGAAAACAATGAAAGCAAAGGCATCGAAGAGATTTGTGTAAGCAAGCAAAGAAGCAGTCTTTTTTTTTAAAGCCATCCCTAGAAGTAGCCATAAAACCAGTCGGCATCAGAGCCTCTTTTTCATTAACTAGAGCATATCCTTAAAACGCAGCGAAGCAAAAAATCCATAATGGCAGCGCACGTTCTCTCCCTCCCTGCCTTCCTCTCTCTCAGGCATGCACACGCATATCAGGAAGGCCTGAATCCATATTCATTTTACCTGGTAGCAAATTTCATTGGATGGACACTGCGGTGGAAAAAAATAAAATTGTAGCAGAAAAGCAATTGCCGCTCTTCATGTGGCCCAAAACAGCTATGAAAGCTGCCTCAAACTCTCAATAATCTCCATAGCTGTGATTGCACAACAAAATGATATGGCATCCAATATTACTGTTTGAATAAAAGCTGGAGGATGTGGACTCTTACTTAAAAGCAAAATAAAAACAAAACCCCACTCAAACCTAAGCCAGCCATAGGGTCAAAGAAAAAAAATATTCTAAATTTTTGCTTAAGAAATGTATAAAAAAATATGTGCTTATCTTAACTATTCCTTACATCAGTAGTTTGTAGTTCTGAGTTAGGACTTTCTCTTGTCTTTGGTTTAATCAGAAGCCAAGAAGAAGAATGGGTTACAGAAGTGCAGTAAAAATTGTGGTTTTCCTGCTTCCCTTTTCAAATAATGCCCTGGGCGTCATTTCAGGTTATGTTGGTAAAAATCTGGAGTACCCTATGGAAGACAGATGGGATACTATGGAGGCACTGCAAAAAAGAGAAATGAATAGATTGTGGAGGGGCATTTTACACCAGATAAATGCCTTCTCCTCTAAGCAAGCTACCTTTAATATAGCCTAGAGCAGGGGTGTCAAACTTGGTCGTCATGGCGTTATCATGTGACATATCATGGCTTTCCCCCGCTTTGCTAAACCAGATGTGGGTGTGGCCAGCATGTGATGCATCTGGCCTGAGGACCGCAAGTTTGACACCCCTTGCCTAGAGCGTTATTTTCCACATGGCTATATTATTTATTTATTTATTTAATACATGTATTTATATGCCGCCCTTCTCCCGAAGGACTCAGGGCAGCAAACACAAGTTAAGAAACTATAAGAAAATATAAGGAAAGCCAAGGTATACACTGCAGAAAATATGATGCAATGGCTATAAAAACAAGCCTTCTACTCAGAATTAAATGATAGAGTCTTATTGCAAAATTGAGAACAGCCCACCATCTGCAGAAAGCCTGGGAGAAACATTTCACCAGAGGTCCCAAGGAGGACAGAGCTCTTCTCATTCTGATCTCTTGAATGATCTGATAAATGCAGGCCAGTCCTTCTGCCAGCTCTTTCCTTTCTGAGGTATGGAAATGTAGGAAATGTTGACTATTTTGAAGTAGCATGGCATATAATTAATCCAGTTCTCTTCACAATCCAGCCATGCCTTGTTTGAGCTGTAGGCAAGTACAGATGTTATCCTGCTAACAATCTACAAGTCCCCTAAATTCTTGACCCAACTTCTAAACAGGTGGTAAAGTTGAATAGCCAATATCTGAAATGAATCTCCCTAATTCTGTTTTTGGTTTTCAGGAATTAACAGATGACACTCTTCATGCTAAAAGATAAGTGTGGCCATCCGCTAATTGCAGCAGATTAAGTTAATGGCACTAGAACAGGCTAGACAGTTTTATTTTGTCTTTTATCCTAGTTACTTGGCAACCCTACTGGCAATGCCAGAGTCTGCTGTAAACAATCTCTAATAAGACTTTGATTGAGTAATTTTTCCTTTCCTCACATCTTTGTGTTTGTTTGGATTTAGGCCGGCCCTACCATTAGGCAGAGAGTGATGGCTATGCCATAGGCACCAGATGCATAGGCTGGAGAATAGCCATGTTGATTCTTTCTCCCACATTACTTCCTCCACCTCCACTTCTATCCTGTACCGTATCCTACAGTCTCAATGTAAAACAAACTTCTTTTGTTGGTGAAGTAGGTGGATTGTATGCATAGGATTGTACATATCCAATGTAATGCATAGTTTGGCCACATACCATTGAATTTCCACAACTAAAACATTTTTAGGGAGTGTAATGCAGTGGTGGGTTGCTCCTGGTTTGCACTGGTTCTATAGAACCGGTAATAAAACTGGCAGGAGGCTCCGCCCACCACTGACCCTGACGTCATCAGAATGCTTCTGTGCATGCACAGAAGCTTCTGCGTTTGTGCAGAAGAGTGTGCATGCGTGCAGGCGAAGTGAGTGCACACGCGCAGCCCCGTTGTGAACCGGTAGTAAAGGTAAGTAGAACCCACCCCTGGTGTGATGGCTCAGAGGTTGAAGATGCTGAGCTTGAGAGCCCAGGTTCGAGACCAGTGGTGGGTTGCTCCCGGTTCTACTAAAAGTAAAAAAATTTAGTAGTTCGGAGAACCGGTAATAACATTGGCTGGCCACACCCCCAAACCAGTCCCCGGCACAGTTGCCGCTCACTTACCCTGCCCACCTCATCAGAGGGTTTTTTTTTTTTACTTTTAAAAGCATTTTTTCTACAACCTCTTCAGCAGAAAAAATGCTTTTAAAAGGGGAAAAAAAAGCCTCTGATGATCCTACGGCTCAGCTGGGATCATCAGAGGCTTTTCAAAGCACTTTTTCTACAACCTCTTCAGCTGAAGATGTGGTTAAAAATATGCTTTGAAAAGCCTCTGATGATCTCAGCTGAGTTGCCTGACCAGCAGAGGCTTTTCAGAGCATTGTTTTCTGCAACCTCTTAAGGTTGTAGAAAAAATGCTTTTAAAAGTAAAAAAAAAAAAAGTTGGCCACGCCCACCCAGTCACATTATCCCCACCAAGCCATGCCCACAAAATAAGCCACACCCACAGAACCAGTAGTAAAAAAATTTAGAACCCAACCCTGTTCGAGACCCAAGTCCTGCAAGCTCATGTCACTTGCCCCAGCTCCTGCCCACCTAGCAGTTCTAAAGCAGGCAAATGCGAGTAGATAAATAGCTACCACTTTGGCAGGAAGGTAACAGCATTCTGTTACCATGCCGGCCAAATGACCATGGTGTTGTCTTTGGACAACACTGGCTCCCTTAGTGAAGAAACAGAAATGAGCACCACCCCCTAAATTTGGACATGACTGGACAGCGGAAACCTTTACCTTTATTTTAAATCATTTTACCACAAAGCATTGTACTTTGTTTTTCCTATGAGAAAGGGATAGTAAACCCTTTGGATAGAAAGAGTCTCGAGCAAGGTAAATAAAGGGATACAACTCTTCCTTATGTCACTTCCACTTCATAAAGTTTGCATACTAGCCTTGTGCCCAGAAGCCCATGATGAAGACTTCCAAGGCAGAAGCAATTGGAATGAATTAGAAGTGGCCCATGTCCCTTGTTAAAGCCTTCTGGCAAGACAGTTTGTTTTGCTGCCATGGAACAGACCCATCTATGAACCTGAATGCTGGGCCCAGCCCAAGGAAGGCAGCACACATGGCTGGGCCCAGGTGCTGTGAGTAGAAATTTTGTTTAAGAGGGAAGCAGAGTCTGGTGACATGGAGGCTGGCTCTTCACAACCTCTTTCTGTCTGTTGCACAGACAAAAAGACAAGCAAAGCTATTTACAAACAGCAACTGGAGCAATGAATACATCAGTTAATTAAACAGCAAGTCAATCCAACTTAATTCCTCCTAGGAAAGCAGACTTTGGGAGAGGGAAGCAAAGATAAAAATTATGTTCTTGAGGTCTTATCCCTACAGTCCTGACAAAACCAAGTGGCTGTGGATGTTTGCACCTTCTGACCAGTGGTGGGATTCAAATAATTTAACAACCAGTTCTCTGCCCTAATGATTTCTTCCAACAACCAGTTCACCAAACTCTCAGAAAGTTAACAATCGGTTCTCCTGAAGTGGTGTGAACTGGCTGAATCCCACCACTGCTTCTGACTCTGGGGCTTTCCATCTTTGTCCTTGAATGGAGTAGCGTTTTACCATTTGAGTTTGGTGAGCAGTACAACAAGCATATTTTTGGACCCACCATTTCCACTCAAAGAACAGGTGGCAGCTATGACCAAGAGGGCCTTTGCTCAGATTCATTTTGTACATCATTAGTGCTTATCCTGGATTAGGAAGTCCTTTACTCACACCCTAGTCACCTCATGAATAGATAAGACATGGTTAAAACGCAGTACTGTGGACTACTTCTGCTGACTGCTGGCTGTCTGCAATTTGGCAGTTCGAATCTCACCAGGCTCAAGGTTGACTCAGCCTTCCATCTTTCTGAGATGGATGTAAAATGAGGATCCAGATTTTGGGAGCAATATATTGACTCTGTAAACTGCTTAGAGAGGGCTGTAAAAGTCTGAGTGCTATTGCTATTAAAATTGGCTCTATATGGGATTACTCTAGAAGATCACTTAGAATGATCTTAGAAGCTTCAACTGGTCCAAAATGCAATAGCATAGACAGTGATGAGCATGCTTTGTTATGCTCATGGGATATTTCTTCTTTGTGAATTTCACACTTCTAGGTTCAATGTGAGGTTACTGGTTAATATTTATAAAGCCCCATAAGGCATAGAGCCTGGATAATTGAAGGTCCCATGATATCAGCCCAGCTGGTTCAATCCAATAGGATTGGTGAGCTTCAAGCCCCTCCAATTAAACACTATCATCTATCAGGACTCCAAAAGTATGTTTTCTTTATTGTGGTGCCTACTTTTTAGAATGAGATTCCCACAATATTCACGTGGCTTCCACCCTGAAGACATTTTGGAAAGCCTTAAAGGTCTGGTGGTTGTTTCCTCAAGTCTTGAGAGAGGGTGGATGAACTGGGTATGGGTGTGATTGACAGATCTACTACTCTTTTATCCTCTTAGATTTATTGTATTGTGTTTTTCTATTTTTTATTATATAGTATCCAGCTGAAGTTGGATGGTGTCCAAATCAATTAGATTAAATTAGAGATGCCTTATACTTGTATCACATAATAGCCTCCCAGACAGAAGAGAGAGGTGAATTATCTATGGAGAAAGTGCTACTTGACTTGGCACAGAAGTACCATTTCGGAGGGCAAAAGATAATAGCCAAATAAAGGCAGGAATTAATATTTCAGCACAAACTGAGACCAGTTTGTAAAAGCAGCATTTAACACTTAATCAAAATGGGTCTGACAATGCAGAAATTAGGTTTTTGACTGCCATTATTGTTTTATAATAGCTTCAATTAATATCACTCCCATTTCTGTTTTGTTCTTTGCTAATCGTTTTCATTCCACTTCCTTCGTTGTTTTAGGTGGCTGTTGTACTGTTTTAAATATTTAATTACACTCAAAGCCATCCTCCTTTCAACACATTCTAATTGATCTCAACTTAAAAAAACAGGACCTGTCATTTCTGTTCCTTTGTTACACACCTTCTTTACACCCAGACTCGGGGTGTAAAGGCATATATACTCATTCATAATTTTGTTCACTGCCTTTTGAAATCCCCTGGAAAGCAACATACTTGCAGTTACTAGATTGTGAGAAGTTGATGATCAGGAATGCTTGACCACAGGGTGAGGTCCAAAAAGTGAAGATGGTGCATTAAAGTTCCATTCATTTTTTAAATTAGTGACCTATGAGCCGAGCTTCTATGGCATTGTTGTAGTTGCCATCCTGATTTTTTTTTTAAAAAGTGCCCCCTGCAAATATTTTGGGGATGATCATGGCAAAAAGACAATATGAAGCTTCAGGCAGCCCCAGGAAAAAACTAATCTGCCCCCAACATGAATAGTGGCACAGAACAAAGCCATTTCAGATGTGTCAGAGCACATGGGTCATCACATAGATTAAATGGAGCAGATGATGGGCTATAGAATGGAAGATAATGAAGTCAGACAGAGTTTCCCTTTTGCCTCAACAAGTTAAAAGGAAATGAAAACATTGAGCTCAATGGTTTCTTGTTCACTAACACCTTGATTCTTCTGTTCTGCGATTCTCTCCGCTGAAATCTCTCTTCGGTCATAATAGCATAATGTATAAAGCAGACTCTATATATTATCTATGTTTTCTAAAGTGAAAATATCAGGGGTGAAGCATTTAAGAAAAGGTCACCACAGAGTAAAGATTCAGAACATTTTGTCAGAGTCTGGCTTTGAAGATTTTACATTGGCAGAACATGTTATATGACTTTCCAAAACCACACCAGTCCATATTGGCTGGCACATTCTTCAGTTTTCTCAGTTTGGCTCACATCAACACATGATTTTGGAAACTTTTTTATATGTATTTTTTATCACAATTCCAGTGCATTTTAGTCCTTCTAACTTTCAACATGTAATTATTTGTATTTATTTATAAATCTGCTTTATCTGGCTGTTCAACTCATAATGATTCTGGGCGACATACAGGTTAAAAATAAATACAATACAACATAATACAATAAAAGTAAAAAATAGGCAATAACCCAGAGACAAATACACCCAACTCCTTCATAAAATTCCTTCAGAAGGTATATGCTTCCCTAACTTATCACCTGAGGAAAGTCTCAGGTCTTTTTAAAGGATGGCAGGGTTGGTACAACTTGAACCCCTGGGGATGGGATGCTATTCTAAGGGTAGGGACTATGACACACAAGTCATGCTTGAGTCTCATCAAATGACACTGATTCGAAGATGGGACCTGGATATATCCACTGTCAGGGTTCCAAATAACACCCCCAATGAAAGAAGACTCCAAGGCTAGAAGTTCCTCAAAGTTCCATTTTATTAGAGATGTCATATTGGCACATCTGGGGAAACCTGAATCTGAAAGCTTCCAGGTTTTCCCCATCCATAGAAAAGTTCAAGTCCCTGCCCAGCACCCACATGTCTATTACATGGCCAAATTAATGCTCTGCCCCAACTGGAGATGCCCCCAGTCACATCCCTCAGATGCAGGGCAAGATGTCCTTGACTCTCAGAGCAAAGAATGTTATTATGACTATATATCTCCCCTGCTCCATACAATCCCCCCTCCCAGTTTCCCATGCACTAAATGTGGCAGGCCTAAATGTGGCAGGCCAATGCAAAGATGGCTTCCAGGCCTGACATCCACCTTCCCAAAACTTATCAAACAGGTAGAAATTTCTCCTGAAAGCATCCCTGAGCACCTTTTCTTCCTTTGATCCCCTTCCCTTCTCTGCCTTCCAACTCCCATCCCCTGCATTGACCTCTGTACTTGTAGACAAGTGTTCCTCAACCTTAGCAACTTTAAGGTGTTGCTGGACTTCAACTCCCAGAGTTTCCCATGCTGGCTAGTTATGACTCTTGCTCCCAAACATCTAATACATAAAATAGAATAGCTTCCTCATCAAATTCTGTGCATGCCCAAAGATGGCTGCAAAACACCATTGAGCTTACCTATGAGGGAGGTTTCTGGCTTCCTTGGGGGGGTTCAGGGTCCCATGATTTGATTCTGGGCCCTGATTTGGCTGTCGGAGCTCCTGACAGCCAAATCCTGAGGACTCGATGGGGCTGCCTGGGAGTGTGTGCCAGCGTTAGAGGGAGATGCGGTAGGAACCGGCGGGGGCCAGCTGATGGGTGGTCAGATGAGCGGAGGCCAGGGCATGGCCGGCGCAACCAGTGCTGCTGGGAAGACCCCGGCGGAGAGGACCGGGATGTGCCGAGGAAGCTGTGGCCTTTGGAGGGTGGCTGAATGAGGTGTGGCTGCCCCAGGACTTTGTTGTGCTAGTGGGGTGGGATGCCTCCGAGGCTGCCGCCGAAGTTGCTGCAGCTGCCGCTGCAGGCCTCGCTGGAATCTCACAGCTTTCTTTTTATTCCCAGACCTGACACTATGTGTGATCTTTGGGCGGCCAGGGAAGTTGAGGTCGCTGGATAATAGTGTCAGCATGGCGGGCGAGGACCTCCCAATACTTCTCTCCCCCACCCCTTCCCAAGAGTTTATGCGGAGATGGGGATGGGGTTGGTTGGGGTTGGAGAGGCTGGCTCTCCACCTTTGTTTCCATCTAGACGCATCTTCTGACATGGGACTGCCCTTACTGCCCTTGGGGTGCTCCATGTTGCCCTCCTCCAGGAGGTACCAGGGACGATGTTGCTGGGCTGATGGAACCTGCCTCCCCAGCTGAAGGACTGGATATTAGAGCTCCCAACATGGCTGGTGTGAGAGAGCGGTTTATGAGGACCTTGACCTGTGGATTCCCCTCATTGCAGTGACGGCAATGGGGGAGGACTATTGCTTCAACACTTCAGTACTGTCTCCCTGGACTTTGGACTTTGTCATCGGCCGATTAAACTCGCCTTTTTGGGTTCTTTCAGACTATGCCAACTTATACAGCTGTTGAACTATATGCCTTGAGGGGTCTCCCCTCTCTCAAAGCTGGCCATCTGGACTATCAATGAAGTTCCTTGATGACAGATTTTGGAATCCCGAGAGGTGGCATCGAATGCAGAAGAATATTAGGGGTTTTTTAGAGGGTCTTTTTATTTGTTGTCTAAGGGGTAGGGGTTGGAGGGAGGGTGGTATTTGTATGACCATGGTGGGTTTGGGGGGCAACCCACCAGGCTCGGGGCTGGTCTGGGTAGGGGGCTGAGGCATTGGGATGTGGGGTTGGATGTTAGGGAGGGGGCTAGATTCCATACTAGTGAGGGCTGCTCAATTAGTACTGTGGGTGGGAGGGGCAGATATGGCAGTAGCAGGGGGCCATATCATGTTGTGGGAGTGCTTGCACTTGCTGTGACTGCATACTCCAGTCCCCAGTGTATTTCTTGTTCCCCGGGTTGCACAGATCCTCAGGCCTGGGCCTTCAGCTGATGTTGTCCAATACCAGGTCTGTGATAAATAAAGCCCCCCTCATTTTTGATCTTGTTCAAGAGGGGGGAGTTGACCTGGGGGGTATTATGGAGACCTGGTTGGGCTGCGAGGAGGGGTTCCCCTCATTGAAATGTGCCCATCAGGCTGCTGCACATTCCATCAGCCGAGGGCTTAGGGTAGGGGCTGGGGGTGGTGGTGGCTATTATAAAGGAAGATCTTTGTCCGAGGGAGGCCACTTCAGATAGCCGGATGTGAGTCCCTCCTTGTGAAGTGGGGTCGTGGGGTGCAGATGGGCTTGCTGATTGCATACCTGGCTCCCTGCCACATAGCAGCGGCCCTGCCTGAGCTGTTCAATGTGGTGGTTGAGGTGGTGGTTGAGACCCCCAGACTTATAGTCAGAGGCAGCCCGGGAGTTCATGGCTTCCAGTTAGTTCAAGGCCCGACTCACATGGGGGAACACACTCTGGACTTGATTTTTGTTTCTAATCAGTGACTGAATGATCTAGAAATATGGGATATAGTCATCAAGCCCTTGTCATGGTCAGATCACTCACTCCTTCGACTTGTCTTTCGAGCCCCTACCCTCCGCCGCAGGGAGACGGAACTGATTAGGTAGTTCCATCCCAGGTGCCTGATGGATCTGGATAGGTTCCTGACAGAGCTTAGGCCATTCCCTGAGGCTCTGACTCATGACTGAAGAACTAGTGGCTACCTGGGATAGGGCGGCTGCTGGAGCTTTAGATCGCATTGTGCCTTTGCAGCCTCTGACCTGGTGCTGAACCCAGTTGGCTCCCTGGTTTCTGAGAAGCTCAGGGAGATGAAGTGCCAGAAAAGATGCCTGGGGAGTGATTAGAGGACCAGTTGTTCTGAATCTGAATGAACATTGGTGAGATCTCATATCAAGAACTACCTAGTGGCGATAAGAGCGGCAAAATCTAATTATTTTTCCACTCTTGTTGCAGCTGCAGATAACCACCCAGCCACCCTGTTTAGGGTGACCCACTCCCTACTTCATTTGGGAGCGCAGGAGGACCCCTTGTAGGGAAGGGCTGAGGATTTTGTGCAATACCTGCATGACAAAATCGCTCTGATTAGGGAAGGCTTGGACTCCGACTGGGTAGGTTCAAATGGAGTGATGGAGGTGGGTCTTGAGAATGTTATATGGGATGAGTTTGACACTGTAGCTCCCAAGTATATGGCAGGATTCTGGGTAGATTTAGCATTGCCACATGTTTATTGGACCCATGTCCCTCCTGGTTGGTGCTGGCCTCCGGGGCGGCCACATGAGGCTGTCTCCAGAGGATTATTAATGCTTCTTTGAGTGAGGGTTTCTTACCTTCCGCCCTGAAAGAGGCAGTGGTGAGGCCCCTCCTCAAGAAGCCTTCCCTGGACCCAGCTGTATTAACAAACTATCGCCCAGTCTCCAACCTTCGCTTTGTGGTGAAAGTTTTGAGAATGTGGTGGCGTGACACCTTCCCCCGTACCTGGATGAAGCTGTCTATCTGGATCCATTCCAGTCGGGCTTCAGACCAGGGTACAGCATGGAAACAGCATTGGTCGCATTGGTTGATGATCTTTGGAGGGCTCAGGACAGGGGTTGTTCCTCTGTCCTGGTCCTATTAGACCTCTCAGCGGCTTCTGATACCATTGACCATGGTATCATGCTGCGCTGGTTGGAGGGGTTAGGAGTAGGGGCCACCCTGTTGCAGTGGTTCTCCTCCTTCCTCTCTGTTGGTACGCACTCTGTGTTGGCAGGGGGTCAGAGGTTGACCTCGAGGCTCCTTGTTTGTGGGGTGCTGCAAGGATCGGTCCTCTCACCCCTTCTGTTCAACCTTTATGTGAAGCCGCTGGGTGAGATCATCTGTGGTTTTGGGGTGAAGTTTCATCAGTACCCTGATGATACTCAGCTGTACTTCTCCACCCTGGACCATCCCAATGATCACTTGACGTGATGTCCCAGTGTCTGGAGGCTGTGCGGATCTGGATGGGGAGAAACAGGCTCAGACTCAACCCCTCCAAGACCGAGTGGCTGTGGTTTCCGGTGTCCTGGTATAGCCAGCTAGTTCCATCGCTGACTTGGCCCCCACAGAGAGGGCTCACAACTTGGGCGTCCTCCTGGATACGCTGCTGTCTCTAGAAGATCATGTGACAGCTGTTACATGATAAAAAGGGGGGCTTTTTATCAGGTTCACCTGATTGCGCCCCTTTCTGGACCTGGATTCCTTGCGCACGGTCACTCATGCCCTCATCACTTGTCGTCTGGACTACTGTAATGCTCTCTACATGGGGTTCTACCTGAAGAGCACTTGGAGGCTCCAACTGGTCCAGAATGCGGCTGCGCGGGTGATTAAGGGAGTGACACGGTGCACCCATGTAACACCTCTCCTGCACAAGCTACACTGGCTCCCGATGACCTTCTGGGTGCGATTCAAGGTGTTGGTGACCATCTTTAAAGCGCTCCAGGGCTTAGGACCTGGGTACTTACGAGATTGCCTTCTGCTACTGTTAGCCTCCCACTGGCCAATACGCTCCCACAGAGAGGGACTCCTCAGGGTACCGTCGGTCAACTGGCAACCCCCAGGGGGAGAGCCTTCTCTGTGGGGGCACCTGCCCTCTGGAACGATCTGCCCCTGGAGATACGGATGATCCCTGACCTAAGCACCTTTCACCGTGCCCTCAAGACATTATTGTTTCAACAAGCTGGGCTGACCTAAACATGAATTTTAATGGTTGTTTTATTTTTAATGATATTGGGGCCAAATTATTTAATATGTTTTTTTTAATTAGATTTATATGCCGCCCTTCTCTGGAGACTCAGGGCGGCTTACAATGCATTATGCAATAGCCTTCATACTTTTGTATATTTTATACAAAGTCAGCTTATTGCCCCCACAAACTGGGTCCTCAATTTACATACCTTAGAAAGGATGGAAGCCTGAGTCAACCTTGAGCCTGGCGAGATTCGAACTTACAGTAATTGCAGACAGCTGAATGTTAATAACAGGCTTTAGTCTGTTGAGCTATCCAGGCTCCCTTTTTAAATTGTTTTTAAATTTGTGTATAGGTGTGTTTTATTGCTGGCTGTGCACTGCCCTGAGTCCCCTGGGAGAAGGGTGGTATAAAAATTAAAATAAATAAATAAATAAACAAATAAATAAATATTTTGGGGCTAGCTGTATGGTTATCTGTATGACTCTTCCTTGACAAACTGCCTGACTGCCACTTGGCCCTAGGAGATTCCTCATTTCTATCTAATCTATTGCAGACTTCTGTTATGAAGGACCTGCTTGTTAATGGGGGGCTCGTTACGGTCTTAAACCAGATTCTCTGGGAATCTATACCTCTAGGAAGGAAAAGGCTTCCATATTATTCCTGTTATGTTTACTGGAAGGATAGCGCTGTTTATGAAATTTAGAAAATGCCTTGTTAATACATGGAAAGATGATTTCGTAGCATTGTGATTAGCACTGGAATGAGTCCTTGGAAATGGTCTATCAGGTCTCCAATTAACCAGTTCTATGGGAAAAGGACATTGTTTCTCGTTCCTTAAGCTGCAACATAGAAACTCAAGCTAAAATATCCCGAGAACCACAAATTATTCTCCTAAAGGCCATTGGTCAAAAAATACATGGTTTCTGCAATGCTAGCCTTAAACCTCTTTCTTGCACACCACACAACATCAAATAATTTCTCCCTCCAGACCATGCCAGCTATCAGAATAGACTTAGTCAGATTTTAAACTGGGGCTCAGAGATGGAAAACACAAAATAATGACTGCATTTGGAGTCAGTTGCCCAGAGCACTACACAGTAAGGCTGGCCCAGAGTAAAAAGATATGAGCCCACAGGGCCACTTGAAGGACTATTGGAACATTCCCATGAACAATGCTCTGAGGCAGTGCTTGCATCCCGATAAACAGTGATGAAAAGCCATGACAGCAAGCCATAGCCAAAACACACAGGGTTATGGATGTGTCAGATCCTATAAGTTAATTAGCATCAGAGCCAGTCTTGCATAGATGGCAAATTAAAGGCAGGTGCTGCAGGAAACAGTAAAGGCATTTTCAAAGGAATGTTGGGGGGGGGGGATTTTAAATGGAGTCCAAATAAGAAGGAGTCCAAAGTGTCCTTTTCAAAAACAATACCACTGAATGTGTTGTAGTCTGGAGAACGATTGTCACATCCATTCTGATCTTTGTACAATTAGCTTTTGGTTTCAGTAACTTCAGGCCACCACTGGAGGCCTGTAACTTCAACACTGTAACTTCAGGCCACCACTGAAGAGGGAAGAAGGGTTTCAATGCCTTTCTCCAGTGACCATATCTGCTGCCATGGTGAAGGGGAAGAGTTTCCTTCATAGAGTATGGATAGCACTGCAGTGTTGAATCTGGAAAGAGACAAGCATAGACTGTCCACACTATTGGAGCATGTTGCCAAAGGCCATTGCATAAACATTTGTTGGATTTGCAAAATGCTGACAGAACTTCCTTCTCTCCTCCTTGGCCATAGTCCCCACTGGGAACCTCTATCTGTCTCTATCTGGGCTGTTGCTGGCTTTAGGCCGTAAGCATCTATGGGCTATTTACATTCTGATTTTGCAAGTGCACACTGTCTTCCTTCCAATGTACTCTTTACCTATGATTTGGACACAAAGGTTTAGTTTGATCACCTGCTTAATTTGGTTCAGTCCAGGGACACTTGCGATTCTGTGAAAGTAATCCTTTTCTCTCCGGGGTGAAACAGCCAAGCTTATAGAAGAAATGAACACCCTTTCTAACTGTTTTGGGTTGGTACAATGCATCTCAAAATGCCAAGTCAAACTGAAGCGAGTAGAGAATATAAAAACACCACCACAAATTACAAGCAAGTCATTTGATCTTCCAAAATAATCACGTGCAGTGCTCCAGATTAGATTTTTAAAAGGGCTCAGTGATATTTTGATGATATCCACTGAAATTCATAAGAGTTTTATTGATTAAGTTTCAGTCAGGGGCTACATTACTAGAGCTATGATGGCAAACCTATGGCACATGTGCCAGAAGTGGCATGCAGAGCCATTCTCCGGGCATGTGAACCATCAGCCGTTGCTCTTCTGGGTTCCAGTGCGCCGGCCAGCTGGTCTTCATGTATGTGGGAGCATCAGAAACTGGAAGAGCAACCACCGGGTGTGCATGTGCATGTTGGGAAGATGATCTTCTGGTTTTTGGCATGTACATACGCACCAGCCACCTGATCTTCCAGTTCCTGGTGCGCATGCATGCGCGAAAACTAACTGGCTGGTGCACATGCATGTACTGGAAACCGGAAGATCATCTTCCTGGCATGCACGTGTGCACTGGGCGGCTGCTCTCCCGGTTTCTGGCACACACGCGCATGTGCGCACTCCCATTTTGGCACTTGGTACTGAAAAGTTTCATCAACACTGTACTAGAGTATATTTATTTATTTATTTATTTATTTATTTATTTATTTATTTATTTATTTATTTATTTATTTATTATATTTCTATACCACCTTTCTCCCGCAGGACTCAAGGCGGTGTACAGTCAAGAAAAAATAAAAGATACATAAACATCTATAAAATTGATAATTAAAATTATAGCATAGTTTAGCCCAAATAAATAAAACCCAGAATTAGATAATATTTTAATCGTTCCCAGTTAACGTGCTTAGCCCCGCCTGATTGAACATCAGGGTCTTGAGGGCACAGCGGAAAGCACGGAGATTAGGGATGTTTTGTATATCAGGGGGCAGTTCATTCCAAAGGGTTGGAGCCCTTACAGAGAAGGCCCTCCCCCTGGGAGTCGCCAGTCGGCACAATTTGACTGACGGTACCGAGTAATCCCTCCCTGTGAGAACGAACTAGTCGGTGGGAGGCTATTGGTGGCAAAAGACAGTCTCGTAAGTACTCAGGCCCTAAGCCATGGAGCGCTTTAAAGGTGATAACTAACACCTTGAATTGCACCCAGAAGACCACTGGGAGCCAGTGCAGCTCGCGTAGGAGAGGTGTTACATGGGCACAACGAGATGCACCCATAATCACCTGCACAGCTACATTCTGGACCAGTTGGAGCCTCCGGATGCTTTTCAAGGGGAGCCCCATGTAGAGAGCATTGCAATAGTCCATACGGGAGGTGACTAGGGCATGAGTGACTGTGCGCAAGGCATCCCGATCTAGAAAGGGATGCAACTGGTGGATCAGGCGAACCTGATAAAAGGCCCCCCTGGCCACGGCCGTCAAATGGTCTTCTAAAGATAGCCGTGAGTCCAGGAGGACACCCAAATTGCGGCCCCTCTCTGTGGGGAGCAAGGTCTCATCCCCAATTGTCAGTGATGGTACCAGCTGACTATACCGGGATGCTGGAAGCCACAGCCACTCAGTCTTGGAGAGGTTGAGTCTGAGTTTGTTTCTCCCCATCTAGATCCGTACGGCCTCCAGGCAATGGGATATCACAGTAAGGGCATCGTTGGGGTGGTCTGGGGTGGAGATGTATAGCTGAGTGTCATCAGCATACTGATGAACATTCACCCTGAAACCACGGATGATCTCGCCTAGCGGTTTTACATAAATGTTGAACAGAAGGGGTGAGAGGACCGACTCTTGCGGCACCCCACAAATAAGGTGCCTCGACCTCTGCCCCTCTGCCAACACAAACTGCAAACGGTCAGAGAGAAAGGAGGAGAACCATTGAAGCACAGTGCCCCCTATTCCTAACCTCTCCAGCCGGTGCAGTAGGATACCATGGTTGATGGTATCAAAAGCCGCTGAGAGATCTAATAGGACCAGGATAGAGAAGCAACCTCTGTCCCGGGCCCTCCAGAGATCATCAACCAACGCGACCAATGCCGTTTCTGTGCTGTATCATGACCTGAAGCCCGACTGGAATAGATTCAGATAGACATCTTCATCCAGGTATCGGGGTAGTTGTTGCGCCACCACATTCTCAACAACCTTCGCAACGAAGCGAAGATTGGAGACTGGGCGCTAGTTTGATAATAAAGCCGGATCCAGAGAAGACCTCTTGAGAAGGGGCTTCACAACCGCCTCTTTCAAGGTGGCGGGAAAGAAACCCTCACTCAGAGAAGCATTTATAATCCCCTGGAGCCAGCCTCATGTAACCTCCCGGGAGGCCAGTACCAACCAGGAGGGACACGGGTCCAATAAACACGTGGCAGCGTTAAGCTTTCCCAAAATCCTGTCCACGTCCTCAGGAGCTACAGAGTCAAACTCCTCCCAAATAACGCTCTCAAGACCTATTTTTGAAAAATCTTCTATAAAATTAGTGGCCTGAACAGCTAACTAAATTTGATGTGGATTCTGCTGAAATAATATTCAGTTCAGGTATTTACTTCTGCTGAAAGCAGAAAAATATATATCATCTATTATCTTTAAGTAATCATAATAATCAAAATTGAAAGATTATGGCATAAACTGGCTGTGGTAGTCTCACTGATTTTTCAACACACTAGGTGCCATACCAAAAAATCTTGGACAGCACCTAGAAAATCTGCTCATCTGCAAAATTCCCATCTGTCAGTTGTGGAAAGCCACACTATTTCAATCTGCACATATACTACACTGATATATTACAACATCTTAAGTTCTTGGAAAGAACTCAGTGTGTATGAAGGCCACATTGGCTAAAGAACTGCCAGCTGTGACTTCACACGGTAAAGTTGTGAACAGATAACAACAACAATAATAGTATAGGATGAAACATTTGACCATTTTATAAGTGGCTGTAGCAAAATTTCACAAGCTGACTACAAGCAATGTCATGACTGGCTTGACAGAATTATATATTGAAAACTTTGTCAGAGGATTGGATTTGAACTACTGTATGGGACCATCAAGCTGAGGTGTTTTTGGAAAATGAATGGGTTAAGGTCTTATGGGACCTTAAGATCCAAACAAAAACGCATCATTTTTTCCATAAGGTGCTTGACAAAATAGTTATTGAAAAGAAGAAAGTCTGGTTCATTGATTGGGCCATTGGCATTGACATTGACAAAATCATCATCAGTCAATTGCAAAGGCAGCTTTACTTGGAACAGGTTACATTTCACAATGATACCTTTAACACCATCTGCCTGTCTTTGGGAAGGATTCGACAGGTCAATAAAAATACCAAATCCAGCCCAAAGGTCTGGCTGACTATGTAACTGACCATGATAACAATAAATGTTTTAAATACTGAGTTGGGATATGGTTATCCATCCATCCATCCATCCATCCATCCATCCATCCATCCATCCATCCATCCATTCATCATATGGCAATGTTACATAAGCCAGGAGACTACAATACTAATATATAGTTAATTACCTCCCATTTAGTTCATGCTCATATGCTATCCATGATGTAGCAAGGGTGCAAGCTAGCTCTGCACCAAAAAGAAAGATGAACAATGTCATCTGGGGCTTTCTCCCTCCCACAAAATCACCTCACAAAAGGGGGTTGCTTCTGGGAAGGTCCAGGGCAGGCAGGGATCTGATCATCTGCATGAAGCACCAGTCCATCTTCTCACTGAAGTGATACCTATTTTATTTACTCTCCTGTAACATACTTTTGAACTGCTATGTGGGCAGAAGCTGAGGCAAGTGATGGGAGCTCACTCCATCACCTGATGCTAGAACTCGAGCCACTAAAGAAAAGACTATCTCCAGAATAATTAAGCCATTTTATTTATTTATTTATTTATTTGTTTAGATTTGTATACCGCCCTTCTCCTTGCAGACTCAGGGCGGTGAACAGCCAAATAAAAATAGTACACAAAAGTTAAACAATTTCTTTTAAAAAAAAGCATATAACTTTGGTTAAAAATTAAAACCATTAACCATTAAATATTTAAAATACCCAACCCTATAATACAGATCTTAAAAATTCAGCGGGGTCACCAGCAAGCTGAAAGAGATGAGTTTTCAGGGCCCGACGAAAAGTCCGGAGGTCAGCAATTGTTCTCAGTTTTGGAGGAAGATCATTCCAGAGGGTAGGGGCTGCCACAGAGAAGGCCCTCCCCCTGGGGGTCGCCAGCCGGCATTGTCTGGCTGACGGCACCCTGAGGAGACCCTCTCTGTGGGAACGCACCGGCCGGTGGGAGGCTATTGGTGGCAGAAGGCGGTCCCGTAAGTACCCTGGTCCTAAGCCATTGAACCATTGTGCCTCTTTTGGATGTGGTATATACAGTTCACAAAATCATTCAACTATAAACTGGAACCCAGTGTTTTCCTAAACCTTTTAAGAATGGGTTAGAAAATGTTTGTATAAATAATAAATAATAAAAGTACCTTTAGCAAAGTCACAAAGGACATGCAAAATTAAGTCATCCATAAATGGAGCTGGACTGACTCACTTGATACTGGATAATCAAGTCTATTATTTCTCCATGGAATGATTCGGTATATTTTACTGGTGTAATCAGTCCATCATATACTGATATAGAAACAAGGGTTTTTTTTCCAACTCAGCATAAGTAAAGGCAGAGGCAGAAATTTCATTTGCTGAAATTCTGTATTACCATATCAACATAACCTGCGTAATGTCTCGGAATCCAAGTACTAATATGCTTACAATTAACATCAATTCAAGGTGACTATATACATTTTCACCTCTTTACACTGTTTTATTCATTTTGTTATGAAATATAATTATGTTATAGTTATGTTATAGAGAGCACAAAACAATGATCTTCTGGTACTTGCTTATTTATCACACAAATACCATTTGCAATAGTAATGTGCATGCCTCAGAAATCAGCACAAAATACAATTTTATACTATGTGGTTTGGATCAGCCCATGACCATAACTGGGACTAGATTAAATCACAACAGACATGTATCCTAAATGTCAGGTACAGAGTTGGTAATATGATCCCTCTATGTCATATCCAGAAGAAGGCTTCATGGAATTGAATTTATATTGGATCAAGGAGCCAGTGATTCTCCATGAAGATTTCCAATTGCTAGTAGGAAGTTCATGATATAATACTATCATCTACCCTTCATTAAATCCAGCTCTGAAGATGGGATGCCAATTTCCTCTCTCAGTAGAAGTAAATGTTGGCTAAGGTTGGCTAAAAGGGAAAAGAAAAAAAGCCCTATGCTTCTGTCTTGACTATGCTAATCCAGCTGGTTTGTTCTGCTATTTGTTGGCCTTTCTTCATTGGGTTAAACCAAAGGATTGTCATGACTATGAAAAGTACAACAGGAGTAAGTAACATGAGAAATATAGAGCTATAATTCACACCCACACCTGACAATTTATGCATGCCTGAAATTCATCTGAACTGCCTTATATATCAACAGAACATAAACTTTCTTGATTCCCTCCTTTAAATCTGAAGAATTTCCAGGAATAACATTCAGCTGCTTTGTAGGATGGTATACTAATCAGCCAAGTCAAAAAGCACTTTTCTTAATGGATTTTTAAATTTCCAGTCTTCCCCTCCCAGTCTTGACATTGACATACTGTTTGTTGAATATACATTACACTGAGAATACTTTTGTGCTCCCCAATATTTTGAAGTAGTTTTGAGAGAGGAGGAGGAGAAGGAAAGAAAAACCTAGAGTGACAGTCAGAAATGTCAGCAAACTCAATTACTTTGGCACCATTCATCTTCCCTGATGAAACATTCAGGTGCTCCCAGATTTGTTCCCTGCAAACAGGTTAGGCAAATCAGATTGTACAGATAAACCTCAATTTACAAACATTTGTTTAGTGACTGTTCAAAGTCACAACAGCATTGAAAAAAAATCACTTATGACCAATTTTCACACTTACAATCATTGTAGCATCTCTATAGTCATTTAGCACGTGGTAAGTATCTATGATAGTTGCAACATCTGGGGGTTGCATGATCACCACTTACCACCTCTCCAGCTGGCTTCCAACAAGCAAAGTCAATGGGGGGAATCAATGTGAATAAACCACACGAGTCACTTAACTGCAGTGATCCACTTATAACAACTGTGGAGGGAAGGTCATAAAATCAGGAGCAACTCAATTGCCTGGCTTAGCAATGGAAATCCAGTTGCGGTTGTAAGTCAAGGATTGCCTGCAGAGTGGAGCAGAAAGGTAGCTTAACACTCAATTTTGTACTATGTCATACAACGCCCATTAGGATGAACGTTGAAAATAGAAATGACCTCTTTCAAAAGGGGGTTACTAGGACACATCGGATAAACAGACTGTTCCACATCCTGCCCTTTGCAAGTGCTGTATAAGCAAGAAAGCAGCAGTATTACTGACAAAGACTGTGCAGTGCTTTGAATTCTGTTCCAGAAAGATATTTCAGGGGAGGACATAAGAAACCATAGTCCCTGTCTACAATACCTTCAGGAGGCTGGCTTTTGTCTTGGATCATTGGCAGCAATAGAAGACAGCTGTGAGACCCCTTGAGCAGACAAGCATCGGGTTTGCCTCTAGTTTGAAGCATCACTCAGCTGGCCATTAACCATTTTCCCCATCACATTAGGAACAACATGCTCTCTCAAGCAATAGCTGACTCAGTTGTCATTATTTCTCCTCACTCCTGAAAACAGGCAGGCTTTGGCACTTGCAGAGGGGAAAGGGTTAAGTTAGTCATTTCTGCTGCAGACTCTGCCTGGCAGAGGAAAATGAATCACATTTCCTCCTGCTCTCCATCAGTGAAGATTGCTCTATAATTTTGTTTTTAGCCATTCGTGACTGAGACCTTCTCTGAAAAATTTAGCTCCCCAGCATCTTTGCTATATGGCCCCAGATGGCTGAAATCTTTGGGGGGAAATGGCTTCATTTTGCAACGGCTGAGGGCTGGGGGAATAGGAAGGGCTGATGGATGCGGAGCCCTCAAATCGGTGACATGGGCTATTCTTTCTGTAGCCCACTTAGCCATCTCTGATCATCCAATGTAATTGTTTACGACCTTTTTCAAAAGACGCTGGTCATGAATGTGGTAATAGCTTATGGCCTCTAGCAGTCAAGCAGTCTGACCTTTTTTAGAAGCTATTGTAATCTCCTGTGAACAAAAACAGCACACTTTCCCCATCTGCCCTCTTACCACTTCGTAAATATAGTGATGCATACACAGCAATGGAAAAAAATAAACACCACTTATCTAGCCTACCACCATATCCAGCTGTCTCCAGTCTTTTAATGTAAGTGCAGCAGCACTTAAGAAAGGGGAGGAAATACATCAGAGTTTCCATCACATGACGGATTGCTGTGGCCAAAAATTAATCAGGCAAGAATTAGTAACTACTTCCCAAATAATTTATATTTATGAATAATGCACTCTATTCCAGAAGTCCAGCTTTTCTGAAGGTTTTGGGGGGACAAAGTTACTGTTATTAAGGCAACCTTTTTTAAAACTGGCTCTTTCTTTTCTGACTGCGATATACACATTTAGATGGAGAAGCTTTTCTCAGTGCTTAACCCCTGGCCAAAAACAGCTCAATCTGCTAAATGCTTGCCAGCCAGGCTCCTGTCAAAAGCCTAGTAGCTGGGCCAGTAAAATGTTGGCACACCCAACAATAGCCCTACCTGGCATACTGAGAAAGTCAGTGGCACAGAGACTGCTTTTCTTCTCTTCTTTCTGTCCTTTCTTGAACTTTTAATCATAGGGAAACAGGGAGATATGAAGCAAGAAAAGTTAAACCATTCTCACTACAGGTAATCCTCAACTTATGACCACAACGGAGCCCAAGATTTCTGTTGTTAAGTGAATTTTTCCCTCATTTTTTGACCTTTCTTGCCTCAGGTGTTAAGTCAATCACTGCAGTTGATAAATTAGTAACCTGATTGTTAAATTAATAACACTCCATTGACCTTGTCAGAGGGTCACAAAAAGATGAGATCACATGATCTTGTGACACAGCAATGGTCAGAAATATGAACCAGTTGCCAGAATTTTGATCGCATGATCGTGAAGATGCTGGAAAGATCGTAACTGTGTAAAATGGTCATAAGTCACTTTTTTCAGTACCATTGTAACTTTGAACAGTCACTGAATGAAGTATTGTTAAGTCAAGGACTACCTGTATTTCAACCCCAGGGATGAAATCCAGCAGGTTCTGTCAGGTTCTGGAGAACTGGTAGCGGAAATTTTGAGTAGTTCGAAGAACCGGTAAATACCACCTCTGGCTGACCCTAGAGTGGGATGGGAATGGAGATTTTGCAGTATCTTTCTCCTGCCATGCCCACTAAGCCACACCACGCCCACCACGCCACGCCCACAGAAACGGTAGTAAAAAAAATAGGTTTCCCCACTGTTCAACCCCTATACCAATTTCCACCTTTGCTTAATTTTCTTAATGGAAGCAGCCAATAAAAGCCAAAGAGCAAGACATACCTCCATCAAGGAAAGATTTTAGGATGTCCCCGCACCCTTGTGGTTATAGAATCATGAAAATAGATGGAACTTCAGCAACTTTCTATTCTTACTTTCTGCTGATGTAGGACTTCTACTATTACACGTATCTTAATGGCCTTCCAGCTGTTTCAGAGACTCTAAGGAAACCTATGTAACATCATAGCCTCCCACAGTACTCTCTCAGACATTATAGTTCCACATTACTAATAAATATTTTCCACCTGCCATGAGATAGTTCTTTGACATAACTAGACATTCACTGTTGCAGAGGGAGAAGATTTCCTTCTGTCAAACAGCTGATAAATTGAATTCAGACTTAAAAATAAAGTTATACACATAGTCCAGGATGATTACTATAAGCTGCTGCATAGGAATCCCTTAACTCTGAAATCATTCTACTAATTTTAGTAGGGTTTATGGACAACCCAATAGAGTTTTATTTGTTTACCAGTTTTTTCAGTTTCTATGGCTGCCTATCTCTGCAAGTGACTCTGGGTTATGAACAATCTTAAAATAAATTTAAAAAAAACCACACCTTTCCATTATAAATATAATTATTAGAATACACAGCAGCTGAGGATGATGATGCAATAAATAAACCAAGAGATGGGACACTTCACACAGTCAGGGCCCCAGATCAGATCACAGAACCAGATCTTTGAGTCTTATGAAAGGCCAGTAAAATTGGGTCCATCCTAAGGGTTATAGGATTACAGTCAGGGATGCCCAACCTTGGTAACTTTAAGACTTGTGGACTTCTGAGGAGTGATGGTATAGCACAGTGGCTAGAATGCAGTATTGCAGGCTAACTCTACACATAGCCTCAAATTCGATCCTGACCAGCTCAAGGTTGACTCATATATAACTGTGCCTTCTTTCAAGTTGCTCTGATGAATAAAATAAAGGTATGGCGTTTATGCAAATCTCAACATTCCCTCCAGATGTTTTTTATTTAAATGTGCCGAATCCTAGTATTTATTGCAGAATAAGTACATT